>CM030358.1:334135938-334803452 GCA_017893485.1 Hemerocallis citrina
ATTTAATAAATTCTCAAAGTAATTTCGCTATCTTTCCTTAATTTCCCCAACTTTTACTAAGACCCTTGAATCATCGGTCTTAATACACCTAATTGTATCAAGAACTTTTATTTTTCTATTTCATTATTTAGCAAGCTTATAAATATTATTTTCTTCTTCTTTTATTTCTAATTTTGTGTATAAATCATCATAAGGCTTTTCTTTTGCATCTCTTACCGCTTTCTTAATGTAACCCCTGTTTTTCACTTTTTGTATTTTGGAGTGAATTTTTCATTTTTTGTGTATTTTTATATCTCTTGTATTTTTCGGAACCGTATATTGGATTATTTTCAATATATATATTTTTTCTTTCATTTTTGACATCCTTGTGCTGATTGTTCGTCGTTTTGTTCATTTTCACCATTTTGAGTTTTTTTTTCTCATTTTCTTGGCCTCGTTCATTATATTTATTTATTTTGGTGATGTGGTGGATTTTTGGTGATGATTTGCCCAATTTGTATTTTTGGCCCTTAAGAAAATTTTTAGGAGCCATAAAATTCACTATATATTGTATTCCCATTTAAATTTGACCCAATACTCATCACCCATTTGTAAACCTATTAATTCATATTGATATCCACTACCCATTAACCCACAATTAACTCCTTATATATGTCCCTAATCTCCCTTAAACCTTAACCCTAACCCTATTTTTCTCCTCTCTAGTATCCGGCCTCCCTCCTCTCCTCTCCAAACTCTCCCGGCTTGCATTACATCCCAGGCAGACCTCCCTCCTACATCCCCTAGCCCTTGCCAACACCAAGTACACCCTCCATCCACCACACTACAAACATCCATACATCAAAACCCTACTTTTCCACTCCTATTTATGGCCGGCAACTCCAAAACAGCACCACCATCCACAAATCCTCTTCAAAACTCTCCCCTTTGCTGATTTGTCAAGTGGGTATCATCCACTTTGGTTCGTGCATCAAGGAGATCAATCGTGTGGGCGTTCGGTTCGTGGGTTTGCTTGGATTCGCGCATGGAAGGTTTTCTCTCGTGGGTTTTGTTCCTACGGCTTGTTGGCGCCATATTCATTCCATTAAGAGACAAGTAACTTGTACATAATTTCATTAGGTTGCACAAGTCAAAAAGTTCACCCCTAGAGTAGTTGGGTCTAGAGACGACCAAACTTGTGTTTCTATTTGATGAGTTTGTCT
Source organism: Hemerocallis citrina (assembly GCA_017893485.1). Classification (NCBI taxonomy): domain Eukaryota; kingdom Viridiplantae; phylum Streptophyta; class Magnoliopsida; order Asparagales; family Asphodelaceae; genus Hemerocallis; species Hemerocallis citrina. The sequence continues at coordinate 334,137,141 of CM030358.1, forward strand.
CTATTGTGTTAAATTTGGCCATAGAAGACTTATAAAATGAAGTTTGATAGGTTAATGCCCTAGGTTTCACCCAAACTTGATTTTGTTCGTGTATGTGCTATGTGTTCGATTGATTGCCCATGTGAGAATTACTAGGCTTGGACATGTTAGAATCCCTAAAACATAATGTTTAGATGATTAGTAGGTTTTATTTCAAGTTTGGTTAGGTTTGGATCAATATCGTGGAAGTTATAGTGTTTTTGAGTAGAGATGTGAAATCTGCAATTTGCGGTCTGTTCTGTGTTGCTTGCTGTTTTCACCCATGCTAAGGTCCGAATCTTAATTCCAAAATTAAAAGTGAATTTTAGATAATTGTGTCTATTTTCAAACCCTACTGGTTTTACCTGATTTGGAGTTTGTATGACTAAGATATGATAGTTTTGGTACAGGTATGTCGATAGATTTCAGATTCAGTTTTGAGTTATTTTTGTTAACAAATTAAATTCAAGAACTAGGCTATACATAATATCTTACTATAATATTTTGCTCAGTGTTTCCTTATGATACTAGGGACTACCCAGATTTTTTTTGTATTTTAAAGATGAGTTTTATGTAGTGTTTCATGTTCTTTTCTAAATCCATCTTGTGCTATAATATGCGTGCTGTTCAGTATTGAACCCAGTTTTCACCCTAATTCCTTAGGTATTATGAAAATTATTTGTGAGATATAAAGGCTATACAAATCTATCTATTTTCACGTCGTTTTGGCAGAATTGGATTTCGATTCACTGATTGCGAGATATCCTTGTTTTCGTACAACAGTGTTGAGAAATTCCAGATTCGTCAAACCATGTTTTTGTGTTGCTTCTTATTTTTTATGACTAATCTATACTTACTGGAATATTATGAAACTTGTTATTTTGAGTCTATATCTATAGGGGATTACCTCAGATTTTTCGTGAAATTATTTGATGTATTCTCATGCTGTTTTTGTTTTTTTGAAGTTGTTCCCCTATTTTCTGGCTGAACATGAAATCTGTGTTCAATTCAGTTTTAAGCTGAGATGTTGTGAACTAGTATATGACTTTATTATACTCGTTGGATGCGTGTGGATGTCTAGTTTTCAAATCCTTTGACGGATTGTGATTTGCCTACCTGTAGCTCTTAGAATCACTGATTTAGTACTGATTGGTTTTGCTGTCCTGATTATGAACATAAACTATTTTGCTCGTATATGTGAATGTATATCATCCATACATGTTAATTTGTTTACCTGAACCTATACCTGATCATATCATGATTATTTGGCACTATTTTTCACATATTCATGCTTGTTGGACATTAATAATAAAATTAATCAAGTCGGGGTTATGGGAAAGATGTAATAGTGGATAATTCAGAAGTGTTACTCAGAAGAGGGTCCACTGATCCTAGGTGATACTTGACATGATACTTGATACTTGCACACAAGACACGATACTTGCCACTTGCACTCTTGACACGTGATACATGATACATGATACATGGAGCTTGGAGCTCAATTACTTGCTTGTCCCCGAGTATACTACCCTCTATGGTCCACTACGAAATCTAAAGCGAAATTGTTGTGTTGTAGCAACCATGTGATATAATTTGGGACGCATGTCGTGCTACCTAGATAGTAAATCACACAAGACTTGAACATGATACTTGAATAAGATACTTGACATGATACATACTTGCTTGATACTTGACTACATGGTATATGAGACTTGAATTACATGAAACATGATACTTGATACATGATTACACGACACTTGACACTTGATGCATGTTTATAGGATGCTTGCTAGACACTAGATTTATGCTGTGTACACTTGACACTTTTACTAGGCTAGTTTGTCTAGGTTGACATGATACCTATACCATGTGCTAGTTAGTTTTTTCCCATTCCATGTGCTTGTATCCTACTCTATTTGTGACCCGCGACTTGCAATTGACGGGTACTTGTGTTTTCTCTTTTCCTCTTTCCTGCATTCGGTAAATTGCAGATTATGGTGAACAGGTTCAAGATGGTATCAGAGACTTGAAGTATTAGTTGCTTTTGATTATTATTATTCTTGTATCGTGCTAGAACAATATTTGTATTTGTGAGACTTGGATATTATTTTGTATTTGGGCGATGTAACCCAGGATATTTGTTTTTTCTAGACTCTATTTTATTTGAGAACATGGTATTTGATTTCAAGTAAATTTCTGTTGGTGAATTTGTTTCAATGTTGCATTTTGGTTCCACCTTTTGCTTCTGACTCTGATAAATTCTGTGATGTGTTGCGAAGATTTCTTGAAACAGCTTAAGGATGATAATAATCATTCGTTAGGCTTTCGTTACGTGCTCGTATTCCGTATTTTTGGGAAGTGGGGCGTAACACTTAACTTCTTTTCTAACAGTCTTATATCTCTTCAAATCCTCTTCATTTCTATTCTTTTGCCATATTTTGAAGGTTGATCTTTTTTCTCTAACAATATTTTGAAGTTCTTCTTGCCACCACCATATTTCTTTATTTATCAACCCTCTACCTTTAGATTCTCCAAGTACCTCCTTTGAAATTTCTCTAATGTACGTAGCCATTTTAGTCCACATCATATTTGTCTTCCCTTCCCAATTCCATGATGCTCCTTTAAAGACTTTATCTCTAAAAACTTCTAGTTTATTTCCCTTCAAGTTCTACCACCTAATTTTTGGGTTCCTAGTCTCCTTCCTTACACATATGTGTTTTTCAATCTTAACATCTAATACCATTAATGTATGTTGTGAGGGTAAACACTCTCCCAGTATAACTTTACACATGTCAAGCGATCCACCTTTCTAGTGATGAAAAAATCAATCTGACTCCTATTTGCCCACTTTTAAAGGTTATCAAATGTTCCTCAATCTTCCTAAAATAAGTATTTGTTAGTATAAGATCATACGAAGCCGCAAAATCTAATAGATCCTCTCCACCATCGTTCTTATTTTCAAATCTATGTCCTCCACGCACCCTCTCATATCCCATATTATCTATTCCTACATGTCCATTGAAATCTCCTCTTATAAATAGTTTCTCACTTAAGGGTACTCTTTGAATTATTTTATTCATATCTTTCCAAAATTTATTTTTAGCTTGTGCATTTAATCCTACTTGGGTTCCATAAGCACTAATGATATTAATTATGCTTTTCCCTAATGCAAACTTAATTTGTATTATTCTATCCACTTTCCTATTAACACCTACTACATCTCTTTTGAATTTCTTATCTACTAAAATTCATATTTCTATATTTATTTCTAATTTTACCGGTATAATATAATTTAAAACCATATATCTCTTTAGCTTTCTCCCCTACCCACTTTGTTTCTTGTAAACAAGCAATATTAATATTCCTTCTAATCATGGTATCTACTAGTTCTATGCATTTTTCTGTCAATGTTCTTATATTCCAAGTCGCTAACCTAAGTCTATTTTCCTGTACTAGCTTTCTTTACTTGCACGCTTCCAAAGAATGCCCTAGCATTTGCGCGTGTATTATTAGGATTCGTGTTCATAAGATTTGACAAAGTTTTGTAGTGGTTGTCAACTGCCTAACGCAACCCTTCTCCTTTACCCGGTTTGTGACCGGATTCTTGGCTTGGGACAAACATGGCGGAGTTAGAAGTTTCTGATCAGTTCCAGGTATCTCAAATCATCCCTAAAAGCTAAAATTGTATAGAACTCAGAAACTAGGCGAACTACTTTCTGAAAACCAGGAAAATTGCCTTCCGAAAGTGGGGGGCTTATGATAATGGCAAAAATCGCAGCACATCAGGGCCATACGATTCCATCACAGATCCTAAAGTTTCTACATGGTGGTTAACCATAACAGACATCTTTAACAGGTTCGGATCTTCTTCAGACTCATCTACAAGACATGTGCCGCTTTCAAGCCCATTAAAGCGACTGGGCCCACTAAGAGAGACACCCAGCCCATGAGGGCTGCAGTCAAGTCTCTTATCCCTAAACAATGGTGTCTATCTCTTGAAGGGGGGAATCAACAGGAAATAATGAATTCATATCAATCTCATAACTATTTCTCGGTCCTATAAATACCCTCCCCCCTTCTCAGTCAAAAGGTAATTGACAATTTTTCTCTCAAACTCTCGTTATCTCTCCAGTTCTGACTTGAGCGTCGGAGGGTTTGTCGTCGGGGCCATCCCCGGTGTATAAGGCTTTTTGCAGGTCCATCGGCCGCATTAACAACCGTCGGAGTCAGATCAAGGTGTTCAATCAACAATCTAGATCAAATTTCAGGAGGTCTAACAACTTTTTACTGCGACGATCAATTGTTAGATCTTTAGTATTTTCTTTAATATATAAACTCACTATCGGTTTGCTCCCACACCAAAATAAGCAGCAACAAGTTGCTTATTAACAAAATTTTGTTGGCTTAACTACTGTAATTCAGAAAGAAAAAAAGAAAAGAAAAAGGTCTCTACAAGGAGAGGCCTTGTTACGTAATGTTCCCGTAAGGATACGACCATAATTTCTAAAGAAGTGAATCTGGAAGTAAGGATGCACTCGAGCCGAGCCGAGTCGAATATCTTCAGGCTCGAGCTCGGTTCGAGCCGAACTTTGACCAAATTTGAGCCGAATAGCTCGCGAGCTTAGTCTAAAATTAAAAAAAACCCAAGCTCAAGCTCGAGCTCGGCTCGTTAAGCTATCGAGCTTGACTTTCGAGCTCGAGCTTTGACCGAGCTTTGACCGAGCTCGAGCCGAATAGCTCGCGAATAGCTCAGTTCGTTTGCAGCCCTATCTGAAAGCATGCATGCCAACAATAGATTCGGATTTGACGAAAAGTGGCATACCTTTATGATAGAATGCACGCCAAAAGGGTTGTCACGGCTGACCAAGGGAATTTATCATGTGGAGTTAGAATACTACTAATAAAAAATGACCATCAGAGTTACGGTGCATTAACTCAAAAATACCGTATATACCAGAATGACAAAGGGTGATAAAGAAAATGAATTGAAATAAATTTATTCATGTATAAATCAATTTAACTATAAAAAGTGCAAACTAAACACTACACAACTTGGCATCACACGCTGCTCTTAAGAACACTTTACTCAAATTCTGAAACTTAATTAGGCTGATCGTAAATTTAAAAAGTTAGAAATTAGAAAATTATAACCCCATTTATTAAAAAGAAATAAAACTAATTAATACTAAGTTCTTCAAATGATTTGTTAAAATGTTTACAGCAACCAGTCAAATATATAAAGAACAAACACATTTCAATATGAGTAGGTCAACTATAGCAATTAGAATACAATTAGGAATATTTTAATTCAAAAACCTTCTTCCGATCTCCTAGTGAGCTAGTGGTAAGTCTTTTCGCTAGTTGGCCACAAATTGAGTGTTTGAAACAACGCTTGCATAATTCTTTTATTATAGCGTGTGTGTGCGCGCACCGGTGGGTGCAGGGCTATGACCTAGTTTTACAAAGAAAAACTAAAATTTATAATTGCATGGATTCCTTACCATATTTTGAATCACAAATACACGGCAAACCACAACTTATATCACAATGTTTTTTCCCGCAGCATATATACGAAACACCAGAATATAGTAGTCTTATTCTCAGTCCACTCTATCCTGACATTCTTTTTCTTGTGTTTGTATAAAATGCCGGTATAGAGTACGTCTATACGGGCATTTTTTGGCAAGCACCCAACAACAAAAATCCCCCCCCCCCCCCTAAATATTGAGCATATTGAGCATAGTGGGTAAATAACCCACTTTTCAAAAATATTTAGCCAAATACCCTTCTTCCAAAAATATTTAGCCAACTACCCCTTTTAATTAAATAACCAAAAAGCAAAATTTTATATATAACCCCACTCTAGAAATTATAAACTTTAATACACCTTAACCTTAGAAAAGCTGGATAATTCACAGAAAATAAAGAAACTTAAATTAAAAAATCTTTCAAAATTCAAGATTAGATACGTTGATAAAAGATTAGTAGAAAGTAAGCATATTGCCAGTAAAGAAATATCAGAATACCTATTACTAACAATAAAAGTAACTAATCAACTACCTAAAGAGATACAAAAACAAATAGCATACAAAGTATTAGATTACAGAAACAAAAAAGCAAGTTGGTATTACCAACACCTACTAGCAGACAAAATAGTAGGACATTGAGCCAAAAATTTATTTAAACATACAAGACTTGGAAGAAGACTGCAGCGGTCCTGAAATGTTCAGTGATATAAGAAAAGATTTAAGAATCATAAATAAAAATATAAAAGAATTAGGAAGATATATGACAGAATACCCAGAAGAAGAACTGGGCATAACAGAAGAAGGTATGAAAGAACTAGAAGCCATAACAAAGCTTAATATAAATATTTTAGAAATAGAAGATTTAATGGCAAATCCCAATTCAGAGGAAGTGCAAGAAGCCTTGAAAAATCTAGATATAGCATACGAAGAAATAAAAATGGACCTAGGATAAAACTATTGAAAAACCTTCAGAAATTCCAAGTAACATGTATGAAATCTTAAGACCACCACCTAACAGAAAACCATACCAATTACCATGAAAATGGCAAAATACAAAAAGAAGAATGCAACTAGGAAAAGATAAAGAAAAAGAAACTCCAAAATATGAACCAACAGAACACTTCGAAAAAGGAATAGCAGGAAATGGAGAATGGTTAGACCTAGATTGCGTAAAAGATGTAGATAGAACAATTGAAGAATGGGTAAAAGCGTCACTAATAGTAGGATTTAGGCAAAACCTTAACGGAAATGCATTTGAAAAATTCATAGAAGCTACCTTTATGGGAGTAGTAGCAAAATGGTGGAATCGACTAGAAGAAGAAGAAAGAAATACTATAAGAAAATCAAGACCAGTTGATGATAGAGGAACTGAAGAAAGTTCAGCACAACGGACGTTAGGTTTAAAAGAAATAATTACAAATTACGAAAAAGCAATAAGAACCGAATTCAGTGTATACGATAAAGGAGAAAAACAGACTATATATAAAAAGAATCAAGTAAGATGGAGACTAAGTAACTTAGAAATATGCGACATGTGCCATTTTGACAACTATGCTTGTGAATTCCGAGAATATTATCAAAGATAGTTATTACATAAAAGAAGAACGGAGTCCAATTTTAGACTCATTCTTTCTAAAATTACCTGATCCATGGAGCATAAACATATATAGTGCATACATAAATGAGAAAGTGAAGCCTGAAGTAGACACTTTAGGGTATAAAACGCAATTTGAAAAGATTATAGAGACAAAGTATGCCAAGATGCTAGAGCAACAATGAAATATTATAGAACGTATAAACAAAGAATCTGCTGTGAAGATGCAAGACCAAATCATTGGGGATGCAATAATAACTATAGATATAATAGCTATAAATACACAAAGAAGAATAATCACAAATTCCAAAAATATCAACCAAAATATAGGAAAACTTTTAAGAGATATAGAAAACCTTTTAAAAAATACTTTAGAAAAATAAATAAAAATAAAAATAGACAGTATACAAAAAATCCAAAAAAATGTAATTGTTACATATGTGGAGAGGTAGGACATATATCACTGAATTGTCCTATAAGAATGAAAAAAGAAAATGTAAAATATGTAGAAGAAATTGAAGAAATGAATAACATAAATTATGAACCCATAGAATATGATGATGAATGGTCGGATATAAGTGAAGATGAAGAAATAATGGTAATGGAAGAAGATAGTGGAAGTAGTGAAGGTGAAACAGAAGAATGTGAAATATACATGTTAACCGATCTAACAGAAATAGGAGAACCCTCAGAAAGAGAAGAAAACAATGAAGAATTAAGAGAAAGAATGTGCTTTGACATACAAAAGTACGATAAAATAAGAGAGACCAAATTAGATATAAATCCTAAAGAAATATTTAAACTACCAATATTTGAAAGCAAAAAAAGCACCATAGTAGTAGCTAGGAATAATGAACAACCTTACTCAATTCAAGAAGAAAAAATCACAATAACAGTAAACAATGAAAGCATGGTAATAAATAGGATATTGGACAAATGAATCTATTAAGAGCAACAAAAAACACATTATACATCCTAACAGAATTTGTTTACGACGGATACAAATCAAGAAACTATCACAGTCTAATAGACACAGGAGCAGGTACTAGTTTATGCCGCGAGAATATACTACCAAAATGGAAACAAGATGGTTTTAATAAAAAAGCCATATCTGGATCAACTGGACAAACCATCATACTAGACAAATACCAACAAAATGTTAATGTACAAATAGGAAGTTACATACTAAAAATACCTATAGTATACCAGTTTGACGATATGAATAATGACGTACTCTTAGGAAATGACTTTTTCCAACAATACTACCCCATAACTATATCACATAAATCAGTTGTATTTACAACACCTTGTGGACACCAAGCAATAGCAATTCGAATAACCCAACCATATTCCAGAACTGACCTACCACACATCAGAGTTTCTTCAACCCAGCGTGGTGAATACCAATACTTACCAAATAAAACTAGAATACAACAAGTTCTAATAACAACTACGAAAGAAATTTTACAAAAACAATTAGAAGATCTATGCGGAGAAGACCCCTTGGCGAAATGGAACTTAAGTAAACCCACGGCACATATAGAGTTAATAGATAAGAACAAAATAATCAAAATTAGACCAATAAGATATACTCCAACAGACCTAGAAGAATTCAAAATACACATAAAAGAATTAGTGGAAAATAATTATATAAGGAAATCACAAAGTCCACATTCATCACCAGCATTCATAGTAAAAAAACATTCAGAAGAAAAAAGAGGTAAATCTCGGATGGTAGTAAATTACAAGAAATTAAATAAAAATACTAAGAGATTTGGATATCCACTACCAAATATGCAAATACTACTTAACACAGTAAGAACAAGAAAAATATATTCGAAATTTGACTGCAAATTAGGATTTTATCATGTAAAATTGACAGAAGATTCAAAACCTTTAACGGCATTTAGCACACCTCAAGGATTTTATGAATGGAATGTATTACCATTCGGTTATAAAAATAGCCCAGGAATATTTCAAGAATATATGGATAAAATTTTTGAAAGATACAACAATTTCATATTAGTATATGTAGATGATATTCTAATAGGGTCAGAAAATGAAGAACAACATAAAGAATATCTACTAAAATTCATAGAAATAGTGAAAGATACAGGCATTATACTATCAAAAAAGAAGATGGAATTATTCAAAACTGAGATAGAATTCTTAGGAACAAAATTATCACATGAAGGAATAGAATTACAACCACATATAGCAGAAAAGATAAAGAATTTTCCTAATGTCTTAAAAGAAAAAAGAGAAGTGCAAGCTATAATAGGATTACTAAATCAAACAAGAGGTTACATACCAAATTTATCAGCAAAAACAAATGGGTTGCAACAAAAACTTAAAAAGTCTAAGAAATGGGAATGGACTCCGGAGGATGAAGAGAAACTTAAAATATTAAAACAACAAACTTCAGAATTACCAAAGCTAAGGCTACCGGTTAAAGAATGTTCTTGGATAATAGAAACTGATGCATGTGAAACTAATTGGGGAGCAGTATTAAAATTCATTGAAATAGGAGAAAGTGAAGAAAAATTAGCTAGATATACTAGTGGTTCTTTCACACAAGCCCAACAAAATTACCACATAAACGAAAAAGAACTACTAGCAATCTTAAAAGCTATAAAAAAGTTTGAATAATTCATAATACATACAAAATTTACGGTAAGAACAGATAATACACAAGCAAAAAGTTGGATCAATAAAATAATAGACCCAACCATAGCAAATAAAAGATTGATTAGATGGCAGATGGAGTTAGCACATTACGATTTCTTAATAGAAAGCATAAAAGGAAAACTTAATATTTTAGCCGATTTCTTATCAAGAAATTAACTATTTTCACTTGTTGCAGAATAGAAACCAGAGTTCAGCAAATAGAACAAGATATAGTCTACCTAAAGGAGACAGCAGAGCAATTAAAAGGAGCATTTAACCAGTTACAACTACAAATATGTGGACTCCAGAGTCTGTTCTATCAGTATATAAGCCAGCATGTAACCACAGAAAATATGGCGGATGAAAAAATGAGTGAGATAGGTGAGCCTTCTCAGTCAATAAAAGAAGAAGCAATTACATCTTCAAATAAAACCGCATACAAGGAGACACTTCTTACTGAGAAAGCTCCTATCAAAGTATCAAAGAAAATATTATTTTTACAATATATTCAGAAGTTATGCCAAGTAACTGAAGTAAACCAATTCATCAGAACCATATCTCAGCAGCAATTGAACAAGGCCATTATCCTACCAGGAGCTAATCCGAGAACAACTAGGGCACTATTCGAAAGAGGACTTATTCATTGTATTTACCCATCCAGAGAATGTGAAGAACTAATCCACCTACCAAGAGAAATTTACAAGGCAGCTAAAAGTTATTTTGGGCTCACGAAGGCCTCAAAAATATATGTTAGAATGTATTCAGCCATCCCAGAGTATCTAAATGAGGAGGAAGAATTCCCAGCGGAACATGTTATAAAAATAGGGATGACCACCCAACTAATCTATGGAGCATCAAATATTGTACCATTTAAAGCTGAAGAATTTGAGAAACTAATCACAGAAAGAAGAGCAATGGGCTTTAGGAACATGTACTGTGAATTAAAAGACATAAAACAAAGAGATAGCAATATATGGATCTATGACAGCCCAGATCCAGATAAGATAATAATGTACAGTGTAGCAAAAATCAAACAGCCACAAGATAAACATGAGCAGTTTGACAGCTGGTACCGGATACTATCTACTGGAGCAATGACAATGACAGCAGAGACAGCTGTACATTACTGTAACCTGATGAAGATGGAACACCAACATAAATGTGCAGCATGTGAAGATGTCGGTCAAGAAGAATCTCTTTTCCTGGAATAGGCCAAAAATGTAATCAGAGCATTTATTGTAACATGACGTAAGCATTGATGTAAGAAAAGCAATAATTGTATCTGTGATGTAAGCAATGATGTAAGGAGGATAATAATTGTATCTGGTGTGAAGCCATCCCTTCGTCTATAAAAGGGAAGGCAGGGTAAGGGAGAGGGCGGATGATTTGGAGAGAAAAATTCCTCATAATCTTAGAAAGTCTGTTTGTAACAAGCTTGAAGGAAATAAAATGTCTTTTATGAGTTCATCTATCAGCCTCTGTAGAAAATAAGGTATGAACAACTAAATTCTTTTCCCTTAGGGAGAGTTTTGTGAGGCTCTGCCTGAATAATCTTGCAAAAAGACTCATTTGCAACCTTCTATAGTTAGACTTTTGTGGTTGTCTGTACCGAAGTGCTACTAGTTGTTCTAGACGTATCTCTTGGATGAAGCTCTATTGAGGGCATAGTAATCTTGAGATGGGAAGAACGTAAAAGGAGCACAGAAATCGGGGTGCATACCGGGGGTATTTTATCCACTGGTAGTTACTGGTACAGAACAGATCAAAAAAGTTTAACTAGGTCGGAAGCATGATGGGCCGTTTTGTTTTGATTTTTTAGGTATCCTTAGAAATCTCTCTCTGCTCTTTATTTCATAATTGCTTATTATTCGAAAGAAGTAATGGATAAGAATTTCGGTATTGCCTCACCAATTTTTGAATTAATGGTTAATTACCAAGGAAGTGACAGAATGCTAGTTTTTGATGTTTATTATCCTCATATACAAATAAGCATGGATGATTGCTACGAATTCAAATTATTCTTTTTTAGCATTCAACGAGTAATAATTATAACAATAAACCAAATAATTCCTGGAGAAACTAGTAATATAAATGTGGAAGTAATTGACGATCTAACTTACCACGAAAGATCTTTGTTATTTTATGAAAATGGTATATTTAGTAGTTACGTTTGGAGTCCTACGACTGCATACAGACAATTTCTAGAAGAACATGAACATAATGGAGGAGAACATAGACATACAGAAGAACTCGAAGAACCCCCATATGATAGTGAAGAATATGAGACAGAATCAGAATATATAAGAGAACTTGATGACGATGACGACGAAATTCCCATCATTCCTGATTACTTTTTTAGAATTGACAATATCCATTATTTCGAGGAATATTATTTTTCAAACTTTGATCTTTATTTCAACTCTTTAGACTTTACTCTTTAGACTTTTAAAAGTTTTTGATACTCTCTTCCTTTCGATTTTCAGGTCTCCAGGAGATTACGCGCTACTCACACCCACAACTTCAGAGATTTCACGCACCCACCAAAGTGGTATCAGAGCCAGTACAAAGTAAGTAAATTAAATTTAATTTTAAGAATTTTCAGTATATTTATTTAGAAGGTAGAAAGCAGAAAAACTAAAATCTAATAATAAAAATAAAAATTATCCTAAAACCAAAAAACGTTTAGTTTTTATAGAAAGGTCACACATCCTATAAAAATTATTATAGGAAGAATACTATAGAAATCTAACTAAGAACTATGGTATTTTACTAAATATTTTCAAAACAAGGGTATTCGACTAACGGTGTCGGTAATTATATATTAAGGTTGGAATTGGAGGTTTGATTGGAGGAATATGAGGGGTGGGGTTCCTGTACCATTGTTTTAAATTTCGGCCGATACAGCACAAATTTGGGCCGAAATTTTGTTTCGGCTACCTTGCCGATACGAAATCACATATTTCATACTCCATACGTTTTGGACCGAAATGTGTAGTTTTCGGCCAAAATTGCCGAAAACTTGGTCCTGCCGCTGTTTCTTTTGTCGGTGTTGTCTCTTCTCGTCTTGATTATTTTTTTCTCCTAATTTCTTTTTGTTTTATACTCCCTGACGAGAAGAATTAAGAGGAGAAGAAGCATGGAGTAAAAGAGTATAATACTACAAGTTTACTCAAACTCATTAAGGTTTCATTAAAAAATTCGCTTTCTTTCTTTAAGTTGTTTTTCTTTTTAGGGGAACAATAATTTGCTTGTTGTTAATTTGTTTGAGGACAGATGCTGAAATAGAGGCAGGAGGTCGATTTGTATTAGATGGTAGCTAGTACAATTGGAGAGATGCAAGCAGTCACCTTCTTCTAAAGGTACCATTTCAGTCTGTTATATATGTGAATATGACTATTTAGTTATCAAAGATGGATAAATTGATTCTATTTAACTCGGACAAAATCTTCTTGATTGTCTTGTAGCTATTTTTCTCATGTTGTATGCACAACACTTTGTTATGAATTTTGGAATTTTCTTGCTGGAAACTATTTTTTTTCTTATTGTTTTTGTAGTCTCTGATATTTTGTGTGAGACTTGTGTACCAATTGGATAGCAGCACAACCAAAGAAGTTTAAACCATAGCCCTATAATTAACCCAACAAAAAATGTTGTTAGCATTTGGATACCAATAATTAGGATATCCTTAGCTATGGTTTATTAGGATCTCTTCATGTATTTTTTGCACTATTTGGAGTTTCTAATTTTTTTTTTCGTATGTAGAAATAAGTTTATTATAAATCACATCTATTATTAAAGAGAAAAGGAGATAAGTAATATTTTATTGTAGAAGGCTCTAGAACATCTTGCTTTAGGTTAATAAAAAAAAACATCTTGCTTTAGGATAAGCAAATTATGAAGAAAAAAAAAATGAGCTCGTAAAGGTTATCATCTCTATGGGTTACCTCCAACTGTGAATAATATTAATCAACTGTAAGTGTACAGTTTCTACCTTTGACCCAAGCTGTGCACTATTGTATTTCAACTAAATTTCTGATGAGTCAGTTTATCAACTGCAAGTCAACTTTGAAGTTCTTCCAAATTTGATCAGTTGCAAACACATTTAATGGATGGATGTGGGAAAATGGGTTTGATAAATCGAGCTTTTTCACTCCTTAAAAAACAAGGAACATGCAGGAACCCAATATCAGTACTTGTTCTATCTTAATTAGATTTATCTATAAGAAGAAGCAACCTTTAGTTTGATATTACTGGTATATGGAAAGTTCTAGGGATAGAGGATGTCCTCGAGCTTATTGTTAATGAAATGGCTAAAAGTGCTCTCAATTTTAGCCAAATTATCTACAATATTTTTATGGTAGAATTATGCAAATTCAACAAACTATATTGGGTGAAAAAGCAATGTTGTTGTTCTCTCATATGTGAAAACATTATATTTCTCTCACTGAATGAAGATTAATATAATAATATGCATGCCTCATAGATGACTGTTGTTGCAGATCAACAGACAAAAGACTGTCAAGGCACTCATATTTATAGCTCCCGTGAAAGAATATGGTTTTCTTCCACTTTGGAGTTGATGAATACACACATAGAATAAGCCCACCAAGGGTATGAAACCCAAGGGTATGGAGCCTAAACCCAAAGACGAAGTCAGAAACTTTTAGCAAGGGTGTAACTGACACCAAATTCATAAATTGTTCCATTGCCTATAAAAAACCACAAATAATAGATATCATTTTGCATTGATCATCCATATATTTAAAGTGGTCAAAAAATTATGTTTCTCAATCACAAATTTACGTGTGTAGAATATATATATAAAAAATTTTAAAAGAAAATAATAAAAAGTGGATGTTAGAAGAACTGTGATCTACGTTCTTTCATAGAATCAAATTATTTGACAGTTGAATCTAGACTGAACATTTCAGCAATTTCTCGAATTTCTCTTTCGATGTAAACCATTAAATAGTTTGAAAGAAAATCATCCTCCATCTTATTGCGAAGCTTATTTTTTGCAATGCTCATTGCTGAAAATGCCCTCTCAAGTTGTGGAAACTGGTAATTATCATCACCGCAACATGGTTCTAATGACCAATAATATCGACAAATCTCATCTTGTTTGTTAATTGGAAACTCCCACATTTTTCTGCGTTTTCCTGGATCACGTTCTAATGAACTAGTATCAATATTTTCTAGTTGTCAACTTTAGAATTCCTCGACTCGATTCTTGGACATTTAAAAGGAGGCTGTTCAACTAAAGAAATATCGGCCGAATAGACACACTAATGTTATTGTGAATATATAACTTTTTTTTTGTTTTACCTTTTGCATACAAGTCTTTCTAAGCTAAGATAATGTGATGATCTCGTCTCTTTATTGTTTTTGTATATGCAAAGTCGAGTATATTAACTAATACATTTTTTCTAATTAATAGAAAATCCAGTTTAGTTATATACTTATATTACATTCTTTTTTATATTGTTGTTAAATTCTGTGAATATTTACCATGATTGATTTATGTCATTAGTAATATTATACAATTTTTTATATGGTAAATGGCATGTAAAGCATATAATATCTTGTTTAATAACAAAAAAACTATGTTTATTGAGTGTCCAAAATGAACATCCGAGATGATCACATTTTCCTGAGAGCTCCTCCGATATCTCCGATCCGAGACGAAACACCCCTTGTCCAGACGAGTCCGAAATCCGAGATTTAAAACCTTGTCCTGTACTTTGGTGAATTTAGTTTAATTGCACTACAAAATGCTAGACCTTCAACAACATTTTTAATAGGTTGTCCTGACGTTTTCTAACGCCGAAATAAAGAGTAACGGCGCATCTGGAAATGCCACACAAAGCGCCGTTGTAGCGAGTGTCAGAATAACTATACGGGCTATAGCGGCGTTTATCGGATCCGCCGCTATAGGTGTTACACCTATCCCGGTGTTTATGAAATGCTGTGGTAGGTGAATTTTTGTTTCAGTTTTTACAGGAAAAATGAGCTATAGAGGCGTTTACGAAACGCCGTTGTAGGTGGATTTTCGTTTCAGTTTTTAGAGGAAAAGTGAGCCTATAACATTTTTAGAGGAAAAATGAGCTATAGCGGCGTTCCAAAAACGTCGGGTAAGTTAAATACCCAATACCGGCGTCTCAAAAAAATTGGGAAAGGGGTTGGTTAAATTTTTTTAAAAAAAAAATTTGTGGCGATGTAGGATAGTTATTTATCCCGACATTTTTAGAAAAAAACGTCGAGATAGATATATTCAGTTTTTTGCATATTATTTCAAAATTTCAAATTAAAAAAAACCAGTAATTAATCGGATTTACAAATTCCAGTACTCACATCAAATTTAAATGCTAAATCCTAAAATCAATAATAACATCATAACAAACAACCAACATTCACATATCACAATAAACAACAACTCAATAGAAAACAAAATAATCTAACACATATAAATTGTCAGTGCAAAGAGTTACAAATATATAAGTTGGAGTTACAAATATATAAGTTGTACAACACAGTTACTACCAGTGGCGGAGGCAGTCCAACGAGAGCGAAATTACAACAAAAAATTTTCATCCATAACTGTTTGAATATTGTTAAAAATTAAATTAGTATCAAACAAACAACGTGTTTTTCAATTAAGGTAGTGAGCTTATTGTTGCATCATGCCTTAGGAAATTAGGGTTCATTCTTATTTCCTAATGACGATCCGAACCAAATTCATAAAAAAACAGTCATGCCTAAATGGAAGGATAAGCTACTGGTCAATTAAAGATCAATTATAATAGAATATCAATTTCCTAGTTATTTAAACCGTGTTCTAAAAAATGGCCTAAATGGTCACTCAATTTTCTACTAATATTTCATAAGAAAATAAGAAATCATCCGATACTAATACTTGAAATCTCAAGCTTGGTTTTAAGTTTTAACAGCCTCAAATCTCAATAGAATTGCGACTTGGGACTTCAATATCAAATTTTCTCATGTTCTCAAATAGCAAACTTCAAACCTAGATCCGCAGCATCCGCTCATATTCTCAACAATCTCAAATCTTTTTTTTTAAATTTTTTTTTTGAACAATCTCAAATCTCAAATAATTATCTCATTTTCTTAAATATGAAGTATACCTGACTTTGACTGAGGGAGGAGGATTTGAGAGAGGGATTGAGGGTTTCGAAGCTAGGTTTGGGAGTAGATTGGGAAAAGAAAAATTAAAATGAAGAAAAAGAGTGCAGCAGAAGAAAAGAGAGAGCGGATCGGATTGGGTAGTGTGTGAGTGTTGGCATCAGGGGGAGCGGGTTGTATGGGCTTACATTTTAAAAAAAATTAATTTTCTTTTTACGAAGGAGCTGCCCAAGCCCAGGGGGAGCGGCCGCTCACCATGAGCTTGGTGTGGCTCCGCCAGTGGTTACTACAAAACATACATAAAATTTCAACAAAATATAAGATGAAGAAAGTGTAAATCCAACAAACTACACGGGGGAGTCTCCTCTTGTGGCCCGGTGTTGCTTCCAATTCTATCGGTATTTTGCCCTAGTGTATGTGCGTGACTGGAAACCGATGAAATTCGCTGGCCCTGTAGAAAAACATAGATATTTCATCTTCAATTTATCAAACGAAAGAAGAAAATATATTGAATTCAAAAGGAAAGTCCACTGTAAATATGATGCACCTAACTCTCAACAAATTCAATCTTAATGGTTGCAATCAACAAATGAAAATATTTCAACAGAGTTAAAAACAGTCTCAGTATCTCGATTCCTATTTTTTGCTAGGTCATTATATGGTTCGTTGTGAGAGATGTTTCATTTTATAAACTTAGTATCACAAATAGACATGAAAGAAACATGGAAAATATGTATAAAAAATGTGTACATCTGACATTCACAAATCTCTGATTAGAATATGAATTGTACCCAACACCAGCAATTGTGGCTCATTGAATATCTGCTTGCTATCTATACAATACAACACATGATAATTAAAAAAAAGCTATCAAGTGGTTCCACTTCATTTGAAACAAAATCAATGGTTCAGATTTACCATCCCAAAACATATTTTTCCCCCAAAAAGTTTTCCTCCAAAACCAATTTTTTCCCCACAAAACAAAAAAAAACTCATTACTTTATTATTATCTCTCTTCTCTCTTCACTTTTTCATATTTCTCTCTCTCCCTCTCTCACATTCTCTCTCTATTTACTCAGAAATTTAGATTTTTCAGATTTCAAGTTTCTAAGTTTTTAGATTTTTTATGCTTTTTTTTGCTCATGTTACATTGAAAATAACAAATATCTCCTCAACAGTTAAATTTCATCATTTTTCACCCTCAACGTTCTAAGAAGTTGGATTTACACCTCCATTTATAATTATTTTTCAACATATACTAATGGAAACATGGACTTTTATTACAACTAATTATTTTCATACTATTCAGACTTGAGCTACATAATTGTTGTTTTACTGTTTACATGGCTTTTCATATGCTGTATTGTTCCGAAGTCGTGCCGTAGGCACGTGCCCCCAGGAAAATCTAGTATATCTATAAATTGGGATTCTGCATCTTCTCAATTAAGTCTTTGATGCAATCATCAACTTAGATCCTAGCTCTCATATATACATACATCCAGGCTCAAGCAGTTGATTAATATGCGACCGAAGTTAGCTAGGAATACTATCAGTACATTCCATCAACAATGGATATTTCTTTCTTTTTGTATTACTAATTTAGTATATACCACTAATTTGGTATTGAATTTGACTGCTTACTTACCCCCCATCGATTTCTCTCTCTCACTGAAAACTGAATTCTTATCTGTTAGAGGCAATTTCGAAAGGAAACTAGTGAGTTAAGTGCGATCAATGCAATTGGATCTATACAAGTAATAATCACGCGACAGCTGACACCCATTCGTACATACCGCACACATAGATCGGTCCCTTCCAATCTTCACCCTTTACCCCTACTGCTTTATTTATCCATGCATGATAATATGATCTCCGTATTGATATCCCTTGAATTTGAAAATGAATAAGGTCTTACTTGCAGAGCCTCCTCTGAATTGGTGCTTATTTACATGTACATGTGAGAAGAGTAGTACTGCTACTGAATGACTCACTGACTGAATGACTGAATGAATGAAATGAATACATTATGGATCCAAGTGATTGTCATTATATATTTATCTTTCATGTAATCAAGCTAGCTAGTTTTGGCATATATTCCATACCAGTAAAATTTTTTTGGACTATATATAATACCAGGGCCGGCCCCTACCTTAAGGCCGGTGAGGCGACCGCTTCAGGTCCCCCGATTTTTTTGTACTTTTAGGGGCCCTCAAATTTGTATTTCCCTTATAAATATAGCACGTATTTTGCGAGTAAAAAATTATATTGTAATTAGGATCCCCCAAAAATAATTATTTGGGCCTTTCGCCTTCCCCCCCCCCGAAAACTCAGGGCCGGCCTGTATAACACTCCATATGAATATGATATTTCAACCACGTTTCGCTTCCACTCACAACAGTAGTACAGTAAGTACTACCACCACCGGTTCACCAGCAACACAGAACATAGTTCATTTTAAACATTTGGGTTCAGCCATGTAACATCCTCATTTTGTCCATACATAGTCTTCCAAGTCAAATTAACAACTATATATTATATCCTTTTGACAAATAATAACACTTTTACACTTTCATCCCGATGGCTGTGGATGATCATAAACTTATCGTCTATAGGAAATCAAATGTTTTACAGTTTTAAATACCACATAATACAAACTTGCAACCCATAACCAGTACAACTCGTGGGTCTAATCCTTTTAATAAATAAGAATACTTGTGTATGAATATGCGCACAAAACTTCTCTACTCTGAGGTCATGGTACATCTCTTATTGTTAAACATATGGGTGCTACTGGTCATATGTTTGTATACTCAGTGAACAGTAGAATTCATACGGTTGCCATGGGAGATGATCAGCTTAATTTTTTAGCAGGCTGATCTATGTAGTGGTAGTCAGATCTTCCTTGCTTCCTTCCAAATGGCCTAATAACAGGTCTTGGTTTTGGTTGGCCTAATAACCTAACCTTGATCTCTGTCATCTAAAGATCGCACTTTTCTATTCAGTCTCAACTTGTTGTCAGTAATGTGGCATTCTTAACCAGAACAAAATCTCTTATAAAACTGTATGATCGAAGTTTCATAGATGGTACAGCGAGGGTTTAATCTGTTTTGAAATCTTGTGTCAATGAAAGATAGCATGGACAACTTCCAATTGAGATACTGATGAGGACATCGGTTTAAGACGATTCTGGCGTTTCTATCAGTGCAGGCATCGTCTAGGATAGCTGCTTTATTAGCTTAGGATTTTATTTCAGTACCATATTTGTTTTTGGCAATTATAGCCATATGTAATCTTTCTTTTATGCATTAGAATATTTCGAGATTTTTAGAATATTTTGAGATTTGTATGAAGATTTGTTTTGAGCCGATTTATAGGTCTTGAGATTAATGAGAAGTCATGCCATTCTTGATTAAAAAAATTTATTGTGTTGAGTTTTGCTCTTCATCTCTCCTTTGTGTGATACAGTTGAGATCCAACTTATTAGGGTTTGTGATAAATCCTAATAAACTTTTAGGATTTGTGATAAACTCTAAATTTACCTCCAAATCCAATACAAATTCCTAACCCTAATTCCCAAATTAATTAATCCTAATCATCAATATCATTAATCTCAGCCACCACCTAAATCGTCATCTTCCACCTCTATGAATATCGAAACCCATTCCACCTATTCTTCATCCTCATCCCCTGCTCGACCTCACGCCTGCATCACGTCCCCATCTCCTCGTCATCCCACTCCACCCTCCAGCGCCTTTGTCCTCATCCCATCACGTCGCCGCTCCCCGACTGCTTCACCGACCCCGAAACCCCCATCACTGCCCAACCCACCTCCTCAGCGTCACCTCCCATCTCCAACACCCTTGCATCCCGCTCTCACCCTAGCCTGCGCCACCGCCTCCCGTTTCTTTCCCGAAGTCCCACTGCCTTCTTCGCCGTCGACAACTCCGAAGTCGACAGCCCCGGAGGTCCCCTCCGTCGAAGCCCCTCATCGCCAGCACCTTCAGCGCCGCCGTGCTGCTTTCCTCCCACCGTCAAGCCAAGTCAGAGCCGCTCTTTCAGTTGATACCGATTACTGCTTTCTTCGAACCCCGGTATACTCTTTCCACTTTTTAAATATTTGTGTTATACTACTTTATCATCTCTATTATATTATTTAATTTAACTGTCAATCCCAAATAATTGAGAGTGTGTGATCTACTTGCCTATTAGTGTACAAAATCTTTATTGAATACCTTACATGCTAAGAACGAATGAGTATTATTGTTGATTGATAGGATTGAACTTTTAATTGGGCTTGTTAAACTATTTCACTTCTTGAAAATCCATCAACCAATTATTCGTTAGAATCTCTGACTTAATCTAACTTACGTGTTGGTAAAATTAATCCTTTAAAAATCTTGGAAATTCTCTATTTAGAGTTAGTTTTACATCAGATACTTAGAGAAGGAAAACAAGTACATCTTAAATTTATTTTATTCCTAAGAAGAAACATACTTAAAGAAGGAAAACAAGTAAACAAAAAACCCTAACCCTAAATAAATACTTGATGCTGATTGCAAATTGCTTGAAGTAGTACATGCATGAAAGCTGGCAAAGTTCAATGAATAGATATAGCAAAAGAATATATACAGGCAATGAAAAGTATATATACTAACTGGTGACTCCATTTAATTCAAATTAGTTAAAAGTGGGTATTGAGTTGTACAATACAAACCGGTGGTTGAGTTTGAATTCCTTCTGACTGTTGCCCATTTAACGTCGTCATTTGGGTCATTTGGGCTTGCAGGAGTGTCACAGTTGTCTTCAACTGATCCACCTCGTCTTTTGTGGCCCCATTGGAAGAAGATGCATGAGAACTGAAGGCGCCGGTGGATGTCGATCCTAGACCCATCCCACGCACACGACCGGGACGCTCGCTCCCCCTCAATTCGGAGAGACTTCACGTTAAAGCGTCAATGGATCGACGGAAGAAGAAGATGACCTCTCCATAATCTTTGTTCTGGCGTCCTTCAGCAAAATATACCAAAGACAAATTTTAAATTTTAAATTATTTTAGTTAAAAAAATTAAATACCAAATTAAAATTAATTTTAAAGTTTCATATTAACCACTATCTCGGCTGCAACGTTATCCCTAAATTTTCCATCCTTACCCGTGTGGGTAGTTTTAAAAAACTCTACATCGCCGAAGCTCTCTCCCTCTTTTGATGCTTCCTATATATATAAGTAAGATCAGTATTTAAAACTATAATAAAATACTTCAAATAAAATGAAATAGATGTCTTAGTTATAAAATCAAAATTTATTATCCTTATCGTTAATTGGAATAGATTCTATATACCTAAGATATGAGATATCAGGGTAGAAAACTTCAACAAATAATCTATGTTTCTGTTCATCTCTATCTTATTTTCACTAATCTATAATGTTAAATATGTTTTATAAGTATATAATGCTTTCCAACAGTAAGAAATAACTTGAAATGCACATGTATATAACTACTAGGTTTGCCCGTTGACACGTGCCTATGGCACGTTTTCGAAATGGTGCACCTGGTTTGATTATATAAAATAGTTTTGGAGGTCCAGCAAATTAATTGAAGTAGCAAACATATCATATGAGGAAGCAGTATATCTACCTTTATGCTCAACCATCGCCTTCTTGATCATTAGCTTGAGCTTGAACTTACCTGGAATGCATATAGTTTGTTAGAAACACTGCATAAAGTTTTTTTTTAACTTCAGCAGTCACTTTTAGATGCTTGTAATAGTTATGCAAGGACATTATCGTATAGGTTTTATAGAGCTTACTCTAATCCCATAACCACTATGAGCATGTCTAAATACAATGGTAACACAAGTGCAGGTGTGAATGTATCTACAATACCAATAATCTAAACATTTGTTTGTCTGAGACTCAGCTTGTAATTGAAATACCTCTTATTATTATTTCAAACAAAATGAAATACATGAAGTTCTCAAAACTCTAAACCAAGCTAATCATTTGTTTTATCTCTACTTTGTCTACCCATTGCACCTTTATATAAAAAAAATCAAAATGGATAAATAACAAATCTACTTTAGCTGTCTTTCTTGAGTGGAGAGTTTGCACCCTTCACTGGTAAACTCCAGTCATCCCAATCCTATATATCCAAACATATACTAAAAGTTCTTATATGTTATGTTATCCATGGTTTCTAATAACCAGTGAAGGAAACACTTCACGATAGTATTTTTCTCTTGTAGTAAAGAAATTAATGTTGCATATTTGCCAAGTTATTTTAGGTTGCTGTCAACTTACCTATCCTACTATGGTTTGGAAGCCCAAATTGAGACAACCAAATAATCCATATCTCACTTGCGTACATCTTAAATCAAAACCAATAAAAAAACTCATCAAATAAATCACCAAATTAAAATTTTTTAAATCAAAAAATAAAACAATCATACCTCTCTGAACTTAGATCCCCGTGCACACACAAAATTCGAGTCAGCAAAAAATTGAGTAATCCCCTGCACACAAACAGGGGTGTATTGGATTGAGATTTCAAAAGATTTTAAAAGAATTGAGAATCCCAGTATTTAAGGGATTTATGGAGAATTCACCTAAAACTTTGACTGGGATTTATAAGGATTTTAAAATAGTTTGATGGAATTCTTATTATGAATTTGATGGAATTTGAAGGAATTCGATGACAATTGAACTTTCATAGACTTTATAATTAGTTCATTTCCTACGCAAGATTGTCATTCTCATAAGAGTAGTACGAATAAACATCAAGACACCTCGCACATCATTGACATAAATCATCACATTGATAACCTATTAACTGTTGAAAACCAATAAATGATTGTTCAAATATGTTCATTATCAACTGAAATCATAAATGTATCAAAAGAAAAATCAAATCTAGTAATGTAAAAGCTTATATAGTCACTTAGTAAGATTTGAATTGATGTTCGGTAATCTCTTTGCTCATCTTTGACTCCCATCAGCCATTACATTTGTCCACATATCTGACTCTCCACTTATTCGCTTCCTCTCGTTGTTGCTCTTGGGTGTGAAACATGTGGTGATAATCATTTTCTTCATTTTCTGGTAGTGAAGGCTCATCTTCTTCTTCAACAAGAAACTCATCAGAACGGCACTCTTTACGAAGAAAATTGTGCAAACATGCACAAGCTAAGAGTAAATATCAATGGGTAAAATAAGTTGGTTAAGTTCGTAGTGCCCCCCCCCCCCCCCCCCCCCCCCCCCCCCGCATTGGACCAAGAACGTTTTTAGTGATATTTGCTTACAAATACTATCTCTCAATACTCTACCATATTCCCTAATCAAGTCAATTGCACAAACAATTATGCAATATTTTGCATCTAAAAATTCCTGAAACATGATTCAAGAAACACACACATCAACTGTAAGTTCACAGCAGCTCAAATCGCATCATTATCAAATCAAATCAAATCAAATTACAAAGGGATGAAATTTTCTTCAAAAAAATTACTGCTTGTGCCACTCGCCTTTGTCAGCAAGGGTGGATTGAAGTTGCTTGGGGAGGTTCTCCCAGGGGCATTCCTCTCTGATCGACTTCTGAATCAGCTGCTCCCCGATCGTTGATGGAAGCCTCTGCATCTTCACCGCCGATCACTTCACATTCGACTTCAAGAAGAAGACGATCACGATGATGAAACCCTAGAAGAAGAAGATTTTTAGATTGTTGAGATCGAGATCTGAGAAGCTAAGGATGGTTTTGAGAAGAGGATGGTAGGGATGTTGAAGGAGAAGAAGATGAACAGTAAAAAAACTGTGGGGAAGGAAGATATTCACCTTGAAAGTTTCTACGGAGTAGGTGAGAATTGCAAAGGCTTTTGGTATTTATACCTCAAACCCTAGATTCCATCTATAAATTCTCCAAATTCTCAATTCTACCAAAATCAATAACTTTTTGAATACACTGAGAATTGAATGGGGTCATTTAAAATCTCAATCGAATACACCGAGAATTGAATAGAATCACTTAAAGTCTCAATTGAATACACTGTGATTTTTATAAACTCCTTTAAAATCCTAATTGAATACACTAGGATTTTCACATTCTTTTAAATTCTTTTCAAATTCTAATCCAATACACCCCTGAAAATGAATAATTAGAAAGAGAATTCGATTAATGAGATGAAATTAGAGTCATTGCATCGCATATAGAGGCTCTTGATTCGGTGGAGGGGAGTCGCCGATACGGAGTCGCTTGATTTTCGTGCTCAATTTAGTGCAGGGGAGTCACCGATACGGAATTAGCAGTAGATCAGATATCGGTGACGACCTCTTGATTGGAGTTCGACATTGGATTTGGATTTGCTTTCAGATTTTCAAATTTTCAAATATCCAAAATTTTCAAATTTTCAAAATTTCAGAATTTTAATATTTAAGTTTTTTATTTTTATTTTTATTTTTAAATTTTTTAAATTTATTAATTTTTAAAATTAATTTTTTAAAAAATTCTTATTTTTTTTAATTTTCTAATTTTTTAAAATTTAAATTATTTTAGAAATTTTAAAGTTTTTAAATTTTTTTTATTTTGTTATTTTTTTAAAATTTTTATTTTTTTTTTAAAGTTTTTGATTTTTTTGAATTAATTTTAAAGTTTTTAAAGTTTTAAAATTTAAAATCTTAATAATTTTATTAATTTTTTTAATTTTTTTAAAATTTTTTAAAAATTTTTTATTTTAAATTATTTTAAAATTTTTTATTTTTTTATTTTTAAATATTTTTAAATTTATTTTTTTTAACTTAAAATTTTAAATTTTTAAAAAAAATTTACAATTTTTTATAACTTTTTTTAAGTTTTGGATTTTTTTTGAATTATTTTTAAAGTTTTTAAATTTTTTAAATTGTTGAGTTTTTAAGTGGGGAAAATGTGTTTTGTGAAGTTAGATCTGGACCTTTGATTTTTGGGGGATTGAAGGAGAGTCACTTGATAGCTTTCTTTGTGTTTTATTATATAGATAATAAAAGAAATAACTTGAAATAACTTGTGTGAGGTGTCCTTTATATTGGACTACGTATATAACTATAATAAAAGACTTCAAATAAATTGAAGCATAGTTTACCAACTCATCTCGAACTACCGCAAAGCTAGCGCTCCTAGTACTGTGCTTCAGTTTAACATCTTTCGGCTTTTTACACTGATGTCAGCCTTCCTCTATTAATAATTATAATTAGCAACATCAATGAAACCTCCATCGCATTTCTGCCTCGGTCCTCTTCGGCATATAGAACTTTCCTTTATGAAGCTCTTGTGGTCCTTCCATTCACTACAAAATAAATAGGAAAGCCCGGCGAAACTACCCCGGTGTTTGGGGTGTTTCGCCGGGACATTCCCCAAAAATTTTTAAAAGCGCCAGCGGGGTTTGATGAAACCCCGACGTTTTTTTAAAAATGCCGGGTATGTCCAATACCCCGGCATTTTAAAACGCCAGGGAATCTCCTCCTTAGTAATAACCCCCCCCCCCCCCCCCCTGCTAACTTCTCCACATCCCTATCTTTTTTCTTATTCGTGCCGAAACCCAATTTCCAAAGATGAAACCCTATCTCTCCAAAATGCAATCTCCAATTTGTTCCTCTTTCTGTCTTCGATTTCGCCACTGCAGTTCGATCTCGTCGCTTGCCGCCGTTCGATCTTGCCGCCTGCCGCCGCCATTCCTTCACTTTCCCGTCGTCGCCGTTGTCCTCAATCTCTCTCTTTCATAAACCCTAGGTAATTATTCTCTATTTCATTTTGATTTTGATTTTTGATTACCCTAAATTTGAGGTACTGCTAATCAATCTCTAACCTAAAACTTAGAGATTTGGATCCTACGTTACTAACAAACTGCATGTGTTTGAAGGATTCAGATTCTCTAATTAAATATGTTATAAGTTAGTAGAAGTCAATGTTAATTGTACTATTTGTAGTATAAATCAGTAGTCTCTTTTCAGAACAAAATGATCGACTCCATGAAACTATGATAATGAAGAAAATGATATTGTTAGTCTATCATTTTCGCAAACAACTAGTAGTTTGTTCTGCACAAAAGAAAGATAGAACTTGCTAAATTTGAAGTATTCATAAGCTTATTACGATCGAGTGTCACTAATCACCATGCAGGTATTAGCTAGCAAACATGATGTATATTATCTCAAAGTGCATAAATCTAAAGAATATTAAATATTCTTAAAATGAGTTCAAAGATCAAATTAGTATACTCCGAAATTATAATAAAAATTGAAAGTATGATATGTTAATATGAAAAATATGTTTCCAAGAAATAATCATGTATACCCTCTCCCCTGCGTGTATCTCATTTCAGCATGACTGCAATTTTTATTTCTATTTTCAGTTTTTTTGTGTGGGCATTCTGAATAGCTATTTTTTCTTGCTAAAACTCTATATAGTTATAGGTAATTAAGTAGCTAATTTCCTTTTGGAAATCAAATTACGTAGCTAATTAAAAAAGATATTAATTTGTGAGGGTCTCAGTCTCTCTTTTAGAATGAGTTAGTGACTGATCATTAAGGGGGCGTTTGGTACGCGGTAATGTATAAGAGAATCTAGGATTACCCTCTTCATTACCTGGTTTGGTAAGACATAGGTATAGTTTTGTAAATAATTTTAAATTCCCAGGGTTATCAAAATAATTAGTTTGGAAGGATAAAATTCCCCTTGGAAGGATAAAATTCCCCTTGAAA
Organism: Hemerocallis citrina; assembly: GCA_017893485.1. Classification (NCBI taxonomy): domain Eukaryota; kingdom Viridiplantae; phylum Streptophyta; class Magnoliopsida; order Asparagales; family Asphodelaceae; genus Hemerocallis; species Hemerocallis citrina. The sequence continues at coordinate 334,164,811 of CM030358.1, forward strand.
AGGGTGGGATTTGTAGATTCCTATATATAAAAAATGAGTGAGATTATTACATACCCAAAACACCCTCCAAATTTATGACATCTGCAGCCATGAATATAGTGAGCGGATAGAGAAGACCCCAGTTTTCTCCATTTCCAATGCTCTCCTATCCAATCAGTAACAGAAAAATTATAATAGGGGATTCAACTAGCAATATTAACTTTGCTATTAATTTTTTGTTTGATTTTGGAACCTGGCATTTATTCTTCCAGTAAATAAAATATAAAGTCAAATACACACATATAAGTGAAAGATAATATCTTTGTTTTGGTATTATTATTTTTGCCCGTAACACCTGCCTTAACCATAAATAAAACCCTTGATCACCTAAATAGCTATGAACCTCCTGTTGCACTATGCACTAGGCAATTAACTAGACTAGAAGTATTTTGTGTTTAATTTATCATACTGTTTAGTTGTTTTTAGATCTTGGTTCCTTTATGAATCTATATTATTTATTTATTTGACATGGGGTGCAAATGTCCAACTACCTAGCATACGGAGTTCAATTCTTTTATGTTATTTTTTATTTAAAACTTGTTGAAATATATGGAGTTGAAATTTGCTTCTATGAACTTTATTGTTTCATTTGTATATATTTAAGTACCTTTGTCTCGTGTTAATAAATACATTTCATTTTTTCCTTTTGTTATGTTCTTCATCTAACTGGTTGAAATATATTTGAATCATAGTATAATTTTTTTTAGTAATCTATTTGTTAATTTACTAAAGTTTTATAAGATATATTTCAGTATTGCTTTTGCACATGCATGCATATACATCAATTACTAAATTAGATAACTTTTATATTTATTTATCTCTACTATTATAATGGGAGAAGGGGTTAGTGTCATCTGTCATTGTTGTCATTTTGAAGCCAACACGTGCAGCGCACGTGTTGACAAAATGACCCACTTTGATAAATATTTTCGAAAGTGGACCAGTTTGGTAAATATTTTCAGAAGTGGATCAGTTTGGAAATTATTTTCTTTTTATCCTTTTCATTAACCCTTCAATTTTTCCCACGTGCACGTGTATGATACTAGTTTTTAAATAAAGCCAAAAGAGTATTTTCAGTAATGTCTACTGTAGAGATGGATTGATGGGAATGAATTGTTCTATACCAAACACCGTAATAAAGTATTCCCAAGAATGTAATGTCGTATACCAAACACAGTATTGCAACATTCCTAGGAATCTTCATTCCCACCCTTATATTCCTGGGAATCCACCAATTCCTAGGAATTCTTCCATCCGCGTACCAAACGCCCCCTAAGGATGGGCTAGGCCAATCTATATACCAGATTCCATGCCTATCACTTTTCAGTTTGAAAAACAAACCATATAAAGGAAGAAGAAAAGTGGAGTAGAAGAATCTGCATTTTATTATGTCAAACAGTTATGAAACTAACAAAGCAAGAATTTGACATAAATAACACAAAGTTATTTATATTCATTACATTCTAATATATCATTCACCCAAAAAAGTCGCAAAGTGCAAAAAAATATATATAATACATCACTAATTAATCTTTACATGGGGAAACTATTTTTTCCTTCGAAGATTTTGTTTTATGTTTGATAATTTGTCAATAATGAATAGAATATTTCATAATGAAATTTTTTCGATTGAATTATCTAGTGACACACACTTTAATGAGGTAACAAAATAAAAATTAAATTTATGAAATTTAATTTTCAGATTGAGTGATATTATTGAAATAGATCAAAGTTGGATGAGTAAGTCACAATTATCCAAGGAGTATCGGGATGGTGTTACAGATTTTATTATTTTCGCCAAGCAACATTCCCGTGATCCCAACTTTATTCTTTGTCAATGTTGCCAGTGTATAAACTGTCATTTGCTTCCATGCTATGAAGTATAAACACATTTGGTGATTAATGATTTTCTGCAAGGGTACACACAGTGGTTCTGCCATGAGAACATGTCACATCGATTTCGGTTGGACCAACTGTGTTGAAGATGAAGATGAACTCTTAGTGAATGACGACGACAGTGTTGCTGATGAGATACAAAATTTGGTGCGGGATGCTTTTGAAATTAATAACAATCCAATACACACAAATAGTCCAACAACCCAAGTCCACGATGAACCGACCGAAACCCCACACACTGATGGAGTAGAGGAGGGAAGGCAAAACCCTGAAGTTAACAAAGAATTTGATGCATTCACTAAGTTGTTGGAAGATGCTAGCACACCCTTGTATCGTGATTGCATCAAATTTTTGAAGTTCTCATTCATCGTGAGGTTATTTCAGATCAAATGTTTGAATAGTTGGTCTGCCAAATCCTTTACCATGTTACTTAATTTGTTGAATGAAGCATTTCCTGAAATTTGTCTCCTAAATTCAGCCTTTGGAATAAAAAACAATTCCTTAAATATTTTGATCTGGGGTATGAGAAGATAGTAGCATGTCGATATGATTGTGTGTTATTTAGGGGGGAAATGAGAGTCTGGAGTACTGGGAAATTTGAGGTACTTCAAAATGGAAAGGGGTTCCTAATGAAGAACAAGATACAAGTGGGGCAGTTAAATCAAGGCAGAAAAAAAGCCGGCAAAACAGATGCGCTACTTTTCTTTGATTCCTATGCTTCAAAGATTGTTTATGTCATCTAAGACTTCGTCTGATATGAGATGTCATGCTGAAGGTTGGAAGAATGATGAATTCTCAGACATCCGGCGGATTCTGTTGCATGATTTTTTTTTGATGAAAGATATCCTGATTTTGCTGAGGATACTCATAACATGCGACTTGAATTAGCCAGTGATGGTTTTAACCCATTTAGGCAAACGAGTAGTACACAGCATATGACCTATAGTGTTGATACCGTATAATCTACCCCCTTGGAAGTGTATGATGCTGTCATTTATTTTGTCCACAATAGTTCCTGGACCGAAAAGCCCTGGAAATGATATAGATGTCTATCTTCAGCCTTTAATAGATGAGCTCCAATAGTTGTGGGAGGGTGTTCCAACATATGATGTAACAACTAAGAAATCATTCCGTCTCCGAGTTGCATTGACTTGGACAATCAATGATTTTCCTACATATGTAAATTTATCCTGTTATAGCACCAAAGGGCGTAATGCATGTCCTTATTGTGCTGATAAAACTACTTCACAGTGGCTATATAATGCGAGAAAGTTCTGCTACATGGGTCATTGAAGATGGTTGCCCGACACAGTTTCAGGGCGGAAACGACTTTTGATGGGGTGGAGTGGGAACATGCACCTGAAATTTCGTCTGGGTCCGATGTGTTAAGGCGGCTACATGGTCATCATTCAATTATGGTAAGGAACCGGAAGCCATAAAAAGGCAATAAAAGGGCAAGGAATGAGGACAACGATGCAGATGAATGTGATGACATTGTTGATTTAGGGTCCTGGAAGAAGAACATTTTCTTTACACTACCGTACTAGGAATTCAATTTATTGCGCCATAATTTAGATGTCATGCATATCGGAAAAAATATTGATGAAAGTTGTATTGGGGCTGTCATGGGAGATGATCGAAAGACAAGACAATCTTAAGTGTCGTCTTGATTTAGCTGCGTTGGACATACGATGCGAGTTGTGCCCCGAATATTTACAGAATGACAGAGTGCGCCTTCCTCCTGAGATGTACTGCATGTCTGAAAAGGAGTTGAAAATCATTTTGCAAAGTTCTACAGGAGCTTAAAGTTCCGATGACTATTCATCTAACATAGCAAGGTGCATCAACGATAAGGAGAAGAGGCTTCAGGGTTTAAAGTCACACGACTACCACATCTTGATGCAGGATCTCCATCATGTGGCTTTAAGGATCTCAATGTGCGAGCAAGTCACTGCCGTCATCAAGTATCTGTGTAGCTTTTATGAAAGACTTTACTCAAAGGTTCTACGTGTTGAAGACATTGACATGTTGGAGCAACATGCTGAGTTGGTACTTTGTCAAATGGAGAGAATATTTCCCCTTTCGTTCTCCACTATAATGATTCACTGGGTAATTCATCTAGCTGGTGAAGCAAGACTTGGGGGGGCAGTACATTATCGGTAGATTTATCCCATTGAGAGCTAGTTATTCATATTTGTTAATTACATGCCTTTCGTTTGAATTATTTGCATACCTTTTTTTATCTAACCATTTATCGACTTTTGGGATATACTAAAAATAGATCACATCCAGATGGCTCAATAGCAGAAGGATATTTCTCGGAAGAGTGCTCCAATTTTTGTTCCCGATATCTTCAGGGGGTCGAAACACGTCTTACTAGACCAAGGAGAAACCCAGTTGGGTTAAACTTTGGTGAGGCACATTATCTCTTCCAAACTGCTGGAAATACCATTGGTAAAGTTGATGCGTTTGAGTTAGATAACTTAACATGGGAACAAGCACATCGATATGTGCTAGATCATCATGCAATAGTTGAGTCATTCCGAGAGTAAGTCAGAATTGGGTTGGTTTATATTTAGTTAAACTCGATTTGAACAATTTTAATGTAATTAAATTTTGATCTTTTAAGTATTTACAGAGAATTTATCCATAAAATGAAAAGAAATTTTAGAACGAGAAAATTGAGACCACGTGACCAAAATAAGATGATGAATGAAAGATTTCATATATGGCTTAAAGACTGTAAGAATTCCAAATTATCAAAGCTTATTTTTCTTAGAATATTCTTAATTTTACTAATACGATTTATCATCACATACTATAGCTTCCGAAGTTGCATGATGATTTGGTATCACTTGAAATCAAGATTCTTGCTACAGGTCCCCATAAGATGGTTAGAAGATTCAAGAGATATATATATATATATAACGGATTCAGATTTTGTACTAAGGACCGTGAACGTTATTTGAAGTTTTAGAATAGTGGAATTGTAGTGACGCCAAAGACTAGAAGTTATGCTTTTAAGAATGACACAAATCCAGTTAATGAAGATGTTGACTATTATGGGGTGCTCATGGATTTCATCGATTTAGACTATTACGGTCATTTTCGAGTGGTCTTATTTCGCGGGGACTGAGCTGGTATGGATAACAATTATCCCCAAAACAAGAATACATTAGGTGTAGATCCAGCTTCGCCTAAATCTTACGTAACTCTTATTATGCAACCAAGAGATGTATTTTGGTTGGGAGAGACATCAGATGATGAGGACGAAGATGTCACTAACATTTTTGTTGCTGCTGAATTTCCGAGGTTCGATGTAAACATATCAGATGACAACGGTAAACCTAATTGGTTACGCACGGATGGAGAGCCAGGGGATGTATTGCATAGTATTGAATTACAATAACTTCTGAAACATTTTTTTATTGTTAATCACCTGAAATCAAGATTGCATTGTATTTTCAAGATTGCATTGTATGTTGATTTCTATTTTGTCTAATTATGTGCCAATTTATATCTACTTGATTTTTATTTTATCTTGTTATTTGCCGGTATGTATCTTTAATAAAAAAATTCTCGAGATGTGCCAATATATATCTATTTAACTTTATTTATCAATCATTTTGCCTTGTCTTTGTTATGTGAATTAAATATTGCCCTTTATACTAATTTATAGTTTCTAGTTTTTTGTCAATAGGTGTGAATTATGCCGCGAAGGAATATGGCGTCTAGTCAAAGGGATAAGGAGCGTCTAAACAAGGGGGATAATCACTTAGGGGGCGTTTGGTACGCGGTAATGTATAAGGGAATCTAGGATTACCCTCTTGATTACCTGGTTTGGTAAGACATAGGTATAGTTTTGTAAATAATCTTAAATTCCTAGGGTTATCAAAATAATTAGTTTGGAAGGATAAACACTCTCTTTGAAAAGGGTGGGATTTGTGGATTCCTCCACATAAAAAATGAGTGAGATTATTGCATACCCAAAACACCCTTCACATTTCTGAATCACACCCAAATACTAAGACCCATTGTTCATCTGTCTTCCCCACCTTCCTCCGGCCGTTTCCGGCGACCTCCCTGTTTGTCGATCTCCCGTCGTCAAACCCCCTTCGTCGACACCCCCTGTCGACGCCGGCGCCACCCAGAACTCCCCCCGACCTCTTCCCTGTCCTCGACAAATGCCAGTCAAAACCTCAAATCCCAATTTTCCCTCCCGGTCCCGTCGCGCCTCCACCGCGACGCCACCGTCGCCCAGCCCGTCGTCGACCCTACCGTCGCGCCGCCATCGTAGACGCCAGCGTCGCCGCCCCCCCTGGCTGCTATTGCTGCTGCCTCTTTGTTTGGCTGCTGTTCCTGCTGTTTCTTTGTGTTCTGTGTTAAATTGGGCTCTTTTGCACGTATATTGCACGTGCTGTTTTTAGATCTTAGGTATTGGGTTCCTTTATGAATCAATATTATTTATTTATTTGGCATGGGGGTGCAAATATCCAACTGCCTAGCATATTCTGAGTTCAATTCTTTTATGTTATTTTTTATTTAAAACTTGTTGAAATATGTGGAGTTGAAATTTGCTTCTATGAACTTTATTGTTTAATTTGTATATATCAGTATTGCTTTTGCACATGCATGCATATACATCAATTACTAAATTAGATAACTTTTATATTTATTTATTTTTAAATAAAACCAAAAGGGTATTTTCGGTAATGTCTACTATAGAGATTGATTGATGGGAATGAATTGTTCTATACCAAACACGGTAATAAAGTATTTCCAGGCATGTAATGTCGTATACCAAATACAGTATTGCAACATTCTCGGGAATCTTCATTCCCATCCTCATATTCCTGGAAATCCACTAATTCCTGGGAAGTCTCCAATCCACGTACCAAACGCTCCCTTAGAGGCAGGTGAGGGGAGCACCCCCCCCCCCCCCCCCCCCCCCCACGAAAAAAAAACCCCGAGGACCGACGAACTTAAAAAATGAAGTTTGGAAGCTACCTGCGGGTCAAAGAATCCAAGTGGAGGTGAACGGGGATAATCAACCCGTAGGAAAAAATGCCATAACATTTGCATCGTTCATAGGGTTAATTGCGAGGAAATCGGAGTACCTTCTACTTTCTTACAATAGATGGACAAAAATTTCCTTAGTGACACGGATTAGAGCCGTCGAAGTTCTTAAGGTATTATTTAATTTGTTTATTTTAAATATGATACACGGTTATAATTTGTATGCTTTATCCAATGCTTGTTATACAGCAACGTTATAAAGTTTTAAAAAAAGAGTAAAATCTAGAGAGTAGTAGTTTAAGTACTGTAGAGAATGTTTTTGGGACATACTATTCCAGCCATCATCCTTGATATGTCTGTTTTTTATGCAAATGCAAATTTTCTGAATTCGGACTTTGCTATCCTTTGGTTTCTATGTAGATCCTTAGGTAACTGTCATAATTGTTTGATCAATGAGTGGAGTCCTAAGATGCAAATCTGAGATGGCATTCATATTTGATCCTATGCAGACCTTAGGGTCTGAACTTCTTAAGTTCTATCAATTGTGGCTTGGCTTTTATAGTACTAGATTTGTACTAGATTTTCATTTATCTGGTGGACATAAAATGCTCATGTAATTATAAATGTAAAGCATAGAGTTATATGTTATATCTGTTCAAGCCGGCACTACGTGAATTTTTTTGTTTCATCAAAATTATGACTTTGAAAGAGAATTAAGAATATAAAGGTTTTTGAAGTGATTTAGAGAGAGTACGATATTATGTAGACCTTATTGTGATTTCAGGGGAAAAATGCCACAACTTTGATGAAAGAAAGAGTATAAAGGTTTTTGAAGTGATATATACATATTGTGATTTATCTCACAACATTTGAAGATTTATTTGATTTGGATATTGACTACTTGGATTATTTTAGAAACTGCAGTATCAGAAACTGCAGTATCAGATGGGGCTACAGCCTACAAGCCCTGGACATTATCGCAAGAAGTCTATTAGCATAATAGAAATTCTATATGTACTCAATAATTGAAGGTAAATGCATTAACTGAGGACATTTCATAAATTTTACACCCGCCTAGTACAAGCTAGTTGCAATAACATCATAGTATCCTTTGGTTTCAGGGGAATGTTTACAACTTGAAGCTATATACAAGAAAGAGTTTCTAATCATATAATATAATCAAAAAGAGCCGCAACAAGCTGTTTCAGGTTCATTATAAATACAGAATGGTGAGGTATAAATATAGTAACAACAACTAGAGTAGCAGTAGTTTACCGTTGAGAGCTGCCTTTTCACCTCAGCCTACCACAAGAAATCAGCCTTCAGTTCTTACTGCATTATTTACTGGTTCTTGACACCAGCAGCTGCAAGAGCCTAGTGAGGTTTTGCTGGAGTACGGGCCAGTGCCTTCACTCCCAGAGGGTTGTTGAAATACATTATACTTGTATTTTGTGGTTGGATTGAAATACATTATACTTGTCAGAACTTATCAGAATTTTCTGGTTGGATTGAAATACATTATACTTGTAACTGTGTCATTTCAGACACATACTTAACATGATGCTTCCTCATCAATGTAGTATACAAATGTCAGCAATGTGTAAGTGTTATGCCATATACTAGTTCTTGTTCTACACTAACAGCATAATAAAATAGACTTGCAACCAAATTAGTGCCTTGGTGTAATTTTGCCAAGTACTCAATTCCACTGACAGATTAATGATTGATATTAGTAATTTTGATAAATGATCAAAACTTTCGTGCATCAAAGTTATTTGGTTTGGATGAAAATACAAATTATGTCCTTGACCTGATCTCCGATGGAAGTAAATGTAATGGATGGCTGGAGAGAAACACAAATCTTTTAAAGGGTACAGAGGAAAAAGGTGATGGGTGTCAAGCTAGACAGCGTTAAGCATGATATCAAGCAGAGTGTATGCTGTTCTGGCTGATCTAGACTAATCTTCTTTATTAGTTCAAAAGGTGCATGAACAGATGAACTTAATTAAGACAAAATCTCATTATCAATAATTCAGTATCATACAAATTTGGAACAAATATTACTTACTTGATCTAGACTAATCTTCTTTTGTTCATATACAACAAAAATTTGATTACCCAGCAGTTCTTGATACCGATTGGGTAAATAAATCTATGTCTAAGAAGTGGAGACTATAATGTTGAGCTTAAGGCGGAATATTACGACGAGAACCGAACAGTGGTTGAGAACACAAGAGTAGTCCCAAGAGATGTGCGTTCTGATTGGGAATTTCTTTGTCATTTTTGGAGTACACCTGAGGGGAAGGTAATAAAAAATGTTTAGCAAAGACGATAGTTATTACAATTGATATAAATGTTCTAAAAGTTGCTAGGCGGTAGTCGGGCGGCCGATGGGTGCCTAGCACCTAGGCCCTGTAAGCGGAGTTTACGCGGCTAGGCGCTAGCTGGTTTTATTTATATATTATATATATATTTTATCATTTTGTTTTGTTTTGTTCTTACCAATTCTTACTCTTGATATTAGTCTTTTTCTTTTTTTTGTAGTCTTATACTAATCTATTAGACTACTATTAATCTATGACGAAGATCAGTAGTGAAATTACTTGTTAGGCTGTTCTAGTCCAAGGAGCAAATAGTGTGGGGAAGCGGGAGGCTTGAGTCGGGGGATGGGGGAGGGTTGCGTCAGGAGAAGTTTGAGAGAGAAAAGGAGGACGTAGTGTTGACATCGGAGGTGAATCTAGGCAGGAGGCAGTGTGTGGTTGTGTTGACGACTTGACTTTGAAGCTGAAGAGAGGAGAGAGATTGTGTTGACGTCGATTGAAGTTGAAGTGAGCTGCGACTGCAATAAGGGAGGTGGGGGAGGAGGTTTTGACGACTGAGTGACAGAGTGAGTAAGAGCTGCGACTGTGAGGAGGGAGGCGGAGGAGGTTGTGTTGACGACTGCGAGCAATGACTGCGAGGAGGGAGACGAAGGAGGAGGGAGGCAGAGGAGGTCAAAATTGAAGCGGGTTGCGAGCTACGAGCTGCAAGCCTCCGACTGCGAGGAGGGAGGCGGAGGAGGTGATTTGGGGGTTTTCGAGGAGGAATTAGGGATTTAGAGAATAGAATTGATTTGGGATTTTTTTTACAGGGGATTTAGAGGAGAAAGAGAAGTTTTAGGGGTTTGAGTGTATTAGAGCAGGTCGGGTTGGAATAAGTGGGGTCCCTTTTTTCTAATAATTAAGTCCTAAGCGGGCCTAACCGGGTCTAGCCCGTCTAGACCCGCTTACACCGATTACGCGCTGCCTAGATCCACTTTTACCCGCCTGGAAGCATTAACCGATTTTCTTAAACGCCTAGCCCCTAGGCGAGAGCGCCTAGGCCGCTTCTTAGAACACTGATCATGCATAATATTTTGATATGTTATTTGGCTTATTAAATCTTATTGTGATTGTAAAAATTTTAATTATGTGCAGAAGAGGGCTGAAAGAGGTCGTACAAGTAGGGATGCACAGGACGTGCTGCCCCATTCCGGAGGTATAAGCTTCGCAAGGCGTCGCGCAATGATGGTATTACAAAGTTTTTTAATTTCATTAGAATAATATACGTTATTGATTTTATAATTCCCTACGTATTGTAATATATTTAGAATGTGGAGCGAGGAGGTGCGGATCAGTACGACAATTTAGATTTCTTTGACGCTACCCACATGAACCCACAAGGCGTATTTCTGTCAGGCAGTGATGATATCGGTAATAGTGTCATATCTTAAATATGCTTATTTGATATGTAATATGCCTTAAAAATGAATAACATATCACATGTTTTTGCAATTTATTTTTTACAGAGAACTGCTAGAAATAGGTATGTCGAACCCTCATCTGCTTCCGCCGCCGACTCCCCCACAACACCTGTTGATATAATGTAGCTTCAACAGCAAGCGATGGTCGAAAACATGGGCCCAGATCGCCATGGTTGTGTGCGTGGGAAGGGTTAGGACCAACACGCTCTCGATCCCGTGCTTCTTCATCAACACAGCATGATCCTAGAGATGAGAAAATATGTTTTCTAGAGACGCAACTCGCAAAACTTTATGCAACACTTGCACATATAATGAAGGAAACAAACATTCAAAACCTCGATAACATACCGAGACAAGTTAGAATTTATATAGAGTTGTCACTTGAATATAGAGTTGCATTCATATAAAATAATAAGTGGTAGAATTGTGGTTTGTGGGAATAATGTCTCTTCATGTAAGCCTGCATGCTTTCTTTGGTTATTATTGTTCTTATCTAATTGTAAGTATCAATTGCAAGCATTGTAGATTTTTTTGTAATGAAATTCTTTTCTTTCCCTCTCTAGTTTATGTCTTCATACCATGGAGTTTAAACTTAAAAGTTTCTGACTGTTCGCTGATGTTTATATTGCTTAGGAAATTGATGTCTTTTTTCTTCGACTTAGAAACTTAATGTATATTTTTTTGCCTTATACAGCAAGGGGATAGAGTCCCTACAGTATACAGTCAGCTGAATGAAGAGGGAGTCGGCGAATGTGATCCCGTCAACGGCATCGCTAGACATACATTGTAGGCGGGATTTTCTCTTGTATGTATTACAACCTTATTAGCATCACTTCTTTAACTCAGTACCTCAATTGATGAGTTTGAATTTTTTATTTTTTGTCTTTTGAGAATTTATAGATTGTATATTGAATATATACTAGTTTAATATCATCTTAATTTATATTTACTGGTGAATTTGGAAGATTATTACTAATATTTCATATGTCACTAAAGTGTCGAATTATTTTCTACATTTAGCCATATATGTCACTAAATTGTCGGATAACTTTCTAGTGTTTGTCTAGTCATTAAGTAACTCAAGAAAGGGGAAAGATATTGCATTTTCAACACATCTCTTGACAAATGCACCCATTGTGTTGGTATTAAATTTCAGTTGTCCATCAGAACTTAGATTGTAATGGACGGAAAATACTAATGGGCTCTCCAGTAGTTTTAACTTAGAAGATTGAATTCAGATAGGATTCATATTCCCCTAGCCCAGTTAGGGATTTTATTATATTATTTTATATTTGTACAGTATGAAAATACCCAAACATTCGCTAAAGAGGGATCAGTATGGAGTTGGGTTATATGGAGAGATGATATGCATGTTCAGAGGAATTACTTGTTAAGAGTTCATTGATCACAATATCAAATTGAAGTATCCATTGTTGGTTACATTTGTACGACCGAACCTCTAATGTTCTCTGCACCTTAAACCACAAAGACTAGTAGATATGTATTTTAGCTGATAAATTGATACATATTTGGACTAGTTATAGAAATATGTATATACATGTACAAGTATTTTTGCACGCTTGCATCATTAGTGCATTTATCTTTCTTTATGTTGTAGGTTGTTTATTTTGAGTGGGCTATTTATATATCATTAGCGACTTAAAGAAATACTTGTATGCAGAATTTTAACACAATGATTACTATATATGCAGATGGCCTGTGAATGGACGCACACTTTTGAGTGGAATTTGAATATTCACTCGCAAAAAGGGAAGAAGGAAGAAGTATGCAACATGTGCAATCTAGCCTATTTCTTTATTTGTTTTCTTTCCTTTTGGATTGTGACACAAATCAATTTGTTTGTTTTAAAGTCAGACTAAAGAACAATGGAATATATTTTGTATGTATGTTGGTAATTTAATGTTAATTTGAATTTTGATATATTATGACTTTGGTGAACTGTTTATGAAATATATTGTGTTGAAATTGTGTACGGGTTTTTTGTGTGTTTAAATATTATATTTATTTTCGTATTTTCAAATAGCGAAACAATAAAAATAATTTTTTTTTAAAACAACTCTGGCGTTTACAAACATCGGGGTAGGTGCCAAATTTTTTTGGGAAAAATTTGAAAACATACCCCGGTGTTTTTAAACGCCGGGGTAGATGACGTAACGTTCAAATAATAAAAATTCAAAAACAAAACCCCGACGTTTCAAACGTTGGGGTTGGTCAAATAGCCAACAATTAATAAAAAATTAAATACAGTCCCGATGTTTATAAATGCTGGGGATTGTGTAAATATTCCCTAGTGTTGGCAAGCGCCGGGGTATCTCAAAGTATTCCCCAACAAGGGCAAAGGCGGCATTTGCGGTGGCAGTTTGTGAAGCGCCAGATCGTTCAACCCCGACGTTTCAAAATGCTGGGAAAGGTCAATAAAAATGTCGGGGTTTAGGTTACTGTTTGTAGTGATTTCTTAGAGACCGATTTATTCACCCATCCGTCAACAACGTCAGGGCAAAAAAAAATTTGCTAAAAAATAATATTAATTAAAGAGATATATATATATATAGTAACAAATATGGGTACAATAGAAAACTAAAATAGGAATTGGGGAGTTGAAATGTTGCCATTATCTAGTCTTTAACCATTAAAAAGAACACGCAGAAGTGTTAGGATTGTGTCTTGAATATTCGTTGTTCAGAGTAAAAGAAGGTAAGATGAAGCACGGAGGTCGAAGCGTCGAAGTGAGTAGAAGAAGAAACAGCAGCAGCAAGGTGTAGGCTAGTTGCGGTCGACCGGTCTTGGTGACAGTCGACCGCACCCCGACCGCTCGAAGTACAGGGAATGTCAGAGAGTGGTACGGTCGACCGGTCTTATTGGACGGTCGATCGACCACGGCGCTGAATCTGTTTTGGGCCTCGATTTGTTTGGTCGTTTCAGCCCAATCTTCAACTCCAAGTTAGATCGTGCGGCTCCTATTCAGTTACTTCTTTTCCAGATTATATCGGACGACTGAGAATCAAGATTAGACCTAGGTTTTCTCTCTATTCTTTTATATATAGTGTAAACTCCTCCAATATGAGAGGTAGTACTTCATAGATTCTTTTCTCCATTGCAAAGAGAGGCTCGAGAGAGAGATAGTTCTTGGTGGGTGAGTTTAATTGCTTGTATCAAGTGAATCAATAACTCCTTGTAATCTTTTCTAGTTGAATATCAGATCTCCATATATTTTTCCCTGGGATTGAGTAAAAGCTAACCGGGATAAGTCATCATTGTTGTGTTTGTGTTAGTTTGGTGGATCTACTTGCTTGCTCAATTTATTCGCCTCGTCTACTTCGACTTCCTCATTGCTCATTGAAGGAAAATCAACTTAGGAAGGAGACCCATAAATCTTCATCATCTATTCCTACTAGTTGTCTAGCAGTGGATGGTCCTTCGGGGGGAAGACAAAGTGTTTTGCAAAAAGATTCGATCTGTTGTCATTATTGCAAAAGGCCAGGGCATATCAAGAAAGACTGTAAAATTGCAGAATCAGGAGAGCGCAAAGAAAGGGAGTTCAACCGCTAATGTGGTTAGTGCCTTTGATTCAGGTAGTTCGTGTCTTCTTGTTTCAAATTCTTTAGAAGTGGATTCTAGTTGGTTTCTTGACTCAGGGAGTTCTTCTCATATTTGCTCCAAGAGGAAGTTGTTTTCTACTTATAAGTCTACTACGAGGCGTTGTGTGACAACGGGAACTGGAGAGATTTGTGTAGTGGGTGAGGGGACAGTTGAGTTGAAGATGCCAGGTCTAAATATGTTCACTTTAAGGGATGTTTTGCATATTCCTCTGCTGAAACGGAATCTGATTTTCTTGGAAACTCTTGAGCACGGAGCTGCAGGTACACAGCTCGAGTTGGAGTTCTGTCTGTTTTTTAAGGTCGTCATGAGGTGATTAGAGGTATGAGGGTTGTTGGGCCAAGCCAACACAATCTCTACAAGCTTTGAGGAATCCGAAAATCCTGCACAGGTGTTACTAGTTCTTTTCCCGTTATTTCCGCAAGCACAGCTAGTTTGCCACAACTAGATTCATCGAGACGAGACCACAACCTTCCAATATCATCGAGAGGTGGAGAAAGCCTAAGGGTAGGTGGAGTTCGTGCGTAGTTTGATAACTTTGTGAGTACATCTACGGAGGTGTGCCTTTGAAGGGGCATATTGGATTTGGTGAGATTGGGTAGAGATCATTTCAACTGGAAGAAGAAGCTATTTGTTCTAAGTTTTCTTTGCAAGTGGAATTTGTTAGAGTTTGGAGATGAGTAACACATCATGTGATAGCACTCGTATGCTATCCAAGGTGGAATTTGTTAGGATTGTGTCTTGAATACTCGTTGTTCAGATTAAAAGAAGGTAAGATGAAGCACGGAGGTCGAAGCGTTGAAGTGAGTAGAAGGAGAAACAGTAGGAGCAAGGTGCAGGCTAGTTGCGGTCGACCGGTCTTGGTGACAGTCGACTGCACCCCCCGACCGCACCCCCGACCGCTCATAGTACAGGGAATGTCAGAGAGTGGTACGGTCAACCGGTCTTGTTGGACGGTCGACCGACCGCGGCGCTGAATCTATTTTGGGCCTCGATTTGTTAGGTCATTTCAGCTCAATCTTCAACTCCAAATTAGATCGTGCGGCTTCTATTCAGTTACTTCTTTTTCAAGTTATATCGGACGACTGAGAATCAAGATTAGACCTAGGTTTTCTCTCTATTCTTCTATATATATTGTAAACTCCTCTAATATGAGAGGTAGTACTTCATAGATTCTTTTCTCCATTGTAAAGAGAGGCTCGAGAGAGATATAGTTCTTGGTGAGTGAGTTTAATTCCTTGTATCAAGTGAATCAGTAACTCCTTGTAATCTCTTCTAGTTGAATATCAAATCTCCCTATATTTCTCCCCGTATTAAGCAAAAGCTAACCGGGATAAGTCATCATTGTTGTGTTTGTGTTAGTTTGGTGGATCTACTTGCTTACTCAATTTATTCGCCTCGTCTCTTTGACTTCCTCATTGCTCTAATTAGTTTCGCTGCGATCAGAGGGCGTTGGTTGACGCCCCAATTCCAACAAGAAGTACTGTATGGAGTCTTAAAACATTGAACTTGTGTCTTGTGCTTGATGTTGTGTGTTCTGAAGTCCATGCAACTTCAGCTACCATAGCTATGCAATATTTAATTTATTCTAGCGCCAATTACAAATCCAACAACAATTTCTGAGAGCAATTACATCACAGATGTTTGTGTATTTAATCTTGTTATGTGCAACTCACAGAGGTCAATTGCTTAGCACTGTCTTATATGGATAACCCCAAAAAGCCAACTACATTTTTTACAGTTTTAAGTGTAAGCAAACGAATCCATATTCAATTTAGGGCAGATGGAAGATACACAAAAATAACAAACACAGATGGACAACAAAAGTGAGAAAAAAAAATTCCTAATTTGACAATACTTCAGTCTAGATACTCATTATTTTTTGGCTAAGCATTCTCATACATATCTAAGAAAATTCTCAAAGATGTCAATTCTTTGTAATACTTCCCATGATCACTATGGCAATGCATCACTTATCAAAATGTAAATGGCTAAATGCTAATTATTAAGCATGCAATTGATAATGAAAAGAGGCTTTGCTTCCTCTATTCATTTTAATGCTAGTACAGCTCCATCAGACATACTGTTCCCGGCTAATTATTTGTATTATACCTTAATATATGTATGATTCCACATTTAATATATATATTATTTGTTTAAACCCATTTAATATATATATTGTTTGTATTAAACCTTAATAGCAGAGAAAACTTCTGCTTTGGTCGTTCCTAACATATCTCCTTCATCTTGGTCGGTCCTCTGCTCCTCACGGTGGTAGGCGAGTGACGATCACCCGCGTCGACCGTAGTGGCACATGTATGCGCCGCCCCTCCACTTTCTCTCGTAGGGTGCTCAGTCGAAGGTCCCGCACTGAGAGGGTCTATCAGCTCCTCCTGCCTCATCATGACCACCTTCCTCTTTGTTCTCGCCATATGTCACATGTTTACAGAAAATTAAGATAAATCATTAAATTAAGACAATGACATTAAAACAATGAATATTTATGGATATATGTACAATAAAATTATTAAATTGAGACAAGTCATTTGAAATAATTTATAAAAACCCCTAATTATCACAACATATATACTGATGCGGTTTGTTTCTGGGAGACGTGTGGATGCACCAGGTGTGAGTTCTTACTCGATTTGTATTTGAAGGAGAAAGCTGCTAGTCGGACGAGCCCTCGGCTGGCCGAGCGGTGCCTGCGACGGGCGGGTAGTGAGGTGAATGTCTGGGCTCAGATCAGAGGGCTCGGATCCGAGGTCTGGTGTACCTGCAGACGGTCTCGAAACACCGGGGTTGGTCTCGGTGGCAGACCCTCCGACGATGTAGTCAGTCACTAGGATAAAGCAACAGTAACTAGGGTTTTGTGGAGAAAGGATTGATTACCTTTTAAGAAAGGAGAGGGCCTGGTATTTATAGGAGTTTCTAATCGGGTCTAGACCCGTTTGGGGCTGGGCCGGACCCGGTTACCCGATTGACTGAAGCGGTGGAAAGTCAGGGCGGTATAGGGCTGACGTGGCAGGCGCCGGAGTGGTTTCCGGGCTGACGTGGCAGAGCTCCGGGTGGTTTTCCGGCGCTGACGTGGCTGATCTGAAGGATCAGGAAGGACGCGTATCCTGAGGGGATCCAGTGGCTCAGGGTGAGCCACGCTTTATTCCTGACCCATATCACAAGCCCCACACTCCCGCAGGGTTGGGTGATCCAGCAGTGCGGGGGTGATTCATGGTCCTCGGGGGAAGGGCAGATGTCAGGGTAAGAAGTAGGGTCTGCTGTTCCCCGAAGATGGCCAGGGGCAGGAGGAATGGACCCCTCGTTGGATGTGCGGGAGGTGAAGTTTTTAGGAGGGGGGAGTCGGTAGTGCGCATGCCGAGCTTACTTGGTCGGCGACCGAGTTAGTGGGGTCGGCGGACGAACCCTACGGGTCGGCGGACGAACCCAATGGATCGGCGGACGACCGATTCGCTAGTTGGAAGAGCGAGGGGTCGTCCAAGCCATCTGATGGGACTCGTTTTGTCGAGCGTTGGGGATCGGCGTCCGAGTTTATAAGGTCGGCGCCGTGGAGAGCGTTTTTGAGTCGGCGGTCGGGCTCATGGGGTCGGTTGGACGAGACCCAAGGGTCGGCGGACGACTGCCTCGTTGGTTGGAAGAGCGATGGGTCGGTGTCCGAGGTCGGGAGGTTGGAAGAGCGTCTTGCTAGTTAGGAGAGACTCGAGCTCGGATCCGAGCGCCGAGTCCCTACTGGGAAAGGAGGAGTGGCTCGAGCTTCGATCCGAACTCCGAGTGTTTATTGAGAAGGGAGAAGGGGCTTGGTTCGAATTTCGATCCGAGCGTCGAGCTCCATACTGAGAAAGGGGAAATAGCCTGGCTCGATCCTCGATCCGAGCATCGAGCCCTCACTGAGTAGGTGGGAGAAGTCTGGTCCGAGCTCAGGGGGTCGGTGGTCGAGACCTAAGGGTCGGCGGACGACTGCCTCGCTAGTTGGAAGAGCGAGGGGTCGTCCAGGCCATCCGATGGGTCGTCGGCCGAGGTCAGGAGATCGGTCTGACGAGCGTCTCGTTAGTCAGAAGAGTGAGGGGGAGGTGAGACTCGAGCTCCGATCCGAGCGCCGAGTCCCCTCTGGGAAAGGGCTCGTGGCTCGAGCTTCGATCCGAGCTCTGAGTGTCGATCCGAGCGTCGAGCCCCATGCTGAGGGAGAAGCCTGGCTCGAGCTTTGATCCGAGCGCCGAGTCCCACTGAGTAAGAGAGTAGCCTGGCTCGAGCTTCGATCCGAGCGTCGAGCCCCCACTGAGTAAGAGAGAGTAGCCTGGCTCGAGTTTCGATCCGAACGCCGAGCCCCTACGGAGTAAGAGAGAGTAGTCTGGCTCGAGTTTCGATCCGAGCGCCGAGCCCCCACTGAGTAAGAGAGAGTAGCCTGGCTCGAGTTTTCATCCGAGCGTCGAGCCCCACCCTTTGGAGGGGAAGGTTGTATGGCTCGAACCTTCATTCGAGCGCCGAGCCCCACATGTGAAAGGAGAAGGTGGTATGGCTCGAATTCCCATCCGAGCGTCGAGCCCAACCTGGGAGAGGAGAAGGCGGTCTGGCTCGAATTTCCATCCGAGCGTCGAGCCCCACCTGTGAAAGGAGAAGGTGGTATGGCTCGAATTCCCATCCGAGCGTCGAGCCCAACCTGGGAGAGGAGAAGGCGGTCCGGCTCGAATTTCCATCCGAGCGTCGAGCCCCACCTGTGAAAGGAGAAGGTAGTATGGCTCGAATTCCCATCCGAGCGTCGAGCCCAACCTGGGAGAGGAGAAGGCGGTCTGGTTCGAATTTCCATCCGAGCGTCGAGCCCCACCTGTGAAAGGAGAAGGTGGTTTGGCTTGAGATTCCGTCCGAGGGTCGAGCCCCCAACTGTGACAGGGGAAGGTTGCTTGGCTCGAGTTTTCATCCGAGCGTCGAGCCCCACCTGTTAAAGGAGAAGGTGGTATGGCTCGAATTTCCATCCGAGCGTCGAGCCCAACCTGCGAGAGGGGAAGGTTGCCTGGCTCGAATTTTCATCCGAGCGTCGAGCCCCCAACTGTGACAGGGGAAGGTTGCGTGGCTCGAGTTTTCATCCGAGCGTCGAGCCCCACCTGTTGAAGGAGAAGGTGGTATGGCTCGACTTTCCATCCGAGCGTCGAGCCCAACCTGTGAGAGGGGAAGGTTGCCTGGCTCGATTTTTCATCCGAGCGCCGAGCCCCACCTGTGAAAGGAGAAGGTGGTGTGGCTCGAATTCCCATCCGAGCGTCGAGCCCAACCTGGGAGAGGAGAAGGCGGTATGGCTCGAGATTTTATCCGAGCGTCGAGCCCAACCATGTTTGTTCTAGACTGCCTCTTCGAAAGTTCTTCTAGGATCTACTTTGATTCCGCGACGCCTGTTCGAATCGCCTTTTGGAAGACATTGGTAATGGGTTGAACAGAAGCAATGTCGCACCAGTTGCTAGGGGTGATTTCTGTCGGGCAAACAGGAAGGGGTAGTATTGGAATTTTATCCTCTCTGCTGACGTCATGGCGCAAAGATCAACGTTTGTTTAGCCGTTGGATCTTGTCAGATAAGATCTAACGGCTAGATGCTTATTTGCGAAAATCGAGGAGTCGTTGTCTACTTTAAAAACCCCCACCCCCCTCATTTTTTCTTTTCACCTTATCGTTTATAATTCCCAACTTTCCAACTTTAGCGCAGGCATTTCGATCGCTGTTGGCAGATTCTTCGGAGAGAAGCGTAACTTTCAAAGCATCAGGTTAGTAATTCTCTTTTTTGACATGTCGCGTACTCAGTCTGGTTCCGAGGCTACTTCGTCTGGTCACTCGGAGATGGAGTCAGATTTGGAAACGTCATCGTCTCTGGGCAAGTACCAGGTTAAAGAGGAGGTTTTCTCCGAACCTGGCTCCGAGGGCGATAGTGACGTAGCTTTAATCGTGCAACCGCTGAGTTCTCGGAGGCTAGGGAAGGAGCCGATGGAAGAGGGCGGTGCGGATGAGGATAGTGATGAGGATGAGGACGAGGAGTCGGATCAGGATGCTGGTGATGATGAAGAGGATGAGGAAGGAGAGCAGGGCGATACGGAGAGTGAGGAAGGAGAGGGCATTGGTGCGCCAGAGGCCGGCCACGGAGAAGATCTGCCTCCGTTGCCCCCCTTGTCGACGCCATCGCCCGAGCGCAAGCCTCGGCCCCGTCGGAAGAAGTTAGTCCTAACCATCCCTCAAAGTCCTTCTTTGCCTGACGAGGATGCGCCGAGGACGGGCCTTGATGTTCCACCTGTCACCTTTCGAAATCCCGTGTCGATACGAATGTATCCCGATGATGTGAAGGACATCCAGCCGATCCCTCCCGTGCCTGGAGAAAACACAAGGACGAAGATTCGTGCGGACAATACTCCCAGCGTCTTGAGACCGGAGTACCTGAATATCATCAGGGCTGCTTACTATATTCCGAGGGAGTATGAGCTCCTGCAACCGAGCCCGGGTATTCGACCCACGACAGTGTTGGCTCCGGGCTACTGCATATTTCCGGAGCACGCCTTCATCTCGGGGCTGAAATTCCCCTTGCACCCTTTTGTGAAGACGGTCTTGAACTGGGCGGAGCTGTCCCCCATGCAGTACGGCCCCAACTCTTGGAAGCAGCTCATCTGCTTCATCTTGAAGTGCCAAGAGAAAGGGGTGAGGCCGAGGCTTTCCTACTTCCGTGCCATCTTTAGCATTGGTTCGCTCGGAGATATAGAGGGTGTATTCTTCTTCACGCCGAGACCGAACAAAAGAGTGGTGCACGGCCACCCGGATTCGATTAAGAATTGGAGGGATAAGTATTTTGTCGTGAAGACCGAAGGGGCATGGGACATCCCGACTCAGTGGAATTTTGTGAAGCCGAAGCGCAAGCCCCCAAAGAGGAATGAGTTAACCGCCAAGGAGTGGGGGAGGGTTGAACATATACTCAGGGGAGACAGCATCGCGTGGCGCCGGGTGACCGAGGTTCACCTAGCGAGGGCCGGACTGAGTCCCGCCGACCCTAGTATGTTTCTTTCCTTATTTTTTCATCTTTCTGCCTTCGTGTTAACGTTTAGCCTTCCTTTCCTGTCTTGTTGTAGGGATGTCGACACAACAGGCACACGCCAAGCAGATTCTGCTCGCCGCCGCCGAGAAGACGAGGCAAGAGAAGAAGAAGAAAGAAGAGCAGGATCGCCTCGTTGCCGAGAAGCGGAAGCCTTCTGCTCAGCCTACGCAAGCCGGAGGGCCCTCTAGCGTGCCTCCCCCTGCGCCCGAGGAGCAGCCTTTGGCGAAGAAGCAGAAAAAGCATCACCATTCGTCGCGGTCGGCTCGAGACCCAGCGGGAGGATCGGGGAAGACGGTTGAAGCCCCTTCACAACAGCTTCCCCACGTACGTCCGAGTGCGGCGGAGTTGGTGGGAAGGATGGCGACGATGCCCTTCGTCCCTGATTGGTCGATCCTGAAGGGCGACACAATTCTCGACGGACCCGTATCGATGGAGTTCGTCTCGAAGGCCATCACCGATCGGGATGGAATGGCCTTGGCGGCGCAGACGGCCGATCAGGCCTACATGCGCTGGGCCCAAGCGACCCTCTCGGTAAGTTGTTCGAGGCCCGTCTGGTGAGTGGACTTGTAATTATTGCTAAGTTTGATTTTTCTTGACAGTCGATGCTCCACGGTCAGCACTTCCACAAGTGTCTGGAGAAGGAGATTACATACGAGCGGAAGCAGAAGGAGAAGTTCCTTCGGGAACTGACCAAGGCGATGGACGACTTCAAGGAGGCTCGGGACATGGTGGTAGTGCACGAGGCCCAGATAGAGTCCTTGGACAAGATCCATAAGCAGGACCGAGAGGACCTGCTGAAAAAGATCGCGGCCGAGGCGGCGGAGAAGGAGAAGGCGCAGAAGGCCGTGGCGGACATGGAGGCAGTCTTGGGGGAGACATTGGTGGCGGCGCAAGACGAGGCTTATGAGCAGGCCAAGTCTCACTTTAAGTATATTTATCCGGAGTGCAACGTCGACCACCTCAGCTTCGGGTGGAAGCCGGACCTGCCTCCGACCCCAGGGGGTGATGGTGACGACGGAGGCCACCACGAAGAAGAGGTGCACCCCGACCCTCAAGACTAGATGTTTTTGCTTTTTTCTTTTTGTTGTAAATGCCCTCGGCGGACTGGCCACCGCAAATTTTGTATCGAACTTTTTGAGATGAAATATGAAATTTTTTGGGCCGACCCTACAACACTTGCATTTTGTGATACTTGTATTTTTCTTTTGATAGAGGCTAGCTCGCCAACGAAAGTTGGATCGGGACCGAGAGGCTGCCAAGAATTACTTTTTGAACAAGTCGAGAGAGCTCGGTCTAGAGGTGGCACGTTTGAGAAAAGTCGTAGCCGACCGGGACTGGTGGGTCATTGAGAAGGACTGGGCGGTCTCGGATACCTCTAGCGGGCGGTCGGCCTCCGAATCTTCTCTTCGCGAGGCCGTCATAGAGAAAGAATTGGAGATTCGCCAGTTGAAGCTCATACTGGGTGCCGGTCTTGTTGAAGAGGCAAGTAACTCCACTCCGGGGAGGTTGCTGCCGCCTTCGCCGGTTGCGACACAGCCGGATGATGCGGAGAGCTCGGTGATGGGCACGTCCTCCTTGGTTGGAATAGCCGAGCGTCACAGGAGCCCCGAATTCGAGTTCCCGACCGAGTGAGTGAGTTGAGAGCCTTCATTGTATTTGCGTTTTCATTCATTGAGTTGTAAGCGATGAGTAATGAATAAGATCATTTGTTCTCCGGAGCCTTGATTGCCTCGGTGTGAGACCCCGTATTTAATATATATATATATAAGAAGTAGTAGAAAGAAAGAAAGATTGAAAGTGATGACGTGGAAGAGAAAGAAAGAAGGAAAAGTGGAAGGTATTAATGTGGGACTATAGAAGATCCTATAGGAATTAATAGTGTGATGGGCCCATAAGATGGCCTATGGACCATAAGAAAGAATAAAAATGAAAGATGGAATGAGTGTGCTGGTTTGGGTTGCTTTGACCGGATTTGACCATGAGAATTATCCCATATCGGCTAGAAATAGGGAAAGAAGAGAGAATATATTAGGAAAGCCCATGATAAAGGGTACCCAACGTTCGGACACCCTTTTGAGGCAGCCTGTGGTGGGCGTGGTTAGAATTTAGTTAATTGTGTGCGTACGGACTGAGTGCGGGGCGTTACAGATGGTATCAGAGCCAACTTTCGACATCGAATGTAGGATTTGTATATAGGACATAAGTGATATGTGTATGAGATGCGTAAGACCCTTTGTGGGCAGCAATTAGGAGACAAAACCTACATTCGACTAGAAAGACGATCCTGTGCTAGATTGTACGTCCCGTATTCAGCGAGGACGCTGAATTCTTAAGAGGGGGTGAATGTGAGACCCCATATTTAATATATATATATATAAGAAGTAGTAGAAAGAAAGAAAGATTGAAAGTGATGACGTGGAAGAGAAAGAAAGAAGGAAAAGTGGAAGGTATTAATGTGGGACTATAGAAGATCCTATAGGAATTAATAGTGTGATGGGCCCATAAGATGGCCTATGGACCATAAGAAAGAATAAAAATGAAAGATGGAATGAGTGTGCTGGTTTGGGTTGCTTTGACCGGATTTGACCATGAGAATTATCCCATATCGGCTAGAAATAGGGAAAGAAGAGAGAATATATTAGGAAAGCCCATGATAAAGGGTACCCAACCGTCCGGACACCCTTTTGAGGCAGCCTGTGGTGGGCGTGGCTAGAATTTAATTAATTGTGTGCGTACGAGTTGAGTGCGGGGCGTTACAGATGGTATCAGAGCCAACTTTCGACATCGAATGTAGGACTTGTATATAGGAAGTGCGTGGGACGCAATATGTGTGTATGAGATGCGTAAGACCCTGTGTGGGCAGCGATTAGGAGACAAGTCTACATTCGACTAGAAAGGCGATCCTGTGCTAGATTGCACGTCCCGTATTCAGCGAGGACGCTGAATTCTTAAGAGGGGGTGAATGTGAAACCCCGTATTTCTAAGAGAAGTATATATAAATATACTAGTATATAGTAGTATATATAGTGTATATATATACTAAATAATAAAGAAAGAAAGAATGGATGGGAGTGGTGACGTGGCTTAAGGAATGGATGGATTTGGAAAAAGAATGGATGGGTTGACTAGTTGACCATGAAGGAATTAATGAATGAATGAATGAAAGATGGAATGAATAAGGAATGTGTGGTGTGTATGGATAGTAACCGGTTGACCATGGATGACAAAATCCCATATCGGTGGGATTAATAGGAGAGAAGTGAGATATAATAGGAAAACCAAGTGATAAAGGTACCCAACGGGTATACCCACCTTTTGATGGTGCCTGTGGTGGGCGTGGCTAGAATTTAATTAATTGTGCGCGTACGGACTGAGTGCGGGGCGTTACAGATGGTATCAGAGCCAACTTTCGACATCGAATGTAGGATTTGTATATAGGACATAAGTGATATGTGTATGAGATGCGTAAGACCCTTTGTAGGCAGCGATTAGGAGACAAAACCTACATTCGACTAGAAAGACGATCCTGTGCTAGATTGTACGTCCCGTATTCAGCGAGGACAGGGGTGAATGTGAGACCCCGTATTTAATATATATATATATAAGAAGTAGTAGAAAGAAAGAAAGATTGAAAGTGATGACGTGGAAGAGAAAGAAAGAAGGAAAAGTGGAAGGTATTAATGTGGGACTATAGAAGATCCTATAGGAATTAATAGTGTGATGGGCCCATAAGATGGCCTATGGACCATAAGAAAGAATAAAAATGAAAGATGGAATGAGTGTGCTGGTTTGGGTTGCTTTGACCGGATTTGACCATGAGAATTATCCCATATCGGCTAGAAATAGGGAAAGAAGAGAGAATATATTAGGAAAGCCCATGATAAAGGGTACCCAACGTTCGGACACCCTTTTGAGGCAGCCTGTGGTGGGCGTGGTTAGAATTTAGCTAATTGTGTGCGTACGGACTGAGTGCGGGGCGTTACACTCGGATGCCGAGTGTGGCTGACGTGAAATCTCCGAAGAGTCGCAATTGACGCGACTGCGTCAATAATCGCGACGTTTCGCCTTCCTAGGCATATTTATGGCAACGTTTCGCCTTCCGCCGTTTCCCATTCCTAGGCGTAATAAATGAGGCCTCAGGGGGCTATATAATCGCCACCCCCCCTCAGTTTTCCATCAGTGAGTCATTTGACTTGGATGCCTGTTCATGGCGGGCGTCCACAAAATGTAATGTTTCCGAGCATCCCGGATCGGAGGCATACCGATCACCCTCGAACAATTCGGGGTACCGGCCGTCAGGGCCATGGGACCTCGGGTTGTTCGTTGGCGAACGGTGGGCCGACCGATCGTTTGGGGTGTTCGGAGAATTCCGAAGCTCGGTGGCTCTTCCGCCGCCCGGGAACAATTTGGGGTTTTGGGCTTTGTCCGTGCCGTAAACCCCGAGCTATTCTTGGGCGACAGAGGGGTCGACTAATCTGTTCGAGTCGAGAGAGATAGAGCCGCTAGTCTTTGGCCTCCCTGCCATCCTCGAACAGTTCGGGGTTTAGGTTTTGGCAAAAGCCGTAAACCCCGAGCTGTTCGCGGGTGAGAGGGTGGCCAATAATCCGACTCAAGGCTCGGGGCGTCTGCGGAAGGAGGATGCCTCAAAGCTCAAATAAAAAATTTTCCAACGCTTGGTGAGTGAACAGGCGGAAGGCAGCGTCGAGCGTCTCCGCCGAGTGTCAAGGTCGCGGCGCCCTCGGAGAGGGCACCCGCCTTGCTCGGGATCGACGCCGAGCTCCTGCACTTGTTCTCGTGGAGAGACGGTGCGGGAGTGGCTGGCGAATGTCGCCTCGAGTCTCGGTTGATGGCCTCCGAGGAGGTCAAACCGAGCGAGGGACGGGTGCCGAGCCCCCACAACGGTGAGAAAGACAACTACAGGCATAGCGTAGCCCCGCCGCCGAGCGTTTAGGTCGCGGTGCCCCCGGAGGGGACACCCGCCTTGCTCGGGGTTGGTGCCGAGCTTCTGCACTTGTTCTCGTGGAGAGACGGTGCGGGAGTGGCTGGCGAATGTCGCCTCGAGTCTCGGTTGATGGCCTCCGAGGAGGTCAAACCGAGCGAGGGACGGGTGCCGAGCCCCCACAACGGTGAGAAAGACAACTGCAGGCGTAGTAGCCCCGCCGCCGAGCGTTTAGGTCGCGGTGCCCCCGGAGGGGACACCCGCCTTGCTCGGGGTCGGTGCCGAGCTTCTGCACTTGTTCTCGTGGAGAGACGGTGCGGGAGTGGCTAGCGAATGTCGCCTCGGGTCTCGGTTGATGGCCTCCGAGGAGGTCAAACCGAGCGAGGGACGGGTGCCGAGCCCCCACAACGGTGAGAAAGACAACCGCAGGCGTAGCGTAGCCCCGCCGCCGAGCGTTTAGGTCGCGGTGCCCCCGGAGGGGACACCCGCCTTGCTCGGGGTCGGTGCCGAGCTTCTGCACTTGTTCTCGTGGAGAGACGGTGCGGGAGTGGCTGGCGAATGTTGCCTCGAGTCTCGGTTGATGGCCTCCGAGGAGGTCAAACAGAGCGAGGGACGGGTGCCGAGCCCCCACAACGGTGAGAAAGACAACTGCAGGCGTAGTAGCCCCGCCGCCGAGCGTTTAGGTCGCGATGCCCCCGGAGGGGACACCCGCCTTGCTCGGGGTCGGTGCCGAGCTTCTGCACTTGTTCTCGTGGAGAGACGGTGCGGGAGTGGCTGGCGAATGTCGCCTCGGGTCTCGGTTGATGGCCTCCGAGGAGGTCAAACCGAGCGAGGGACGGGTGCCGAGCCCCCACAACGGTGAGAAAGACAACCGCAGGCGTAGCGTAGCCCCGCCGCCGAGCGTTTAGGTCGCGGTGCCCCCGGAGGGGACACCCGCCTTGCTCGGGGTCGGTGCCGAGCTTCTGCACTTGTTCTCGTGGAGAGACGGTGCGAGCCGAGCCCCACGCATGTAAGAGAAGCGTGTTTGGACTCGCGATGTCATCCGAGTGCCGAGTCCCATGCTTGTTACAGAAGCATATTTGGACTCGTGATTTCATCCGGGTGTCGGGTCACATGCTTGTAAGAGAAGCATGTTTGGACTCGCGATTTCATCTGAGTGTCGAATCCCACGCTTGTAAGAGAAGCGTGTTTGGACTCGCGATTTTATCCGAGTGACGAGCCCCACGCTTGTAAGAGAAGCATGTTTGGACTCGCGATTTTATCCGAGTGTCGAGCCCACCCTGCTTGTAAGAGAAGCGTGTTTGGACTCGCGATTTTATCCGAGTGCCGACTCCCACGCTTGTAAGAGAAGCGTGTTTGGACTCGCGATTTCATCCGGGTGTCGAGCCCACCCTTGTAAGAGAAGCGTGTTTGGACTCGCGATTTCATCCGAGTGTCGAGCCCACCCTGCTTGTAAGAGAAGCGTGTTTGGACTCGCGATTTTATCCGAGTGCCGACTCCCACGCTTGTAAGAGAAGCGTGTTTGGACTCGCGATTTCATCCGAGTGACGAGCCCCACGCTTGTAAGAGAAGCATGTTTGGACTCGCGATTTGATCCGAGTGCCGAGTTCGTAAGGGGTCCTTTATCTGTTTACAAGAATTGGAGTCATAAGCTTGTTTTAAGAAAGCTGACGTTTACAATACATGCTTGTTACAGACAAGTCTAGGCACGACGTGCCGTTTACAGGACTTTACAAAAGACTACGCCCAACGTGCCGTTTAAAATTATATTTTACATGGAGGCTATTCTCCTAAGAACTTGATCAAGTGTTCCGCATTCCAGGGCCTCTTGACAGGCTTGCCGTCGGTGTCGGTCAGGCGATAGGTACCCGGTCGTACGACCTCCGAAACCTTATAAGGGCCCTCCCAGTTTGGTGCCAACTTCCTTTTCTGGTCGGGGTTGGAAACCGCCAGTTTCCGGAGGACAAGATCTCCGAGAGCAATGTTTGTTGGGCGCACCTTCTTGTTATAGAACCTCTCGATTCTTTGCTGGTAGATGTTCCTTCTGATGGATGACTTCTCCCTGACCTCGTCAATGAGGTCCAGGTCTGCTCGCAGTTGCATGGAGTTGCTTGCTTCGTCATAAGCCATAATTCGGGGAGAGGGGATACCTATTTCCAAGGGAATGACGGCCTCAGCGCCGTACGTTAAGTTGAAGGGTGACTCCCCTGTCGGGATTCTTTTTGTTGTTCGATGGGCCCAGAGAACGCTCGGCAGCTCGTCGATCATTGTGAATCTTTCCGCTCGGGCCCTGACCCTTCTTGCTTCGGCTCGGTCTTCTGGGAGCTCTCCCTTGACGAGAAATTGCCTAATTAGAGTGGTCCAGTCTTCGGGGGAAGCTCCATCTTCAATGCACAAGACCTCCGGGATGTCGATGCTGGGTTTTAGCATGACCTCGATCAGGACCGTGCGGTCGAGACCTTCGAAGGAAGAGGATGCCAATTTTGACAAAGCGTCAGCCTGGACATTCTGTTCCCGGGGGATCCTCAAAACAGCCGACTCGTCGAAGGACGATAGTAGGCGTTGAACTACAGCTCGGTAACAAACCATGCGATTGTCTCGGGCCTCGTACTCCCCGGTGATCTGGTTGACCACGAGCTGGGAGTCGCTGAAAGCCCTGATTTGCCTGGCACCGGCTTGATGAGCTAGGGTGAGCCCAGCGATCATTGCCTCGTATTCGGCCTCGTTGTTAGAGGCCGGGAAGTTGAGGCGGAGGCAGTATTGCAGAAGAAAACCGTCTGGGCCTCGGAGGATGATGCCCGCTCCGCTGCCTACTTCGCAGGAGGAACCATCGACGTAAACTTCCCATGTCTGGTCGTTTTCCGTGTTTGCAGGGTGCTCGGAGATAGTGCACTCCGTAATGAATTCCGCGAGCGCCTGTCCCTTGATGGCTGTTCTGGGCTGATAGCCAATGTCATACTGGCTGAGCTCAATCGACCATTTCACGAGCCGACCCGAGCTTTCTGGTTTGTAGAGTACGGCCTTCAGGGGTTGGTCCGTCAGCACTTGGACAGAATGAGATTGAAAATATGGACGGAGCTTCCGCGCGGCCATGACCAGGGCGTACGCTACTTTCTCCATCCGAGAGTACCTGGTCTCGGCATCGAGCAAGACCTTGCTGACGTAGTATACGGGCTTCTGTGATCCTTCTTCCTCCCGAACGAGAACAGCGCTGAGCACCTTCTCCGAGGCTGATAGGTAGAGCCAGAGTGGCTCTCCTGGTTCGGGCTTGCTGAGAAGAGGGGGGTTCGCGAGGTATTCCTTTAACTGGGCGAAGGCCTCTTGCTGTTGGACACCCCATTCGAACCCGTCGGTGCCGCGCAGGGCTTTGAAGAAGGGAAGAGACTTCTCTCCGGACTTGGAGAGGAAACGGCCGATGGCCGCCCTGTCAGTCGTTGGACTTCTTTGATGTTCCTGGGATGGGCCATGTCTAGGATTGCTTGGATTTTTTCGGGGTTCGCTTCGATTCCCCTTTGGCTGATAATGAATCCAAGAAACTTTCCCGCGGAGACGCCGAAGGCGCATTTACTCGGATTAAGTCTCATGTTATGGGTCCAAAGTACCCCAAAGGCCTCCTCCAGATCGGCTACGTGATCCTCCCCCCGCCGGCTTTTGACGAGTGTGTCATCCACATACACTTCTATATTGCGCCCGATCTGTTCCTTAAAGACCCGGTTGACGAGCCTCTGGTATGTGGCTCCGGCGTTCTTCAGCCCGAAGGGCATGACTCTGTAGCAATAGAGCCCCTGGTCTGTGACGAAGGACGTCTTGGCGATGTCGGGAGGGAACATGCGGATCTGGTTGTAGCCTGAAAACGCGTCCATGGAGGACAAGAGCTCGTGACCCGATGTTGCATCGACGAGAGCATCGATCCTGGGAAGGGGGAATGGGTCCTTCGGGCACGCCTTATTGAGATCCGTGAAATCAATGCAGATCCTCCAGCTCCCGCTCGCCTTCTTGACCATGACGACGTTTGCCAGCCACTCGGGGTAGCTGACCTCCTGGATGAAGCGCGCGGCAAGGAGTTTGTCGACTTCTGCATTAACTGCCTGTTGTCGCTCTGGCGCGAACTTGTGCCGCTTTTGTACCACTGGTTTCGAGCCGGGGATCACGCTGAGTTTATGCATGATGAGTTCCTCGGAAATTCCGGGCATGTCAGATGGCTTCCAGGCGAACAGATCGACATTGCGCCGGATGCAGGTGATGAGATCGGACTTAAGGCGGGGTGCGAGGGAGCGACTTACCCGAAATTGTTTTGATGAATCCTCCGTCTCGAAGGAGACATCCTCCAGCTCGTCTGCCGACTCCGGCTCTGGCTGGGTTCTTTGGGGCTGCATCTCCACGGCGTCGAGGGGAAACACTCCGCTTCCTATTGCTGTCATATAACAGGAGCGAGCGGCTTCCTGGTTTCCTCGGACCACTCCTACCCCGGTACTGGTAGGGAACTTCATCTTCTGGTGGTAGGCCGAGGGGACAGCCTGGAGAGAGCAGAGGCCCGGTCGACCGAGTATGGCGTTGTAGGCCGCCTTGACGTTGACAACCATGAAGTCCATGGACTCGGTTCTCCGGTTCGGGGCCGTGCTAGCCGTGACATCCAGCGTGACAATCCCCTCGATTGTTACCGGAACTCCAGAAAATCCGTGCAGGGTGTATCCTGCAGGCTTGAGCCTGCTTCGGGGGAGCTTTAGGTTCTCGAAAGCATCGAGGAACAGAATGTTGACCGAGCTTTCGTTGTCCACAAGGATCCGCCGAGCGTCAAAGTTTGCCATGCTGAGATTGATTACGAGGGCGTCGCAATGTGGGAGCCGAACTCCCTCTAGGTCGTCACCCGAGAAGGAGACGGGGAGTGGTTGAATTTGAGGGGGGAGAGGTCCTTGGACAGCGTTAACATCCCGGATGAACGCCTTGCGGGAGGTGTTGGAATCCCCTCCCATGGGCCCTCCGTGGACGCAGTGCAATATGGCTTGGCCGTCCGGCTCTTCGAGCTCCTGCTCTTGCCCGGGGAGCTGCAGGGGAGCTCGAGGAGGAGGTGAGGTTCTCCTGTTCCTTGTGTCCCTTTGCGCCCGAGCATCATCCCGCTTATACTCCCGGAGGTACCCTCGCTGAATGAGGGCCTCGATTTCATCTTTCAGGGCACGACAGTGATCTGTGTCGTGTCCGTTGTCTCGGTGGAAGCGGCAGTAGAACCGTTGATCCCTTTTCTTGCTAGTGTTGTTGGACGGTCGAGAGGGATACTGAACGAGGTCTCTGTCCTCGATCGCCAGGAGTATGGAGGACACATTTTGCGTAAGTGGGGTATACCTTTCGAAGCGAGGAACCGGTGGTACCTTCTTCATGGTGCCCCCGTCCTTCGGGGCCTTTTTCGAAGGCTCGACTTCCTCGGCCTTCCGCTTCCCTTTTCCGAGTGCTTCTCTGGATTCGTCGGGGTTTAGGGCTTCCTCTGCCCTGATGTACTTCTCGACTCGGTTGAGGAGGTCGGGAAAATCGATCGGGGGCTTCTTCGCCAGAGAAGCTTTCAGCTGTCCATGACGGACGTTGTGTCGAAATGCCGCGGAGGCGACGCCCGGATCGAGAGAGGAGACCGACCTCGCCTCTGCCGTGAATCTCCGGACAAACGCCCTGAGTGATTCCCCCCCTTCCTGCCTGGGCCCAAGTAAGGAGGCGCTCGTTCTTTCGGCCTTCCGGCTGGTTACAAAATGGGCGAGGAAATTGCCCTCCAGTTGATCAAAGGAGTAAATGGAGCCGGGGACGAGTTTCGAGAACCACTCACGAGCCGGACCCCGAAGGGTGGCAGGAAATGCTCGGCACAGCAGAGGATCTGATGCGCTGTGAATCATCATGAGGGTTTTGAAACCCTCCATGTGATCAGCAGGATCCCCTTCGCCATTATAGGTCTCGAATTGTGGGGGTCGGAAGTTCCGTGGTATTTCCGCTTGGATAATGAGGGCGGAAAAGGGGGGTCGGACAGGTCTGTACCCCTGACCGACTCTGACACCTCCGTCGCCTATGTGATCGATTCGGTCCTCCATTTCTTGGAGGCACCTTAGGAGTATGCCATCGGCCTCGGGCTGAATTGTTGAGGAGCGAGAGACGCTGGCCTCAGCGTCTAACCTGGTTTGGGAACGGCGTGCTTCCTCCCTGGGGGCCCGTTGGAGAGCCCCAAGGATTTCCCTTCGGAAATCCTGGAACTCCTGTTGAGTAACAGGAGCTCCCTCAGCTCGGGCCGGTTGGACCAGAGGTTGCCTCCCGACTCGGCTGAGTGCTGGCCTTCGTTCTTCCGGCGGTGGCCTAGGGTGGTTCGGGGCCGAGTTGGAAGCGGCCCTTTCCCTACTGCAGTCAGCCTGCCGACTGGAGATTACCCTTCGAAGGTCGGGTTGGATTGGAGGAGTGGCGGCCCGCTGGGACCCCTGACGGGAAAAGCTATGCTTTGATGTGCGCGGCCCGGCGTTGGTATTTGATGGGGGTGTGTCCCGTCGGTTGACGGAGGACGCAGCCCCCTTGCCTTTGGAAGCCATGGGAGTTCGGCGATCGAGGTACCTCGGCGGTAGTACTCGGGTCGGGTTCCGAAGTAGCTTTCCCACAGACGGCGCCAACCTGATGCGGTTTGTTTCTGGGAGACGTGTGGATGCACCAGGTGTGAGTTCTTACTCGATTTGTATTTGAAGGAGAAAGCTGCTAGTCGGACGACCCTCGGCTGGCCGAGCGGTACCTGCGACGGGCGGGTAGTGAGGTGAATGTCTGGGCTTGGATCAGAGGGCTCGGATCCGAGGTTTGGTGTACCTGCAGACGGTCTCGAAACACCGGGGTTGGTCCCGGTGGCAGACCCTCCAACGATCTAGTCAGTCACTAGGATAAAGCAACAGTAACTAGAGTTTTGTGGAGAAAGGATTGATTACCTTTTAAGAAAGGAGAGGGCCCGGTTACCCGATTGACTGAAGCGGTGGAAAGTCGGGCGGTATAGGGCTGACGTGGCAGGCGCCGGAGTGGTTTCCGGGCTGACGTGGCAGAGCTCCGGGCGGTTTTCCGGCACTGACGTGGCTGATCTGAAGGATCAGGAAGGACGCGTATCTTGAGGGGATCCGGTGGCTCAGGGTGAGCCACGCTTTATTCCTGACCCATATCATATACCATTAATTATAATTAGTTAAACCTTAAGTATCTCTAACTAGCAGTTGTGACATATTTGAAAACGATTGATACTCAATTGAACTGATATAAAAACAAAAAATATTATAAGATACTATATTACAACATTATCAAATATATCGCCCTCTTCTCGTTCCGTATGAAGCCAAGTAGGTCCATTACTAAAAAACAGTGAAATTGTTCATAACATCAGCGTCATCATCATCTCAATCATCCCCCAATTGAAATAAATCTCTTAGCTGCACAGTTAATGCCATGTATGATTTTGACACTATTGGGTTTTGAATATAGAAAACTTGGAGCACTTGAGATGGAAACACAAATGGTTCATGACTAATATGTGTCCTAGTGTGAATCAGAAGTGAGAAATTTACAAATGTAAAACCTAGCTTATCCACTTTAATGTTATTTAAGCCAGCCCAATCTCCACGAAATATGACTACTCGAAAGTGTCCGTAATAATTCAAATCAATGATATCTACGAGCACCCCATAATAGTCAACATCTCTGTCTACATGATTCATGTCATTTTTAGAGATATAACTTCCAGTTTTTGAAGTAAATACAATGCCACTATTTTGAGACTTCAAGTTTCCTTCACGATTCTGAGTACGAAATTTGAAGCCGTTGAATATATATTCATTGTATCTTTTAACAATTTGATGGGGACCTTTGGCAAGAATCTTTATTTTAGGTGTCACATCAACATCACATAACGAGGAAACCTATAATTACAAAGCAAATCATATTAGTATAAGACTTAAAACTTTAAAAAATAAGTTATTCAAGCAACGGAATGGTGACTTACATAAGTTTCAAACCACTTGTAGAATTTTTCATTTATTAACTTGTGTTGCTATGAACCACTAAGAAGAAAAATCAAAGGTTTGTGCTTGAAAATTATACTATTCAACTACATAGTATACAAAGGTGTACATTGGCATCGCCTACAAAGAAGAAACGCAAATCCAAGCAGCAATCTTCTCCAAAAATTGTTAAAACTTGAGGTCAGTTTCTCCATTAATCTCTTCCTTTTTTGTTTCTCTTCTTTCTCTAATGATGTTTTGCCTTTTTTGGGGGGTGATTTCAGCTTGAATTTGCAAGATCTAAAGAGTTTGCTTGGTTCTTATCAATATTTTCCCTAATAAAGCATAAACAAGTGAGTTATTTCATATTTTCTTAAGGGGTGTTAGTCGGAGAGAAATTCAAAAACATAATTTTAAAATCATGGTGGTTTCAAAGTTAGGTGTTAGTCGAAGAGGATTTTCAAGTGTAGTTTCAAAATTATGTGTTAGGCGGAGAGAATTTTCAAAACAAGGTGATATTAGTGAAATCTGACTTCTCTTAATTTCAAAGTTACACTTTCTATAAATAACTCGAAAACCCTTGCTCCAAAACCATACATTTTACCCTATGTTTCTCAAATCTTTGTTAGTGTTGATCTCCTTCCTCCTTTCCTTCATAACTATTATGCTTCTTTTCTTCTTTTGCTTTTTTATTTTTCATCAACTAATTAATAAAATGAAATAAAATCTTTCATAAAAAATGGTTTTGATTAAGTGTCATATAGGGCACATTTCCTTTGGGTATTTTTTTTTGGAGACATTTTTTTATGTTTCGAAAAATTCAATTTACAGCTTGTCAAAGAAAAGTAAAAATAAATAAATAAATTCAGTTTACCTTCCACTTTATATGAGATTATTAATATGAACTCCCTCATTCAAAATTAAGTTTTATAATTTTTAATGTTTCATCTTTTTCTTGCATTCTATTGGAATATTTTAAATTATCATATTGTCATCTAAATTCATATATTTAACAATATCATTTTCTACTATGATATTGCAAGAAGTTGTAACAAAAACTCTCAAGCTATAATCTAAGCCATACATTATAAGTTAATCTATATCAACTATCCAATTGAAGTATCACGTGTATTATGTGTGTATTATGTGTGCTTTATAGTATTTTATAATAAAAAATTTCAGCTACATCTTTGTTCTAGAAGAATAAAAAATAATAATGTTAAATTTGCTAGACTTCCGTCCCGCAATAAAGAATAAGTTTATTATAGAACATAACATGCATCGTCAGTGTCAACTAATGGTAATTATGATTTCAAAAATAATTTTTTGATGAAACGGATAGAGTCTAGAGACTCCAGCCATACGATAAAATAAATAAGTAATAGTTTACAAGAGGGGTTTTACCAGTGGTAAAACGATAAAGTCAGTAAGACAAGAATATACACAGTTATTTACATCCCAAAAAGAATATATAAACGGAAAACAGAAAGCCAACTACTGACGGAGAGAAACAACAGGTAGACGAAACTTCCGAGGGGAGGACCAAAAGATGAGCTCCGCAAGGGCAGCACGTCTCCGAAACTGGGCCAGAACCCAGCAAGGCTGAATCCACGGGCGAGCGGCACACGCGCACCGCGGACTAGGTCCAAACCAACTGCTAAGAAACAGGCAAACATACAACCGCGGAGCAAAGGAACCCCCACTGGAGCTCCGCAAAGCCACAGGCAGAAGGAAACTCAAAACAGACCCACAGATGCGCCATAGTCCACTCAGGCAAGAAAGATGCCTCAAAAGCTCCAGGGAATCACCCTGAGAAACAGAATAAAGAGCATAGCCAAGAAGAAACAAGCAAAATGCAACAAGAGCAAAGACACGCAGAAAAAAAACCAACATCACCCAGCTACGCATACAGCAAAGAAGAACACAAACCGATCAACAGCAATACACAGCCAAAAAGAAAATAACTTAGAGGATAAGTGAACTATTAAGCTCCAGGAAAGTAGAAACAGGGGGTAGCAGAACATAACCAAAATAACCCCACAAGACAATAACGTCAAAAATAAACAACCAGAATAAGAAGAGCAGAACTAAGAAATAAAGCCAACCAACACCACTGAGACCAGTCCAAGCAAGCCCCAATCCCCGGACTCCACCAAAAGTCCACTGATGGACCAAAAAGACAAAGCTAGCGAACAAACTGATACCCCAAAACAGCCAGGACAAGCGCAAATCAGAGCGGAGTCAACCCTGCAAAAAAATAACACAAGAGAACTTAAAGGAAGAAAGAAAGACAGACAGAAAGAAAACAGAGCCGAGGAAGATTATAACAAGAAACTATAAAGCCTGAAGATTTTTAAGGCATATAAAAGATTGCTGTAGTTTATCAAGCGCCAATGCAGCGTTCTCTTTGAAGGTTGGGCTAGATGCCCATAGCCTAAAAAGAAAAAAGAACTCGTCAATAATAGCCGTCATCGGCTTACATAGATGACGGAAAAGCCTACTATTTCTTTCCTTCCAAATGATCCAAATCACAATATGGATAGATAAAATCCACGCACTTCGAAACATGATGTTCGAAGGCGAGAGGGCCCAAACTGAAGATAATGAGAGTGGAGTCACTCTCAGATTCCAAGCTAAAGTGACAATCTTCCAAAGAGGGAGGATGAATGAACACCGGGTGAAAAGGTGATGGTTGTCTTCTGGGAGCAAGTTGCACAGCGGGCAAAGTTGCCCCCAAGCGAGGTTTCTTTTGTTGAGAATTTCGACAGTGAGAAGTTTGTTGTTAAAGGCTAACCAAGAATTAATTTTGACTTTGATAGGAATATAAGATTCCCAAATGAATTGCGATAACGAAGAACGCGTTCCTCTGGAATTGAGGAAACGATAAAAGGAGTGAACAGAAAAGGTACCCGAAGCGGTCCATCGCCAGGAGATACCTTCGAGGGGGAACCAAACGAATCCATTCAGGAGTCTCAATAGATCATTGAACTGATCAATGAGCTGAAAGGGGATTTCAGAAATGAAAGGGATGGACTAATGTCTCACGTTATCAATAACAATAAAGGAATCGGCTACAGAGGCCGCCGGGGCCGCCGCCAAGCGGAACAAAGCCGGGAAAGCCGAAGATAGTTTAATGTTACCAATCCACAAGTCGGACCAAAATAGCGCTGTAACCCCTTCGGAGCACGAGCGAGAAATGCTACAGAGGAAAGCATTAGACGCTTTCCAAACCTCTTTCCAAAAAGGAGAGGCGAAACGAGAGGTCGAACGAGGGAATTCCCACCAATTAGAAGAAGATCGGTAATTATTGATACATTGAATCCAAGGTAGGTGATTAAAATTGTGGAGTCTCCAAATCCACTTGCCAAGAAGGGCGATATTATGATCTCTAAGGTTCAAAACTCCCAGTCCTCCCTCCTCTCTAGAAGAGCATACTAGTTTCCAATTGGCAAGATGCGAGCCTGGATTGTAGGAGGCGGAACCCGACCAGAGGAAATTACTCCTAATTTGATCAATTCTATTGATCACCCAGGAGGGGAGGAAAAAGAAAGACATGAAGTATTGAGGCATCGCTGAAAGAACCGAATTGATAAGAGTCAATCTACCCCCACGAGATAGGAATTTACCCGACCAGACAGAAAGTCTAGACTCGACTTTGTCAATAAGAGGAATCCAGTCGGCTCTGAGAAGTTTACCCCATCTAAGAGGGATGCCTAAGTAAGAGATAGGGAAGTTGGCAACGGGGCAATTAAAAACATGGGAAACTTCAGTCTGACGGTTGGGAGAACCGCTCAGCCAAATCACCGAAGATTTTTGAAAATTGATAGATAAGCCCGAAGCCAATTCGAAGCAATAAAGGAGCAATTTCAGGTTCCGCAGAGAGTGGAGGTTCGGCTTGGAAAAAATAATCGTGTCATCAGCATATTGAAGGTTAAGAACGCCCTCGAAATGGGGGGAAGAGCCCAGACCCTGAATCATGTTCGAGTTCCAAGCATTCCTGAGAAGTCTGCTAAAAACGTCCGCGACAAGAGAAAACAGAAGGGAGGATAGGGGGTCTCCTTGACGGAGGCCACATTTAACTTTGAACTTGTGACCCTCTGAGCCATTAATGAAGATGGCAGAGGTGCCAGAGAAAAGACTGGATTTGATCCAGGCTATCCATCTGGGGCCAAAGCCCCTGAAGGATAGAATATCGAATAGGAAGTCCCAATTGACATTGTCATAAGCTTTTTGGAAATCAAGTTTCAGGAGGATACCCTCCTCCCTTGATCGATGACAATGGGAAATGATTTCTTGCGCAGAGGC
Organism: Hemerocallis citrina; assembly: GCA_017893485.1. NCBI lineage: Eukaryota > Viridiplantae > Streptophyta > Magnoliopsida > Asparagales > Asphodelaceae > Hemerocallis > Hemerocallis citrina. The sequence goes on from CM030358.1 coordinate 334,203,468, forward strand.
CACGCTATCAAGGATGAAACGTTCCTTAATGAAGCCCGACTGAGCGGGGTCAATAAGGGGAGAAATGATGGAACTTAACCTAGTCGAGAGAACTTTCATAATAATTTTAAAGGAGGTATTAATCAGACTGATCGGTCTAAAATTGGGCAACAAATAAGCTCCCTCAATTTTAGGGATAAGAACAATGTGAGCGTAGTTAATGCGGTCGAAAGAGAAATGACCCTGGTGGAGATCTTGGAATAATCTGAAGAGGTCATCCTTAAGCCAATTCCAAAATTTTTGAAAAAAGAAGGCAGGGAATCCATCCGGACCTGGGGAGGAATCGCTTTTTAAGGCGAAAACCGCCGCATGAATCTCTTCAATAGTGAAAGGAGCTTCAAGGGATGAGAGGTCGTGAGTTTGGGTTCCATAAAGATGGAGCCAATCAAGCTCAAGAGAACGGGGTTTATTAGTACCAATGAGATTTTTATAGAAATTAAGGAATTCCTGATGGATTTCTCCATCGGACGACACCTCTCTACCTTGGACAGAGAGAGATGAAATGTGATTACTTCGTTGCCTATGGGAAGCGAAATGATGGAAAAAAGCAGTATTAGCATCGCCCTCATTCAGCCATTTAATACGAGCCCTTTGGGCCCATTTGGAATGGTCTTGCTGAAGGATATTAGCATAGTCCTGCTTGCAAGAAAGACGTTCGGCACGAGCGCCATCCGATAAGGGAGAAAATTCTTCCATCCTGTCAAAGGATTCAATAGAATGGAGAAGAAAATTTTTGAGAAAAGTAGAATTTTGTTGCCTCTCAGAACGCCAGATTTTGCATCCGTGTTTGATAGCAAGGAGTTTGAGGAGAATGTTTCCCAAACCTGAGGAGCCTGAGACAGCGGCGAGACATTCGCCCACCAGTCTCACAAAAACCTCATCCTGCAACCAGAATTTTTCGAATCGAAATTTGTGCTGGCGATGGAAAGAGAAATTGGAAGAAAGAGAGATTGGGCAATGGTCGGAGGCAGGGTTAGGAAGTGCCCGAGCAAAAGTGTGGGGGAAACGGTTAATCCAAGATAGAGATACAAGGAAACGATCCAACTTGGCTAGGGAGGGAGGATGACGCTGGTTGGACCAAGTAAACGATCTACCAGCGATCGGTAGATCATACAATTGAAGGTTGCGGATACAATCATTGAAAAGGGCGGATTGGTGAAAAGAAAAAACCGTGGATGATCTTTCGGAGGCGAAACGGGTGACGTTAAAATCACCGCATAAGAAACAGAGATCAGCTAAGAAGGGTTGTAAAGATTGGAATTCCTCCCAAAATAAGGGACGACTCTCCGCGGTGGACGGACCGTAAACCGAGATCACATTGAGCGGGCAATTAAAACAGGTCCAATGAAGTTGAACAATAAGAAAAAAGTTAAGGCGATGAGATGCAATAAGAGAGAAGGTCGATTCTTTGAATCCGACGAGAATGCCTCCTCTCGTCCCAATAGCATTAAGCGAAATCCACTTCGAAATAATGGACCCACCAAGATTCCGATAGATAGGGGTAGAAGGAGAATCCAATTTAGATTCTTGGATGGCAATTAAGTCACAACGGGAGGAGGAAATGAGGTCAAAAATAGCTCGTTGTTTAGACGGGCAATGTAAACCCCGAATATTCCATGACAAACTAATCATTGGGCTGACTATGCTCCCTGACTCTACGACGTTCCAAGTTCCTAATGGAGCAGATATTGCGAGAGTCGAAAGGGGAAAGGAGAAAACCCATATTACTCGCTAGGGAACTAATTTCACCATCGGAAAGCGAGTCGAATATGGGGAGATAAAGAGATCCTAACAGGTTGTTGGAATCAGCGAGGACTGCTGATGAGGAAATCGAGGAAGAGGAGAGGTCTCCACTTGGGAAAGACTCGCTATCAAATGGAACACTGGGAACCGACGGCCTATTCTTTTTTAAGCCCCTCAGCCGAGCGCTGGTTCTAATGAAACGAGGAGTACGTTTAGAAGAATAACAAGGTTCCGCATCAATGCTGATCGATAGTAAAGAACCCGAAGAGAGGGGAGGAGAGGAGTTAGAAGAGGAAAGTTGGGAAGTAACGGGGGAAAGCGAGACTGATAAACCCGTCTTTTTGCGATAATGAAGAGAAAGAGGAGAGAACAGAGTCTGAGACTCTAAGGAGCTTAGAAACTTTATGTCGGTGGTGGGATAATACCCCACCCGATATAAAGGTCCAAGACTAGCAGGAATACATAGGAGAAAGTCCCGGTGAGAAATGTTAACTAAATGTACAAAAACAGCTAGGCGAATTAATTTAAATATGCAAAAACCGTAAATGAGAATGAAGAAATCTGAAAGAATGGAAGATGTATAAAAACATACCAGTTTGTCTTTCGACGCATTATTAAGATCCTCTTCCTCTTCCAGAAGCAGAGGATCCTGGTCAATCCAGGAAGGAGCTTTAGACGACTTGGAGGCCTTGAGAATGGCCTGCTCGAAGGCTGGTTCCGCACGCTTGGGGGTGGGAAAATGAGCGACCTGGATAAATTGTTCCCAATCCGAAGCAAAGTTGGGGTTGACCTCCCACGCAGGCCAAGGAGAAGGAGACAATTTGCCTTTAGCAACAACAGAGGAGATAGCAGGAGCCGACGCTGCTAAGGGGGCAGAAGACTGGACAATTTTCGGAGGAGGGGAGGTGGTGGGTTTAACCGGAGAAACATGAGAAGCAGGAGACGAAACTTTAGCAATATCAGGGTTAATCCACACCAGGTTAGGAGGTTTGGAAGGAGAGATCTTAGTTGCTGATGGGTGAGAAACCGGCCTGTGACGGGGAGGAAATTGACTCCTCGCAGAGGCTCCGCGAGGAGTTTTAGTTGCCGGAGGAGAAGAAAACGCCGGAGAGGCAATCCCCGGATGAAAAGAGGCTTTCGGATCAGCTGCAAAGCTCGGGATAGGAGTCTTGGCTAAGGAGGCAGGGGAAACAGCAGAGGAGGAAGCAGAATCGTGATAGTGTGCGGACACAGAGAAAGATGAGCAGCCATCAGATAAAGAAAACGCCTCAATACGGGGAAGGGATTTGCTACAACGGAAGACAGCTTCAATTTGAACGGAGCCAGAGGCTAACCAAGCTTTGGAAGAAATGCTCACCAACTCACCAATGCAAAGGGCAACCTCCCTAAGTGAGTGGGGAGAGTCGCAGAACGGTGGCAAACCCACTAAAGAGACTTTAGTGTTAACCAAATCCGAACCCTGAGAAATCGGTGGAAGTTGCACCCATTGGCGAACAGAGAGATGGATAGATCCGATAGATAGTGCAGGCGACGCGATCAAATCTTCAAGAATTTTAGGAGAGGGGCAACGGATAACCATATCGCCGTTGGAGCAATTGTAAAGCACCCAATCCCAATCCTTGATATTACAGAAGTTGCTAAGGAAGGAGTTGAGAGTAAAGAAAGGAACCACACCTCCAGAGAAAGAAATCGCTCCATACATACTGTAGGACTTTAGGCGATCAGACAGAATGGACTTAGGGACGAAAACTTTGGTAACTTGCTGAGAGGGGAGAGGAAGAGGATGGCTAGACCGAGGCTGCTTCGACTCCTGAGCATGGTCGGTGATGCGAAGGGAAGGAGAAGGCGTTGGAAGGAGGGGGGGTTTGGGGGAAGCAGACTTCTTTCGAGCAATCGAAGGAACCGAATGAGGAATCTTTTTGCGAAGATCAGAGAGGTCGACGGCATTGAGGACTTGATCGGAGATCGGAGCTCCGATAGAAAGGCCCAAAATTTTTTGAAGAGCAAAACAGCGCTGTTGCACATGGCCCTCTTTTAGGCAGAAGATACATTTCATTTTGTTGGGGCAAGATGATTTAATGTGGCCACGCTCGAGGCAGCGGAAACAAGTAGGCCAGAAACGATAAGAGAGGGAGAAGGAATTAGGAGAAGATGAACAGGTGAGAAGAGAAGAGCGGGAATTAGAGGAGGGAGTGTAAGAGGGAAGCTTCGAGAGTGGAATCTTCACAGGATAGGCCCGGCCCAAATCCGAAAACTTAGAGGGCTGGGAACGGGAAGTAGAGAAAGAGGTAGCCTCAAAGTGCTTAGAAATATCGAGGTCTCTATTTTTTTTTTTTTTTTAACGACCTCAACCCACGAATGTGCCATGGGCCAAGAAAGAATGAGGCCCAAACCAGAAAAGGAGAGAAAGGAGGGGAAGAGAATTGGAGAAGACGAGAAGATAATGGCGTGTCTCTGGATGAAACCAGACACCGAAAGAGAAAAACGCAGTAGTCACAATCCTCTCTAGGGAGGAGTACGACCAAAAAACGAACTCCAACACGCACAGAGCACACTCGGAGGAGTTGAGACTCCTCAAGACCACCGACCGCTAAGCAGTCGGAACCACAAGAATCGCACAAAAATAGCTAAACGAGAAAACACAGATCAACAAATGAAAATAAAGAAAAAGGTTAAGAAGGCTCACAGTGCTGGAGAGGGAGCACCCCACCGAACAGGGGACTAACAACTGGGAGAAGGCGCACTCCACCGAAAAGGAGCACCCCACCGAAAAAAGGACAGCGCTGGCTCGAGCACCGCTGAGCAACGACAACTGGGAGAGAGAGGAAGCGAACGATCACTCCAAAGACCACCGCGAAGAAGGAAACCAGGGAACGGAAGGAGAGGCGCTCTGACTTGGATGAGGGACCGAGCAGGGAAGGGGAGGACGGCGAGCGGTCACAGGGAGAAAGCTCGAAAACCGACAACGAAGCGAATGACGAAGAGAAGGGGGGAGCGGAGGTAAGCCCCACCAACTGCTAGATCTGAGCTCGGATGAAAAGGGTATGGAGAGAATCGCAAGGCGAGAAACTTTGGTGAAGGAAGAGGGGAGAACGGAAGGACGGAGACGCCGGATCGGAGCCGAGAAGGGAGAGGGTACTAATATACCATAGAATTGTATATAGTTATAAAGTTAGGGTCAAAAATAATTAATTATATAATTTTATACTATCATTATTATTTATTCTGATATTCATATATAACGATAATACCAAGATAATACCAAAAAAGCATGTGGAATCGAAGTTGACTAATTTCAAAACCATACTAGGTATGTATTGGAAATCAAAAGGATTTTTGAAATCATCCAGATTTGCATTTGAAATTACCTTGATTCTAAAATCACACCCTCTTTTTGAAATTCTATCCGACTAACACCCCTTAGGACGCCTGTTACGGATTTCGTACGCAAAGTTTCGAAAAATCGGTTCGAAACAGCCGAAATCGGTACGTTTTGGCCGAAACCAGTAACCAGGCCTTCAACTATCTCTGGGCAGTAAACCTTGATCCAGTTATTAGTATTCATAACCTCAACTTCGATGATTAGGGGCAAAGATGACAAAACTATTTGGAATTAACAGTATTAAACAATAACAATCAAGTTGAAGAATTATACCAGTGCTACCAAATGTATAGTTTAAGACGTCATTTGCAATTAACTCCCAACAAATGTATAGTTTAAGACTGTATGTAGGAAACTCTGTAAACTCGTTGCATATTAAAAGCAAAGCAACAGATGAGATTTCTATATTTTTCGCCAATTAATACTGATTAAATAACTGATAAACATTCCTGCCATACTAGTTGGTGGGGAATCCAGACCTAATAAATTCAAATAAGTTGAACAGTCCAAAATAACCTCCAAAATGTATTACTTCTGAATCAATACACAATGTGAGATGGGATAATTACTCAAAAAAACAAACAAATATTTCACAACAATTCCCCAAGTACAAAGTAAAAAAATCTAAAAATGTAATCAAAGTTTACATATGTAGAACACGGTAATAGTTCCATTACCTATATGATATACACAAACTCAATCTCACTGACAAGCCAGGAGCCAGCCCACTAACACTTTTTCTGAATGTGTCGATCACCAATAATTGCCTGTTTGGGTACAAAATTAGGACAACCATAGTTATTTTAGTGGCATGTCTGCTTATTTTTGTTGTCTTACCTCTGTACCTTCAATTTAAAAAAACAGTAATATTTTAACCAAGTAATTGATATTCCAAAGTGAAATAAATTTGGTGCAATTGGATTCAGATAACTTCGATTGCCTCAACTTCTCAGGTTAAGATACCTATTGTTATCAACCCCAAAGAGCATCCCAAACAACCAAAACTATAATAACTAAAGTCATAGTACACACTGTTTTAAATTTCCTCCGATACGGCCAAAATTTTGGCCGAAATTTCGTTTCGGCTAGTTTGCCGATACGAAATCACATATTTTATACTTTACATCGTTTTGGACCGAAATGTGTAGATTTCAGCCAAAATTATCGAAATATTGCCGAAACTGGCGAAATATTAGTCGAAATAGACACAAATGTTATTGTGAATATATTTAAAAATTTTGTTTTACTTTTTGCATACATGTCCTTCAATATAGGACCTCAAGCTAAAATAATGTGAGGTCTTCGTATCGCTATTGTTTGTGTATATGCAGAGTCAAGTAAGTTTATTAACTAATCATTTTTTTTAATCAATGCAAATTCAATTTAGTTATATACTTATATTACATTCTCTTCTATATTATTGTTAAATTATGTTAAGATTTACTGTAATTGATTTATGTCATTAGTTACATTATAAAGTATTTTATATGATAAATGACATGCAGGACATATAATATCTTATTTAGTAATAAAAAAAATATTCATTGAGTATAAGAAATGAACATCCGATATGATCACATTTCTCCGAGAGCAAGATGAAACACCCCTTGCCGAGATGAATCTGAAATCCGAGATTTAAAACCATGATAGTAGTCAGACTCCACTTATCACAATTTAACTCCATTTGCAAATAATCTTCAGTTAGCACAATTCAGTTAATCAATAACTTCCCCGTCTCCTACATCTCCTACGTTTAGTTAAGGTCAACCAGTTTCTTGTCTGCAACTTCAACCTAGTTCTACCATCATAAAAACCTAGTTGCCTCACAATGAACCTAACATTATCCAACAAATACTAAGGAAAAGGAATGCTAACTTTGGTTAGAATACCTTTATCTCCAACTTAAAGTTAACTTTACTTGCATTTTAAACTTGGTGTTTGGGAAAACACCCAAAGTTAAACTACATTCAATAGGAGAGAAAGAAAGAGAGTGCGGTTAGAGTGGAATTTTGATAACTATAGTTATCTCAACTCGAAAAGTTAAAAAGGTGAGATCACTGTAGTTATTTTAATTCCAAATTGGATGCCAAAGGGATCAAAGTTAGGATGATTGTGGATTTTTAGAGTTAAGGTTAGAGATAAGGGAGATAACTCTAGTTATATTAACTTAATTGTGTTTCCAAACAAAGCCTCAAATGAACAGCAGAAACAAGTAAACAATAAACAACTAAAAGTCTACAACAAAATAACAACAATCACAGTAATAAAATGATCACCAAACAAATTTTCATTGATTAAATCTTAAAAGACATATGTATATATATATATATACTCCAACGACCATAACCAAGAAAAGCAACATCACCCCTTTCCTCTAAACATTCATCCAAAACCAAGTTTACCAACCAGTAAATCCTTTCAAACCACATTAAACGAGATCTTGAACCAAACAAACCACAACAAAACTATCATACTAAATAATATAAAAAAACGCAGAACCAAGTTCAAGATCCATTCACCATGAGATCACTTCATCGAAGGACACTCCCTCGCAAAATGCCCTGGCTCCCCACAATTATAGCACGATCCACCACCACCACCGCCACGTCCTCCACCGTAACCCCCACCCCCACCTCCACCCCCTCCCTGATAACAGTCCCTCGCCATATGCCCAGTCTCCCCGCAATTATAACACGCTCCACCTCCACCACCGCCATAACCGCCACCATAACCACCACCACTACCGTAACCGCCTACACCACGACCGCCTCCGTAACCGCCGCCTCTCCAACCGCCGCCGTTGAACCCGTAACTACCTCCAGCGCCACGTCCCCCTCCGTAACCGCCACCACCACGTCCTCCTCCTCCTCCACCGTAACCGCCGCTGCCGCGGCCTCCACCGCCACCGCCGTCACCGCGGACGAAGTCGCCGTTAGGGCCGGTGACGTCGACGGCCTTGGTACGGCCGTCGTCGCCCTCGGAGATGGTGAACTCTACGGGTTCGCCCTCGGCGAGGGATCGGTAGCCCTCGGATTTGATGGAGGACTGGTGGACGAAGAGGTCCTCGCCGCCGTCATCGGGAGTGATAAATCCGAAGCCCTTGGTTCCGTTAAACCACTTCACCGTCCCCTTGATCCGATCTTGCGCCATTGGAAACCCTAACCTTAGGAGAGAGAAAAACCCGAAATCCGATCCCCTATCTCTGTCTCGATTTTTAGAGATGATGATGATCGGTGGTTTTGCCCGACCGTTTATAAGGTGGAGAGAGAATCGGATCAGAAGCCACGTCAGCATTGGGTTGTTCGATGAGGGGATTGGACGACTGGTGATTAGAGAGGATGGGGAAGTTGGACCGTTGGATTTTGTTTTTGGGAATGGGGCCCAATCGAGGCGAATATGGGAATGTGAATCGCCGAATTGCATTATATTATTCGGGTATCTCTATTCTCCATCTAATTTCTAATCTTTTTTTCATTATAAAAGCCACAATAAATCTGTCCATAGGCGATCTCAACCATCAATTTTGACAACTCGATCTTAATTATTCATTTAAACATCATCTGAATCATAGATCTGACATGAAGATAGATCATAATGATCAATGGCTATTATTAATTTTGGTTTATCACTTCTCTAAATAGTTTTTACAATAATCCAAACAGTCATTTGCAATACCTTCCCCAACAAAAACCCTCCCCGCAAAATTCATCATCTCAAAAAATCTCCCAAATTCCCAAAATCGCGATGGAGATCTCGAGAACTCTCCCAATAAAAATCATCGTCGTCCTTCTCCTTATCGAATTTGGATCCGCCGAGATCCGCGTGATGGACATCCGATCCGACGCCCGCACCATCACCCCCTTCGACAAGTTCGGCTTCACCCACACCGGCACCCTCGAGCTCAACGTCTCCTCCATATCTCTCTCCGACTCCCAACCCCGAGCTCGACCTCTCCAAGTTTGGCTTCTTCCTATCCACTCGCAATACGTTGATCCACGTGCTCCAGCAGGTCCGACCTCATCAAGCTCGTCTTCCCCTTCCACCGCCTCCACCCCTCCATCCACGCCTCCGATTTGGGATCCGTCTATCGGGTCTCGGATCCTGGTCAGTATACCCTCCTATTCGCCAACTGTCTCCCTCAAGTGAAAGTCTCCATGTCGGTCCGGTCCACCATGTATAATTTCGAATCGGAAACAAACCGGAAAGTCTTCCTCCCTGCCGGTTCGGGTGTTTTACCCTTCGTCTACTTCGTCTTTTTCTTGGCTTATCTTACAATTGGGATCATTTGGATTTCTGTGTTAATCAAGAAAAGGCAAACCGCTTAAATGATTCATTACTTCATGCTTGCCGCCGTCGTTCTTAAAGGGTTGAATTTTCTGTGTGAGGTGGAGGATAAATCGTATATCAAAAGGACTGGGAGTGCTCATGGTTGGGATGTGTTGTTCTATATATTCAGTTTTTTGAAAGGGATAAGCTTGTTTACTTTGATTGTGTTGATTGGGACCAGGTGGTCGTTTTTTAAGCCGTTCTTGCAAGATAAGGATAAGAAGGTGTTGATGGTGGTGATTCCACTGTAGATTGTGGCGAACATTGCGCAGGTTGCCATCGATGGGTCTGGGCCGTATGCCTGCTATTGGGTTACTTGGAAGCAGGTTTTCTTGCTTGTTGATGTGTTGTGTTGTTTCGCGGTGTTATTCCCGATTGTTTGGTCGATTAAGAATTTGAGAGAGGCGGCGAGGACGAATGGGAAGGAGGCGGTGAATTTGATGAAGCTTACCCCTTTTAGGTAGTACTACATTGTGGTTATTTGTTGTATTCACTGTTGTCGATTTCTTCGTACTGGTATTTGTGGACGAGTGTTGTGGCTGGGAGATTGCGACATTGGGTATGTGTTTACAGGGTACAAGTTTAGGCCAGAGGTGCATAATCCGTGCTTTGTGATTGATGACGAGGAAGAGGAGGCAGCTGCGGAGGCGTTGAAGCTTGATGATGAGTTTGAATTGTGAGGAGCGAGGAGGAGATGGGGTGGGCTCGCATTTGTATCGGGGAAGGATGCGTTGTACAAGTTGCGGTGTAGGTGGAAGAATTGTAAGGTGGGATTTTTTTAGCTTTTCTTATGTTCTATCTTTTTTATTTCAGTGTTTTTTTTGCTAACTGTAAGTGGGATTATCGATACGATTTTTTTAAGATAGTATGTTACTCTTGTTCAACTTCATCCCTTAGGTTACATTTTTCATTATGAGGTTGCTCTAATTTCCTTCTTATTATTCGTTTGATGTATCAAATATCGTGGCTTATGCTTTGTTGTTTATAGAAAATAGTGTTGCTTGTTTGATTCTTATTGGTGCATGTTCATTTCGTTGGTATTGAATCCATGTAATTGATCATCATCAACATATACATGGCCTCAACTATTTCACATATCCAAGTTTTATTTACATCTTATATAGTTGTATAAATGTTTGCTATCGATGCTTAGCAACTTTCTTATTACTTTATAAGTGAAGAGCGCAATATAGTTCCTGAGTTTGTAACAGGAAAGTTTGTCAGTTCGGGAGTATGAGACAAAGTTCACTCAGCTCTCGAGGTATGCATCGGAGTTGGTGATTGATGAGGCTAGGAAGGCACAAAAGTTTGAGCAGGGGCAGAGGCCAAGTCTAAGTTCTCGGATGATACCCCTTGGTATCAGGAGGTTCGACAAGCTAGTACGGAGAGCTGTAGCCACATAATCAGATATGGAACAATACCAGGTGGTGCAGAATAAGAAGATCAACTGGAGTGCTTGTAAGAGGCCTGCAGCACCAAGCAACTTCTGGGGACAACCCCCAGCACAGAGGTTCAAACCTACCGGAGCGAATGTTGTTGCTGTGACTGGACGGTTAAGCACTTTCTGCAGATGTGGAGAGACGGGCCACGTTGCAACTGGGTGCACTAAACCGCAGAGGGTCAGCACTTGTTACCATTGTGGCAAGGAAGGCCATATCAAGCCAGATTGCTCTCAATTCCCCGGGGGGGGGGGGGGGGGGGGGGGGGTAGAACCCCTATTTTCAAATATTATTTTTATATTCGAAAATGAATTTAAATTTATTTTTGGAGATTTAATGAGTATTTTTAGAAAAGTTTATCTTTTACACGTGCAAAACACGTGCAAATACTTTTATGAGAAGTTTGAAAATTTAGTTTCTTCATGAAAGATCATTATTTAATATTTGAGATTTATTTAGTATTTTTCCAGATTTTTCTGAAATTTATTGGAACTATTTACAATTTTTGAGAAAAGAAGGACCTTTTTGCAAAATTGATATTTTTAGGGGTTAAAGTGCAAAATGTACATTCTGGACATTTTGAGCAGTATTGACTGAGATTTAGAATGTATATTTTCTTTTAAATCCAAATTTAAATGAGTTTTGATGGAATTTCCAAAGAATGATCTATATATGTGAATTGTATTTTGGAAAGGATTGTTTTGCAAAGTGTGGGTAAAACCCTAATATTCAATCCGGCATATTTAAGAGATTTTCCTCCCAGCCGTCATTGTTGATAAAACACAGAATTTTGGAGATTTATTTTTGGTGGAGAAGAAGTTTTTGGATCTAGCAAGAGGGAGAACTTTTCGTGGACTTTTCTCAATTCAAGGTGAGAGATATGAAAATTGTGTTGTTGTTTGATTCATGTGAGTGACCTTGTTTTGTTTGTTTGATTTTGTGAGTATCATAATTCGTATTGTTGATTGATCTATGCGTGCAAGTATCATGATGTAATGATTGGATGTTGTGAACAATATAAATATTGTATTGTGGTATGAATCATGTGAATAATTGTGAATAAAATAGTAGATCTTTATTATTGAAATTGTGTTGCTAAAAACATGTCGAGTTTGAGCACGAACATCTGGGCATTAGTTTCTGAATCAGATTTTTATGAAGATTAGGGAAAGAAACTGAGATCTTGTAAAACCCTAATGAAAGGATTTGTGATTTAGAACACGAGAACCTAAATTTTGACATATTGATGTTTTGAGTGATATATATACATATACCTGATGAAGATTCGTTGAGATTTATTATTTTCCTGAATACGAACTATTTTCATAGACATTGATCATTAGAAAGCTTCAGATTTTGATTTTGTAATCAGACCAAATTTTGGAAATCTGTGGGCCGACAGTCGACTTGTCTACTGTGCAGTCGACTGGTACGAGCCTGACACCTTATTTTAGAATTGTTGGAAAAGTTGTTCTGGACAGTCGACCTAGCTCATAGGCAGTCGACTGGTCCACTGAAGAAATTATTTTTGTAAAAATTATTAGTCCTTCTGGACAGTCGACCTATAACCCGTTAAGTCGACTTATATACTTAGAATATTTTTGAGAAGATTATTGGAAATTACCTCGGGTAAGTCGACTGATCCCTTCTTAAGTCGACTGTTAAGAGACTTAGTTTATTTTTGTAAAATCTTGAATTTGGTCTTCTGGATAGTCGACTTATCATCAGTATGAGTCGACTAGTACTGAAGGATATTTGTAAACCTCAGTGTTAATTCGAATGATTGGTTTCCCAGATAATATAGTATATACTTGTCATCCAGTTCAGTATATGATTAAGCCATTGACTTTGAGATATTCAGTTAAGTATTAAGTTTGAGACATTTAGTTGAGCCACTTTGTTTAGTGAAACTTTAGTTTAGACTTTTGAGTTTGAGTCTCTAGAGGTGTGTGACCCTAGTATACCGGTGTTGAGTATTTTGTTGGGGCCCATTGAGGCATTTCAGTTATTGAGTTTTGAATTTAGGCCGGTAGGGTATACCACTCTAGGAGATTTGTTAAGTAATTAATTAACCCAAAATAATAAGGACAGGCACTAGTGGTGATATGATGAACGGGAACATGAGTCGAGAACCTCAGTATGGCTTTCGGTGTGGGATTTAATCTCCGGAATTATCACAGTAGATTATTTGTGGTGTGGGATATGTCTCCGGAATTATCACAGTCTTGTGGTGTGGGACAATCTCCGGAATTATCACGGTAACTATTTGTGGTGTGGGATTGATCTCCGGAATTATCGAAGTCGAGGTGAAGCCCATGTGGTATATTGTGGTGACGTGTCAATGTTTCGGTGTGTGATGATCTCTGGAATTATTCAAGTAAAATATCTTGGGTGTGGGATCCATCTCCGGAATTATCGGGCATGTGATACTATCCATAGTTTATCTTTATCTCGTAGTAGTCATCGTGTTAGAATTAGTTCATAACGTGCGGATTGAACCCTATGAAGTGAAGACGTTAAGGGCTTGCACCGAACCTATGTAGAATGGGATGCATAGACTTCGACAAGTACGCATTAGAGAGTCTGCATATAGAACTTGTGTTTTCTTGGCTTGGTTTTATGCATGTGGTTTTCTTGTTTTCTACACGTGACACTTAGCGTAGAATCACTTGATGTTTTATGTTACCTTTCATTTTGTACTTTCCATAATCTTATTTAGTACTTGTTGTTTAAAAATTATGAGATACGATCCTCTATGTTGTTTGTTTGTTTATTTTTATATTTCTCACACCATTTATGGCTGACCCCTTTAGTTTGGGGGTTAGGGATCATCTCTAGCCTCACATGTTGCAGGTAGTTGCTTAGAGTTGGAGATGGGATGCTTAAGTTGGTTTTGAGATATAATTGACATATAAGAGATTTGTGTAAATTTGTAATAGCAATCTTGAGATAAATTTGTGTTGTAAATAAAGAGAACATTGAGTTGAGTTTGTTTTGAATTCCGCTGTGTATTGTAAAAGATTTGTTGAGATAAAAGTTGAAAATTTTAGTGGTGTTGATTATGTTTAATATTATGTTGAAGTGGATCACTGGGAATGTGCCACGTATTTTCTAATATATCATATTAGAAATTCGGGGCGCTACAGAGATTGTTATCAGAGCGACGCTTCAATAGTAATACTAAACACGACATAAAAATAACCTAGGAGTGGACACTAGAGTGTGAGTACCTAGGTGTGGACATTAGAGAGTGAGTATCACATAGAACCGAATGTGATGTTTTACCCTTGGGATTCAATTGAATTTTGCCAAAGGATATTGATGTGAGTTTGAATTGTGTGTGTGATGCTCCAACTTTTCCCTCGTTTTGCAGTATTCAAAATGGTTGCACCCAGGGGTAGAAATGGTGGCAATAATAAGGATGGGTCTGGTAGTTCCCGAGAAAATGGGATCGACCTTGAATCTGAATTCGCCAAGGTGTACCAGACGCTGAACACCCTGATGGCATTCAATGTGGCGCAAGCTCAGAATCAGCAGCAGAATTCGCAGCCAAATCATGGAGTTGGGCAGGGTTTGGTGAACGCCGACCCTATCAAGCAGATTGAATCCTTTAAAAGGATGAGGCCACCAGTCTTTGAGGGGCAAGCTGATCCAACAGCAGCAGATGATTGGATTAGGAAGATGGAGACGATCTTCGAAGTATTGGAGACTCCAGCAGCCAGCAAGGTGAAGTTAGCTTCGATGCAGCTTGAGAAGGACGCTGGTGTCTGGTAGGAGTCAGTGAAAAGGACTTTGGGAGACCAGCCGTTGACTTGGGAAGCTTTCCTGGAGGAGTTCAGAGATCGCTTCTTTCCCCTAGATGTTCAGGAGAAGAAGGCGACCGAGTTCTTGAACCTTCAGCAGGGCAGCATGACCGTCCGGGAGTATGAGACCAAATTTGCTCAGCTTTCGCGGTATGCACCAGAGTTGGTCGTTGATGAAGCAAAGGCTAAAAAGTTTGAGCAGGGCTTGAGGCCAAGCTTGAGGTCGAGGATGATCCCGTTGGGTATCAGACGGTTCGACAAGCTGTTCAGGAGAGCAGTGATGACTGAGGAGGACATGGACCAGTTCCAGAAGAAGCAAGATACATGGAACCGGAACAAGAGACCCGCATTAGGCCAGAGTGGGAAGGGATTCCCCGCGAAGCAGGCCAAATTCAATGATCCAGTGCAGAAGGCACCTGCAGCTCAGGGAGTGACCTGTTACTACTGCAAGGAGACAGGATATTACAGGTCAGCATGGTTGAAGTTGGCGAAGCAGGTTTGTTCCCAGTGTGGGCAGGCTGGACATTCTCAGTCTCATTGTTCACAACTGAAGAAGGATGGTTCTGGTGGGAGCAAATTTCAGAAGAGGCAAGGGCGAGTATTTGCATTAACCGAGGAAGACGCTGGTAACTCGGAAGTTGTAATACAGGGTATGCAAGAATTCTGATTTTTATTTTGAATCAATGTAATAAATGAAACCTTTATTTGAGAACAATTTAAGATTGAGTATCATTCTTATTGTAACAGGAGTTGTTTTAATTAATGGAATAAAGGCAAAGGTTTTATTTGACACTGGTTCATCGCATACTTTTGTATCGCCAAGTTTTGCAAAGATCTTAGGTGTGGAACCTAAGTTGTTTCCAGACAGGGTTTTGTCGGTGGCAACGCCGTCAGGTGAAGAGTTGATTGCGGATCGATATTACGAGGGCTGTGATATCGAGATTGGTGGGAGGTTGTTCGGCATTGATTTGATCGAGCTGAAAGTATTGGGTGTGGATGTTATCGTGGGCATTGATTGGATGGCAATATATGATGCCACGATCGAATGCAAGCAGAAAGAGGTGTTAGTGAAAGCACCATGTGGACCTGCAGTGACTTTCCAAGGGAAGAAGAAGATTCCGAAGGTGGCTGCAATGGTATCTAAGATGGCAATTCCAGATGAAGTCAAGGGCATTCCGGTTGTCAGAGATTTTCCTAAGGTGTTCTTGGATGATTTTCCAGGATTACCGCCGCAGAGAGATGTGGAGTTTTGCATTAATGTTCAGCCGGGGAGTGCGCCGATTTCCAAGGCTCCGTACAGGATGGCACCTGTAGAGCAGGATGAAGTGAAGAAGCAGATTGAGGAGCTGTTGAGCAAAGGGCTTATCAGGCCGAGTTCTTCCCCGTGGGGAGCGCCAGTGTTATTGGTCAAGAAGAAGGATGGGTCAATGAGGATGTGCATTGACTATCGAGAGTTGAATAGGGTGACTATTCAGAACAAGTACCCATTGCCGCGGATTGATGATTTATTCGACAGGCTTCGAGGAGCAGCTGTGTTTTCGAAGATTGATTTGAGGTCAGGGTATCATCAGGTTCGAGTCAAGGAGGAAGATGTGAGTAAGACAGCTTTCAGGACTCGTCATGGGCTGTATGAGTTTCTGGTAATGCCATTCGGGTTGACGAATGCGCCAGCAGTATTCATGGATATGATGAATCGGGTTTTGAGGCCATTTATTGACTCCTTCGTGGTGGTTTTCATCGACGACATTTTGGTGTACTCGAAGTCGAAGGAGGATCATTCTACGCACTTGACAGCGGTATTACAGAAATTGCAGGAGCATAGCTTGTATGCCAAATTGTCGAAGTGTGAGTTTTGGAAGTCTGAGGTAGCTTTCCTTGGGCATATTCTTTCTAAGGAGGGAGTAGCTACTGATCCTCAGAAAGTTGAAGCAGTGAGGGATTGGCCCAGGCCGACATCTGTGAAGGAAGTCAGAAGTTTCTTGGGTTTAGCTGGATACTACAGGAGATTTATCCAGGGTTATTCTCAGATTACAGTTCCTTTGACAGGTTTGACCCGGAAGAATGTGGCATTTGTATGGAGAGATAAGTGCGAGGAGAGTTTCCTTGAGTTAAAGGAAAGGTTGACTACTGTACCTATCTTAGCTTTGCCGCAAGCTGGGAAGGATTATGATATCTACAGTGATGCATCTCTCAGAGGTTTGGGTTGTGTCTTGATGCAAGAAGGCAAGGTTATTGCTTATGGTTCAAGGCAGTTGCGTCCGCATGAGAAGAATTATCCGATGCATGATTTGGAGCTAGCAGCTATCAATTATGCCTGGAAGCAATGGAGGCATTATGTTTATGGTGAGAGGGTTAATATGTACACCGGCCACAAGAGCCTGAAGTACATTTATCAACAAAAGGATCTTAATCTTCGGCAGAGAAGGTGGTTGAAAGTATTGGAAGACATTCGTCCCGAGATCAAGTATCATCCGGGCAAGGCAAATGTGGTGGCTGATGGACTTAGCAGGAAGAGTAGTTTATCGAGTTTGATCACTACTCGCAGTGAGTTGGCCGCAGAGATCGACCAGACAGGTATCGAGGTGGTACTGCAAGGTTTAGGGGCATCTTTGGCTCAGTTGAGGCTGCAACCGTCCTTGAGAGAGAGGATTATGGAAGGTCAGAGATCAGACTCAGAGATTCAAAAGATGTTGCAACAGGTTTCAGAAGGCAAGCTATCAGAGTTTCATGTCCAAGATGGAGTTCTTTGGTTGGGTGAGAGGTTGTGTGTTTCGAATAATGCAGATTTGAGAGATAGTAATTTGCAAGAAGCACACAGTACCTTGTTGTCAGTTCATCCAGGAGACACGAAGATGTACATGGACATCAAACAGCACTTTTGGTGGTCTGGTATGAAGAGGGATGTAGCAGATTTTGTGGCAAGGTGTCTGACTTGTCAGCAGATCAAAGCAGAAAATCAGAGACCTGGAGGTTTGTTACAGCCGTTACCCATTCCGGAGTGGAAGTGGGAGAATATCAGTATGGATTTCATCACGGGTTTGCCGAGGAGTTCGAAGGGCAATGACTCGATTTGGGTTGTGGTAGACCGTTTGACTAAGTCGGCTCACTTTCTAGCCATGAAGATTACTTGGTCGATGGAGAAATTGGCTGAGTTGTACATTGGGGAAATTGTGAGACTTCATGGAGTTCCTGTGTCGATTGTATCCGATAGAGATGCAAGGTTTAGGAAGAACCTACAAGCAGCTTTAGGCACCAGAACTGATTTCAGTACAGCTTTTCATCCACAGACCGATGGTCAGACTGAGAGGGTGAATCGAGTGCTGGAAGATATGTTGAGGGCTTGTGTTATGGATTTTGGTGGTAGTAGGGAGAGATACTTGGCATTGGTTGAGTTTGCTTATAACAACAGTTACCATACGAGTATTGGGATGGCACCGTATGAGGCTTTGTACGGGCGAAGGTGCAGGACACCTGTTTGTTGGTATGAGGTTGGCAAGAGGCAGATGTATGGTCCTGAGATCGTTCAGCAGACGTTAGAGCAGATTGAGCTGATTCGTAAGAGGTTAGTTGAGGCTCAGAGTCGGCAGAAGAGTTATGCTGATACTCGACGAAGAGACTTGGAGTTTGAAGTTAGGGATGCAGTTTTTCTCAAGGTTTCTCCGACCAAGGGAGTGATCAGGTTTGGTAAGGGAGGCAAGTTAGCGCCAAGGTATATTGGTCCATACAGGATCATGGAGCGGATTGGCAAGACCGCTTATAGATTGAAGCTTCCAGAGGAGTTGGCACAAGTGCATGATGTATTCCACGTGTCATTGTTGAGGAAGTATGTGCCAGATCGGAATCATCAGTTGGTAGAGATTCCTGAAGGATTACAGGTGAACTTGAGTTATAAGGAATGGCCTGTTGAGATCGTTGACCGTAGAGAGAAAGTTCTCAGGAGTAAGGTGATACCTATGGTCAAGGTATTGTGGAGGAATCAGCAGTTCGAGGAGGCTACTTGGGAGCCTGAGGATCGCATGCAGAAGGATTTCCCTGAACTGTTTGTATGAGTGTATTTCTATTATGTGATTGTAATTCCTTTGAATGATAGTACTTTGGTTTGAGTTGTATTTCTCTTATTTTGATTGAATTGTCATATGCAATTGTTTGAATTATGTTTCCATTATGAGATGTTGATTTCCTTGTTGATATATTGTTTGGACTATGTTCTATTTATGAGATATTATTTCTTTTGATGATATGTTGATTGGACTCATTAGTAGTAGTTCTGAGGACAGAACTCTTCTAAGGAGGGAGTGATGTTGAACCCCGTATTTTCAAATATTATTTTTATATTCGAAAATGAATTTAAATTTATTTTTGGAGATTTAATGAGTATTTTTAGAAAAGTTTATCTTTTACACGTGCAAAACACGTGCAAATAATTTTATGAGAAGTTTGAAAATTTAGTTTCTTCATGAAAAATCATTATTTAATATTTGAGATTTATTTAGTATTTTTCCAGATTTTTCTGAAATTTATTGGAACTATTTACAATTTTTGAGAAAAGAAGGACCTTTTTGCAAAATTGACATTTTTAGGGGTTAAAGTGCAAAATGTACATTCTGGACATTTTGAGCAGTATTGACTGAGATTTAGAATGTATATTTTCTTTTAAATCCAAATTTAAATGAGTTTTGATGGAATTTCCAAAGAATGATCTATATATGTGAATTGTATTTTGGAAAGGATTGTTTTGCAAAGTGTGGGTAAAACCCTAATATTCAATCCGACATATTTAAGAGATTTTCCTCCCAGTCGTCATTGTTGATAAAACACAGAATTTTGGAGATTTATTTTTGGTGGAGAAGAAGTTTTTGGATCTAGCAAGAGGGAGAACTTTTCGTGGACTTTTCTCAATTCAAGGTGAGTGATATGAAAATTGTGTTGTTGTTTGATTCATGTGAGTGACTTTGTTTTGTTTGATTGATTTTGTGAGTATTATAATTCGTCTTGTTGATTGATCTATGCGTGCAAGTATCATGATGTAATGATTGGATGTTGTGAACAATATAAATATTGTATTGTGGTATGAATCATGTGAATTATTGTGAATAAAATAGTAGATCTTTATTATTGAAATTGTGTTGCTAAAAACATGTCGAGTTTGAGCACGAACATCTGGGCATTAGTTTCTGAATCAGATTTTTATGAAGATTAGGGAAAGAAACTGAGATCTTGTAAAACCCTAATGAAAGGATTTGTGATTTAGAACACGAGAACCTAAATTTTGACATATTGATGTTTTGAGTGATATATATACATATACCTGATGAAGATTCGTTGAGATTTATTATTTTCCTGAATACGAACTATTTTCATAGACATTGATCATTAGAAAGCTTCAGATTTTGATTTTGTAATCAGACCAAATTTTGGAAATCTGTGGGCCGACAATCGACTTGTCTACTGTGCAGTCGACTGGTACGAGTCTGACACCTTATTTTAGAATTGTTGGAAAAGTCGTTCTGGACAGTCGACCTAGCTCATAGGCAGTCGACTGGTCCACTGAAGAAATTGTTTTTGTAAAAATTATTAGTCCTTCTGGACAGTCGACCTATAACCCGTTAAGTCGACTTATATACTTAGAATATTTTTGAGAAGATTATTGGAAATTACCTCGGGTAAGTCGACTGATCCCTTCTTAAGTCGACTGTTAAGAGACTTAGTTTATTTTTGTAAAATCTTGAATTTGGTCCTCTGGACAGTCGACTTATCATCAGTATGAGTCGACTAGTACTGAAGGATATTTGTAAACCTCAGTGTTAATTCGAATGATTGGTTTCCCAGATAATATAGTATATACTTGTCATCCAGTTCAGTATATGATTAAGCCATTGACTTTGAGATATTCAGTTAAGTATTAAGTTTGAGACATTTAGTTGAGCCACTTTGTTTAGTGAAACTTTAGTTTAGACTTTTGAGTTTGGTCTCTAGAGGTGTGTGACCCTAGTATACCGGTGTTGAGTATTTTGTTGAGGCCCATTGAGGCATTTCAGTTATTGAGTTTTGAATTTAGGCCGGTAGGGTATACCACTCTAGGAGATTCGTTAAGTAATTAATTAACCCAAAATAATAAGGACATGCACTAGTGGTGATATGATGAACCGGAACATGAGTCGAGAACCTCAGTATGGCTTTCGGTGTGGGATTTAATCTTCAGAATTATCACAGTAGATTATTTGTGGTGTGGGATATGTCTCCGGAATTATCACAGTCGTGTGGTGTGGGACAATCTCCGGAATTATCACGGTAACTATTTGTGGTGTGGGATTGATCTCCAGAATTATCAGAGTCGAGGTGAAGCCCATGTGGTATATTGTGGTGACGTGTCAATGTTTCGGTGTGGGATGATCTCCGAAATTATTCTAGTAAAATATCTTGGGTGTGGGATCCATCTCCGGGATTATCGGGCATGTGATACAATCCATAGTTTATCTTTAAATCGTAGTAGTCATCGTGTTAGAATTAGTTCATAACGTGGGGATTGAACCCTATGAAGTGAAGACGTTAAGGGCTTGCACCGAACCTATGTAGAATGGGATGCATAGACTTCGACAAGTACGCATTAGAGAGTCTGCATATAGAACTTGTGTTTTCTTGGCTTGGTTTTATGCATGTGGTTTTCTTGTTTTCTACACGTGACACTTAGCGTAGTATCACTTGATGTTTTATGTTACCTATCATTTCGTACTTTCCATAATCTTATTTAGTACTTGTTGTTTAAAAATTATGAGATATGATCCTGTATGTTGTTTGTTTGTTTGTTTTTATATTTCTCACACCATTTATGGCTGACCCCTTTAGTTTGGGGGTTAGGGATCATCTAGCCTCACATGTTGCAGGTAGTTGCTTAGAGTTGGAGATGGGATGCTTAAGTTGGTTTTGAGATATAATTGACATATAAGAGATTTGTGTAAATTTGTAATAGCAATCTTGAGATAAATTTGTGTTGTAAATAAAGAGAATATTGAGTTGAGTTTGTTTTGAATTCCGCTGTGTATTGTAAAAGATTTGTTGAGATAAAAGTTGAAAATTTTAGTGGTGTTGATTATGTTTAATATTATGTTGAAGTGGATCACTGGGAATGTGCCACGTATTTTCTAAGATATCATATTCGAAATTCGGAGCGCTACAGGGGGGGGGAATCACAAGCGGGCAGAGCAGGGGAAGACGCCATATCGGCAGGGATGAGTGTTCGCCCTGACTGACGAAGTTGCAGAGGATGCTGACAATGTTGCCACCGGTATGGGAGCACTTGAGTAGAGTTTTACTACGGTTATTTCCAGTTTGTATGAGAAGAGTGTTATGTACTTGGAGTATTCATTATGTAACAGGAGAACTTCTAGTAAATGGATAAAGGCTACTGTTTTGTTTGATACTGGATTGTCTCACACTTTTGTGTCTCCTAAATTTGCAAATGTATTTGGAGTTGAGCCGAAGATTTTTCCTGGCATGGTTCTAGCAGTAGCTACTCCTTCAAGAGAAACATTGACTACCGATCGGTACTATGCTGGTTGTGCCTCGAGATCAGCGGAAGAGTCTTTGGAATCGATCTCAAAGAGTTGGTAGTCTTGGGGGTCGATATAATTATTGGCATATACTGGATGTCGATCTACAATGCCAGTATCGAATGCAAGAGCAAGGAAGTCATGGTGAAGGCACTAGGAGGACCAGCAGTAATATTTCAGGGGAAGAGGAAGTGCAAGTAGTTGATGACAGCTATGACCTGAGAAGAAGATTCCTGTGGAAGTCAAGAAGATTCCTGTAGTCCGAAACTTTTCGCCAGTATTCTTGGAAGATCTACCCGGGCTACCACCTCATCTGGATGTGGAATTCAGCCATTTCCATTCAGCCAGGAAGTGCACCGATATCCAAGGCACCTTAGAGAATGGCGCCAGTGGAACATGATGAGGTCAAGAAGCAGATTTAAGAGCTGTTGGGCAAGGGTTTTATCAAACCGAGTGCGTCGCCTTGGGGAGTGCCAGTTTTATTGGTGAAGAAAAAGGATGGATCGATGAGAATGTGCATCGATTACAGGAGGTGACCGTACAGAATAAGTATTCGATTTCACGAAACGATTATTTGTTTGACCGACTACAAGGAGTAGCATTTTTCTCCAAGATTGATCTTTGGTCGAGTTAATCACCAAGTTCGTGTCAAGGAAGAGGATGTGCACAAGACTGCATTTCGAACTCGACATGGGAATTACGAGTTCTTGGTTATGCCATTCGGAGTAACGAATGCACTGGCTATATTCATGGACATGATGAACGAGGTCCTGCGACCAATCAACGACATCTTCATCGTAGTGTTTATCGACGACATTTTGGTCTACTCCAAGTCAGAGGAAGAGCATGCGGGGCATTTAGCAGAGGTCTTGAATAAGATGTAGGAACAGAAGTTGTATGCCAAATTATTCAAGTGTGACTTCTGGAAGTCCGAAGTTGCGTTCCTGGGTCATATCTTTTCTAAGGAGGGAGTGACCACTGATCCGCAAGAGATAGAGGCAGTGAAGGATTGGCCGAGATCCACAACAGTGAAGGAGATCAGAAGCATTTCGGGTTTGACTGGCAACTACCAGAGGTTTATTTAGGGTTACGCTCAGGTAGCCGTGCCACTCACTGGACTTACAAGGAAAATGTGAGTTTTAAGTTGGCGGAGTGTTACACCCTACAAAATAGTATATAGCTATTTTGCATATTAATCCGTGGCACATTTGAGAATTGCACGTGATTATATATTTTTCCATAATTATTAATTTTAATTGAGAAATTTCAGATATATTGGCTATTCTGAACCCGATAAAGATAGAATTGGGATATCTTCTTAATTAAATTGTGGATATTATCCCGATTATTTTATCAAGACAATCTTTGGGAGAAATAATATTCTTTGTAAAACATATTTGTATATTCTACAAGTAAATATTTTATTTGTAAGCATGAATATATATGTCTATATATTTGTTTGGATCGTATTGGATCGTATATGATATATGATCTATAATTGTTTTGAATGTGAATATGTTTATACATATTCTTTGATTTTAATACTTGAATGTATTTTTACGATATATATATATATATATATATATATATATATATATATAGGGAAAGGATCCGTTGCACACTACTTTGGTGCTCACCGCGTGAACACTACGCCTTCGGACGTTCATATCGAAAATCCAAACCGTTCACATTGATTTACACATATAAATTAGTCTAAATATGTAAAATCAAATCATTTGAAATTCATTTGCCCATTCATTGAAGTGTTACAAAATTGTATGGCTGAAATTCATTGTTTTTATAGTCACATGATGGATCGGCAAATGAATTTCAAATGATTTGATTTTACATATTTAGACTAATTTAGATATGTAGATCAATGTGAACGGTTCGGATTTTCGATATGAACGCCCGAAGGCATAGTGTTCACACGGTGAGCACCAAAGTAGTGTGCAACGGATCCTTTCCCTATATATATATATATATATATATATATATTATTATTATTATTATTATTATTATTATTATTATTATTATTATTATATATATATATTATTATTATTATTATTATTATTATATATATATATTATTATAATAATAATAATAATAATAATAATAATAATAATAATAATAATATATATATATATATATATATATATATATATATATATATATATATATATATATATATATATATATATATAGCCCTAGCAATCTTGATTGATCTTTGTTGTATGTTGATGAGATCCAATGGACACAGTTTTGCCATGAAGCTTTCTTCATGAAGCAACTAGGAAACACCATGCAACTTCTAGCTTTAAGTGTTGGCAAAATCCTAGCCATCCACTTCTCCACTCACACTCCACCCTCATCCTCACCCTCTACCTAAGCCCCTACCCCGCTTTGGCCGGATTTGAACACCCCCCCCCCCCCCCCCCAAAAAAAAAAAAAAATACAATCTCCTCTCATTCCATTCAAGCTCTAAAAATACTCCAAGTCCATTCTTTCTCATTTTCATCTTGTGCTAGTTCAAAAAAAAAAAAAAAGAGAAAAAAAAGAATATGAAATGAAAGAAAGAAAGAGAGATTTGTGAGAAGTAGAGGGTTTAGCCATCACATATTTCCACTCTTTTGCAGGGATTCTGCTCAAGGAAGAAGCTAGGTTGAAGAAGCCAAGGAGGAGGAAGTACTACTTGAAGGCAACTTGTTCAACCACCAAATCTTTGGGTGGGTGTTCTTCAACTAAAAAATTCTTGTTTTGGATGTGATGTTGTGTATAGAAATATTAGTAGAACTTGGCATCATGCTTGAATAGTTAGAAAGTTACAATTTTTTACTTGTATGCTTGTAGATATCTATACCAAGCTTATATGTTGATGCATGGTGTGTAGAGTTAGAAAATGTCTAATTTGAACATGGCTTAGAATTTTGAACCAAAATTTTTATGGCATGTTCTATTATGTGTTTAGAGCATACTATATATATTTTTTTTCATAATTTTATGGGTTCATTTAGTAGTACAAATTAAATCTTGTTTCCGAAACAGTGAGCTGTGGAAAAGTGCAGTTTTTAGCTATAACTTGTTTGGATTCAAAAATTCATAACATGGAATTGGTAAGGTATCTTGAGCCCAAATTTTTATTAGAGATTCTTGGATGTGTTAAAAACAATCATTAAATTTTTTTTTTTGAATTTTATTTGATTTTTTTAAAAATTATTTTTGGTCGACTTGCCCTGAGCCAAGAACTGGCTCTGTCCTGTTTCAAAGGTGAAGTTCAATAAATCATAACTATTTTTTTGGTATGGAATCTTGTAATGAAATTTTTAATGTAGCATCTAATGTGTGTCTAAATCGTTTATCTAAAATTTTAGAATTTGTAGACAACATTTGATGGGTTTTTAAAATTAGTTTGTGAAAGAGATTTGACACCCAGCCAGAAAACATAGAAGTTTTTTTATTGGATTCAAAAAGCTATAACTCCTTACTTATTTTGAATCGTGATGCAATTTTCGGATATGTTGAACTTGTGTATGTGTAGTTAATGAATCCAAAATTTGATAAATGTTGAAGTTGTGGTTGAATTGATATAGAATTTTCGTAGACTATGTTCAGTTTAATTTCATACTTAGCTAGTCTGTGAACTTGAGATTTTCTGGAAATGTGTGTTTAGAAAATAAAGAAATGATCAACTAGAGACTTATAGTAGAGAGTCTTAGATTTCCAAAACATTTAGAATCATGCAATTCTAGTTTGCATATTGAAAGATATGACTTTTCTAATTCTTGAACAGAACTAGTCCTATTGGAAGTTATTATTTTTGTAAAGTAGGTTATTTTGCTCTTCTCTTATGTCTTGGACATAAGAGTTGGTATCATTTCTATGCTTAAAATACTTGATTCTATCATATTTTGAGTTTTTCTAAATTTGTGTGATGGTTTGCTTTGATTTGAGTTGTTTGGGAAATCGTCTAGGTTAAGGTATTACCCTACGACTATCAACCCTTAGGCTAGAATTGAATTCTTCCGCCTCGAGATCTGGATAGTCATCCCTCGTACACTGACGAATTCTTACCCAATGGGCAATTGATCGCGGGCCGGGATATTGGATGCGATCCGACTCAGAGGTGGTGGCGAACGATGGAGATTGGTTCGCCGGTGTTTGGGTAAATATACCAGGTCAGATCCATTTCTGACCTAGGTATTACTGAATTTAATTATGATTTGTATTTTGATGCCCTGAGTCTGTCAATGATCGGGTGTTGGTATTTGTGTATGTTTACCTCTATTGCCTGGTTTAAGGCATCCTTTGGGCACGGTTGTACTGCTCGTCGAGGATCACGGACCGAGAATTTGGTCAAAGACCAATAGAGGTGGTGGCAGACGATGAATATCGACTCTCTAGGTTATTATTTTGACATACCAGTTGGGCTCAATCATTTGTTAAACACTGTGCATATTTTGAATATGCAACATATTTTTGTTAACACTGTTAATTAATTATTTCCCTTTTTGCTTGAGGATCGAGCTGGTGTTAGGGGAGATACCCCATAATTCGACTTGCTCTAAGGGCCAGCACTAGGCGATGATAACCGGGGTTGTCTCTTCTAGTCAAAGGGATACGGGCTGTGTCTTCTCACTAGTCGAGAAAACGGGAGCAATATCTCGCTCTGTTAATTTCTGAGGTACCTTAATAAGAACGGGTTGTTCCCTTGTTCTATGTTAGTGGACACGAACGGACCATGGGGCTGCTGTCTTATGGATCTTCGACGCCATAGGTATGCTGTTGTGTATCTGTAAGTTCGTCACGACTTATGAGTAAGGTCCGGTACGCCGGTTATAAGTGGTAAACTGGGACAACTCAAAATTTTGCAACCTCCTCAATCATGTTGTACTTATCAGGAATATGAAGTGTACAATAGTAGAATGCAATGCATAGCGAAGGTTCGAAATCCGTTATTAGAGAAGACAGTTTTATTTGGAGCGTATGTAGTATGGAATGCATGCGTGTCCAAAGTCTTGCTGACATTAGATTAAGTGCATGCATTTTTTTGTACAGTATACTGTGCATTAGATTTCAGGTCATGGCATACACAGACACTAAAAAATTAGGATGCACATTTTCTTTTCATTCTAGATGAATTGTGAGTGTGCAGGTTGAAGATCGTTGTTTTTATCAGCATTGTGTCAGTATACGTACTGACGTGCCCACTCAATTTGGTGATGGATGCCGGATCAAAAATACAGGAAGACTCAAGGCCAGACGAGTATCCAAGTGGAATAACCAATATACCTCTCCACCAATTAAGCAGTTGCAGAAGAATCAGAGTAGCATAGCGGAAGACTCGAGCCGTGTGGCATATCTCAGGAAAGCAGACTGACCACTCAGTGGATCTCCAGAGGTGATCGGTTGACTACCGTGCTGGGGTACAGATGGTAACCGTTACAAAATGATATCAGAGTTCGGGTTAGACTAGATGGCTTTACAAATTCGAAAGTGTGACCGGGGGGCACCGTTCTGAAGTGCAGGCGATAGCTACTACTCAGTAGAATTTGTATTAAGTGGATGTAATTTGTATTCCTTGTTTAAGAAAAAGATAATGATTGTAATTGATGATGTAATAACTTTATTGGAAATAAAAGTTTTAAATTTTTTGTATTATTACTATGTTGAGATGCATTCGAAGGAAAAGATTCTGGTTTATGTCACAGATTTTCGGTAGTGGGATCCGGGGTGCTACACAGAGTAGTGGGAAGCAAGTTTTCAAGAGCTGAAGGAGAGGTTGACTACAGCTCCAATACTGGCTTTGTCGAGAGCAGGGATTGATTATGATGTCTACAGTGATGCTTCACATCGAGATTTGGGCTATGTGCTGATGCAAGAGGGGAAGGTAATAGCTTATGGGTCTAGGAAATTGAGACCGCATGAGAAAATTACTCAACTCATGATCTAGAGTTGGCAGCGATTATCTTTGCTTTGAAGCAATGGAGGCACTATGTGTATGGAGAGAAGATCAATATGTACACAGATCACAAGAGCTTGAAATACATCTACCAGCAGAGGGATCTGAATTTGAGGCAGAGGAGGTGGTTGGAAGTGCTAGAGGATATCCGTCCTGAAAAAAAGTATCATTCGGGCAAATCAAATGTGGTGACAGATGCGCTCAGTCGGAAAAGTAGCTTGTCCTGTCTGATCACGACTCGAGAGAAATTAGCAGAGGAGCTCGATCGAGCTGAAATTGAAGTTGTGTTGCAAGGACTGGGCGCGTCTTTAGCACAGTTGAGACTTCAGCCCACACTGAGGGAGAAGATTGTTGACAGTCAGAAGTCTGATCCAGATATCTAGAAGATGAAAAAGCAGGTCGGCATAGGAAAATTGGCAGAATTTCAGGTGAAAGACGAAGTGTTGTGGTTTGGAGAAAGGTTGCGTGTACCTGATCAAGCAGAACCGAGGAAAAGCATTTTACAGGAAGCACACACCACTCTTTTATCCACTACAAAAGAAACTAGATTTACCGGCGAATATTCCCCGGCGTTTTACTAGTAGCGCCAGGGGTAGGTAGCGATTAGGAATGGGGCACCAGATGGGATTATTATATACCGGCGGCCAAATTAAAACGCCGGTGAATCCGCGTATTCACTGGCGTTTTATTTAAAAACGCCGGTGAAGTGTATTATTCACCGGCGTGTCTAATTAAAACGCCGGTGAAAAGCTGCGATAAATCCCATCTACCATAACCTTTCGCTCACCATTTCCCCAAACCCCAAAAAAATAAAAAAAAAGTGGGCGCTTCGTTTTCCCTACTTCCTCGCTCCACTTCCCGCGCGTTTGCCTCCGCCGCTTCGTCCTCTTCGACGGCCTTCGAACATTCGTCATCGTCCCTTCTTCCCTTCTCCATTTTTGATTTCCCTCCTCCCTATCCCGATTTGGAGGTGAATCGGCGATCGGAAACGACCGTGTCGCCCCGCTCTCTCTCTATCTCCTCCCGCCGCGCTCGTCGCCGCGCTCTCTATCTCTCTTCGGTATCATCTATTGATTCCCCTTATTTTTGAAACTTAGCATGTTTTTTCTGATAGATGCATGTTGATTTCCTTAACATGAATTGTTTAGTTGGGATGAAGAATTAATAGAAAAATATATGATTTGGTAATGGAAATTTTCATGTTCTTATCTTGTTAATGAAGCTGATTTCATGCATCTGATTATCTTCTTGGCATGTTTTTTTGATATAAAATGGGTTCACTGTGAACTGAGGATGCTATAGCTACGTATGCCTAAATGGTCCAGATATGCACAACAATTGGGTTTTAGATTTAGTTGGGCACAAGAATTAGTGGAGCAACATATATGCTCAGATAATGTAAATT
Source organism: Hemerocallis citrina (assembly GCA_017893485.1). NCBI lineage: Eukaryota > Viridiplantae > Streptophyta > Magnoliopsida > Asparagales > Asphodelaceae > Hemerocallis > Hemerocallis citrina. The sequence continues at coordinate 334,233,114 of CM030358.1, forward strand.
TTCATTTCAAGAAACTGTTAAAGTTAGCTACAGATTGCCCTCTTTGGCATGATTTTTTAACCAAAAATGGGTTCACTTCCAAACTAAGTATGCTGCTAGAAATTTCATCTTCTTTTACTGTTAAAGAAGCTTATTCCATGCATCTGATAGTCATCTTCGCATGTTTTTTTAACCAAAATGGGTTCACTGTGAACTAAGGATGTTATAGCTACGTATGCCAAAATCCTCCGGATATGCTGAACAATTGGGTTTTAGATTTAGTTGGGCTAAAGAATTAGTAGAGCAACATATATGCTCAGATAATGGAAATTTTCATTTCAAGATACTGTTAAAGTAACTTGTTTGCCATCTTTGGCATGATTTTTTAACAAAAAAAGGGTTCACTTCCTAACTAAGTATGCTGCTAGAATTTTCATCTTCTTTTACTGTTAATGAAGCTTATTTCATGCATCTGATTGCCTTCTTGGCATGTTTTTTTCATATTAAATGGGTTCACTGTGAACTGAGGATGCTATAGCTGTATGCCAAAATCCTCCGGATATGCACAACAATTGGGTTTTAGATTTAGTTGGGCTCAAGAATTAGTAGAGCAACATATAAGCTCAGATAATGGAAATTTTAATTTTAAGATACTGTTAAAGTAACCTGATTGCCCTCTTTGGCATGATTTTTTTACCAAAAATGTGTTCACTTCCAAACTAAGTATGCTGCTAGCATAGTCCTCATCTTCTTTCACTGTTAATGAAGCTGATTTCATGCATCTGATTGTCTTCTTGGCATGTGTTTTTGATATTAAATGGGTTGACTGTGAACTGAGGATGCTATAGCTACGTATGCCTAAATGCTCCGGATATGCACAACAATTGGGTTTTAGATTTAGTTGGGCTAAAGAATTGGTAGAGCAACATATAAGCTCAGATAATGGAAATTTTCATTTTAAGGTCCTGTTAAAGTAACCTGCAGATTGCCATCTTTGGCATGATTTTTTAACCAGAAATGGGATCACTTCCAAACTGATCGAGTATGCTGCTAGAATATTCATGTTCTTTTACTGTTAATGAAGCTTATTTGAAGCATCTGATTGTCATCTTGGCATGTTTTTTTAACCAAAATGGGTTCACTGTGAACTGAGGATGCTATCGCTACGTATGCCAAAATCCTCCGGATATGCACAACAATTTAATACACCGGTTTAATTATCTTCCTATTTTCTACTGGTTGGTGTTATTTACATTAAACTATGCTTAGTGTCATTTGAACCAAACTATCATTGTAATTTAATTTGTCTCAATTCTCATTTTTTAAATTTTTTTATAATTACGTTGGTTTGTTAATCCTACTAAAGTACAAATTTTATTATAGTTGTTATAAACATGTTATTAATTAAATTTGCACCTCTAAAGAAGTTATTGAATCCTTGACAGGTACAACATGCCGAGGTGTGGAAAGAGGTTAAATATAAATGATGGCAACGAGAGCCATGGGGATGAGCAGCCACTACATAATAGTGGCAGTCAAACAGAAGAGGGTGAGGGTAGCACGCCACCCACTGTCAAAAAACATCGTGGGCGGACTAAGATGACGAATGTTTGGAGGCTTCAGAATGACGAAAGGATCGAGGTGGAGGCGAACGGTGTTGGGCAACCGGTTGGCGATAACGCCAGCAAATTTTCTTCCTTCATTGGGGTTATAGCAAGGAACCCCCACATACTTCCTTTGTCATACGAGAGTTGGCCGAAGGTGCCAACCACCACAAAGGCCACTGCTATTACGACAATCAAGGTATTTCTCATCTAAAATACATAATTGGTCGGCGAAAAATTATTATTGAAATATGTATTTTTAGTGATGGGTAATAAATTTTGCAGCAATACTTCTCGTTCGCCGACTCCCTTACGCCTTGGGTTGAAAAGTCACTCTCCAAGAAGTGGAGGGACCACAAGAGTGACTTGAAGGCGAAGTTTTATGACAAAGACCTTTCAGAGGAGGAGAATGCAATGAATGTGCCAGAAAATGTGGAGCCTTTAGATTGGCAATTTCTTGTGCACTACTGGAGTTCGGCGATCGGTCAGGTATTTACATTAAACACACAAAAATCTAATGAGTATGTGGTTGTATGGCGGCTGTAATGAATTTTTCTGCTAACTTCATTGTGGCATGTACAGAAAAGGGCGGAGGTGGGAGCTGCCAGTCGGTCAAAGCAGCTAGTGCTGCACACCGCTGGTACACAGAGCTTCGCTCTGGTTCGGGAAGAATTGGTAGGCGCAATAGTGTTGAACAATTTTTTACTTACAGTTATTTGTTTATAACCATTTCATCTTACTAATATATACGCAGAAGATTTGGGGGGGCCTACGGAGTTTGGGGACATTGACTTTTTTGATGCCACCCACAAATCAAAGGATGGGACGTATGCGAGCCCTGAGGCAGCACGGATTCTGGTAATTTGTGAACTAATATCTAATGAGTAGTTGAAATCTCATCTGCTTTTGACTCTGATTGTTATGTCCTTTTACAGACTAACGCTCAGAAAAGGTATGATGAAATCTCCTCTGCTTCAGATTCTGACCCTACGGCGGCACGCACAGATTGGCGTACCCGGCAGAGAGTTGCCTTGACCGATGTTAGGGGAAAGGAGAGGCATGGACGTGTCCGTGGTATGGGCCCAGGACCAACCCCCTCGCGGCTATTTGGACGGAGTGAATCTAGTTCAAGTGGCAATCGGGACGAGGAGATGACTGCCTTAAAGGCACAAGTTGCACTCCTCCAAGAACAAATGGCCAATTTAATAGGGCAGCAGTCCCAAGTCCCACCCAGGGTAAGTATTTAAATTGGTTTTTTTAAAGAGATTATGGTCTTGAATGCATGAAAGACACGTACTAGTGTTTGTGAGTGTGCATTGTGGCTGTCGTCTATAAGTATTTCGTCTATGTTTCTTAAGTGGGCTGTGATTAGAACGAAAGGGCTGGAGTGGAGATCTGGAAACCCAAATAGAGACATCTCGTTTATTATAATCTATACTTATTATTGGACCAATCCCCTCTTGTTGTTGTTGCTGATGTCTCTATGTGTCCGTGTGTTGAAGGGAAAGAAGGGATGAGAGAGAGATGAGGAAAATGCCGCTATGTTAGCCTGGTGTATCCTCATTCTCTACCATCCCTCTTTCTGGCTCCATATATGGCTTATATATTAAATGGGTTTCCTTCCACGATGACAGTCCGTAATACTACACTTGATATGAGCCCTGTTCATAGCTGTACCCTATTGCATACTCACAAACAACTAATCCGTGTCGTTCATGCATTGTATTACCAACCCCCCTTTGGCACATAACATGCTTAGATGACATTGTATGACCTGCTAATAAGGTTTGTTCAGCCGCGTTGTTGTACTGATTTGGAGGATTTTGGTATGCTAGCAGCATACTTAGTTTCACAGTGAACCCATTTTTTGTTACAAAATCATGCTAAAGATGGCAATCTGCAGGTTACTTTAACAGTACCTGAGCTTATATGTTGCTCTACTAATTCTTGAGCCCAACTAAATCTAATTTTCTTAAGTGGACTGTGATCAGAAAGAAAGGGCTGGAGTAGAGATCTGGAAACCCAAATAGAGACATCTCGTTTATTATAATCTATACTTATTGTTGGACCAATCCCCTCTTGTTGTTGTTGCTGATGTCTCTATGTGTCCGTGTGTTGAAGGGAAAGAAGGGATGACAGAGAGATGAGGAAAATGCCGCTATGTTAGCCTGGTGTATCCTCATTCTCTACCATCCCTCTTTCTGGCTCCATATATGGCTTATATATTAAATGGGTTTCCTTCCACGATGACAGTCTGTAACACTACACTTGATATGAGCCCTGTTCATAGCTGCACTAAATCTAATACCCAATTGTTGTGCATATCTGGAGGATTTTGGCATACGTACCTATAGCATCCTCAGTTCACAGTGAACCCATTTTGTTTAAAAAAACATGCCAAGATGACAATCAGATGCATGAGATAAGCTTCATTAACAGTAGAAGAAGATGAGGATGGCAATCATGCCAAAGATGGCAATCAGGTTACTTTAAAAGTATCTTAAAATGAAAATTTCCATTATCTGAGCATATATGTTTCTTTAACAGTGACTGTGACCAATTGTTCTTAATTGGGCTGTGATTAGAAAGAGACGAGTTGGAGTTGAGATCTGGAAACCCATATGGAGACATCTTGTTCATAATAATTTATTATTATTGTTGTTCTTGTCGATCTTGCTGTTGTTGCTGATGTCTCTATGTGTCCGTGTGTTGATGGGAAAGAAGGGATGAGAGAGAGATGAGGAAAATGCCGCTATGTTAGCCTGGTGTATCCTCATTCTCTACCATTCCTCTTTCTGGCTTCTATATTTGGTTTCTTTCCACGATGACAATTCCATAAAACTACATTTGATATGAGCCCTATTCGTCATTTTCGATTTCCCTCCTCCGCTCTCTCTCGCTCTCTTCGGTATCATCTCTTGATTTCCCTTACTTTCCAAACTTAGCATATTTTTTCAGATAGATGCATCTTGATTTCCTTAACATGAATGGTTTAGTTGGGATGAAGAATTAATAGAAAAATATATGCTTAGATACTAAAAATTTTCATGGTCTTTCACTGTTAATGAAGCTCATTTCATGCATCTGATTGTCTTCTTGGCATGTTTCTTTGATACTAAATGGGTTTAGTGTGAACTGAGGATGCTATAGCTACGTACGCCCAAATTGGTCTGTAATTTGCACAACAATTTGATTTTAGATTTAGTTGGGCACAACAATTAGTGGAGCAACATATAATTAAGCTCAGTGAATGGAAATTTTCATTTTAAGGTACTGCTAAAGTATCCTGCAAATTGCCCTCTTTGGCATGATTTTTTAACCAGAAATGGGTTCACCACCAATCTGAGTATGCTGCTAGCATCCCCATCCTCTTTCACTGTTAATGAAGCTCATTTCATGCATCTGATTGTCTTCTTGGCATGTTTTTTTGATACTAAATGGGTTTAGTGTGAACTGAGGATGCTATAGCTACGTACGCCCAAATTGGTCTGTGATTTGCACAACAATTTAGTTTTAGATTTAGTTAGGCACAACAATTAGTGGAGCAACATATAATTAAGCTCAGTGAATGGAAATTTTCATTTTAAGGTACTGTTAAAGTATCCTGCAGATTGCCCTCTTTGGCATGATTTTTTTAACCAGAAATGGGTTCACCACCAATCTGAGTATGCTGCTAGCATCCCCATCCTCTTTCACTGTTAATGAAGCTCATTTCATGCATCTGATTGTCTTCTTGGCATGTTTTTTTGATACTAAATGGGTTTAGTGTGAACTGGGGATGCTGTAGCTACGTATGCCCAAATTGGTCTGTGATTTGCACAACAATTTGGTTTTAGATTTAGTTGGGCACAACAATTAGTGGAGCAACATATAATTAAGCTCAGTGAATGGAAATTTTCATACAGTTAAAGTATCCTGCAGATTGCCCTCTTTGGCATGATTTTTTAACTAGAAATGGGTTCACCACCAATCTGAGTATGCTGCTAGCATCCCCATCCTCTTTCACTGTTAATGAAGCTCATTTCATGCATCAGATTGTCTTCTTGGCATGTTTTTTTGATACTAAATGGGTTTAGTGTGAACTGGGGATGCTGTAGCTACGTACGCCCAAATTGGTCTGTGATTTGCACAACAATTTGGTTTTAGATTTAGTTGGGCACAACAATTAGTGGAGCAACATATAATTAAGCTCAGTGAATGGAAATTTTCATACTGTTAAAGTATCCTGCAGATTGCCCTCTTTGGCATGATTTTTTAACCAGAAATGGGTTCACCACCAATCTGAGCATGCTGCTAGCATCCCCATCCTCTTTCACTGTTAATGAAGCTCATTTCATGCATCTGATTGTCTTCTTGGCATGTTTCTTTGATACTAAATGGGTTTAGTGTGAACTGAGGATGCTACAGCTACGTACGCCCAAATTGGTCTGTGATTTGCACAACAATTAGTGGAGCAACATATAATTAAGCTCAGTGAATGGAAATTTTCATTTTAAGGTACTGTTAAAGTATCCTGCAGATTGCCCTCTTTGGCATGATTTTTTAACCAGAAATGGGTTCACCACCAATCTGAGTATGCTGCTAGCATCCCCATCCTCTTTCACTGTTAATGAAGCTCATTTCATGCATCTGATTGTCTTCTTGGCATGTTTCTTTGATACTAAATGGGTTTAGTGTGAACTGAGGATGCTATAGCTACGTACGCCCAAATTGGTCTGTGATTTGCACAACAATTTGGTTTTAGATTTAGTTGGGCACAACAATTAGTGGAGCAACATATAATTAAGCTCAGTGAATGGAAATTTTCATTTTAAGGTACTGTTAAAGTATCCTGCAGATTGCCCTCTTTGGCATGATTTTTTAACCAGAAATGGGTTCACCACCAATCTGAGCATGCTGCTAGCATCCCCATCCTCTTTCACTGTTAATGAAGCTCATTTCATGCATCTGATTGTCTTCTTGGCATGTTTCTTTGATAGTAAATAGGTTTAGTGTGAACTGAGGATGCTACAGCTACGTACGCCCAAATTGGTCTGTGATTTGCACAACAATTAGTGGAGCAACATATAATTAAGCTCAGTGAATGGAAATTTTCATTTTAAGGTACTGTTAAAGTATCCTGCAGATTGCCCTCTTTGGCATGATTTTTTAACCAGAAATGGGTTCACCACCAATCTGAGTATGCTGCTAGCATCCCCATCCTCTTTCACTGTTAATAAAGCTCATTTCATGCATCTGATTGTCTTCTTGGCATGTTTCTTTGATACTAAATGGGTTTAGTGTGAACTGAGGCATCTTTGGAAATTTTCATTTCAAGATACTGTTAAAGTAACCTGTTTGCCATCTTTGGCATGATTTTTTAACCCAAAATGGGTTCACTTCCAAACTGAGTTTGCTGCTAGCATCCCCATCTTCTTTTACTGCTACTGAAGCTTATTTCATTAAGATCCAGGATGGCAAATTTTGATTGGGCTGTGATTGGATTGTTCAGTGGCTGTTGTCTATGTTCTTAGTTGGGCTGTGATTAGAACGAGAGGGCTCGAGTGGAGATCTGGAAACCCATATAGAGACATCTTGTTCATAATGATTTATTATTATTGTTGTTCTTGTCGCTCTTGTTGTTCTTGCTGATGTCTCTTTGTGTCCGTGTGTTGAAGGGAAAGCAGGGATGATAGAGATGAGGATAATGCCGCTATGTTAGCCTGGTGTATCCAAAGTCTCTACCATTCTTCTTTCTGTTTCCATTTCTGGCATCTATATTTGGTTTCCTTCCACGATGACAGTTCCCTAAAAATACACTTGATATGAGCCCTATCTTATTTTTCTTATTTTTCTTATATTTGGTTTCCGTCCACGATGACAGTTTCATGGATTGTCTGAACAATCCATGAAAGACATGCTTAGATACTGAATTTTCATTTGTTTTACTGTTTTAGGTAGTGGATATTCCCAATCAAAAGAGATATAGAGTTTTCAAGTTAGATACTGAATTTTCATTTGTTTTGTTATTTTAGATATATTTAAAAAACAAAATTAAGTACCGGATTTTTAGCATTGCAATGTAATTATTTTACCTCTCTATATATCATCAACAATTCCATTTGCAATTGGCACTTTGATCTTATAATTTAAGATACAGTTAGATTTTTTTGCAAGTTCAAAAAATATGTATATTCTGTATTGTGGTCTACTGTTGAATTAAACTATTGTTTTTTTTTTCACAGAGCGGTCGCCGAGATGAAGAAACTTCTGATGATCAGAACTGAAGCTCCTCGAGGGTATGAATCCGTGGTCCTCCTTGCTGTTCTTGTGTCCTTGCTGTATGATTGTTCTTATGTCCTCCTTGCTGTTATGTCAGACTGTTTTTTTTGATTGAGAGTTATGTCAGACGGTTTAGTTGGGATATTTGTCAGACCTGAGATATTTGGGATGTTCGTCGATATTTTAATTTGTTAATTATGACTGTTAATTTTGCGGTGAATTTGGTTGTGATTATGACACTGTTAATTAGTTTGTTGAGATATTTGGGATATGACACGTGTTAGACTTTATTATTCTTGTGTTTGGTTGTGATTTGCGTATTAATATGAAATGAAATTGGTTGAATCAGTTATGAATTAGTTTACAGGTTTTGTAAAAGAAACTGTGAATTGAAATCGAACGGAAAACCGGAGAAAGGAATACAAACGGGCATAGCTAGACCGGCGTTTTATAAAACGCCGGTCTATCTATTGAATTAGTTGCAGTGTGCGATATACCGGCGTTCACGCAAACGCCGGTGTATGCTGCTAGACGCCGGTTAATGCCGTCAGATGTAACGGTAAAAAGAAACACCGGCGTTTTATAAAAGGCCGGTGTAGTTGGGTTTACCGGCGTTTTTGATCACGCCGGTGCTTGTGAGTAGGGAAAAGCGGACACTCATAAATGCACATACACCGGCGGTCACAGACCGCCAGTGTACGTTCATTCTACATCGGCGTTTCTATAGACGCCGGTAAATTGATGAACACCGGCGGTTTATAACTGCCGGTGAATGTATATTGGGGGGTATAAGACGGCACTCAGAGGCCCCATACACCGGCGTTTTTAGGCCGCCGGTGTAGGTGTCACATTTACCGGCGCCCAGTAAAACCGCCGGTGTAGACCCCTTCCTTTCCGCGACGCTCGTTTCGGCGGCATTTGGACCGGTGCTATTATAAACGCCGGTGATAGTTTCACCGGCGTAAAAAAACGCCGGTAAAGACTTAAAAAAATGCCGGGAAAGTGAGTTTCTTTTGTAGTGATCAATGCATCCAGGGAGTACCAAGATGTACAAGGATATCAAGCTGTATTTCTGGTGGTCAGGGATGAAGCGGGATGTAGCAGAGTTTGTTGCAAGATGTGCAACTTGTCAGCAAATCATGGCCAAAAATCAGAGACTCAGAGGATTGTTACAGCCGTTACCCATTTCGTAGTGGAAATTGGATAATACCAGCATGGATTTCATCACTGGGCTACCTAGAAGTCCTAAAGGGAATGACACAATTTGGGTGATAGTAGATCGACTAACCAAATCTGCTCACTTTTTTGCAATGAAGATTACTTGGTCAATGGAGAAGTTGGCGGAAATGTACGTTGGGGAGATTGTAAGGCTACATGGAATTCCCGTATCAATTGTGTCAGATAGAGATGCGCGGTTCATGTCACATTTTTGGAGGAGTCTTCAGGAAGCTTTGTGGACAAGTACTGCCTTTTATCCTCAAACTGATGGGCAGACTGAGAGAGTCAATCGGGTATTGGAAGATATGTTGAGGTGTTGTGTGATGGACTTCGGAGGCAGCTGGGAGAGGCACTTGCCTACAACAACAGCTTTCAGACTAGTATCGGTATGGCACTGTATGAAGCTTTGTATGGGAGAAAGTGTAGAAACAGGTGTGCTGGTATGAAGTGGGGGAAAGGAAAATGTATTGGTCGGAAATAGTGCAACAAACTTTAAAGAAGATTGGGCTGATCAGAAAGAGGCTGGTGGATGCACAGAGCAGACAGAATAGCTATGTCGACAACCGGAGAAGAGATCTGGAGTTCGAAGAAGGTGACTATGTCTTCCTGAAAGTATTTCCAACCAAGGGTGTGATCCGATTTGAAAAAGGAGGAAAGTTGGCCCCGAGATATATAGGACCCTACAGGATATTGAAGAGGATTGGGAAGACAGTCTATCGGTTGGATTTGCCGAAAGAGATAGCCCAATTACACAATGTCTTTCACATGTTTATGCTGCGATGTTACATTCCTTATCCGTCCTGTAAATATTGTGCCAGAAGTGCCAGAGGGTCTGCAGTTAGATCTGAGTTACAAGGACCGTCCTGTAAATATTGTGGATCGGCAGGAGAAAGTTTTGAGAAACAAAACTATACTTATGGTCAAGGTTGTGTGGAGAAATCGACTGGGTGATGAAGCCACCTGAGAATCTGAGGAGAGGATGATGAGAGATCATCTTGAGCTTTTTGACTAAAACTTATAAACATTCTTTTTTCATTTGTTTTTCTCACTCTTTAAGCATAGTTCCGAGGACGGAACTATTCTAAGGAGAGAGTGTTGTGACATCCCAGAAAAATAAATAAATATTTTTTCACGTGCATTGCACGTAAAATTTTATGCATTTTAGTCCCTAATTTTTTTAGAGTTATGCACTTTTTTCTTCTCATTTTATTTGTCACATTTGTATTATTTATAATTAATTAAAATCCATTAGGCCTAAAATCCCTTTTGAAGCTCACAAATTTTTTTTTTTTTTAAATAGAAGCCCATGAATAATTCTACATTTAAATACACATTTTTTACACTTGTCATGCAACATACACCTACAATTAAATAAATAACAATTAATAAAAGAATGAGAAGTATGTGCACATTGGGTGCACGTGCATGTGTGTGCACTAGGAGCATTGGCCGGCCACAAAGAGAAGAAGGGAGAGTGGAGGGAGTGTGTGGGTGAGTGGGATAGTTATTTGAGTAGTGGGAGTCTTCTCAACCACACAATAACCCTATAAATACCCCCTCCTATAGTATGAACAACACACAAAGGAATTAAAAGAAACAAAAGAAAGAAGAGAGAAAGAGGGTGCTCGGGTTTTGCAAGAGAGGAGAAAAGGAGGCTTTTCGGTTGCTTGCTAGGAGGAGAAGGAGACATTTGTTGGAGTGTGGAGCAATTTTTCTAGGAGTTCTAATTTTAATTTGCATCTAAACAAGTGGGTGTCTCTTTTGCTTTCTAAATTATTGTAGTATGCAATGGTAGCAAAATTATGCTTGAAATTGATGATTGGTATGAGTTCTTCAAATTACCTTTGTGATACATATTGTGTTGTTAGCAATTTAGTAGTAATGAAATGTGGGTAATTTATGCATGCTAGTTGAAAGTTTCATTATGGAATTGATAGGTTGTCAATTGAAATTCTTTATAAAAGCTTGTTGGAATGTTGTTAGGCACAAATTATAAGCCATGATTAGATTATATGAATTTTGTATAAATCTACATAAAGTTGTTAAATTAGGCACAAGAAATTGTGTAAATATTAGGGGTAAATTATAAAATCAATTGGGAGATGAAAATTACTAAGTGGAAATAAAAATATTCATGTTAGTAGTTTTGATGATAAATAAAAATGTATGTTTATGTAAGCTCTTAAAAATTACAATTTGGAATTATTTGCGTAAAAATAAATTATAATATGAATAAAATCAGGGGTAATCATCTCTGGAAGTCTAAGAATTTATTTTATGAAAAATTAAATTGAAAGAAAAGAATAGAAATAAAAAATAGTTGAAAGCGTTCAAAATGAGATTAATCAGAGAGCTGAGTTATATGAATTTAAACCCCTATACTATCAGTTGAGCAATTGGCTCTTGTTGCTAGTGCAGGCGCTGCCACGTGTTTCCTAGGGGTCTTTGGTCACGGGTTCGAGCCTGAGTTGTCTCTGTTCTTTTTTAAAGTTTTTTAAATAAAATCAAAAGGGCTGTTGGGGTATTTAAGTAACTCATGTGGGTTTCTATCACAAATTGACAGTAGCTCATTAGTTTGAGTTGTGGCTTAGCTCGCCGTTGGCTCTGGGTTCGAGCCCGGGTGTCCTCCTTTGGTTTTTATTTTTATTTCATTATGATTTTCAAGTTTATAAATGGGAAAATTTCATAGAAAAATTATAGAACATTATTAGAACACTTGAGAATTATTTCATATTATTTTAAAAAGATATTTTTGACGATTTAGAAGTCTTATTCATGTAGTAGATAAATTTTTGAGCTCAAGTTTAAAGGAAAGTTTATATGATTGAAGATTTTAAAAGTTGGTTAATAATAAAATAAAACTCATGATTAAGAGATTAAAATCGCAGATTTCTAGTGATAAATCTTAAAGAGATTGTGATTTAAATCTGAAATAACTTTTGTATTGAGAATGATACTTGAATTATAGATGAATGTGAAAAGGGGTTTTATTAATCAAAGGATCATTGTAACTTATTAAAGTGAATGGTTGTGTGATCAACCAAGAAGTGCTTACTTCATGATTGATAAATAAGAGAATGGATGAAAGAATTGAATAGGATGTGAATAAATGAAATTGAGAATATGAATAATGAGGGTATGAATGACACATGGGGTTAAACATGAAAAGATGTTGATTCTAGAGGCTAAGTGAAACACAAGTACCGACAAGTGATGAAAGTGATTATTTGATTTTGAGAAGTGGCCAATATAGGCTATCATTCTCGGTATATTCTTTAAGTCCGGTAGGAGGGTAAACTAGCTCTAGGTGGTATTGTTATTCATGTTTCAAATTTAAGGATAGGAACTAGGAGAAGATGTAACAAAATTTGGGCAAACGTAAGTGGGGCGCGTCTATATAGTCTGACTATGGATTTCTGGACTATAGACCCAGTGAGACGGCGGATTCCTGAACTGTGGTTTATTTATGCATACAAATATTTCTCTTTTGAGTATGTGTATGCATTTATTTTGTATATATATATATATATATATATATATATGCATGTGTGTATGTGTAAGAGTAAGTGTATAATTATTAACCAATTAAACCTTAAACCACTAAAGCAAACCCAAAACCAATAACAAAACCAAGGGCATGTTCTTAATTTCCCCAAAAAAAAAAACCACACACTCTCACCCCTCCATCTCTTTTCCATGGCCGGCCACCCATTTCCCCTCCCCCATTTCTTATCGGAAATTTCCCCCTCTTTCTCCATTTTTACAAGAATCCCTCATCTCAAAATTCCTATTGTTCTACTTCTAAGCACGCCCACACTCTCAAAAAACTATTTCCGATACTTTCTCCATCCTGTAGCTACTAATTTGAGAAAGATGTTGGAGCAAGGAACAATAGCAAGAAGCAGCAAGAAGAGGAAGGCATTAGGAGCAAGAGCAAGGAGCAAGAAGAAGCAAAAGAGAAGGAATCAACAATCTTCCAATTTGTGGGTCTTTCTAACTCTATGCATTTTGAATATTTTTTTATGAATGATGAATGATTAATATTGCTGATTTGGTTTGCTAGATGATAGTAATGAATATTTTTGTATGTTTATAGTTCAATACTTGAGCTAAGAATATTAAATGATAGGAAATGTTAAATCTTGTGAAGAATTAGCCTGTCTGATAGGAAAATCATAACTTTGTGCTTAGACTTGATAATTTTATAGTAGCATCTTGATAATGTCCAAATGAACTCCACCAAATTTCGTAGATTTTGGATATGGTTTGATATTTTAATAAATTCTATCTTATTGTTGTTTGGGGTAAAAGTTCTGCTCTGTTTTGAATATTTAACATGTTCGAAGCCTATAATAAGGAGAAAGCGACTCTTTGGGAAGTATGTAGTATGGGATGCATATATTTCCACTGATGTTGTGTTTGGGAAAGTATGTAGTATGATGCATACGTTTCCAAATAGATTGCATTAGAGTGAGTGCATTGCGTGCATTTGGAATTGTGCATTAGACTTTAGGGCATGACATACACTGACACTTGTGATTTGTCTGCACATTTTCCTTTGCATCAAATATTTATTATTGAGTTTGGGAAGTTGTTGGTTTTATCAGTATTGTGTTAGTTGTATTTAACTGACGTGCCCACTGCTGATCATTTGCAGGACTACTGGATCATGGGAGCAGGAGACTCGAGCTCCGTGGAGCGTCCAAGTGGAGATTGCAAAATTTGTACAACAATTTTGTTGATGTAATTCATGATGTAAATTAATGTATGATAGTATTGGACAATTTTAACTTTCTGGGATGAAATAAAAGTTTTAATTTCCTGTCAATTTTTCTGTATTGGACTCATTTAAAGGATAGATTCTGGCTTGTGTCTCGAATTCCCAGTATTGGGAATTTGGGGCACTACAATAGTCGACTGCTAACATTCGATCACAACCTAGTCGATAGCTCTATTTGCTATCGACATCAAAGCAGAACTACCACTTTGGGTAGTTGACCGACAGAGTAGACCGCAACATTATGAGTCAGATTTCATGGTCAGTTTGAGCCAAGTTTGTAACGCCCCGAGCCTACTTAACTCCGTACACTCCTATGTACGGATTTGCACACTATACGCCCACAAAAACCTAACCACGGCCCCACCTCAGGACACAACCTCACAAAAAGCGCTATCCTTGGCAATCTAATATATAATAACACATGCCCCACTTCCCAACCAATATGGGACTATGTATATCTAGGGGTATCACAATCACCCCTCCTTTGGATTTTAGCTTCCTAGCTAAGCTCGGGGCCTGTATCCAATCCAGGACCTCCCTTCTAGCAAATGTGATCCACATGGATGCCACTACCCTGAACCTATCATCATACTGGGCTTTACTGCTAGCATACTGTCCATAGCCCTATCATTATGTACAACCACTGTGGCACCACCATCGATGTCGAAAGTCGGCTCTGATACCATTTGTAATGCCTCTGGCTCGCTCAGCTCCGTACACATCTACGGGCGTGTATGCACACTATATGCCTACAATCTAACCACGACCCCAGCACAAAGCACAACCTCACCAAAATTGTTGTAGCTTGTTAGGTGCTCATGGAACCTTGACAATCTAATATATAATAACTTATGCCAACCAATATGGGACTACGTATATCTAAGAGTATGACAAAGTTTGTTTACCAAATTATATCGTACGCCTCTTATCGCATGACATTCTGGTCAGGGTTTATCAGACGGTGATGAGTCAAGACTACAACCTAGGATTTTCTAAATCTTTACAAATAATTGTATCGGCCTCCATGAGAGGTAGTACTTCAACTTATAGTTTTCATTGTAAACATCATAGTTTTTTCTAGTGAGGCTTTATAGATAGATTCTTGGTAAAAGTATGGTTGCTCTTATGTCGTCTCTAGTTGAATAATATCTCAGTTTTTTCTACTCTGGATTAGGCTTGTCGAATCAGAAGAAATTGTGTGCTTTTGTATTTGGTGAGGTCTATGTTGTTTGATTATTCGTTGTGATCGGTTTGGTCGCATATCTCAGCACCTAAAAACACTGCACTGAATATTTGCTTTACACCACCCCTAATGCTTGGCCACGGGGCATGACGAGAAAGAATGTAATACCCCTAGATTAACATGGTCCCATATCGAATTTATAAAGTGAGTGTGTCAGGCCCCGCTTCCCAAAAATACAGAATACGAGTACATGACATTGGCCCAGTGAATGACTAACGTCACCCATAAGCTGTTTATTCGATCAACTCAACAATATGATTAATATAGAACAATTGCACAGGCAATAATAATAATCTCATGAACAATAATACTTGGAATGAAACAATATAAAATATCCAAATACAATAAACCAACGTCTGGAAACGATAATAAAATCCGGGACATAAGCCCAATACAATAATAATCCAATCACAAATAGATAATAAGTTGCAATACATTAAGTTTGATAAAACAATAAGCAATTAAAAGCATTAAATGTTTAGAATCTTTGTTCTCCAATTCCAACAGGCAATTCTCCTTCAATACATGTGTACACTTCATCTAAAAATAGGAGAAAAATTATCCTTAGAGCAAGTCATAGACAGTAAGTAGAGAAAGTAAGGAACAATGGAATAACGGTATAACAATGAATCAATAGATCAATAGGAATCAATAACATGGGACAATAATCAATAAACGATGTCACGATAATCGATGCAATGGTAGAGAATGATTCAATATTCAATAACAATATTAAATGGTATCAATAAAACTTAAACAATATTTGGTATCAATAGGAACAATGATGTACAATATGCAATGTCGATATTGTGTCAATACTTATGTCTATTAATCATTTTAATCCTAACTAATACATGTACTACTGCATCCCACACTACAGGTTCGATGCATACAATTAATTTCGTTTAGACCGAGTGGTGAATTGTATAGATCATGTGTCGGTACGATAATCAGTGATACGATATAATATTGTTGCACGATACATTACGATAATTCACTGATTCATTGATACGATACATTGATACGATTTATTGATACAATTTATTGATGCAATACACGAGAGATTGAGGTGTCGTAGTCAGTGCTCCACAATCAATCGATAAAAACTGGCCGACACAATCACTATATTATTCATTACTCAAGTCAATCCCTTAAAACCCGCTTATTAATTATTTTGTTAATGCAGCAATATAATATACAATTTGAGACATGAGGTGAACAATTGTAACAATAAGGGAACAATAAGACGATAACATGCAGTAGGACAATTGGAACGATGACAACAAGACATTGGGATCATGCATTGCAACATACACACATTAATTCATGCAATAGTACGATATAGGAATAGTTAAACTATTACAAACTGAAATATAAAATTCTAGATAGCAAGAGTAGTGTGTATAAAAATGCAGTTTCCCGCTGTTTCAGAAATCAAAATGTGAACCCGTCAGATGTTCTAGAAACTAGACTTCCTTACGATTCCAACTCATATTTAAAGTTCAAATTCCGACAACAGTAGCTAGGTCAATCACATTGTTCTTTACAGATTTCATGTTCCGACAGAATTTCGACATCATGTTATTATAATTTTAGGAACAGTAAAAGTTCAGTATTAAATTCATTAAAAATATTTTCTAGAGTCCTAAACATGACTACTAGCAATCTGAAATTTTTCAGAGTAAAATTTTATCATTTGATTAGCCTTTTTACCGTTTAAACATGCAAGATACATGAATCTGAAAATCTGAAAGTAAAAACACAGCTATAGTAAAACGGGCATAACTTTTGCTACACAACACGGAATTCAAAAATTGATGATGTTATGGAAACTAGAAAGATAAGGCTACAATTCATATTCAGAATGTAATTCTTTTTAAGATTATTTACTAGTTCAAAAACAGCAGTCAACATACAGGTCAGCAAGCAATATACAGGATTTGTGTAGTTTCATGAAATAAATTAATTAAACATGATGGGTGTTGATTCTTTAGTCATTAAATTGTGTAGTCAACATGATGGGTGCAATAAAATGCTGAATAAGACTAAAATCATATCCATACAATAAATTATCATCGATCAAACAACAAACAATCATCTAAACATACAACCTAGTAGTTGTTTCTACAATAATTAGTTGTGTCATGATTATACGGTTAACCCTATTATCAATTCTACATGAATGCATGAAAGATCCAATCTTTAGAGTCAAAAGTGGCACGATGTCAAGAATATTGGGGTTAGCTTGTGTAAACCCTCAATAGACCCAACGAAGGAGGTGAACAATGTATAATACGATAACAAAGAGATCTACTTGCAAGAGTTTCAACAAAACTTGAATTTGATACAATTAACAATTCAAGAGGACAGTGACTTGCCTTATAAACGACAAAATTGAATACCAAGAATAACGGGATAAGGATCCCGGAGTAATGAACCCCCGAACATACAAGATTGCACGTGCAATAAACGTGCAAAAGAGAACTCAACATACAAAAACAAAGAGACAGCACCAATCGCAGCCGGGACCAAGGGGCGGCGACAGGGGTCGACGCGACGACGTGAGCGACGGTAGCGTCACGGCGGCGGTGCGACGGAACAGGGAAGGGCATCAGGATTTGGTGGGTTTGGCTGCTGTTAATGTCGAGGAGAGTGGAAAAGGGTCAGGGGTGGCGACGGGTGTGTTCTGGAGACGGCAGTGTCGACAGGTGGTCTACGGGAAAGAGTGGCGACGAGGGGAGGTCGCTGGAGTTGGCCTGAGAAGAAGATCGGAGATGGGGTTTACATCAATGTGCAATAGTGGACTCATCGGACTGATCATCCCCAACATGGGAAGATGAAGCACCTCTCCTAACCATGGTCTACAATAAAAATCAATTGGTTAGCGTCCAGATCATGAGTTGGTTATCGATTATTCATATGATTACTATATTGCACATACTGTTCAGTAAAACCGATAAAACCCAAATCGGATTAATATATCAATCAAAGCCAAACTTCCATTTGTTAATCACGTTTGACTGATATATTATCCAAACCCAGGCTCTGATACCACTGAAAACCTTGTCATGCCCCGCTTTCCAAAAATACGGAATACGTGTACATGACATTGACCCAGCAAATGACTAACGTCATCAGCCGTTTATTCGATCAACTCAACAATATAATCAATACAGAACAATTGTGCATGCAATAATAATCTCATGAACAATAATATTTGGAATGAAGCAATATAAAATATCCAAATACAATAAACCAACGTTTGGAAACGATAATAAAATCTGGGACATAAACCCAATACAATAATAATCCAATCACAAATTGATAATAAGTCTCAATACATTAAGTTTGACAAAACAATAAGCAATTAAAAGTTTTAAATCTTCAGAATCTTTGTTCTTCAATTCCAGCAGACAATTCTCCTTTATTATCTGTGTACACTTCATCTAAAAAGAGATTTTTTTTTCCTTAGAGCAAGTCATGGACAGCAAATAGAGAAAGCAAGGAACAATGAAATAACGGTATAACAATAAATTATTGGATCAATAGGAATCAATAACATGGGACAATAATCAATAAACGATGTCACGATAATCGATGCAATGGTAGACAATGATTCAATACTCAATAACAATATTCAATGGTATCAATAACACTTAAACAATATTTGGTATCAATAGGAACAACAATGTACAATATGCAATATCGATGTTGTGTCAATCCTTATGTCTATTAATCATTTTAATCCTAACTAAGGCATGTACTACTGCATCCCATACTACAGGTTCGATGCAGATAATCAATTTCATTTAGATCGAGTGGTGAATTGTATAGATCATGTGTCGGTACGATAATCAGTGATACGATATAATATTGTTGCACGATACATTACGATAATTCACTGATTCATTGATATGATACATTGATACGATTCATTGATACGATACACGAGAGATTGGTGTGCCGTAGTCAGCGCTCCACAATCAATCGATAAACACTGGCCGACACAGTCACTATATTATTCACTACTCAAGTCATTCTCTTAAACCCCGGCTTATTAATTATTTTGTTAATGCAACAATCCAATATACAATTTGAGACATGGGGTGAACAATAGTAACAATAATGGAACAATAAGAGCATCTGTAGTCGTTGAATGGTAAAATATGGATATATGGATAAATAGATATAGATATCGCAGTTTTGCTGCAGTCGTCGAAAGCTAAATTTTAGCTTTCTATTAATATTAAAATACGGGACGGCACATAATGTGCTGTCCGAGTAGAAAATAAAAAATAAAAAAAAACAACTGCAGCTTCATCTAATTAATTAATGCCAAAACATGTTATTAATGCCAAAACATGTAATTAATTAACCATAAAATAAAAAAACATGTATTAATTAATGCCAAAGATGTAATTAATGCCAAACAGACTCATTAATTAAAGCCAAACAAAATTCAAAAAAAAAATGGGACGGCACATGATGTGCCGTCCGGGGGTAGGGGAATTTTTCGAGTTTTTTTATTCTTTTTGCCGATTTATAATTGAATAAACTAATTATTTTACGAATGGGACGGCACATTATGTGCCGTCCGACGAAAAAAAAAATAATTTTTTTTTTGGGACGGCACATGATGTGCCGTGCGCCAAATATGCATATCGTCTATGCGGATTGCTAAATATAGCAATCTACTGTAGCGATTTATCCAAAATATGGATAAATAGCTAACGACTGCAGCGACTTTTTATGGATAATATGCATATTATCCATAAATAGCTAACGACTACAGATGCTCTAAGACGATAACATGCAGTAGGATAATTGGAACGATGACAATAAGACATTGGGATCATGCAATGCAACATACACACATTAATTCATGTAATAGTACGATATAGGAATTGTTAAACTATTAAACACTGAAATATAAAATTCTAGACAGTAAGAGTAGTCTGTATAAAAATACAGTTTTCCGCTATTTCAGAAATCAAAAAGTGAATCCGTCAGAAGTTCTAAAAACTAGACTTCCTCACAGTTCCAACGTATATTTAAAGTTCAAATTCCGACAACAGTAGCTAGGTCAATCACATTGTTCTTTACAGATTTCATGTTTATACAGAATTTCGACATCATGTTGTTATAATTTTAGGAACCACAAAAACTAAGTATTAAATTCATTAAAAATATTTTCTAGACTCCTAAACATGTTTACCGACAATATGGAAATTTTTCAGAGTAAAATTTTATCATTTGATCAGCTTTTTTACGGTTTAAACATGCAAGATATAAGAATCTGAAAATTAGAAAGTAAAAACATAACTGTAGTAAAACGGGCATAACTTTTGCTACACAACTCAGAATTCAAAAATTCAAGATATTCTGGAAACTAGAAAGATAAGGCCAAAATTCATATTCAGAAAGTAATTCTTTTTAAGATCATTTATTGGTTCAAAAATAGCAATCAACATACAGGTCAGCAAGCAATATACATGATTTGTGTAGTTTCATAAAATAAATTAATTAAACTTGATGGGTGTCGATTCTTTAGTCATTAAATTGTGTAGTCAACATGATGGGTGCAATAAAATGCTGAATAAGACTAAAATCATATCCATACAATAAATTATCATCGATCACACAACAAACAATCAACCAAACATACAACCTAGTAGTTGTTTCTACAATAATTAGTTGTGTCATGATTATACGGTTAATCCTATTATCAATTCTACATGAATGCATGAAAGATCCAATCTTTAGAGTCAAAAGTGGCACGATGTCAAGAATATTGGGGTTAGCTTGTGTAAACCCTCAATAGACCCAACGAAGGAGGTGAACAATGTATAATACGATAACAAAGAGATCTTCTTGCAAGAGTTTCAACAAAATTTGAATTTGATATAATTAACAATTCAAGAGGATAGTGACTTGCCTTATAAACGACGAAATTGAACACCAATAATAACGGGATAAGGATCCCGGAGTAACGAACCCCCGAACACACAAGATAGCACGTGCAATAAACGTGCAAAAGAAAACTCAACACACAAAAATAAAGAGACAGCACCAATCGCGGCCAGGACCAAAGGGCAGGTGACAGGGGTCGATGCGACGACGTGAGCGACGGCAGCGTCGCGGTGGCGGTGCGACGGAACAGGGAAGGGCATCGGGATTTGGTGGGTTTGGCTGCTGTTAATGTCGAGGAGAGCGGAAGAGGGTCATGGGTGGCGATAGGAGTGTTCTGGAGGCGGCGGTGTCGACAGGTGGTCTACGGGAAAGATTGGCGACGAGGGGAGGTCACTGGAGTTGGCCTGAGAAGAAGACCGGAGATGGGGGTTTGGAGATTTGGCGGGAAACTTACAGGGAGAGAGAAACGACAAGGAAAGAGAGAAGGAAGAGAGAGAATAAGCAGCTAGGGTTTCGATTTTGTGCAATTTTTACGGTTTGCAGTAGTGTTGTATTTATAGTGTACAATTATGGTTTTGGGTTTGTGGTTTAGGATCCAATAAAAGTGGTTTTGGGTCAAGAACAAAAGAAATTAAGTTGTAGGGTTCAATAAGAAATAGATCTAAATCAATAGGGTTCGAATAAAAACACTCACAATTAAATAGAATAAAAATAGATTCAATGAGAACAGCTCAACAAGAATAACGGAGAATTTCATGAACAAATTCTTAATTAAAATAATCAAGAAAGAAAGAAAACAGGGTATTTTATTCAATTACAAATAAAATATTACAAAAGGGAATAAAAATGAAAATAGCGAAAACGGTAGTTACAGAGTGATGAGTGTTTATATAGAATTGCCAAGGATCCAAGAGTACCTACTAAGCTAGCTCTTTTGGTGAAGCAATGCCCTGTGGTTGGGACATGGTTAGGTTTTGTTTTAGGCATCTAGTACACGTACGCACACATAGGCTTGTACGAAGCTGAGCGGGCCTTGGGGTGTTACAAATGGTATCAGAGCCGACTTTCGACTCCGATGGTGGTACCACAGTGGATGTACACATTGATATGGCCAGGGACAGTACGCTAGCAGTAAGGCCAGGGACAGTACGATGGTAGGTTCAGGATAATAGTATCCATGTGGATTATATCGGCTAGAAAGGAGGTCATAGATTGGATGCAAGGCCCGAGCTTAGCAAGGACACTATGTCCAAGGGAGGGGTGATTGCAATAACCCTAGATTAACATACTCCCATACTGAATTTGTAAAGTGAGTGATTAGTATTTATATAGAATTTCTAAGGATCCAAGAGTACCTACTAAGTTAGCTCTTTTGGTGTGGTTATGCCTTGTGGTGGGAACGTGGTTAGATTTTATTTTAGGAATATAGTACGCATACGCACATGTGGACGTGTACGGAGATGAGCGGGTTCAGAGCATTATAAAGAAGTCCCAACATAACAATAAGTGTCAAGGTCAACCACGTCACCAGTCACCAGTCACCAAATGAATATCACAAAATAATCATAATAAGGCACTTGGGAAACATTTGCAGTACACTAATTCCAGCCAATGAAAAGGAAAAGCGTCAAATAAGAGCTACCCAGCTCACCTTTCCAGCAAATCAGTGACCATTTCTACATCAAATAAGAGCTACCCATGTAACCCACCGCACATTTCAAACAAAGCAGTCACTTTTAACAATTATCAATCTCCGTTTCATCATTCCTCCAAATTCCACTGCCTACTCCGTGCCACCCTCTCCCTCACAAATCTTCTCCCTATAACTCCCCCCCAACCCCAACACCCACCCTGCTCATTTTGTCTCACCGACTGTATCCCCCCTATTTTTGGTCGCCCAATGGAAGTGGTTGTTCTAGCTGCTTTGGACCCAAAATTTCATACACAAGCTCTACCCACATTAATCTACTCTTACATTAAGGCCCAAATAATATTTTCTCCAAACCTTAAAGAATTTTAGACCAAATTCCTTTATGTAGTGGCCCACAAGTCAACATGTTCATCTAAGTGACTCAACTGAATTTCAAAATTTGAAAAACTGATGATGTAATTGCGATTTGTAGGCACACATACACATGGTCCACATACTTATGACTACAATTATTAAAAAGATCCATTAGCTCCACTGAATCCATATGCTTCAAAGACCTCTCTAGAAGACACCACTTCACTCCCCACCGCCGTCAACACCATCCACACATGGATTTTCGGATTTAGTCCCACATAGGTGTTATGTCTCTAACCATCGATTGCTAATTTCAAGCACACATTCTCGTGTTGTTAGTGCCTTCCTTCAGCGGCAACACTCGCCGAAGTCTGCAAACTTTCTCTCTCTCTACTCTTTCGATATCTACATCAAGTCACATTGCACACTCTTCAGACACACACCTCTTCTGTTTTCCTTCTCCTCAGATGTCTCCACCCAACCACTGGAACTCATTACTCTCTATCTCTTATGGAATACCCCGATTTTAATAGTAATGTTTTCCCTATGATATTTTTAGATACATTATAAGCTAATATCATAACTTCTACTATCTAGACAAGAAAGTAACTCCTACGATAAAATATTGATATACCACTAAGAGTGAGGATTGCGATTTCTGAGGTTTGCGACTTCTGAGGATTGCAGATCATGGCTTAGAGGCTTGGGACTTCTAATCATGACGTGAGGCGGCTGTGACGGGGTTTTCTATCCAAATCACGACTTTTTTTCAAAGATTGCTAAGGTTTAGGATTTCTTTCAAGAAGGTGATCGGTGAGGGTGATTCTGCAACTAATCCTGCGGCCCTGATTGATTGGCGTGATGGTATGGTGGTTGCAATGGGGACGAATTTTCCTACCAAACCCGGTCCTCAGAGATTTTTCTCGGCTACTTATTCCTTCATGTATGTTCTTTTAGGTGCGAACACCCCCACCCCTAGCATAATACTAAATTTGGACATGTGGATTGGTGGGTCTCTACCAAAGAACTTGCTGAACTCCAAGAACTTTTTATTGATATACTCCTAAGTTTGATCAGAAGAGAGTTGAAGCTTCGCATCCACAAAATGCTTTGTTTGGAAAAAAATTGAGACGTCGAATTGATATTAGTTTTGTTGGCTGAGTCTTAGGTCAAAAGTGGTAGCATAAGGGTGAGTTGAAGTCATCCCAATATCTGGAGGGCACTTTCTTTTCAAATTTAATGGTGAAGAAGATATGAGATTTGTTTAGATAGGTGGTCTGTGGGTGATTGGGGGTGCAATTTCGGCTATTCAAGATTATAGGCTACAATTTTGGCTGTCAATGGACATTATTCAGATGGTTGTGTGATGGTTGCAGCTTCCCGATCTTCATTCATAGTACTTTTAACGAGATACGGTGTTGGATTTTGTTCATATCGCGGGAACACCATTGAAAATTTGTGTGCACAAATTCCATGTTGTGAAGAGTTTTTGCAAGAGTTTGTGTGACAGTTGACCTAACCAAAATGCTTTGTCCGTGGTGGTGCTAAATTTTGGCAGGAATTCGTGTTTGAGAATCTGGGAGTATTTTATTATAGATGTGGCCTTATTGGCTATTTTGTTGTTGTTTGTCCCTGTCCAGTAATTAGTGAGATTACAGCGAAGGTGGCTAAAGATTTCTTAGTGTAGTCAACACAACCTATGAGTGTTGGTACTAACAAACCTACAGAAGTTACAACATTTGTGAAAGTCATTACTACGTCACGTATTGTCAGGGAGGTGGTAATTGAAGAAAGAAGAGTTTTTTGGGTCGTGAATGAAGGTACAAAAGTGGCGTCCTTGCCAAAATTCTTGTAGCAGCGGTGGTAGTGCTCAAAATCTGGGGCATTATAGTATTGCAAGATCTCAGGAACTGTTGGTGCAAAATTTTGGGGGATTAGCTCGCATATGGGAATGACTTGATCATTGTTTAGTTACGATAGACCGGTTCGATCTCTTCCCTCTCGTCTTAATGTCTAACCTGATAAGAATTGCCTCGGATCGCTCCCCCCTTACTTATTAATAAAGTGGCTGTTCATGATAGCGGACCGAAGCCTCGCTTCAAAAAGTTTTGGGCTACCATCCCTCATTTAGAGATTGTTGTGCAATCAGCCTGGAATACGAATGATCTAGGTCGTAATCTTCGCAGCGTGGTTATTAAATCTTGTAATGTGAAGTTTGCCTTGAAAGATTGAACGGTAATGTTGTTGGAAATATATTTATGAAAATGAGAGAATTAACTAAGGGGGTAGAGAATTTGTTGTTTGAAGATTGTGTTGGCTAGCTGTCATCTTCTTAAGCTGACACTCTTAAACTACGAACACGTGAGTTACAGGTTAATTTGGCTATGCAAGAACATTTTTGGAATCAGAAATCTAAGGTGGACTGGATTAAAGGTGGCGATCGCAATACCAATTATTTCCATCGTGCCACATTAGTTCATCGCTCATGTAATTCCATTGAAAAAATTCAGAGTAAGTTTGGCACTCTTATTGTTGAGAGAGTAGAGGTCTCGAATTGTTATGTTGAGTATTTTAAGGATAAATGGACACCAACTCTTTCTCATCGTTAAGATTTGTCAATTACAAGTTTCAATAACGAGGCTACCAATGTAATGAATGAGGCGTTTATTCATCCCTTCATAAATTGAAATTCTAAGTGTGATCTGTTCGATGCCATCTAATAAATCGCCTGGGTTTGATGGTTTTTCAGTACATTCTACATGCACTGTTGGAATATTATTGGTGTTGATATTGTTGATGTTGTGAATGAATTTTCGGTATCAACCTCGCTTCCTACTCAGTGGAAATCAAACTTTATTACCTTAATTCTGAAGGTTCTTTGTCCATCAACTACTAAGCATTATCACCCCATTAGCATTGGTAATTTTTCATATAAGATCAAGGCCAAGTTGTTAGTCAATCGTATGAAGCTTGTCTTAGCTTGCTAGATTTTGAAGAACAAGGCGCATTTGTTCTTGACGTTTGATATCAGACAATATTTTTCTTGCCTAAGAAGCTTTTCATTCAAAGAGGAAAGTAGGAAAGTGCATGATTTATGGCCTTGAAACTGGACATGGAGCATGCTTTGATCGAGTTAGTGGGATTATCTCTCCACCCTTCTTCTGCAATTTGGTTTCACCTATGTTTTGTTCAATGGATTATACATGCGTTGAGAACCCAAGATTCGCTGTCTTGATTAATAGACCCCTTCTGAGTGGTTTCAATCCACTATGGGATTACAACAATGATGAGGGTAAAAATGGAGGGTGATCTACACCGCTCAATCTAGGCACGAATCTCGAGGACATCTCACAACTGCTTATAGGCCACCTGTAAGCCCATCACCCAAATCCAACCCAACATGGGCCGGGTCGCTTCCCCCTAATCAGGGGACCTGGGAACACTCGACAACCAGGTTCTAACACCTATAAATATAGTCCTAACTCTACAGTAACCAGGTAATCACAATTTCCACACTTAAGTCATTCTTAATCCTCTTGTTATTGACTTGAGAGTCGGAGGGTATATCGCCGAGAGTCCTCCCGGTGTCTCAAACTTTTTTGCAGGTGTCCAACGCATGCCAACGCACCCAGATCCACCCAGTCCATCACATCAGCCCCATAGTAGAGTCAGATCGGAGGGTCTATCGCCGAGAGTCCTCTCGGTGTCTCAAACTTTTTTGCAGGTGTTCGACGCATATCGACCCACCCAGATCCACCCAATCCATCACATCAGCCACATAGCAGAGTCAGATAGGAGGCTGAGATCAATATTTCCTCTTCCCTAAAAGAACTTACATTATCTATTGCTCCTACACCTAAAAATAAGCAGCATTAGATTGACACTGTCTGTGGGAAGCCTTGATCCAAGCCCTTTCTTCAGACTCTAACTAGTGATTCTCTCCTTATGGCTCCCAAAGCCAAGAAGACTTCACCCGGGGGTCGTCTGTCTTACCCCTGCTTCCTCCTCTACATCGAACGTGAAGCTGACCGGTGACTCCATAGTCCCAATAGACACAGCACTAAGGGTTATAGAAGCCCGCCCCTAGCTCTTCCTGCTCGGTGGCATGAGAGGTCACCCATCCGATGATCTCCGACCTGAGAAATTTCCTTAACAATTGACAGAATGAGAACAACCTCCGAAATCGCCTCAACCGATCCCAGAACGGAGGGGAACCCTCTTATCCTAATGACAGTTTGAGTCACCACTCGCATGGTCGAGACAGAGAGCATAGCTGCTCACCGAGGGACTGCCGACCCTTAAACCATTGAGTGGACGGGGGGCACATAACCAGGGCAGAGTTCCACGAATTCTGAGGTAAATCCTCTGAGCCATCCGAGGTGAGGCCCCTCCCGAGCAACATATTAATCAAGAAAGAGCGATCGACCACGGGAATGAGGAATCCCACGGGTCAACCCGATCTGAAGGACAGGAAGACCCCATCATCAAACGACTTCAGGAAATGGAGGGTCGCCTTGCTCGGATTGCCGAAGGCGGGAGGCTGTTCAAACAGAGATACTGGCCGAACCAACTTCCATTCTCCTCACATATTCTCGATGTGCCCATCCCGAGGAGCTTCAAGCCTACAGCATTTGATATCTATAACGGATAAACAGATCATGCTAATCTCGTTGAGGGCTTCAAAACCCTCATGATGATTCACAGTGCCTCGGATCCCCTTCTTTGTCGTTCGTTCCTGGGCACCCTGAGAGGCCTCGGATGGGAATGGTTCACCAAACTCTCCCTTGGTTCGATCTATTCCTTCAACCAGATTGAGGAGAGCTTCCTAGCTCACTTCCTGACTAGCCAAAAGGCTGAGAAGGTGAGCGCGTCTCTGCTGGACCTCAGACAGAAGGATGGGGAATCCGTCCGAAACAGTTTCCAGATGTTTACAGCCGAGGTTCGTTCGGTCTCCTCCGTCAATGCTGGGTAGCGGCGACGGCTTTTCGACACAATGTCCACCATGACTTGTTGAAGGCCTCTGGCTAAGAAGCCACCTGTCAATTTCCTTGACCTTCTCCATAGGTACGAAAAGTACATCCAGGACAAATTGGCCCTCCACCTAGGAGGTTGGAAAGGATACCCTAAAGCAAAAAGAAAGGCGGACAGCTCCGAGCCTTCCATGAAGGCCCAGAAAGATGCCCCTGGGCAGAGGTGCCCTCCCCAGCATTCTCAGTTCGATAAGTTCACCCGCTCAACGTGATCGTGTCTGCCAACCTGATGGAAATCGAGGGCAATGATAAACTCCAGCACCCCCTCGGTCCAACATTGCTAGCAGAAAAAAGGGACAGAAGGTACTATTGTCATTTCCATCGGGACCATGGCTATGACACTGGCAATTGTCGAGCCCTGAAGAACGAAATTGAAGCCCCCATCCGGAGAGGTTATCTCACCCAATTCACGCAAAACAACCCGAGTGGCTGTTCACCCCCTTGCAGGGCAAACAAACGTCCAGAACCAGAGCCCGAACATCATGATACCGATAATCTGGCCATCCTCCACTGCTTACATGCCAAGCCCACAAGGGAGAGTCTAACTCCTCCTGCAATGCCTTCATCCAGGAGGTAAACTCTGTTCACAACTGTCCCCTTCCCTGAGGACTCGGGTTGGCTGTCTCTTTCTCGGATTAAGACCTCGAAGGCATTCGGGTCCCGCACTGCGATGCCTTGGTTATAAGCTTGATGTTTGTCAATCACGAGGTCTGCCGTATTCTCATTGACTACGGGAGTTCGGTGAATATCCTGTTCTTAGAGGACTTCGAAGTTTTAAAGCTTTTTCGGGAGAGGCTGAAACCAGCAGGGTACATCTTCCACGGCTTCTCCGGTGCCCCGTTCCAGATTGAGGGGATCGTCACCCTGGATGTCATTGCAGGAAAATTCTTGACCTCTCGAACGGAGGCGATGGACTTCATGGTGGTTAATGTCAAGGCCTCTTATAATGCTATTCTGGGCCGACTCGGCCTCGTTTCCCTTTATGAAGTACCTTCGGCCTACCACATGCACATGAAGTTCCCAACCAAATATAGGGTCGGGGTCGTTAAGGGAATCAAGAGTCAGCACGGGTGTGTTCATGGGCGTGTTATATCACCCCGCTAGGGGGCACTGTCCTCCCTCTCGACGTGGTCGAGCTCCCGTCGGACCAAAGCCCATTAGCCTCCAAACAAGTGGACGACCACGAGGAGATCTCGTTCCCCTAGACCGAGCCACAAAGTATCACAGCGAGAGCAACCCCCCCTCCCCAGGTCAGGAGCTCCTAACGGGAAGACCCGCACAGGGTCTCCGAAGTAGTCCGCCAAGTTGCGTACTGACTTGAAGATCCAGGGGACAAGGGTAGCTAAGAGGACCTGAAATCAAGAGCATTTGAGGAAATTCCACGAAGACCCCTAGGGATCCACACTTGTAAAAAGTCCCTCAAAAGCCAACCCATGTACTTGCCTCTAGCTATCAATAATTACAATTTAATTTTCATTCCAAATTCAAATTATTCAGTCACTCGCAATGGGCACCTGAGGCCCAACCTCAATTCTTGAAGGATGTCCCCCTTAAGGTTGGCATCCAGCCGCGAAGGTCAATGCCAAAAACCCTTGGACGACCCCCCTCAGGGTGTGGGTTCGAAAGGTACCACCTTTCGACATGTCATCCAACATCGAAAGCGTACATGCCAGAAATAATGTGCAAACCACAAGCACGAGCAAAAAGCCGAGACAAAAATATCTTTTATTAAAAATGAAAATAGTTACAAAGGGGGCGGTGGCCAATCTGCATTTTGGCAATTACAATACGCCTTCTTCCACTCGTCTCATCGCGAGCCATATAGTGGTCTTGCACTCCAGCATCAGCTGGCGAACAGCTCACGCCACGGCTTTAGGTCATCTCCAACACCTTGAGTGCGGAAGAGGCATCACACATGCCCCAAGCGCAGAGGAGGCGCCCCAAGATGAAAAGCGATGATGATGAAGGGAGCCTGCCAAGCTAGGCAGGGCGACAACCCCATAAATGGGATTAACTCACCATGCCAAAAAGGAAGGCATCGTGCGTGTCCACCCAGGACGGTGACTCCCTCATCTGGAGAGTTCTCTCTTCGGAAAGGAACTCTCATCGCTGCCCCCGGTAAAGGACCTTAGATCCTGGAATCCAGGATACATTTACTGACCCCAAGAAGGAGTACACCTCTCCTCTTCGAGCCTCGCTAAAGCAGCAACATCCGTACGAGGGGTTCCAACAGGGAGATCCCACCAAGTTCTGAGGCAAAAGAATAGAGCAACGTCGTTGCCCCCCAGGACCAATGGGAAATACTTCATATCTCGAAATTCGGGACAAAGAAAGGTTCCCCAACTGAACACCGATCCCGGTGGGGCCAAGTCCATCTCCTCTGGCAATTCTCCCACCGTCCTCGCTACACGAACAAATGTTCAAGTTGCTCACCGTCGGCCCCACCGAACACCAAGACATTGCAAGTTGAGAAGGTGTCTGAGAAAGGTGTGAATCTCCCATCTTGTGGCAAGGACTTTATAGGCACCCTGAAGAACTCCCATAACTACCCGCTTTTATCGTGGGTGACACTACAACTCCCTAGGCACATTGAATGCATCAACGAGTGACGCAAGCAAACACGTATCATATCACGTGACTGGCGAACCTCAGGTAAAATCCTTGACGTGATCGGAGGCTGATTGTCATGAGTTCTCACATGCCTTACTCTCCACACCCTCGGCGTGTGATTCGAGGCCGATCGTCATGAGTGCTCACAGGCTTTACTCTACACCATCGGCATATGAACCGTGGTCGACCTTCAGGAACCATCACAAGGCCTCACCTCATCGCGCTCTCCGTGTGACTTTTGATGCCGACCCTCTACAACTCGATCGTCTCAGGTGCCGCATTTTACACCAACACCTCAACAAGAAAGTCTACATGTTCTGTAGTTTACACAAACCAGCAACAAAGTTTCTATTGAGCAAAAGAATTACAATGGCGGTGGTCAGTATGAAGTCGGCAAATCAAACAAGTACAAACATGGTGGCCAGTCTGCGAAAAAGGAAAAATTACAATCGACCTAACTTTCTACGTCGGGGACGGGGACCTCCTCATCGACTATGTAAGATCTCGCAAAATAGTATATAACTATTTTGTACACTAGTCCGTGCACAATTCAGATCGCACGTATTAATGGATTCTTCTTATTTTAATTGAGTAAATATTAAGACACATTATTTAATATGTTTTGATCCCGACAATGGTATTTTTGTTGAACCATAATTGGGATAATTTCTCAATTAAATTGTATATTTGTTTCAACTATATTTAAAATGGAATGTATAGTATTTCTATAATGATAAACTATTTTATATAAACATACAAATATTATTTTTGAGTATTGTGTATGCATTTATTTTGTATGTATGTATGGATGCATGTGTGTGTGTATATATATATGTGTGTGTGTGTGTGTGTGTGTACATTCCGATTCTAATTAAAATCTAAAACGCTAAAGTAAACCCGAAACCATTAACAAAACCTTGGGCTTGTTCTTAATTTTCAAAACAACCCCATACTCTCTCCCCTTCTCTCTCTCTTCCATGGCCGACCACCCATTTCCCTCCCCCCATTTTCTGGCCGGAAATTTCCTCCTCTCTCCATTTTTACAAGAATCTTTCTTCTCAAAATTTCTAATTTTCTACTTCTAAGCACCACCACAATATCATCTTAATATTGCTGGTTTGGGTTTCGAGATGATAGGAATGAAGATTTTTGTATGTTTATAGTTCAATACTTGTGCTAAGAATGCTAATTGTTAGATAAAGGTTGAATCTTGTGAAGAATTAACATGAGTTGATTTGAAAATTCATAACTTTGTGCTACGTTAGAATTTAGGCAGGAATTTTTTATGGTAGCATCCTTACTGTATGCATATGAACTCCACCAAATTTCATGAATTGTGGATGTGTTTTGATATTTTAATAAATTCTATCTTTTTGCTGGTTTGGGAAAAATTTTCTGCTATGTTGAATTTTAGCATGCTTGACTTGCAAAAATCATATCTCCATGGTTATTCTGAATTTAGTGCTGAAAATTTTCTATTGCTTCTCATGTATGTCTACCCTAACTCTACAAAATTTCATAATTTTTGGATATGGTTTGTTATCTTAATGATATTCAATCTTGTTGCGGGCTCAGGAATAAAATGTCTGCTTTGTCAGTTTAACATGCTCGACTTATATAAATCATCACTTTGTGTCTTGATGGAATTTGAACTGGAAATTTTTACAGTAGCTTCCTAAGTCAATGTGGAATATTTCCACCAAGTTTCGTAATTTTTGAATGATAATTTTTATCTTTTTACAATGCAATTTGTCGTTGTGGTTAAGAAGCAGGGCTGTTGCTATGTGGTAAATTACATCAAATTTAAAATATCATATCTTTCTCTATACTTGGAGATTCTAGCTAAATTTTGGATATATATTGACTGATGTGTCTAGAACATTTTTGCAAAAGTTTTATAGAATTTAAGATCATTTGTTATTTTAAAGAAGTTTTATTGTGCATGTCACGCCCCGCTTCCCAAAATACGGAACACGAGTACGTAACGTAGGCCCAGCGAATGATGTAAATACCAACCACAAGCTGTACCAGACTAACTCAGCAATAAGATCAACAAAATACAACCACATAAGAAATATAACCACATGAAACAAAGATAAATTCCAATAATAAATGAAATAATCCAACAGTATAAATATCCAACATCTGGGATCAAAACAAACTACGGGTCATAGAGCCCAAAACAAAGTACAAGTTATAACAATATTCAGAAAATAAATCTAGCAGCAAATAAAAACTATGCAGCGGAGACTAGTTCCAACACCAGAAATATTGCTCACCAATTCCTTCAGAAACAAATCCTTCAGTAGCTGTAAAATCTTGATCTAAAAAGAATGAAAAGAGTGCCCTTAGAGCAAGTCGTGGGCGGCAAGTAGAGAAAACAAAGGATAATAGGAAAGCATGAATATCCAAGGAAAGGAACATGGTCAAAGACAAAGAACAAAACAAAAAGCAGGCAATAATATCAAAGGTGTACAATAATCACGTAAGTAATGAGTGATGTCAAGACAAGATCAAGTATGAGATGCAGATTATTAAGTATTTTATTAACCTATCTAGTGCACGTACTACTGTGTCCCATTCCACAGGTTCCGCGCAAGCACAGTGATCGTTTTAGACCGATGGTGAATTCACGGTTCGTGTACTCGGCATAACTAGATAACGTGATAAAAAGATAACGAGATAACGAGATAATGAGATAATCTTCTTCCATGACAATCTCCTCCTTCTAGGTCAAGTATTCGTGCAAGCAATAAGGCCTTACCAAGTCTACCCATAATACCCCGGCTTGTCAATAGTTTATTTTCATCCTGTGTAATCATGCAAGAGGGTGTCAATATTGTATATTACTATGTGTGACTAGTTCTAAGCATTACAGATAAAGCATGAAGCAAACACATCATATAAATGCATTTCACAAATCAGGACAGCATGACCTTGCTGTACTAAAATATGGATTATGGTCACTAAAAAATAGCAAACCTGAATCCGCCGAAAGTTCTGGAAAGTAGACTTCCACACGGTTCCAGCGAATATAATTAAGGCATATAAAAGATACAGGAACTGGGGTGAAAACTCTATTCTAATCAGGTTTTATGTCCAGTCAGCATTCAGTAGGTTGTGTTCTACTAATTATTTCAGGTCAGAGAACTCATTAATAAAATCAACAAAAAATAAAATCGGGGAAGTAGCTATACCTGTCTAGGTCCAGCCTAATTTATTTTAGATTTTTCTTTTACTGTTAACAAGGTCAAATAAAATAAGATACAGTAGGATACGCATGTAATTATGAATATGGAATTACTAACATAGTTGCAGTAAAGTGATGAAATCTAACAGATGACAAAATGAAATTTAAATCCAGATCAGGAAAAAATTATCTAGACATCAAGGGCTACATTTTATGTTCAATAAGTTCTTTCAAATTATGTCATTAGCATGGCTAAAAATCTGATTCAAAGTGAAATATCCAGCAGTCCAGAAATCAACTTAACATAAAAGGTAACAAATAAATCATACGATCACATATAGCATGCAAATTGGTAATCAAAGCAATCCTAGGTGTCAACATGCAAATTTCTAATTTTAAGATGCAATTATCACAGCCATGGTGTCAATTTATCGAGCAACTTCAATTTAGCACATACAATTTCAATATCCAATTTATCAAGCAGTCCTATGCATGAATCTAGTTATTTAAATGTGCATATGCATGAAACATTGGGGACTGGGTCTAAGATCAAAGAGATAGCACGATGTTAAGAGTACGTCGGGTTAGCTCATCTAAACCCTCAATAATCTTAATGGAATTGTCATAAGCAGTTTTTGATAGCAAAATGGACGGATCTACTTCCAGGAGATCAAATAATCTTGAACACAAACAATAAAAATGGTTCAAGAAGAGACTTGCCTGTTATATTGCAGATATAATTAAATAGAAATAACGAGATCAGAATCCTGGGCGAAATCTTCCAAAAACACGTGCGAAGAACCAACAACAACAACAAAAGCCAAGAGCAAATCTTCACACCGGATCGGGATAGAACACAGAATGGCAAAACTGGATCTGATGTGCCCAGAACACAGAACACCAAATCTGACCAATAAGGGCTCTTCCTCACACCGGATCCGATCCAAACACGGGACAACGAGTCTGGATCTGATGTGGCCGAACACGAAACAGTGGCTCCGACTAATGGATCGTCGTCTTCCGCTACAAGGAGAGAGAGAGAGAGAGAGAGAGAGAGAGAGAGAGAGAGAGACGACATCTTCGACGGGGACGACTGTACGGCACTGTGGTGGGGACGAAGCGGCATCGACACCATGGCCAGGAAGCGACGATGGCGATGACAACCTCGACGACGGCGAACCCTATTTTTCGGTGGAAAACAAAGAGCGACGACCACGACAACTGCTTGACTCGAACGGCGGCCCTAAGGAACTGCAATGGAGCGGCGAGGGACGACGAGGCCAATTGGGGTGCACGGAGATGGGTTAGGGCGACGGTGAAGGGTTACTGCAATGGTGAAAGTTTCGGTGGATGGGTTTCGATCGGGGATGGCAAGGATGATGGGGGACAACGACGGTGAGATGGTGGAGATGAGGGGATGGAGACGATGATGAAGGTGGCGACGGTGATGAAGGACGATCAGAGTTACAACGGGGGTAGGGTGGTTTCGGTTGGGTTTAGGTTCAGCGAAAACAGAGAGAGGGTAGGGATCGAGGAGAGAGAGAGAGGGTAACGGCGGATGAGAAAGAGAGATTAAATTATTAGGGTATAATTGGATTATTTATAGGGGATCAAGAATTAGGGTTTTGGGTCGAGATTATGTGGGTTTTGGGTAACGGTTTTGGCTCCAAAAAGAGAAAAATAAATGCAATGAGATGAGATGAACACAAAGGAAAACAAATCAAACTCAAAATAGAAAGAGCAAAATTTACAAAGAGAACAGGATCCAACCAAAAGAACACAAATTGGTCAAGAGAGAACAAAAGAACCCAAGAAAAGATAAAATACACTATAACAAATGAATTGAAATACAATAAAAAGAATACAAAATACAATAAAATCTAAAAATAGGGCTTACAAATCATACCCACCTTACAAGAAGATTTTCGTTCTCGAAATTCATACAAGAGGTATGTAGGACAAACCCCGAAATAAACAAAGCAAAACAAAGCAAAATAAAACACTACTCAAACAAATGATGAAACCTTTCCCGAATCTCTTCCTCTAACTCCCAAGTAGATTCCCTTGGCGAGCGAGGATCCCAAGAAACTCGGACCAACTTGTTGACTCTATTCTTTAGCACCTTCTCTCGACGGTGTAAGATAGAGACGGGTCGAATTTGATAGGACAAATCCGGCCTCACAAACAAGTCTGAGTAGTCAACCACATGGCTGTCATCTTTGACGTATTTCCTGAGCTGAGAAACATGGAATACATCATGGACACCAGCTAAAGCTGGAGGTAACGCGAGCCTGTAAGCTACCTTGCCCACGCATTCCAAAATATCGAATGGACTGATGAATCGAGGACTCAACTTGCCTCCACCGCCGAAATGGATAACACCTTTCCAGGGCGATACCTTGAGGAACACATGCTCGCCTACCTCAAACTCTAGAGGTCTCCGACGACAGTCAGCCCACCTCTTCTTCCGATCCTGAATGGCCTGTAAATACTTGCAGATCTGAGCCACGACATCAACCGTCTTCATGATCAACTTAGGGCCTAAAAGCTTCCTCTCGCCGATATCATCCCAATAGACTGGCGGTCTACACTTGCGCCTATACAAAGCTTCGAATGGAGCAGCCTTGAGACTCGCCTGGTAACTATTATTATAAGAGAACTCGGCCAAGTGAAGATGATCCTCCCACAAACCTCCAAACTGAAGAACGCAGGATCTCAACAAATCATCTAGGGTCTGAATTGTCCTTTCTGACTGCCCATCCGTCTGAGGATGGAATGCTGTACTGTAGCTCAACTTGGTACCCAAAGCTCTTATGCAAAATCTCCCAGAACTGAGACCTAAATCTCGTATCTCTATCCGATACGATGCTGACAGGAACTCCATGCAGACAAACAACCTCCTGAACGTACTGCTCAGCCAAACTCTCTGTGGACTGACCCACATGGAAAGGAATGAAGTGAGCACACTTCGTCAGCCGATCCACTATCACCCAGATAGCATTATGACCTTTAGGACTCATCGGTAAAGCTATCACAAAGTCCATCGTGATATTCTCCCACTTCCATTCAGGGATAGGAAAGGGTTGCAAAAGTTCCATGGTCCTCTGATGCTCCGCCTTCACCTGCTGACAGATTCGGCACTGAGTGACGAATCGAGCCACATCCCACTTCATACCATGTCACCAGAAATGTTGTTTCAAGTCCCTGTACATCTTGGTATCACCAGGATGGATAGAATACGGGGACCGATGAGCTTCCTCGAGTAGCTTCTGCCTGACTTCTCCTCTAGGTACACACAACCTAGAGCCAAACCGAAGCGATCCATCAGCATGGACAACCAAATTAGATCTCAAACCAGCTTCAACCTCACTCTGAAACTCCTATGATTGCTGTTCACTCCCCTGAACTGCCTTGATCTTCTCTAATAAGGAAGATTGCAACTGCAACAACATAACCTGCCGATCTGATCTGGGAAGCAACACATCCAACTCTAGCCTCCTCATGTCCTCCACTATCTCCTTCTGCTGAGTGAGGAACATAGCGACAGGCCTCTGACTCAAAGCATCAGGCACCGAATAAACTCTGCCCGAGTGATACTGCAAATTGATGTCAAAATCTGCCATCAATTCCAGCCATCTTCTCTACCTCATGTTCAACTCCTTCTGCGTGAACACATACTTGAGGATCTTGTGACATGTGAAAATCTCAACTCTATCCTCAAGCAAATAGTGCCTCCACAACTTCAAGGCAAAGATCACAGCTGCAAGCTCTAGATCATGCGTAGGATAGTTCTTCTCATGAGGTCTCAACTGCCTCGATGCATAAGCGACAACCCTGCCTCACTGCATCAGCACTGCTCCCAGACCTCTTCCCGAAGCATCACAAAAGATCACAAAACAACTTAAACTGTCAGAGATAGTCAGCACAGACGCTGACGTCAACCGACGCTTTAACTCGGTGAAAGCTCCATCACAAGCTTCATCCCAGACAAACTTCCGCTCCTTCCTGGTCAAACTGGTCAAGGGTCCAGCGATCTTGGAGAAATCCTGAATAAACTTCCAATGGTAACCAGCAAAACCAAGGAAACTTCGCACCTCAGAAACAGACTTCGGAATAGGCCAATCCTTGACAGCAGAAACCTTCGACGAATCCACAGAAACACCAGCACCGGAGATAATGTGGCCAAGAAAAGCAACCTGATCCAGCCAGAACTCGCACTTATCGAGCTTCCCATACAGCTAGTTCTCCCTCAAAGTCTGCAGAACCACCTTCAGATGATCAACATGATCCTCCTTGTTCCATGAGTACACTAATATGTCGTCGATGAAGACCACGACAAACTGATCCAAGAACGACGAAAACACACGGTTCATCAAACTCATGAATACAGCCGGTGCATTAGTCACTCCGAAAGGCATCACCAAGAACTCGTAATGTCCATATCTCATTCGGAAAGCCATCTTCGGAACATCCTCTGACTTCACCCTGACTTGATGGAACCCGAAACGCAGATCCAACTTCGAGAACACCGAAGCACCACCCAGTTGGTCGAACAAATCGTCAATCCTCGACAATGGATACCGATTCTTGACAGTAATATTGTTCAACTCCCTATAGTCAATGCAAAGCCTGTGACTTCCATCCTTCTTACCGACAAACAGAACTGGGGCTCCCCATGGAGAAACACTAGGTCTGGCAAAACCCTTATCAAGTAGCTCCTGATCTTGCACGTTAAGTTCCGCCAATTCAACTGGCTTCATACGATACGGACTCTTGGAAATAGGGGCCGTACCGGGCAGAACATCAATGCTGAACTCTACATCTCGGACTGCGGCAAACTGGGCAATTCCTCAGGAAAT
Source organism: Hemerocallis citrina (assembly GCA_017893485.1). Taxonomy (NCBI): domain Eukaryota; kingdom Viridiplantae; phylum Streptophyta; class Magnoliopsida; order Asparagales; family Asphodelaceae; genus Hemerocallis; species Hemerocallis citrina. The sequence continues at coordinate 334,271,803 of CM030358.1, forward strand.
ACATCAAGGAAGCCCCGCACAACCAAGGGTGCAACAACCCTATCAGAACCCAGCGGCGCAAGAGAAACAACCTTGGGCATCCAACGAGTTCTTGACACGGCCTAACAGTGTCTCACCCACATGGAAAACAAATTCTGGCTGACCAGAAAGCCTGAAAGTCACCTTTTTCTCCCGGCAATCAATCACGACATAGGAAACACCCATCTAGTCCATGCCCGGAATGACATCGAAACTGGAATTGGAAATCACAATCAAATCCACCGAGAAGACCACACCACCAATCAGTAATGGCTCTGCTTGCAAAACCTAGAACAGACAACGACACCTCCACCTATGGTGATGTCCCAAGCTACGGGCATAGCATTGTTTGTTGGAATCTAGCTACCTAATTTAATAGACTAACTAGACACAAATTATAAAACCTCGCAAGTGCACGAATCGTTTATAGAATCGTAGTAATAGCAAGGGTCGATCCCACAGAGATTGTAGACTTCAACTTACTAATCAATAAAACTAATAATAAAAGTGAATAAGAGTTGTTATAATATTCTAAAAGAACTAAAAGACCAAAGCTAAGATGAGAGGTGTTGAATCACAAATATCTCTTGAATAGTTGGGTTGTTGATCTCCACCAATAGTTAGTAATGCTAATTTGCCTTCTAAATTTGCTTCTAATTACTCATGTTGTTCACTTCAAGGGCATGGTATCTACTCCTTAAAGTATTGTTTCCCTAAGCCAAGAATTAGGCATGGTATCTACTCTAATTCGTTTCTTCCCCTAAGTATTTTAGCATGGTATCTACTAAGTTATACTTAGAGAAAACATAAGAACAGTGGAAACGAACAAACACTTAAAGTTCTAGAAATTGGTATCAGATCTAGATCCTCTAAGTTGATTGAACCAAGAACCCCTAAAGATTCCTTTGTTACAAATTATGAGCACGAGATTCAGTCGTCTCAATATGCTTCATATAACAGATTTAGATAAATGATAACATAAACTTGATATTCTCACGTGCTGTATGTCAGTCGACTGGCTCTCACCTCAGTCGACTGCTCTCAGACTTCAAGATCCAAGTTTGATGATCATTAATCTATGTCAATTCAACCAGATTCAATCAATAAGTAATTAGAAGATCTCAGAAGAATATAGCACTACATAACTACGGTTTCGATCTACCCAACTATGAAATTAGTTCCACATAATAATAACTTTATTGCTTAACAAGTTTGAATACATGATCAACATAAAAAGAATAAAGAGAGAAGAAGAAATAAACTAATGGATTCCGGCAATATGGTCGACTGGCTGTCACACAGTCGACTGCCTTCTGGTTGCTGGATCTTCTCTTTCCTTCTTCGATGTTGATGGAGTGATGTTCTCGATGCTTGTTCAGGAACTTGGTGATTGAGTTGCTTTCCAGAGATATATCTGATCGTCCTTGGATGGAGTCGTGGAGTGGAGAGAGAGGAGAGCCGTTCTGGAGATGGTATTCTGATATTTATAGAACATGGCTGAGAATTAGGGTTTCCACTTTTTCAGGAAGATCCTTCTTTATTTGATTTGATGATTAATATCTTTCTCTTTTCTCCTTTCCTTCCTTATTTGTTTACCACGTCCACTTGGAAAATACCCTGTCTTTAGATTTGATTCGCTGTATAAAATCTTGATCCAAGTAGATTTGAATTTAGATGCAGGTGTATCTTTGAAGATCTTATCTGTTTACTCCGCCGCAGACCAGTCGACTTGTCTTCGAACCAGTCGACTGAGTCGAGACTTCTGAAGATTTCATCTTTGGTCATACCAGTCGACTGTCTTTGGGAATAAGTCGACTGTGACGATAGTTGTGGAAAATCAGCTTCTCCTGTCCAGTCGCCTGGTTGAGGAACCAGTCGACTTATCCTCTGCAGTTCTCTGTGTATTGTCCTTGAAGTCCTGAATCTGCTTCGTTTTGCTGTTATAAGCTGTTTCCTATGGAAAAGAGAAAATAGGAGTTAAATACCATATAGAGAGCTTTTAAATGTCTAATTATATTAAGATTATTGCTCTAAAAAGTGAATAATAATGTGTTCATCAAATACCCCCACACTTAGCTTTTGCTTGTCCTCAAGCAAACTAGAATTATGAATAGGGAGAATAATAATAACAATAGATTCAACCACCAAGATTTCTTATTATGTGGACATCAAAATGAAAAATATAAAACTACAAACAATTTCAGCTAAGTAAAATTAACCATACCCATTTTCTTCAGTGCACTTGTCTATTCATAAATCCCAATCTTAGTCATACTTGTCATGCGATTAATGTAGTTATAGTATGCATCTACTCAGTCTGTGATTATCCCTTTTCTCTACTACAAATCCAGTAGCAAACTAGAGTTTTTTTTTTTTTTTTTTTTTTTTTTTTTTTAGTCTCTTCTTTAAAGTTGTCACTTGTCTTTTGACGCGAATGCGAAACATTTGTGATGTATCCACCCGGTTACTCAACAAGTCACAAACATTAAAGTGCTTTGCATACTCATATTTCAAGTTGCCGTTTGACGTAAAGGTAAACATTGGTGATGAATACCCCTAGTTACTAAGCCCTCAAAACATTGGAGTAGACTGACTTTATTCAAATATATATACATATATTGTATCACTCTATTTACTTAAACTCGATTTAGGACTAGATCTAAAGGGAATAATTATCAGAAAAAGCATCACATTTGTTTATTATGTATAATCGCATGACTCGCACAATTTTGTAGGGAATTATGAAACTCAACAATCCTAAAGTAAATAAGTATCCTTACTCTTACTTTATAAGAAATTGTTTATCCTAAAAAATTCAAAAGATTCCAAATATAACTAACTAATACCCCCACACTTAGATGGAACATTGTCCTCAATGTTCGCACAAACATAAGATATAGGCATGTGTTACCATCTAGTCAGGAGAGACTAAAAAATAAAAATGAAAATGAATAATAATGAATAAAATAAAGGGAAAGTGTAAATACTCCCCTGAAAGTTGGGTTGCCTCCCAATAAGCGCTGTGTTTCATGTCTTCAGCTAGACATGATGAGTTCATGCAATGTATTGAATGGTTTGAAGATTCACATCTTCCTCTTGCGGTTCTAGACTCATCTCTATGTATGGCTTCGCCCTGTGTCCGTTCACCTTGAATGTTTGATTTCGTTCTTCGCTGTGAACTTCCAATGCACCATGTGGAAAGACTTTTGTGACAATATATGGTCCATACCATCTTGACTTGAGCTTGCCTGGAAAGAGTCTTAATCTTGAGTTGTAGATCAATACCTTTTGTCCTTCATAAAACTCCTTCCTTGCTAATTGTTTATCATGGTATAACTTAGTCCTTTCCTTGTATAGCTTGGCATTTTCATATGCATCGTGCCTCAATTCTTCAAGCTCATTTAGTTGCAATCTCCTTTTGTCACCTGCCTGTTTCATATCAAAATTGAACTTTTTAATGGCCCAATACGCCTTGTGTTCCAACTCTACCGGCAGATGACATGCTTTTCCAAAGACCAAACGGTATGGTGACATGCCAATGGGTGTCTTGAAAGCGGTTCTGTAAGCCCATAATGCATCGTTCAAGCGTAGCGACCAATCCTTCCTCCTTGTGTTGACTGTCTTTTCCAAGATGCTCTTGATCTCTCTGTTGCTAATCTCCACCTGCCCACTGGTTTGAGGATGATATGGAGTTCCCACTCTATGTGTAATCCCATATTTCTTCATCAAAGAAGCAAATGGGTAGTTATTGAAGTGGCTTCCTCCATCATTAATTATTGCTCGTGGTGTACCAAACCTAGTGAAAATGTTCTCCTGCAAAAACTTGACAACAACTTTGTGATCATTAGTTCGTGAGGGGACAGCCTCGACCCATTTAGACACATAATCCACACCAACAAGTATATATAAATAACCAAATGAGTTAGGAAATGGACCCATGAAGTCGATTCCCCAAACATCGAAAAGCTCGATTACTTGTATGTTGTGTAGTGGCATTTGGTTTCTAGAAGAGATGTTGCATGTCCTTTGGCATTTGTCGCAAGTCCTGCAAAAAGAAAAAGCATCTTTGAATACTTTAGGCCAATAAAAACCAGATTGCAATACCTTAAGTGCTGTTCTCTTTGGTCCAAAATGTCCTCCACATGCATATTGGTGGCAATGTTGTAGGATACTCCTTTGTTCCTCGCCTGCCACACATCTTCTTATAATTTGATCAGAGCAAAATTTGAATAAATAAGGATCATCCCAATAATAGTGTTTGCTCAGATCCACCAATCTTTTCCTTTCCTGATGTGTCATACCTGGAGGAAAAACATGAGCAGTTAGAAAATTGACAATATCAGCAAACCAGGGGGACTGTTCAGAAAGTCCAGTCGACTGGTGGAAGGACCAGTCGACTACCCCGAGAGTTTGAGCATTTATTTCAAATAGGTGTTCATCTGGGAAATTTTCATTCAGCGGGGGCACAATTCTCTCCTCCTCCTGAAGTAGTCTGGACATGTGATCTGCCACAACATTGTCGCATCCTTTTTTGTCTCTAATCTCGAGATCAAATTCTTGAAGCATCAGTACCCATCTGATCAACCTAGGCTTAGCTTCCTTTTTAGCCAACAAATATCTCAAAGCAGCATGGTCAGTGAAAACAATAACTTTAGAACCAATTAAATATGATCTAAACTTCTCTACAGCAAAAATAACAGCTAACATTTCTTTTTCAGTGGTAGAATAATTTAGCTGTGCATCGTTTAGAGTTCGAGAAGCATAGTAAATAACATGGGGTTTCTTATTGATTCTTTGGCCTAAAACAGCCCCTAAGGCATAATCACTTGCATCACACATGAGCTCAAAAGGGTGGCTCCAATCTGGTGCCATGACAATAGGTGCAGAAATGAGAAGAGTTTTCAATGTATTAAAAGCATTTGTACATTCTTCTGTCCATACAAACTCAACATCTTTAGCCAATAAGTCACAAAGGGGTTTGGAGATTTTTGAGAAATCTTTTATGAATCTTCTATAGAACCCTGTATGTCCTAGAAAACTCCTAACACCCTTAACTGTAGTGGGAGGGGGTAGTTTTGATATGATGTCAATTTTTGCCTTGTCTACCTCTATTCCTCTTTTTGAAACAACATGCCCCAAAACAATACCTTGTTGTACCATGAAATGGCACTTTTCCCAATTCAGCACTAAATTGCATTCTTCACATCTTTTAAGCACAAGCTGCAAATGGTTAAGGCATTCATCAAAACAAGATCCAAAAACACTAAAGTCATCCATAAATACCTCAATAAACCTTTCCACCATATCTGAAAATATGCTCATCATGCATCTCTGAAATGTGGCTGGAGCATTGCACAATCCAAAGGGCATCCTCCTGTAAGCAAAAGTACCAAAAGGGCATGTAAAAGTGGTCTTTTCTTGATCTTCTGGAGCAATAGCAATTTGATTATAGCCACTATAACCATCTAGAAAACAATAATGACTATATCCTGCTAATCTTTCTAACATTTGATCAATAAAAGGAAGAGGGAAGTGATCTTTCCTGGTTTCATTGTTCAGTTTCCTATAATCAATGCATACCCTCCAACCTGTGGTTACTCTTGTTGGGATAAGTTCATTCTCTTCATTTGTTACCACTGTAACTCCACTTTTCTTAGGAACTACATGTATAGGACTTACCCATTTGCTATCTGAGATAGGATAGATGATGCCAACATCTAGTAGCTTCAAAATTTCTGCTCTTACCACTTCCTTCATGTTGGGGTTGAGCCTTCTCTGTGCCTCTCTGCTAGGTTTTGCATCGTTCTCCAGGAGTATTCTATGCATGCATTTGGATGGACTTATTCCCTTGATGTCTGCAATGGTCCATCCTATTGCACTCTTGTGTTCTCGTAATACCTTCAGCAGCTTTTCTTCTTCCTGTGCACTTAAGTTTGTAGCAATTATTACTGGTAGCGTCTGGTTCTCGCCTAAAAATGCATGTTTCAAATGATCGGGCAACTGCTTGAGTTCTATGTCTGGATGCTTCTGTACAGTCGACTGGTTCATGTCAGCAGTCGACTTGTCCTGTGTTTCTTGGTTCAGTCGACTGGTTAGAAGACCAGTCGACTTTATCTGTGCACCAGGCGCCTGATCTGTAGAAAAACAAAGATTATCAGACACCAATTTTTCAAATAAAGGTGCAGGCTTACCTGAATATGACTGTGGAGTTTCAAGGTGATGTACTGTCTCTGCAATCTCCCAGTCATCGTATTCCTGTTCAACATGAGATAAAGTTAGAGATTGAGTGATTGTGGCTTGAAGTGGTTCAACGCTATGTACCTGAAATGTTTGATCAACGATCTCCTGCACTACATCAATATTATAGCATTCATGATCATCTTGTGGTAATTTCAGTGTATCAAACATTTTAAATTCCACTTTTTCTCCGTTTATCTTCATACTTATAATGCCCTTTTTAACACAAATTTTTATATCAGCTGTACTCATAAAGGGCCTACCTAATATGATCGGTAGAGATGATGACATTGAAGATTCCTCCATATCTAACACAACAAAATCAGCAGGCAAAATAAAATCATTTACCTGAACTAGGACATCTTCTAAAATACCTCTAGGTCTTTTTATACTGCGATCAGCCAATTGCAACGTGATGGATGTTGGCTTGAGTTCCCCCAATCCAAGCTTTTCGTAAACCGAGTAAGGAAGAAGGTTGATGCTTGCCCCCAAGTCTAACAGTGCTTTTTCAAAGAAGTGCTCACCAACTTTGCAAGGAATGGTGAAACTACCTGGATCCTTCAGTTTAGGTGGTAATTTTCTTAATAGAACAACACTCACTTTTTCTGTCAAGGCCACATCCTCCTTAACCTGAAATGTTCTTTTGTGAGTACAACAGTCTTTCAAAAATTTGGCATAAGAAGGAATTTGTTTAATCGCATCAAGTAGGGGAATATTAATTTCTACCTTTTTAAGAGTTTCAAAGATGTCATATAAATGTTGTTCTTTCTTTTTATTGACTAACCTTTGAGGGAATGGTGGTGGAACTGTCCCTACTTTTTCACTTACCTTATTTGAACCCAAAGCTTTTGATGGTTGTGTTTTTGATTTGTCTGTGCAGTCGACTGTCTTGTAAGAACAGTCGACTGGTTTACTGATTGGCTTGTCTGTGTGTGTTCCAACCCTGTTGTCAATTATCTTACCACCTCTTAAGGTAGTCACTGCTTGGAGTTGTTCTTTGCCTCCCGGATTTGGTATGGTTTGTGAAGGGAGTTCACCTGCCTTTCTTTCGCTTAGCTCTTTTGCAATCTGACCAATTTGGGTTTCCAACTTCTGAATTGCTTGTCCTTGTTGGTTGCTTGTTTGATGTTGTTGTTGGAGCAATTGAAGAACAGTGGTTTCAAAATCCAACTTCTTCTGTTCTGGAGCTGGTCTTTCAAATCCACTTCCCATCTGAGGGTTCCTTGTATGTCCTTGTGTGAATTGATTCCCTTGATTATTTTGATTATTGCTCCATGAGAAGTTTGGATGATTCCTCCATCCTGGGTTATATGTGTTCGAGTATGGATTGTTCTTTGGTGGAAACACTCCTCGACCCACATAATTCGCATGCTCCTGATCTGTGAAAGTAGACATGGGACATGTATCAGTTGTGTGATCTAAATGAGAACAAATTGCACACATTTCGTTTGTTTGATTTTTAACTCCACCCATTGTCGACATTGCATTAACAAGCATATCAATTTTCTTATTCATGTTTGCCATTTCTAATTGAATGTTATTATTATTAGAGATCTCATAAACTCCCTGTTTTTTCGTAGGTCCCCTTCTTGTTGAGAATTGTTGGGAGTTCTCGCTGAGTTCTTCAAAAAGTTCAATGGCTTCTTCTCCACTTTTCCTCATCAAAATTCCATTGCAAGCTGCATCAACAATTCCCTTATTAGTGTCATTTAAACCTTCATAAAAAGCTTGTACCTGATCATCCTTAGGCAGATTGTGAGTAGGACACTTGAGAAGCTTGCTTTTGAAATCCTTCCATGCTTCGAAGAATAGATCTCCATCTTTTTGTTGGAAGAGTTGAATCTCCCTTTTCAGCTGTTTGGTTTTCTGTGCTGGAAAGAACTCTTTCAAAAATTTCGTTGCCAATTGCTCCCATGAATTAATTGATCCTGGTTCCAAAGAATTATACCACAACTTAGCATTAAGTTTTAAAGAAAAAGGAAACAAGATTAACCTGATTTGTTCAGCGGTAAGCCCTTGGACGCTTTGTGTCCTGCAAAGATCGAAAAAGTCTTGCAAGTGAAGATGAGGCTCTTCATCTGGTTTGCCACTAAAGTGGGGAACCATACTAAGTAAATGAGGAGATAGGTGCATGTTCCCTGTGGCATTAGGTTGAAAAGAGATGCAGGAAGGTTGCTCAATATTCTTAGGAGTGAATTTGTCCTGCATTGGTACGCGATTGGGTGTTTCTTCTGCCATTGCTGTATGTGTACTAGGTCTCTGATCAGTCGACTGGTTCGTGTGGGCAGTCGACTGGTGTGCTGCAAATAACTTACCTAGTCTGTGCAAAGTGCGTTCTGTTTCCGCGTCAATTGGTAGTAGTTCTGGTTGAAGTGATCGTCTACCGTGCATTCACCGAAGTCCTGTAACCTAAAAGAAAAATTATTAATAACAGAAAAGAAAAACTAATAAAATTCTACTGACTTGTAAGTTAAAATACTAAACAATCCCCGGCAACGGCGCCAAAAACTTGTTTGTTGGAATCTAGCTACCTAATTTAATAGACTAACTAGACACAAATTATAAAACCTCGCAAGTGCACGAATCGTTTATAGAATCGTAGTAATAGCAAGGGTCGATCCCACAGAGATTGTAGACTTCAACTTACTAATCAATAAAACTAATAATAAAAGTGAATAAGAGTTGTTATAATATTCTAAAAGAACTAAAAGACCAAAGCTAAGATGAGAGGTGTTGAATCACAAATATCTCTTGAATAGTTGGGTTGTTGATCTCCACCAATAGTTAGTAATGCTAATTTGCCTTCTAAATTTGCTTCTAATTACTCATGTTGTTCACTTCAAGGGCATGGTATCTACTCCTTAAAGTATTGTTTCCCTAAGCCAAGAATTAGGCATGGTATCTACTCTAATTCGTTTCTTCCCCTAAGTATTTTAGCATGGTATCTACTAAGTTATACTTAGAGAAAACATAAGAACAGTGGAAACGAACAAACACTTAAAGTTCTAGAAATTGGTATCAGATCTAGATCCTCTAAGTTGATTGAACCAAGAACCCCTAAAGATTCCTTTGTTACAAATTATGAGCACGAGATTCGGTCGTCTCAATATACTTCATATAACAGATTTAGATAAATGATAACATAAACTTGATATTCTCACGTGCTGTATGTCAGTCGACTGGCTCTCACCTCAGTCGACTGCTCTCAGACTTCAAGATCCAAGTTTGATGATCATTAATCTATGTCAATTCAACCAGATTCAATCAATAAGTAATTAGAAGATCTCAGAAGAATATAGCACTACATAACTACGGTTTCGATCTACCCAACTATGAAATTAGTTCCACATAATAATAACTTTATTGCTTAACAAGTTTGAATACATGATCAACATAAAAAGAATAAAGAGAGAAGAAGAAATAAACTAATGGATTCCGGCAATATGGTCGACTGGCTGTCACACAGTCGACTGCCTTCTGGTTGCTGGATCTTCTCTTTCCTTCTTCGATGTTGATGGAGTGATGTTCTCGATGCTTGTTCAGGAACTTGGTGATTGAGTTGCTTTCCAGAGATATATCTGATCGTCCTTGGATGGAGTCGTGGAGTGGAGAGAGAGGAGAGCCGTTCTGGAGATGGTATTCTGATATTTATAGAACATGGCTGAGAATTAGGGTTTCCACTTTTTCAGGAAGATCCTTCTTTATTTGATTTGATGATTAATATCTTTCTCTTTTCTCCTTTCCTTCCTTATTTGTTTACCACGTCCACTTGGAAAATACCCTGTCTTTAGATTTGATTCGCTGTATAAAATCTTGATCCAAGTAGATTTGAATTTAGATGCAGGTGTATCTTTGAAGATCTTATCTGTTTACTCCGCCGCAGACCAGTCGACTTGTCTTCGAACCAGTCGACTGAGTCGAGACTTCTGAAGATTTCATCTTTGGTCATACCAGTCGACTGTCTTTGGGAATAAGTCGACTGTGACGATAGTTGTGGAAAATCAGCTTCTCCTGTCCAGTCGCCTGGTTGAGGAACCAGTCGACTTATCCTCTGCAGTTCTCTGTGTATTGTCCTTGAAGTCCTGAATCTGCTTCGTTTTGCTGTTATAAGCTGTTTCCTATGGAAAAGAGAAAATAGGAGTTAAATACCATATAGAGAGCTTTTAAATGTCTAATTATATTAAGATTATTGCTCTAAAAAGTGAATAATAATGTGTTCATCAAGCATCGCAAGCCAAACCATGCTGATCGACAAAGCAAGAAGAAATGAAAGGGTGGGTAGCACCCGAATCAAACAACACATGAGCAGGGAGAAAGAAGACTAAAATCACACATAGAAGAAGATCAAACAAAGGATAATGTGCTAGCAGGATATATACACCAATAATTGTACAAAGAAGGGAAAAACAACAACAACATGCAGAAAACTGAAAGAAAGAAAAGAAAGTACAACTACTGTGATATACCTGCAACCACTCCAATAGCAACTTCTGCTTCCTCGGCTGTCAGGTTATAAGCCAGACCACGACCACCAACCTGAACTCCTCTAGGAGCCACACGCCTCTGATCAAAGACTTGCCTCTGCGGAGGGAGAGACGGCCTGCCCTGACCATGCGTCAATGCTCCTAGCTAAGCAGCACCAGCAACCGGCACAGGAGCTCTATTCCTCGGACAGTCATGAACCATAAGCTCACTGCTCCCACACACTAAACACTATCGATTGGCCATCCTGCAGTCTCGCTTTCAATGCCCAGTCTTATGGCAGTAGCCACAAGTTTCAACATTCCTCGGGACAACAGGTGCATACGGCTGTGCTCTCGCGGGAAGGGACGGAGGCCTCCGAATAGGTCCTCTGGAAGGCCGAGCTGCAACAGGGTGCAAAACAGTCCTCTGAGGAACACTAGACCTACTGAGAGTCTGCTCCTGGATCCGAGTTACATCTAGAACATTGGAATAAGCACGAAGCCGAAGAGCAGCCAAATGATCCTGGAGGGGAAAGCTCAAGCCCGACAGAAAATGACTAGCCCGAACCTCATCAGTGGCAACGAGGGTAGGGGCGAAGTGACTGAGCTGAGTAAACTCTGCAGCATACTCGTCCACGGAATGGTTTCCCTGATTAAGATAATGCTCAAATTAGTACGTCACAAGTGAAGTAGGCAACAAAAAATGACATTTAAGAACATTATCTAGCTGACTTGAGTTAGGAAAATAAACTGTCGCTTTATCTCTGCCTTGGTGACACTGGAAAAGAACTTCGCCATGAAGCTCTCAGAGAAAGTAGCCCACTCAATGGGTCGCGGCATCCTCTCGAATTCAACCCACCACCAGATATGAGCGAGATCCACCAACTGGATGCGAACCCAATCCACACGATCCACCTCAGCAACACAAGCGGCGACCAGCGGTTGCTCCGTCCGGATAAGTCATTGCTCGGCCTCCAATGGCGACTCAGTACCCGAAAACTTATCCGGGTGCAGCCTCATGAAATCCGCTACCGTACTAGGCCTAGGTGGCAGAGCACCAGGTAGAGGTCCAGCGATATTCCCATTGGCTACCAAAGTGGCTCTCATCAGCTCATTGTGCTCCTGCTAAAGAGCCATTATCTGCTGAATTGTCTGGAGAATAGCAGTGTTGTACGGCTGCTGATCCACCCAAGCGAGAAGAAGAATTCCCACGAGCCAAAGCCTGAAACACGATCAAAGATAGTCACTACCTAGATTACATGTTGGTTATTATACAAGTATTCATGTGATTATCGTGGTGTGCAAATCACTGAGTTAACCCGGTCAGAGCCAAACTCAACTAATATACCAATCAAAACCAAACCTCGTAAAGATAGTCATGTTTGATTGATATATTACTCAACCCTGGGCTTTGATACCACTGAAAACCCTGTCACGCTCTTCTTCCCAAAATACGGAACACGAGTACGTAACATCGGCCTAACAAATGATGTAAACACCATCCATAAGCTGTATCAGACTAACTTAGCAATAAGAACAACAAAATACAACACACAAGAAATATAACCACATGAAACAAAGATAAATTCCAGTAATAAATGAAATAACCCAACAGTATAAATATCTAACATCTGGGATAAAAACAAACTACGGGTCATAGAGCCCAAAAAAAATTACAAGTTATAATAATGTTCAGAAAATAAATCTAGCAGCAAATAAAAACTATGCAGCAGAGACTAGTTCCAATACTAGAAATGTTGCTTACCAATTTCTTCAGGAACATATCCTTCAGTACCTGTAAAATCTTGATCTAAAAAGAAAGAAAAGGGTGCCCTTAGAGCAGGTCGTGGACGGTAAGTAGAAAAAACAAAGGATAATAGGAAAGCATGAATATCAAAGGAAACGAACATGGTCAAACACAAAAAACAAAACAAAGAGCAGGCAATAATATCAAAGGTGTACAATAATCACGCATGTAATGAGTGATGTCAAGACGAGATCAAGAATGAGATGCAGGTTATTAAGTATTTTATTAACCTATCTAGTACACGTACTGCTGCGTCCTATTCCACAGTTCCACGCAAGCACAGTGATCGTTTTAGACCGATGGTGAATTCACGGTTCGTGTACTCGGTATAACTAGATAACGTGATAATGAGAAAATCTTATTCCATGACAATCTCCTCCTTCTATGTCAAGTATTCGTGCGAGCGAGAAGGCCTTACCGAGTACATTTCCTGATTATTCACTACAAAGTCTACCCATAATATCCCGGCTTGTTAATAATTTATTTTCATCCTATGTGAACATGCAAGAGGGTGTCAATATTGTATATTACTATGTGTGACTAGTTCTAAGCATTACAGAAAAAGCATGAAGCAAACACATCACATAAATGCATTTCACAAAATCAGGACAGCATGACCTTGCTATACTAAAATATGGATTATGGTCACTACAAAATAGCAAATCTGAATCTGCCGGAAGACCTGGAAAGTAGACTTCCACACGGTTCCAGCGAATTAAGGCATATAAAAGACCCAGGAACTAGGGTGAAAACTCTATTTTGATTAGGTTTTATGTTCAGTCAACATGCAGTAGGTTGTGTTCTACTAATTATTTCAGGTCAGAAAACTCATTTATAAAATCTACAAAAATTCAGGGAAGTAGCTATACATGTTTAGGTCCAGCCTAATTTATTTTAGATTTTTCTTTTACTATTAACAGGGACAAATAAAATAAGAAACAGAAGGATATGCATGAAATTGTGAATATCGAATTACTAACACAGTTGCAGTAAAGTGATGATATCTAACAGATGACAAATTGGAATTTAAATCCAGACCAGGAAAAAATTATCTAGACATCAAGGGCTAAATTTTAAGTTTAGTAAGTTCTTTCAAATTATGTTATTAGCATGGCTAAAAATCTGATTCAAAGTAAAACATCCAGCAGTCCAGAAATCAACTTAACATAAAAGGTAACAAATAAATCATACGATCAGATATAGCATGCAAATTGGTAATCAAAGCAATCCTAGGTGTCAACATACAAATTTCTAATTTTAAGATGCAATTATCACAGCCATGGTGTCAATTCATCGAGCAACTTCAATTTAGCACATACAATTTCAATGTCCAATTTATCAAGCAGTCTTATGCATAAATCTAGTTATTTAAATGTGCATATGCATGAAACATTGGGGACTGGGACTAAGATCAAAGAGATATCACGATATTAAGAGTACGTCGGGTTAGCTCGTGTAAACCCTAGATAATCTTAATGGAATTGTCAAAAGCAGTTTTTGATAACAAAATGGACGGATCCACCTGCAAGAGATCAAATAATCTTGAACACAAACAATAAAAAAGGGTTCAAGAAGAGGCTTGCCTGTTATATTGCAAAAATAATTAAATAGGAATAACGGGATCAGAATCCCGGGAAAAGTCTCCTAAAAACACGTGCGAAGAACCAACAGCAACAACAAAAGCCAAGAGAAAATCTTCATACCGGATCGAGATAGAACACAGAACGGCAAAACTAGATCTGATGCGCCCAGAACATAGAACACCAAATTTGACCAATATGGGCTCTTCCTCACACCGAATTTGATCCAAACATGGGGCAGCGAGTCTGGATCTGATGCGGCCGAACACGAAACAGCGGCTCCAACCAATGCATGGTCATCTTCCTCAGCAAGGAGAGAGAGAGATAGAGAGACGGCGTCTTCGATGGCGACGACTACGTGGCACTGCTGCGGGGGCGAAGCGGCGTTGGCACCACGGTCGGGAAGCGACTGCGGCGACGAAAACCTCGACGATGGCGAATCTTGTTTTTCGGTGGAAAATAGAGTGTGACAACCACGACAACTCTGGGACTCGAATGGCGGCGCTAAGGAACTGCAATGGAGCGGCGAGGGACGACGAGGGCAATGGGAGTGCACGGATATGGGTTAGGGCGACGGTGAAGGGTTACGGCAATGGTGAAAGTTTCGGTGGATGGGTTTCGATTGGGGATGGCAAGGACGATGGGGGACAACGACGGTGAGATGGTGGAGACGAGGGGATGGAGATGATGATGAAGGTGGCGACGGTGATGATGGACGATCAGAGTTTGTAGCGCCCCGGATCCCTGTTACCGGACATCCGTGACACTCCCCAGAATCTTTGCCTTCAGATGCATCTCAACACAGTAATAACATAGAAATTTAAAAACTTTTTATTGCCAAATAAGTCATTACATCATTGATTACAACCAATGTCTTGTTCTTGACAAGAATACCAATTACATAAACTCAGTATATCTTATTACAAACATACATCACTCCATTCTATAGAGTTAACAACTTCCTCTCGAACTGTAGTCGATGGCTCACTGCCGAAGCTCCGCTGAATGGTCAATCTGCTTCCCTGGGACTTGCTCCTCAGCTTGAGTCTTCTGCTGCGTGACTCTGATATTTCTGCACCTACTCGAAAGGTAGAATCGGCACCTAAAAGATGGAGAACGTCAGTACTTCGACTGACGCAATACTGATAATAACAGCGATCCTCCAAACTGGCAATCACAAACCATCTTGAATGGAAAAGGAAACGTACATCCTAAATCGTGTAGTGCTCGTGTATGCCATGATCTAACAACTAAATGCACCAATCACAAGCCTATTCTAAAGCAAGCAAGACTTGGAAATCTAGATCCGCATGCATCCCATACTACATACGTCCAAGACCCATGCATAGCCTAATCTAATGCACAAACAAGAATACACACGATGCACCTACTCTAATGCAATTCAGTTGGGAACGTATGCATCCCATACTACATACTTTCCCAAAATCAACTTCGATGGAAACGTATGCATCCCATACTACATACTTTCTAAGGAGTTCGCCTCTTCTGATTGTAGGGTTCAATCCCTCGCCATGCATCCTACCCTTGTATCCATCCAGTTCTCAATAGATTGTCCGTCGCCCAAGAAGATTGTAGCGGTTGGTCTAATTTCGCCCTGCAGTGCCCAAGTGGTCACCGCCAGTTGGTACCCGCGCACGGACCTCCTTAGAAACCGCATTGAACCTGGTCCTTACGATCCTTGGTTCCACATGTCCACTTATGGACTCTCGCATGCGTGTTCACCCCTGGCCCGGGTTATGAACATATATATACCAAAACACAAAACACAAACCTGCACTTTAGGGACGTGAGCACCAGGGAGGTCAATTCCTCCGGGCCTCCTGCACCTTACTTCGGCAAAACTTTGGGAATCAACAGATCGAGATACGAGCCGGGGACGCAATCCATTAGCGGCCGAGAACGTATCCCTACGACTGGAAGATACAACACTGACTATGGTTTACTAGGACTAATGCAATTTTCCAACCCCTTAATAAACCATTCTAACCCCTACATTACTCTAATTCTTCGGGTAAGAATTAACTGCTTCCACACTTTTCTACCAGCCTCTGGCCCATGGCGATACCGGTCCGGTTCGCCCCTTCCCCGACTTGGACTCGTCCAGCATCATGGCCTACGCCTGCCGCTACACCAGCTATAAATATAAAACTGCCCCGTGCGCTCCACTCACTGGCATGCTCGGACGTCCTACGCTCGGCAGAAGTCTAATAATATAGGCTTGATAGGTGCAGGGTATCCTTTACCCTAGTAACTAACTCGAGTCACACATCCCACTCGAGGAATCAACAATCTCAATAACAGAGATCAACCATCCCTAGATACGAGTCACCGACTCGGCTCACACACAAGGAAAAAATGCTTTCATAACCCTTAGTCCGAACCCAGACTAAGCGACCTACGGGTTTCTGCCCGAATCTAAAAATGGTCATCCTTCTATCGATACAACTCCGATTGGAGTGTATGGGTCCAACCTGGAAAGGTACAATCCTAGGCTACAACTTCCTAGTTGATCACGAGCTTAGATTCAACCATCTAAGTCCTCGAAATAGCTTCTGAAGCTCCAACCTGCGTGCTTCCTGTGCACGGGCTACACCTTACCATTAACACAAAATTCTACTCATTCATCAGAACGACACAAACTCAAATTCTATAGAAGGGTGTGGGTGTCCTCAACCACTCTCTAGTTGGTCATGAGTCCAAATTTTACCATTAAGTCACCCTAACACGTCTATCATTGATACACCAATTCACACAATTGGTCTCTCCAATTCAGAGCACTCAGCTCTACTCTAGTTCTCTGTTCAGTCTTACAAAAATCATAATAATTCAACCATTTACTGGAATTGCCTCAAATTAGTTTTGTTGGAAAGGTCTAGGTGTCCACTACAATTCTCTACTGGGTCATGATCCTCAAAATGTGCCTATAACAAGTCTCAAATTCCCAATCTTTACAGAGTATCAAAACTGGCTGAAAACAGCACAGTACTTAATCACAAAATCACAGTAAATTTCACGCTTGTCCAAATGACATAAAATTTATGGTGGTGAAACTAGACATCAAAGCCAACATTATACAAAAGACCTCATGTCAAAATTCTAATTATACAGTGAGTACTGTCTATTGCAAGTTAGCACAGAAACCATCCAGTTTTCTAATTCAACATCAGCTACTGGTTATAGAACGATTTTTCTCATGTCTATAAGCTCATCCAAATAATTTACTGATTTTTATAAATAATCAAAATGAATTCAGGAACATTGATTAAATATTTCAGATCAATATCATACTTCAATAAATCACGAAAATTCCTACAATATCAGCCATCCTGTTTTTCTTTTTCTGAGTCTGCCTTACGACACAGATCCATCTCACGATTTTATTAGCATATCAAATGATCATAGAAAAATCTGAAATAAATCATGAATGATCCTAACACATATAGGAACAAAATCTTTTAATTTCATGATCTAATTCATCATATTTTTCTCTCGGAAAAATCCACAAAATGGTACTCCGAACCAGTTTTTTCTAGTTCAATCCTGACTTCAACTTCTAACCTTTAGAAGATCAATCCTAAGCATTCTAGCACACATGCATGCAATCAAAATTAATTAAAAGATAAGAATTTCAAGTTTATAGAAACTTTCCACCCTTGGTTGTAGCAGTGGAAGGAACTTCTTCAAGCTTCCTCTCTTGGAAATCTCATCTTGGTCTTTCTTCTCCACTTTCTTCTTCCTTCTCTCCTCCTTCTCTTGAGGTGTTTTCTTTCTGAAATTTCCAGAGCAAAAGGAAGAAAAATGAAGTGGGAAATGAAGGAGATGGGAGGTGTAGGCCGGATTTGACAGGGGGGTAGGTTTAGGATCTAGGTGGTTTGTAGACCAAAACCATGGCTTATGCCCATTGGTTTTGTGTTTGTTATGTTGGCTGCACAACATAACCCTTAACGAGTTCCAACGAGTGTGAGACGAGTGTGTTAACGGGTGCACGCAACCTATATTCACTGTAGTATCATACCGTGTTATATTTGCATGTGCGTCGTGCCGAAAACTAGCAGTTATACTAGTATCGGTCCGTCTCGTTCTTGTGCATCTTTTAGAATACAATTCGCCCATGAACCGTCCTGTAACCCTAACCATATACCACGATATCAAAATCAAACAAAACACTACAATCGTGTGCACGCATACAGTCAATATACATTCATACATATATATTTAGGTATCGTACAATACGGGGTGTTACAGAGTTGCAACGGGGTAGGGTGGATTCGGTTGGGTTTGGGTTCAGCGAAAACAAAGAGAGGGTAGGGAACGGGGAGAGAGAGAGGGTAACGGCGGATGAGAGAGAGAGAATAAATTATTAGGGTTTAATAGGATTATTTATAGGGGATCAAGAATTAGGGTTTTGGGTTGAAATTATGTGGGTTCTGGGTAACGGTTTTGGCTCCAAAAAAAGAAAAATAAATGCAATTGGATGAGACGAACACAAAGAAGAACAAATCAAACTCAAAATAGAAAGAGCAAAATTTGCAAAGAGAACAGTATCCAACCAAAAAAACATAGATTGGTCAAGCGAGAATAAAAGAACCCAAGAAAAGACAAAATAAACTATAACAAATGAATTCAAATGCAATAATCAAAAGAATTCAAAATACAATAAAATCTAAAAATAAGGCTTACAGTGCAACTGGTTGATAATTCCTTCAGATCTGGATGTTTTGCATATCCATCAGAAATGAAAATTTTACTTCTCTGAAATGAATGAGTTGGAGAAAATTTTCAACTGAGATGTTAAATTAGACTTAAATATATTTCCAAAGAACCTAATAACTTGCAATTTCATTGAGAGTGTGATTTATGGTGATAGCATAACGGCTGGTTGTTTAGTATCTTACTGTTTTGAATTGAATATATGCTTGCATCATACCCGGGCTTTAGAATTGACTTAATTGATGTTTATTCTGACCTCTGATTTGTGTTTTGTTCATTTTAGAGTTGTTCTTGTGGTACCTAATGTGATTCTATGATCGAGCAACTCTTGGATCAAGATTGATCATGCTTGAGTTAACATGTATATTTCCATTATTGTGTTAATTCTATAATGGAGTTAGATAGTTGTCAGTTATATTTTGAATCATGTTTGATCATGTTTTAAGTTGGACTTGTTAATGTCTATTAAGTTTTTGTGTGATTGGCTATACATTAGTTTGTGGTTGCCTAGGGTAATGGTATCAACTTAGGACTATCAATCCATTTGACCATTAGTAATTAGTGCCCTTGTTACCTCAAGTGCTATGGATGAAGATAGTCTTCATGCGCCAGCAGGATCGTTACCCACGGAGGGGTTTGATTGCGGGACGAAGACGGGGTCGAGATCTAAGCAAGAGGGTGTTTGGCAATCGACGAAGGTTGAATCGCTAAAGTCGCTGGGTCTAGTTTGTGTCGAGTTGGGCAAACTTTTAAGCCTGGTCTAGGGGCCATGTTTGTTTCCCTAGGGCTTGTGATTTTGGTTAAGACAGGGTTTTACTACCATGTAATAGACTGGTTATCTATAATCTCTGCTCAATTAAGATCTATAATTGCTTAACCAGGACTTGTAGTTGTATCCTAAGACCTGAGCATGTCTTTTTTATTGATAAGATAGGCACAAGTCGGGTGGTTATACTCTCCTGTGAAGGGGATACGTGCTACAACATCTCGCCTGGTGAGGGGGACGGCCGGCGTTGTCTTGTCTGTTAATTTATGGGGTAGTGATAAGACTGGGAGGTGCCCCTATCGGATGTAGGGAATACAACTACTAATCCGTTAAGTTCTATGTTGTTTAGCACGGGAAGGGAGCTAGAGTAAGACTCCAATGTGTGAGTAAGATTCTATGCATCTCGGTGAGCGGGGGTACCGTGGGGCCACTTTTATGCTCGTGGCAACTTTTGGGTGAGGTCCGGAGCAGTGGTATTGCGGGGATCGGGTGTAGTGGAACGGGGACACCACTACTGACTGTGGAAGCAGAATTGGACCGAAGAACTGTAACCTCACCAGTCACTAGATGAATGTCAGGAACTGGAAAGAGTACAAGATTAGGATGCATCGCAATAGATCGAACCCTACAATCAGGAGAAAGCAAACTCTTTGGAAAGAATGTAGTATGGGATGCATAAGTTTTCATTGAAGTTGTATTTCGGAAAGTATGTAGTATGGGATGCATACGTTTCCAAATGGATTGCATTAGAGTAAGTGCATTGCGTGCATTTGAAATTGTGTTTTCGACTCTAGGGCTTGACATACACTAACACTTATGATTTGACTGCACATTTTTCTTTTGCATCAAATATTGGTTGTTAATTTTTGGAGAGTCGTTGGTTTTATCAGCATTGTGTCAGTTGCATTCAACTGACGTGCCCGCAGTCTATTTAGTTACAGGACTACTATATCGCCGAAGTAGGAGACTCGAGCTGCGCGGAGCGTCAGGTGGAGATTGCAAGATATGTACAAAAATTTTATTGATGTAATTTAAAATGTAAAAGATTATGTAAGATTGTATTGTATAGTGTAACATTCCAGGATGTAATAAAAGTGTTTAATTTTCTGTATTGTCCGTGTTGCGAGACTATTTGAAGTAAAGTTTATGGCTTGTGTCTCGAGTTCCCAGTACTGGGAAACTCAGGGCATTACAAAGTGGTATCAGTGTTGACTTCAAATTATAGTCTAACATAGTCAAAAATTAGACTTGGATGCCCCAGTTAGAGTTGTGTTTAGTTGGATAGCAGGATGACCGTAAATCATACTGGTACATTTTGCAACTTATGTTTATGATTTATTCCTATGTCTGAGCCAACGCCAGTGTAATTTTTCTTTTTAATAAAAATTTTGGTGCAGCCGGATGTCGATGAGGTAAACCTGTAACCGGACATCAATGGAGGCACCTGCAACTGGATATTGGGGAGACAAATCTGCAACTAAACATCCAGAAGGCAAATCTGCAACCGGATGTCGAGGAGGCAAAACTGCAGCCTGTTGACAAGGTGGCAAGCCTGCAGAAGAGCATCAACGGAGGCAAAGTCACAACACAAGAGTCGAGGAAGAAGGCAGTGGAGCCAACGACTGTAACCACTGTTTTCCATTTTATGTATTTTTGCATGTATTTCTTTTTTCATGTATTTGTTTCAGCTTGTATCTCTTTTTGGACTGTATATTGGATCTTATTTTTCAATATATTCATTTTATTGTTTCATCACCTTTATTTGGATTCTTGATTCTTTTGTCTCCTATTATTTTCCCTCTATGTTTGATTGGACCGTTATTTTGATCCCCATTATTTATTGTTCATGTCTTATTTTTGTTGTTGTTGTTCCTACTTCATTCTTGTTCACCCTAAATCTATTTGGATTTCTTTTTATTTAAAACCCATTTATTACTATACCCTATAACCCCTTGGACCCGTTAAACCCATACCCGTTACCCTAATTATACCCATCAGCCGTCGCTTTCCCCTAACCCCAATCTTTTTTTTTCACTGTGTATATATACCCATATGCACCTTTTGACTGTTCATCTTCCCGGCCACCTCCAACCCCTTTACCCATCGCTCCCGAACCCTGGTCCCCTTCAACCCCTACTCTACCTCATCCTCTTCAACCTGTGTAGCCTCTCCCTGTGCTCTCCAACTCCCGACGCACCTCCACAGCGACCTCCCGCTATCTCCCCCTCTTCCTGTGTACGACCCCGACATGCCCTCCTCTCGACGCTCCACAGTGCAATGCCACCTGTGGCCCTGTCTCCCTGCTTCGACCTGCATCAGCCGCGGCAATTCCAATATCGTCATGTATCCGCCGGCACCTCCTCGTGCACCCTGCAGCCTGCCGACGGCCACCATTCCTCGCCGTAGTCGTTTACTCTCCTCCGCTTTGTCGACGCACAACAGCAACAGTAGCTCACTGTCGTCGCCATCTCCTTGCCGTGCACACCCCTGTCATTGCCGTGTTCTCGGGAGTGTGTGCGTTGTTCGTGTTCGTGGGATCGTGAGAGTTCGTTGTTCGTGGATCGTGTTCGGCTTCGTTCGTTGTGTTCGTTGCCCGGGAATCCATTTCCGTTATTCTTGCTCTTATGCAGTTCCTGTCGTCATCTTTAAGGCCAATAACTTGTATTTTTTTCTTTGTGTAATACAAGTACTAAATACCTCCTGTAGTGCAGTTGTGTTCTAGAGATAATTCTTGTGTAAAACCCCTGTGATATCTTGTCTCTATTGTGTTGACCCGTCTGTAGTTGCCACATGTCACACATGACATGAAATAACCTAGGGATGACCACTTCTTGTTGTATACATGCTTGTTGTTGTATGATCTCGTATGCTTGATGTGTTGTTCGTAGTATACTAGTGGTAGACTTGTGAAATACCCTATACCATATTGCTTGGAAACCTAGTACATCATATTTCATGTTTGGTTATGTTCTGGATGAGTTTCATATGAACTAGTTGATTTTGTACATGAAGGATATTTTCTGTTTTGCCGGTTTTCCGTTTTTTATCAGTATTTTAGAAGGTCAGTATATAAAAATTATTTGTGAACATGGACTGTAGAGAATTCTGTCTATTTTCCAATCCTTCTGACAGATCTTAGTTTCATTTTATGAGTTGCGAGTTATGACTATTTTACTACAGTGGTGCAGAAAAATTCCAGATTTCGTTTTTTATGAATTTTGTGGATTAAACTATTTTTATTCTGATGTTAATAGTATTATTTTGATCCAATATTTTGCTAAGTATAACTAGACCTGATTGGGATTAACCCTAATTTTTTGTGGATTTAATTAATGAGTTTTACCAACTATCTTATACTTGTAAATAATAACTATACTCGTAGAATTTCCTTGCTGTTCAGGAAAGATACATAATTTCGACCTGATTCTACTTGCTGTTTGAAAAATCTTTCTGAATATGAATTATAACCTATTGTATCTATTTTGTCACCCTTTTGACAGATCTAGCTTTTGATTTATATTTTGTGAGATATTACTGTTTTAGTACTGCAGTATTTATGTTTCCCGATTTACAAAACTACCGTATGATGTTACTTGACTATTCTATTTATATTGGAAAATTATGAAACTTTATTTTCTGTTACTAAACATACTAGGGAATACCCTAGATTTTTTGTGGATTTAGTTATTGAGTTTTCATGCTGTTTTCCTGTTTAAGAATACAAATTTCTGATTTCTGGCTGAACATGTTTTCTGGATTCAAACTTATTTTGAGTTATGTTTTTGTGAAATACCATATGACTTATATATATTTGCTGGATTCAGTCGAGAGTCTATTTTCCAGATTCTTGGACAGATACAGATTTGCACATTTGTAGCAACGGGAATTCCAGATTTAGTGCAGTACTATCTTTCTGTCCTGAACTAGAATTTTCGTTGTTCTATTCATTTATGTGTTGTCTATCACCTGTACATGTTTATCTTTCAGTCTGAACCTGTTACTTGTTTATGCCAAGTTATTTTTGCTCTGTTTTGTGACACATACATGCCTGTCTGATAATAATAATAAAATAACCAAGCCTGGGTTAAGGAAACGATCTAGTAGTGGATAATATAAAAATGTGTACTTGGATGGGGTCCCGTGTTTCCCACAGGATTATCTGCTACGTGTTCATGACTACATGATATACGACTCTGTCTGTCTGGTTACCCTGACCGCACACTTTCCTATAGGAATGTGTACTCAGAAGAGAACCCATAGGTTCTATCTGTCTGTTTGATCTGTATCTGATATCTGTCTGTCTGATACCTGAGTATACGACCCTATAGAATCCCCTACGAAATCTAAACGTAATGTAGCGCCCCAAATTCCTAATATAGGAACTCGTGACACACTCCAGGATCTTTCTTCAAATGAGTTACTACACAACAAAAATCAAAGGAAATTAAAAACTTTTATTACATCAAATTGTTATTACAATGTCCAATGATTACAACAATTATAAATTAATTGTTACAACAAGCATGTACAATAAAATTTAGACAGTAACTTTCACTTGGATGCTTTCCCTTGCTAGAGTTTTCCCGCACTCCCAAGTCGACAATCCTGCACTGATAACTGTGGGCACGTCAGTTGATTATAACTGACGAAATTCTATATTCGACTATCCTCTCTATGCCATAATATAATGATTCCAACCTCAACAACCACAAATAATATTTGATGCAAAGAAAAAGGTGGCGTCAAGCAAGTGTCATTGTATGCCATGACCTAATCTAATGCACACTATGCACACATGCTCCTAAAGCTAATGCACGCTTGGTTGAAAGATATGCATCCCATACTACACACCCCCCAACCAAATGAAGTTCTTCAGTTTGATGGGGCTCGATCCCCCGCTATGCATCCTACTCTTTTGCTTTCTCCTGTTTCTGATTCCCGTGATGGTGAGGCTGCAGTCGTCCGGCTTACCCGTCACTGCTGTCATTAGTGGTGTTCAATCCTCGTATTTTATCCACTATGCCCGGGATCCCAGTTGCAGGCTTACCCTGCATGACTGTAATCATGGTATGTTGCTGTATCTATGTCTCCCCGAACCTCACCAAAAACTGATATACGGGCACCAGGGCTCCTCGTTGGAGGACTTAGTCTTTCCCGTAGAGGCTCGCTTTGTGGGGACTTCCTCTAAACCTCCTGCCCGCATCGATCAACAAAGGACATGATGGATATAAGGTTTTCCCCAACTCCGCTACACTCGTCCTTACACTAGAGCAGAACTTGCAGTCGAGACGACGTCGACACTCCAAACCTCCTCAAAGGTTGTTTCGGACATAAAGGCATTCCTGTCGAAACAGCGGAGCCCCCACAGAGTCTCCCCAACTCCGTTACAAGGCGGCTTGGGGTCCCTGTCCGCGTTAAACGAACCTAGGATTTGGCTAGTCCCTGCTGACGCCATGCGTCCCCTTGACAGGCGAACACCCCCGCTAGTGCCTGTCCTTACATTCAACCAAGAATCTATCTAGTCCTGCCAAAGTATCCATGCTATCCCACTCCAAGACTAAAGGTAAGGTTAATTACACGAATACTATTATCTCTTTTATCAACCGATTACTAAAAATCCATCACTCTTGCAAAACCCTAATTCTCTTTCATTTTCTTATTTGAAGTAAGGACCTCTAGGCGAGCTATCTCATATTACCCATTCCCTTAGTTAGGTGATCTATCTACCATATCCAATCCCTAACTTGATAATCAACTTGGCTTTCTATGAACAACTAGTTAAGTTCTACTTGTAGACTCTCTCTAGTTAGTTACCTTTTATCATTAATGGATCTTAACCCATCCCACACTAGGACTCAACTAGTCCTCCAGTCCTGGACCTACACTTGGCACGAACCAACGACAAATCGACCTCGTCGATTGTCTCAACCGCCATCTACGCTTGGAGATCGATTGCAACCTCGACTGGACCAACACATAGGTCCCGCTAACCTTCGCGCTCCATGGTCCTTGAAAAGTGGTACCTCCAAAACAAAACCATGGAATCTATCCATGCACGGTGAGTGCGTCGGTGCACGAGTCATCTCCTCCAACACGTTCGATGCGACACGGGTCTTATTCTACCTGTCTAGGTTTGTCAACAAGATTTAGTCCTAGAGTCTCAATACTCAATTCAATGTACCCTAACATGGTACACCACACTAGGAGTAAGTCCTAACCTATGAATATACAAATAGGGGTTCTAAGAGCCCTATAATTGACAATTTATGAATCCAAAAAGCAAGCACACATTTGGCGTTTATGCCACAACGAAGTCATTCCCGGTCCCGATTCTTTGAGGAATCACGATCGGGCGCTCCCATGCTTCTACTCAAGGTAGGCAGCAAGTAATAGCCCACTTTGGGCATGGATTTTCATCCCAAAATGGTTAACCACACTACCCCAACATCCAATACAATTTTCACTTCGAAACAGTAAACAACGTTGTCTATTTTGGGGTCTACAAGCAACTATGAGCTACTCTTAGCAAGGAACTTTAGGTAATTTATGTCCTAACCGAAGTACATATTTATAACATGAGTCTTGACCTCAAACAGCAACTCTAAGCCAACAAGATACAAGTTTAAACTCATCTCAATGAACATGGTGCAAAATAGTAAGCTCTAAGATTCACTATGATTCTGTCGTCACTTGAAAAATCATATAAAATCGCACACTTATCCAAATCATTATTTCTCAGTCATTCCAAAAAGTTCTATGTGTCTAATAAAACTTCGTAGTTACAAGTTTCTTCAGAATAGGTCGTTTACAAGCTCTGATGGTCCCATCTTTAACAGGTATACAGATTCTCAGAACAACACATTATAATAACACAGTCATGGGGTAAAATACGATTAAAATATTAAACAGTGTCAAAACATAATGGAATTTTAGATTCTAGGTCCTGACACAGGACGTGACAACAATTCCAAAAACCAAGTGATTCTACCAAGTAAATTTTTAATTATGCTTCTTTGAATAACACAAAAAACAGAGCAATAACAGTAGCAGTTCTATTTACTAAAATAACTAGCTAAGTTTGCATAATTTTATTAACATAGCTACAATAGTCCAAATCTCATGAAATTTGAAACATAGGTGTTAGATACCTTTAAAAGATACGTACTAAAATTTCAGATCATTACCATAAGCATGCATCAAGATACAAGTCATTCTTTCGCAACAATAACAACAAAAACTGTTTCTTTCTATTCTGACCAGTACGCAAGTTTTCATTTTATTTTAATAGCAGAAAAATCATAAAAATTTGAAAAAATTACTGAAGGTGTACGACACATAAATGAACATTATGTATAAATTTCAAGTTAATCCAAGTAGTATTGTTCAAGTTATGACCTACGAGCTGACAGCAAAAATTCAGCTTTTTTAACAGGATTTTCTATTTTGGATTTCTTAGCACAAAACGAGTTATTCAAGTTCATACAAGAGCATGCATGTAACTTTTTAGTCACTAAAACCACCATTCAACAATAAAAACAAAACAAAGAGATTAGAATCACCCACCTTTGCTTGTAGTTTGATCTCCTTCTAGCTCCGTGCTTGTTGGTCTTCCTTCTTGACTCCAACTTGAGCTCCTTGCTTCTCCTCCTTGTTTTAGCCTCCTCTTTTCTTCTCCTTGGCTTTTTCTTCTTCTTCTTACTCCAAATCAGTAGCTAGAGTGTAGAGAGTGAGGTTTGGAGGTTTAGAAAAGTGTAGGAGTTGTAAATAAAAAGTGGAGTTGAGAGGGGGCTTTAAAACAAAAGATAAGAGGGAGATGGAGGGGTTTGGTTGGATTCTAAGGCCATGGGGAATGGGGGAAACATCTCATCATGCATGGGATTGGGATATGAGGGAAGTGGAGAGTGGGAGAGGATAAAGACTCATCATGAGTCAAATATGTTCAAACAATAAAACCCTCACCCTAACTTGTTTTCCTTCCCTTTCCCCCCCATTGTAGGCCGGCCATTCTTGGGCTTGTTCCCATTTTTTTTTGTTTAAGTGTTGTTTTGGTGTGTTACATTGGGCTTCACAAGACCAAAATCAAAAAATAAAATTGCATATGTGTATTTTCATGTGCATAGAAAAAAAAAATAATTTCTTTAACACAAAATAATTTTATAACTAGTAGAATCTAGTTTGTTTATAAAACGTATTTATCAAAAATTAGGGTCGTTACACGTAATTTGTTTGAATGTAGCAACCATGTGGTAAACGGATGGACGCATGAAGTGCTACCTAAATAGTAATAACACAAGACCTGTAATAACATGATATCTGTTACCTGTTCACCTGTATCTGTTATCTGACATCTGTTATCTGTATACCTATCTGCATACCATCTGACACTTGACATCTGATACATATTTCATGTACCTGTTAGCATACCATGTTACTTGATTCTGTTTTCTGATTTATGTTAGACATTCTGTTTTACTCTGTCATACCTATTCAATGCTATGTTTATTTCTGTTATTATTTTATATTTGTTTATCCTTTTCCTGTACTTGTGCCTGCACTATAAGCGGCCTGTAACTTGCATTGACGGGAGTTTGTTTTCTTTTTCCTCTTCCCTCAATTTATTAAATGGCAGATTATGGAGATCAACAGCCTGATGGAGTTGGTGATATGAGATTCTAGATGCTGGCGTTTTGCTATTATTATTATTTTCCTGTTTGCTTGTTTTGAATAATTGTATCTGTTACTTGGATTTATTTTGTATTTTGGCAATGTGACTTAGGATTATTGACTTATTCATATCTGATTTATTTGAGATTATTATATTTTGTTTCAAGTAAATTCTGTTGGTATTGGTTCATCTTTGCATGCGTGGTTGACTTTTCTTGCTTCCGACTCTGATTATTCTTGTGAAATATTGTAAAGATCCTGACAGCTTATGGATGATGAAAATCATTCGCTGGGTTTAGTCACGTATCCGTATTTCGTGTTCTCTTTTTGCGAAGCGGGGCATGATAAGGTTTTTAGTGGTAACAGAGACCAGGTTTGGCTAACGTATTAGTTTGACTGATATATTAGACAAGCTTGGCTCAATCTGGGATTGGCTCAACATTTCATTGACCATGCATACATAAATAAATTATAATCAATTTTGATCTGGATGCTAATTGTTTTTGACTCTTGTGCAGACTATGGCTCGTAGAGGTTCTACTTCTCGTCCTTAGGATGACCAGCCCGGGCTTGAGGCCATTACCAATGAGTTGGAATGGCTGATCAATATGCAGCAGAACCACAGTGATGTGGTGATGACTGCTTTGGAAGCTGCTCGAGTTCAGCTGCCCGCTGTGCCTATGCAGGCAACTCTCCCTCTCCATCCGGATACAGTCACAGATTTCATGAGGCTGCATCCTAACAGATTCTCTGACACTGAGATGCCTTTGGAGGTAGAACAATGGTTGATCCGTACTGAGCAGTTGCTTTTGGCAGCTAGAGTTGCAGATGATGATAGAGTGGATGTGGTTAGCCATCCAACTGGTGGATCTGGCTAAGTAAACCAGGGTATGGCTCAGTGGGAATGCGCATCAAGCAAACTAAGTGAACCAGGGTATGGCTAGAGGCGGGTATCCATCAATGACTTGTTCGATCGGCTTCAATGTGCAGCAGTGTTGTCTAAGGCCAACTTGCAGCCAGGCAAACACCAGGTTCGCATCAAGGAGGAAGAAGTACCGAAGACGGAGGAGGATCACGCCAAGCATTAGCAAGCTGCAAGGAGACTGGAGTGGCATTTCTTGCCTTCGTCCTTTTTCTAAGGAGGGAGTGGCTACCGACCCTAAAAAGATGTGTCGTGACATGAAGCAGCATTCCTGGCAAGCACGTACAAGCATGACATAGTTGACCTAGTGCTTAAGTATTGCAAGAATCAGAAGTTCAAGACCGGAGACCGAAGGACCGCATCGGCCTTCATCTACTCATGATGACAGTGGAAGATTATCCTTTATCAACAATGATTTCATCACAAGGCTGCTTAGAAGTCCAAAGTATGACCACTCGATTGAGCGAAAGTGAACGAACCGACGCACTCTCTGGCGACAAGTTATCAGTCACCGAGGAAGCTAGCCCAGGGATATATCAAAGGCTTTTGAAGATACATGATGTGGCAATATAATCAGCTTTCAACAGAAAGCCAGGGTCTACTTCGCATCTCTGGGAAAACTTATGAGCAAGTAGGGAAATAGAAACCGGCTACAACACAACTTTCACCACGGGCAGGTGGGCAGACAAAAGAAGACACGCCGAGCATTGAGAGCTTGTTGGGCTGGCATCGAGTATCTTGGAGGGACCAGCGCATCAAGGGAAACGCTTGGGAATATGGAGATGGTTAAGGAATTTTTAATGCCAAGCTTCCCAAAAAGAGAATACGAAATACGGATATGCGACAAAAGCCAAGCGAATAATTTTTATCATCCATATGCTATTCGGAATCTTTACAACATTTCACAAGAATAATCAGAGTCGGAGCAAAAGAATCAACCAAGTATGCACATATGAATCAAAATACCAACAAGAATACTCGAAACAAAAATATATTAATCTCAAATAATCCAGATCTGAATAAGTCAAAATCCTAGGTCACATTGCCCAAATTCAAAATAAATCCAATTACAAGATACAACTGTTCAAAGCAAGCAACAATAAATAATAATAGCAAAATTCAGCAGCTAGTATCTCATATCACTAACACCATCTGGTACCTGTTCTCCAAAATCTGCAATTTAACAATTGTAGGAATAGGAAAGAGAAAACAAACTCCTGTCAATGTAAGTTACGGACCGCTTGTAATGCAGGATACAAGTATATGGAAAAAGCTAACCAATAACATGGAATATACACGATAACAAAATAGAATACTAGCATGGCAAGATGAACAAGTACAAGTGGCATGTATCTAGTGTCAAGTGAACAAGGATAATGCAAACAAGTAACAAGTATCACGAATCAAGTATCACGAAGTCAAGTAATGAGTAACAAGTATCATGTTGCAAGACAAACATGTACGGGTGAAAGATAACACACAAAAGGTTAAAACAACGAAATTCCTAGTTCAGGACAGCAACACAAACTGTACTAAAACTGAGATTTCCGTTGCTACAAACCTACAAATCTGAATCCGTCGAAAGGCCTAGAAAATAGACTCCCGACCGAATCCAACAAACATATATAAGTCATATAGTAGTTCATAAATTAAGTCTCAAAACTGATTTGAATACAGAAAACATGTTCAGCCAAAAATCAGAAGATCGTATTCAAAGTCAGGAAAATAGCATGAAAACTCATTAAATAAATCCACGAAAAATCTGGGGTATTCCCTTGTATGTATAGTAACAGAAAATCAAGTTTCATAATTTTCTAATAAAAATAGAGTAGTCAAGTAAAATCAGAAAACACCAAGACACGATAGTTTTGTAAATCTGAAATCACAAACACTGCAGTACGAAAACAGCAATTTCTCAAAAACCATAAATCAAAATCCAAATCCGCCAAAAGGGTAAGAAAATAGATACAGTAGGCTAACTTTTATATTCATAAGTAGTTTACAAATAGCAAGTAGAATTAGGTCAAAAACCAGGTTTTTAACCGATTAGTAGTAAAATTCTGCATGTAAAATCTTTATTTGCGAGCATGAAAAGGTTTGTAAAAATCCTCAAATAAATCCACCAAAGTTTTGGGTAAACTCCAATCAAGTCTAGAAATACCGAGCAAAATTTCAGATCAAAATAATAATTTTAACACCAGAATAAAAATAGATTACTCTTCAGAATTCATAGAAAACAAAATCCGGAAATCTTTCGACACCACTGTACTAAAATAGACATAACTCGCAAACCAAAAATCGAAAATGAGATATGTTAAAAAGGCTGGAAAATAGACATAATTCTCTACAATTGATGTTCACAAAATATTTTCAAATGCTGACCTTAATAGGGTCTAAAATACTAATCAAAACAGAAAAGCCAGCAAAACTGAAAATATCACATATGCACAAAATTCACTGGTTCACATAGAACTCATCCAAAACACAACCAAACACAAAATAGAGTATACTAGATGTCCAAGCAACCTGATATAGGGTATTTCACAAGTCCACAACAAGTCTGCCATGAATAACACGAACGAGCACAAGATAACATATGAATAACACGCATATATGCTACAAGATGTGGTCAATCCTAGGTTATATCATGTCATGTATGTCTTGAGGCAACTATGGTCAAAACATCACTATAGAGAAGATATCAAGAAGGTGATTCACACAAAAATTATCTCTAGAATCTAACTACACTACATGCGGTATTTAGTACTTGTATTTGCAAAGGAATTTATTACAAGTTACTTGCCTTAAACGACACCACGCAAGATTAACGGGAACAGATTCCCGGCAACGAACACGACCACAACGAATGAACGCGAATACGAACCACGAGCGAATCATGAACCCAACAACGAACACAATAACGAGCACACGAACGAGGAACACACGACCCAAAGATGAGTACAACTCATGAACCACACACAACAACCAACCACATTCGATGCACCCAACACACGCACTCAAGAGAGCAGTCGGGGCTAGCCGTGGGGGCTGCTGTCGGAAGTGCACAACACGGGGGGTGCTCTGGTGCGGGTGGCTGCCCATTCCTGTGCATCGGCAGAGGGATAGCACAACATGCTTGTGCTGTTGTTGCGGTTGACAAAGAAGCTCAGGCAAGGGGGGACCCTGGTGGTCGCGCCGCGGGGGAATTCGCCGGCAGGGAGAAGGAGACGGAGGCAGAGGGAGAGAGGAGCACACAGGGGGACAAGCGGGAGAGGGATGAGTAGGGAGAGATCAGGAGGGAGGACGATGGGTTGAGAGTAAATGAAGAGGCAGGGATGAGGTGCAAGGGTTGCGGTGCTGAGGGGATAAGCAGGACGGGTGAGAGAAGGCTGACGGGGAAAATGAAGCGACACGAGGGTGAAGGTGACAGGGATGATGGGTTTATATAGAGATGGAGTTAGGGTTGTGGGGGGTGACGGGTTTGGCATATTGGGTTTGGGTTAGTTAACGGGAAGGGTAGTTTAGGGTTAGTGGATAGGCTATTGGATAGACTTGTTAATGGGTTCAGTGTATAATTAGGTTTTAGGAGTAGTAGAAGATGGGTATTGGGTATATATATAATGGGTATGGGTAATTATAGGGTTTAATAAAAAAAAACTAATAGAAAAATAATTAACCAATAAAATGTGGGGTTACATAACAAATTATATTTTGTACAACAGTGTGGAAATAATTTGAAATAACTACTAATACAATTAGCATATAGAAATAGATGTTTAATAACCACTCAAAATTAATAACAATAATAACAATAATACTAATAATAATAACAAAAATAAGATTTTCATTACAATATAAAATCATAGAAAATAGTTACAATAAAATTATTGATCGAAAAATAGATTTTAATGGAAGATCCAACAATACATTTTAACAAAAGAATTTGAAAACCGAAAAAATAGTTTGCGAAAATTTTAAATACCGAAAATACGTTTTTGGGAAAAATAGGGGTTACAAATCCTACCCACCTTACAACAAAATTTCATTCTCAAAATATGCTTAGGCGGTACATAGGACAAGGCAAAAGCAAACATAGGGGAAGGGTAACAAAACAGAGGGTTAAAGGGAAAGGAACAAAGCAGTGGCAACACCAGAAAAAGAAAGAAGGAAGTGGATAACAATGAAGTCAACTGGAATGCAAGAAAAGAAACAAACGGTATCAAAAGGAGAGAAACAACACAAGGTAACAAAGCGAGATAGGGAGTAGGCAGAACTGGAATCTAAATGAGAATGAACGGGGAAGAATTGAATCAAATAATTAATGGGTGCATGATGGCAAAAATGGGACGCAAGAAGGAAGTAACTGGTACCAAAAATGAAGAAGAAACAACACAAGCCTTGCAAAATAACAAAGCAAAGAGATGAAGAAATAGATAGAGCTGGATTCGAAGAAAGGATGGACAAGGAAGAGATGAACGAAGCAATGAGTCAACGGATGAAGACGAATACAAGGGATGAAAAGAAGCAACTAGTGCAGGAAAGGAGAAACAACAAGAGAATCCTGGGACTTGTGGATTTTGGGCCCACACGCTTCCGCTGTGCCACTCTGATCGGGGAAGACTCGCCAATAACATCCAGCGATGCCGACTGACGGACCAAGCAAGAAAGAACAGAATGGATGACACCAGAATCAAGGAATATGGGTACGAAAAGAATGAATTCATACCTAAAAAGAAATCAACAAATGAGGACAACTAAAGAAGACGGAAGAATCAAGGAATCAAGGGATTGAATAAGATGGATCAAAATGAAAGGAATAAGACTTGTATCCAGATCAATGTTGATTATAATTTATTTATGCATACATGGTTGGTGAAATGTTGAGCCGATCCCAGTTCGAGCCAAGCTTGTGTAATATATTAGGCAACTAATTCATTAGCCAAACCTGGTGCTCTGATACCATAAAAAACCCTGTGGCGCTCTGCTTCCCAAAAAAAGAATACAGAATACGAATACCCGACAAAAGCCCAACGAATGATTTTTATCATCCATAAGCTGTTCGAAATCTTTACAACATTTCAAAAGAATAATTAGAGTCGGAAGCAAAAGAATCAACCAAGTATGCACATATGAATCAAAATACCAACAAGAATACTTGAAACCAAAATATATTAATCTCAAATAATCCTGATCTGAATAAGTCAAAATCCAGGGTCACATTGCCCAAATACAAAATAAATCCAAGTTCAAGATACAATTGTTCAAAGCAAGCAACAAGAAATAATAATAGCAAAAATCTGCAGCTTGTATCTCATATCACCAACACCATTTTGTACCTGTTCTTCAAAATCTGTAATTTAACAATTGCAGGTATAGAAAAGAGAAAACAAACTCCCGTCAATACAAGTTATGGGCCGCTTGTATTGCAGGATACAAGTACATGGGAAAATCTAACTAATAATATGGAATATACTTGATAACAAAATTGAATACTAGCATGGTAAGATGAACAAGTACAAGTGGCATGTATCTAGTGTCAAGTGAACAAGGATAATGCAAACAAGTAACAAGTATCACGAATCAAGTATCACGAAGTCAAGTAACGAGTAACAAGTATCATGTTGCAAGACAAACATGTACGGGTGAAAGATAACACACAAAAGGTTAAAACAACGAAATTCCTAGTTCAGGACAGCAACACAAACTGTACTAAAACTGAGATTTCCGTTGCTACAAACCTACAAATCTGAATCTGTCGAAAGGCCTAGAAAATAGACTCCCGACCGAATCCAACAAACATATATAAGTCATATAGTAGTTCATAAATTAAGTCTCAAAACTGATTTGAATACAGAAAACATGTTCAGCCAAAAATCAGAAGATCGTATTCAAAGTCAGGAAAACAGCATGAAAACTCATTAAATAAATCCACGAAAAATCTGGGGTATTCCCTTATATGTATAGTAACAGAAAATCAAGTTTCATAATTTTCCAATAAAAATAGAGTGGTCAAGTAAAATCAGAAAATACCAAGACACGACAGTTTTGTAAATCTGAAATCACAAACACTACAGTACGAAAACAACAATTTCTCACAAAAAATAAATCAAAATCAAAATCCGCCAAAAGGGTTATAAAATAGATACAGTATGCTAATTTCATACTCAGAAACAGTTTACAAAAAGCAAGTAGAATTAGGTCGAAAACCAGGTTCTTTACTGAACAGTAGTAAAATTCTACATGTAAAATCTTTATTTGCGAGCTTGAAAAGGTTTATAAAACTCCTCAAATAAATTCACCAAAATTCTGGAAAAACCCAATCAAGTGTAGAAATACTGAGCAAAATTTCAGATCAAAATGATAATTTTAACACCAGAATAAAAATAGATTACTCTTCAGAATTCATAGAAAACAAAATCTGGGAATCTTTCGACACCACTGTAGTAAAACAGACATAACTCGCAAACAAAAAACGGAAACTGAGATCCGTCAAAAAGGTTAGAAAATAGACAGAATTCTCTACAAATCATGTTCAGAAAATATTTTCAAATACTGACCTTAATAGGGTTCAAAATACTGATCAAAACAGAAAAGCCAGCAAAACTGAAAATATCACATACGCACAAAATTCACTAGTTCACATAGAACTCATCCAAAACGCAACCAAACATAAAATAGAGTATACTAGATGTCCAAGCAACATTATATATGGATTTCACTAGTCCACAACAAGTCTACCATGAATAACACGAACGAGCACAAGATAACATATGAATAACACGCATATATGCAACAAGATGTGGTCAAGCTTAGGTTATATCATGTCATGTATGTCGTAAGGCAACTACGAGCACACGAACAAGGAACACACGACCCAAAGATGAGTACAACTCACGAACCACACACAACAACCAACCACGTTCAACACACCCAACACACGCACTCAAGAGAGTAGTCGGGGCTGGCCGTGGGGGCTGCTGTCGGAAGTGCACAACACGGGGGGTGCTCTGGTGCGGGTGGTTTTCCGTTCCTGTGCATCGGCGGAGGGATAGCACAACAAGCTTGTGCTGTTGCTGCTGTTGCCGAGGAAGCACGGGCAAGGTGGGGACCCTGGTGGTACCGCCATAGGGGAAATCGCCGGCAGGGAGAAGGAGACGGAGGCAGAGGGAAAGAGGAGCATACAGGGGGACCAGCGGGATAGGGATGAGCAGGGGAGAGATCGGGAGGGAGGACGATGGGTTGAGAGTGGATGAAGAGGCAAGGATGAGGTGCAAGGGTTGCGGTGCTGAGGGGATGAACAGGACGGGTGAGAGGAGGCTGATGGGGGAGACGAAGCGACACAAGGGTAAAGGTGACAGGGATGATGGGTTTATATAGAGATGGAGTTAGGGTTGTGGGGGGTTACAGGTTGGGCATATCGGGTTTGGGTTTGTTAACTGGTTGGGTAGTTTTGGGTTAGTAGATAATAAGCTATTGGATAGACTTGTTAATGGGTTAAGTATATAAATGGGTTTTAGGAGTAGTAGAAAATGGGTATTGGGTATATATATAATGGGTATGTGTAATTTTAGGGTTTAATAAATAAAAAACTAATAGAAAAATAATTAACCAATAAAATGTAGGTTTACATAACAAAATATATTTTGGACAACAATGTGGAAATAATTTGAAATAATTACTAATACAATTAGCACATAGAAATAGATGTTTAATAACCACTCAAAATTAATAACAATAATGACAATAATACTACTAATAATAACAAAAATAAGATTTGCATTACAATATAAAATCATAGAAAGAAGTTACAATAAAATTATTGATCAAAAAATAGATTTTAAAGGAAGATCCAACAATACATTTTGACAAAAGAATTTGAAAACCGAAAAAAAAATTTCGAAAATTTTAAATACAGAAAATACGTTTTGGGAAAAACAGGGGTTACAAATCCTACCCACCTTATAACAAAATTTCGTCATCAAAATTTGCTTAGGCGGTACATAGGACAAGGCAAAAGCAAACATAGGGGAAGGGTAACAAAACCGCAGATTAAAAGGAAAGGAACAAAGTAGTGGCAACATCAGAAAAAGAAAGAAGGAAGTGGATAACAATGAAGTCAACTTGAATGCAAGAAAAGAAACTAACGGTATCAAAAGGAGAGAAATCGCACAAGGTAACAAAGCGAGATAGGGAGTAGGAAGAACTGGAATCTAAAAGAGAATGAACAGGGAAGAAATGAATCAAATAATGAATGGGTGCATGATGGAAAAAATGGGATGCAAGAAGGAAGTAACTGGTATCAAAAATGAAGAAGAAACAACACAAGACTTGTAAAATAACAAAGCAGAGAGATGAAGAAATAGATAGAGCTGGATTCGAAGAAAGGATGGACAAGGAAGAGATGAACGAAGCAGTAAGTCAACGGATGAAGACGAATACAAGGGATAAAAAGAAGCAACTAGTGCAGGGAAAGAGAAACAACAAGAGAATCCTGGGACCTGTGGGTTTTGGGCCCACACGCTTCTGCTGCACCATTCTGATCGGGAAAGACTCTGCCAATAACATCCAGCGATACCGACTGACGGACCAAGCAAGAAAGAAAAGAATGGATGACACCATAATCAAGGAATATGAGCACGAAAAGAATGAATTCATAACCAAGAAGAAATCAAAAAATGAGGACGACTAAAAAAGACGGAAGAATCAAGGAATCAAGGGATTGAATAAGATGGATCAAAATGAAAGAAATAAGACTTGTATCCAGATCAATTTTGATTATAATTCATTTATGCATACATGGTTAGGGAAATGTTGAGCCGATCCCAATTCGAGCCAAGCTTGTCTAATATATTAGGCAACTAATACATTAGCCAAACCTGGTGCTCTGATACCACTAAAGACCCTGTCAGGCCCCGCTTCCCAAAAAGAGAATACGGAATACAGATACGTGACGAAAGCCCAACGAATGATTTTCATCATCCATAAGCTGTTCGGAATCTTTACAACATTTCACAAGAATAATCAGAGTCGGAAGCAAAAGAATCAACCAAGTATGCACATATGAATCAAAATACCAGCAAGAATAATTGAAACCAAAATATATTAATCTCAAATAATCCAGATATGAATAAGTCAAAATCCTTAGTCACATTGCCCAAATACAAAATAAATCCAAGTACAAGATACAATTATTCAAAGCAAGCAACAAGAAATAATAATAGCAAAATTCAGCAGCTAGTATCTCATATTACCAACACCATCTGGTACCTGTTCTCCAAAATCTGCAATTTAACAATTGCAGGAATAGGAAAGAGAAAACAAACTCCCGTCTATACAAGTTACGGGCCGCTTGTAATACAGGATACAAGTACATGGGAAAAGCTAACTAATAACATGGAATATACATGATAACAAAATAGAATACTAGCATGGCAAGATGAACAATACAAGTGGCATGTATCAAGTGTCAAGTGAATAAGGATCATGTAAACAAGTAACAAGTATCACGAAATCAAGTAACAAGTAACAAGTATCATGTTGAAAGATAAACATGTAAGGGTAAAAGATAACACACAAAAGGTTAAAACAACGAAATTCCTAGTTCAGGATAGCTAGACAGTACTGCACTAAAACTGAGATTTCCGTTGCTACAAACATACAAATCTGAATCCGTCAAAAGGCCTAGAAAATATACACCCGTCCGAATCCAGCAAACATATATAAGTCATATAGTAGTTCACGAAAATAAGTCTCAAAACTAATTTGAATCTAGAAAACATGTTCAGCCAGAAATCAGAAGATCGTATTCAAAGTCAGAAAAATAGCATGAAAACTCATTAAATAAATCCATGAAAAATCTGGGGTGTTCCCCTATATGTATAGTAACATAAATAAAGTTTCATAATTTTTCAATAAAAATAGAGTAGTCAAGTAAAATCAGAAAACACCAAGACACGATAGTTTTGTAAATCTGAAATCACAAACACTGTAGTACGAAAACAACAATTTCTCACAAACCATAAATCGAAATCCAAATCCGCCAAAAGGATAAAAAAATAGATACAGTAGATTAACTTTCATATTCAGAAATAGTTTACCAATAGCAAGTAGAATTAGGTCAAAAACCAGGTTTTTTACCGAACAGTAGTAAAATTCTGCATGTAAAATCTTTATTTACGAGCATGAAAAGGTTTGTAAAACTCCTCAAATAAATCCACCAAAATTTTGGGTAAATTCCAATCAAGTCTAGAAATACCGAACAAAATTTCAGATCAAAATAATAATTTTAACACCAGAATAAAAATAGATTACTCTTTAGAATTCATAGAAAACAAAATCTTGAAATCTTTCGACACCACTGTAGTAAAATAGACATAACTCGCAAACCAAAAACCGAAATTGAGATCCATCAAACAGGTTGGAAAATAGACAGAATTCTCTACAAATCATGTTCACAAAATATTTTCAAATGCGGACCTTAATAGGGTCTAAAATACTGATCAAAACAGAAAAGCCAGCAAAACTGAAAATATCACATACGCACAAAATTCACTAGTTCACATAGAACTCATCCAAAACATAACCAAATACAAAATAGAGTATACTAGATGTCCAAGCAACCTGATATAGGGTATTCACAAGTCCACAACAAGTCTACCACGAATAACACAAACGAGCACAAGATAACATATGAATAACACGCATATATGCAACTAGATGTGGTCAATCCTAGGTTATATCATGTCATGTATGTCGTGAGGCAACTATGGTCAAATCATCACTATAGAGATGATATCAATGAGGAGATTCACACACAATTTGTCTCTAGAACTCAACTACATTACAGGCGGTATTTAGTACTTGTAATTGCAAAGGAATTTAATATAAGTTACTTGCCTTAAACGACACCACGCAAGAATAACGGGAACAGATTCCCGGCAACGAACACGACCACAACGAATGAACCCGAACACGAATCACGAACGAATCATGAACCCAACAATGAACACAATAACGAGCACACGAACAAGGAACACACGGCCGAAAGATGAGTACAACTCACGAACCACACTCAACAACCAAACACGTTCGATACACCCAACACACGCACTA
Source organism: Hemerocallis citrina (assembly GCA_017893485.1). Classification (NCBI taxonomy): domain Eukaryota; kingdom Viridiplantae; phylum Streptophyta; class Magnoliopsida; order Asparagales; family Asphodelaceae; genus Hemerocallis; species Hemerocallis citrina. The sequence goes on from CM030358.1 coordinate 334,312,103, forward strand.
AAGAGAGCATTCGGGGCTGGCCATGGGGGCTGCTGTCGGAAGTGCAGAGCACGGGGGTTGCTCTGGTGCGAGTGGCTGCCCGTTCCTGTGCGTCGGCAGAGGGACAGCACAACATGCTTGTGCTGTTGCTGATGTTGCCGAGGAAGCACGGGCATGGGGGGACCCAGGTGGTCGCGCTGCAAGGGAAATCGCCAGCAGGGAGAAGGGGACGGAGGCAGAGTGAGAGAGGAGCACACAGGGGGACCTGCGGGAGAGGGATGAGCGAGGAGAGATCGGGAAGGAGGACGATGGATTGAGAGTAAATGAAGAGGCAGGGATGAGGTGCAAAGGTTGCGGTGCTGAGGGGATGGGCAGGACGGGTGAGAGGAGGCAGACGCGGGAGACGAAGCGGCACGTGGGTGAAGGTGACAGGGATGATGGTTTTATATAGAGATGGAGTTTGGGTTGAGGGTGGTGATTGGTTGGGCATATCGGGTTTGGGTTAGTTAACAGGTAGGGTAGTTTAGGGTTAGTGGATAATAGGCTATTGGATAGACTTGTTAATGGGTTCAGTGTATAATTGGGTTTTAGGAGTAGTAAAAAATGGGTATTGGGTATATATATATATAAAGGGTATGGGTAATTATAGGGTTTAATAAAAAAAACCAATAGAAAAATAATTAACCAATAAAATGTAGGTTTACATAACAAATTATATTTTGTAGAACAATGTTGAAATAATTTGAAATAACTACTAATACAATTAGTACATAGAAATAGATGTTTAATAACCACTCAAAATTAATAACAATAATAACAATAATACTAATAATAATAACAAAAATAAGATTTGCATTACAATATAAAATCATAGAAAATAGTTACAATAAAATTATTGATCGAAATTTTTTTTTAATGGAAGATCCAACAATGCATTTTGACAAAAGAATTTGAAAAGAGAAAAAATATTCTGCGAAAATTTTAAATACAAAAAATACGTTTTTGGGAAAAAATGGGTCACAAGATTGCACGACCTGAACCATGTATAATCTTTTACCTCTATTAAGCATCGTTCTGGGGACAGAATGTTTTCCTTTTTATGTACTTTTTGGGTGTATTTTTTTTCTTTTAAGTGTTTTATTCTTCTTGTATTTCTTTGGACCATGTATTTTGGATCTTCTTTTTTTTCTTCAATATATTCAATTTTTTTATTTTCGTCTCTTTTATTTGATCTTCTTGATTCAATCACCTCATGTGTTTCGTCTCTATCTGATCGAATCATTTTTTTTGATCCTCTTTATTCTATTGTTCGTGCCTATTTTATTTATTCATTTCTGTGCCAGTCTTATTTGTGGCTCACCCTATTTTTCCCTGTGGACTTATCCTATTTCATAAACCCTATTCTAATTTCTATGTGAACCCATTAGTTAAACCTATTTTTACAACCCAAATACCCATTAATTAATATCCAAACCAATTTACCTAATACTCAACCCACACCCAAAATACCCAAACCTGCTACTCTCTTTTCAGCTAAAACCCCTTATACAACCCCTATACCCGTTATCAAACCACCCGAAACCCATCTTTAACCCTAACCTTTATCAGTATATATATATATATATATATATATATATATATATATATATATATATATACTGATATATATAAAACCCCATATACAACCCCTATACCCGTTATCAAACCACACGAAACCCATCTTTAACCCTAATCTCTATCAAAACACACACACACACACACACACACACACACACACACACACACACACACACACACATATATATATATATACTGTGCCCACCCCTATTCATCTTCACCTTCCTCCGTCTTCACCTTCTTCACCTACCGAAACCCTACCTCCTACTTCCTTCCCATATCCCGATCTCTCCCAGCATCTTCCTCAACCTCCAAGCCACCTCTAGCCACTCTATGTTTCCCCATCCGATTGTAACGCCCCTTGTCACCTTCCTCTCGACTGTAGGCCAGGGACCAACACCCCCACATCCCTCTTGTAGTGGCACTCACCGTCGTCCTGTCGCACAGCCAGTGCAGCGACAGCCACTGCGAAAGCCGCCCTGTGTCCTCCCGATAGCCTGCAGCAACAGCGAACAATGACAGCAACTTCGCTGCATCGCCGTTCTCCCATGCACACCCCCGAGTTTCCTATTATCCTCGTGTGTGAGCGAGTGTTGTTTTGTTGGAGTTGTGATCGTGGGCTTGTGGTCGTAGTTCGTTGTTCGTGGTTCCTACTTTGGAGTTCAATCGGTTGAGTTCGTATCCCGGGAATCCGTTCTCGTTATTCTTGATCTTCATCATTTTCATTGTCAGATTCCAGGCTAGTAACTTGTATTCTTTTCTTTGTGTAATACAAGTACTAAATATCGCATGTAGTGTAGTTGTGTTCTAGAGACAATTCTTGTGTGAAACCCCTTGTTGATCTTGTCTCTATTGTGTTGACCCACCCGTAGTTTCCTCATTACACACATGACTTGAAACAACATACGGATGACCACTTCTTGATGTATATATGCATGTTATTCGTATGATATCGTGTGCTTGGTTTGTGTTATTTGTAGTATACTTATTGTAGACGTGTTAAATACCTTATACCATATTGTTTGGACATCTAGTACACCATATTTCATATTTGGTTATGATTTGGATGAATTTCATATGATCTATGTTGATTTGTGCATAAGGGACAATTCTGTATTTTCTGTTACCCTGATGTTGTTCAGTATTTTAAACCCTATTAAGGTCAGTATATTAAAATTATTTGTGAACATGAACTGTAGAGAATTCTGTCTACTTTCTATCCCTTCTGATAGTTCTCAGTTTCGCTTTACGAGTTGCGAGTTATGACTGTTTTACTATAGTTGTGTAGAAAAAGATTTCCAGATTTTGTTTACATGAATTTTGTGTAGTAAACTATTTTTATTCTGATGTTAAAAGTATTATTTTGATATGATATTTTGCTGAACATAACTAGACCTGATTTGGATTAACCCTGAATTTTTGAGGATTTATTTGATAAGTTTTACAAACTATTCTACCCTTGTAAACAACCCCTATACTAGCAGAATTTTCTTCCTGTTCAGTAAAGAACCTAAATGTCGACCTTATTCTACTTGCTAAGCCTACTATGTCTATTTTGTCACCCTTTTTATGGATCTGGATTTCAATTTATATTTTGTGAGGTATGGCTGTTTTAGTACTGCAGTGTTTGTGATTCCAAATTCACAAAACTACTGCGTCTTGCTGTTTCTTGATTTAAATTGACTAAACTATTTACGTTAAAAAATTATGAAACTTTATTTGTTGTTACTAAACATACTAGGGAATACCTCAGATTTTTTGTGGATTTTATTGGTGAGTTTTTATGCCATTTTCTGTTTATGAATACAATATTCTGATTTTTGGCTGAACACATTTTCGGTTTATAATCCTATTTTGACTCATGTTTTTGTGAAATACCATACGACTTATATATACTTGCTGGATTCGGCCAGAAGTCTATTTTCCAATTTTTCTGATGGATCCAGATTTTCATGTTTGTAGCAGCGGGAATTCCAGTTTTAGTGCAGTACTGTCTTGCTATCCTGAACTAGAAATTTCTTTATTATATCCTTTTATGAGTTGTCTTTCATCTATACATGTTTATCTTTCAACCTGGACCTGTTACTTGCTTATACCATATTATTCTTGTCCTGTTCCCGCAACACGTACATGCCTGTTGATAATAATAAAAAATAATCTAGCCGGGGTTAAGGGAAAGATCTAGTAGTGAAAAATATAGAAATGTGTACTGAGAAGAGGGCCGTGTTCCCTACCTTTTACGTATTCATGACTACATGATTCATGATCTTGTTACTTGACTGCATGATTCCCTATAGGAAGGTGTACTCGGAAGAGAACCTCTAAGTTCTACCTGTTCCTGTTTACCTAATTACTTGAATGCATGCTTCCCTATAGGAAGGTATACTCGGACGAGAACCACTAGGTTCTACCTATTCTTGTTCCTGTTTTCCTGATCTCTGAGTACATGGCCCTATGGACTCCACTACGAAATCTAAACGAAACTTGTTTGAATGTAGCAACCATGTGGTAAAAGGATGGATGCATGAAGTACTACCTAAATAGTAATAATACAAAACATGACCTAACATGACTACCTATTCCTGTTCCTGTTTACGTGTTAAATGATACCTATTACATGATTACCTGTACATGCTACTTGACACCTGCTTACTTGTTTACCTATTACATGACACATGACACCTGATGCAAGTTACCTGTACTTGTTAGTATACCATGCTACTTGATTTTGTTTTCCTGATTCATGTTAGATATTCTTTTTTGATGCCATGCCTATTCCATGCCATGCTTGTTTCCGCTGTTACTTTAAAGTTGTTTATTTTCCCTGTACTTGTTTCCTGCACTATAAGCTGTCCGTAACTTGCATTGACGGGAGTTTGTTTTTTTTCCTCTTCCTACAATTTATTAAATTGCAAATCTTGGAGATCAGCTGCCTGATGGAGTTGGTGACATGAGATACTAGTTGCTGGCATTTTGTTATTATTGTTTCCTGCTATTATTATTACTTCCTGTTACTTTTGAATAAATATACTTGATTACTTGAATTTATTTGTATATGGGAAATGTGACCCAGAATTAATAACTTGTTTCCAGATCTGGTTTATTTAAGATTGATGACATTTTGTTTCAAGTGAATTTCTGTTGGTATTTTCATTCATTTGTAAATGCATGGTTGATTCTCTTGCTTCCTACTCTGATTATTCTGGTGATATGTTGTAAAAATTCCTGACAGCTTATGGGTGATGTAAATCATTCGCTGGGCTTAGTCACGTATCCGTATTCTGTATTCCTTTTTGGGAAGCGGTGCGTGACAAGGTTTTTAGTGGTATCAGAGCCAGGGTTTGACTAATGTATTAGTTTGACTGATATATTAGACAAGCTTCGCTCGATCTGGGATTGGCTCAACACTTCACAGACCATGCATACATGAATGAATTATTATCAACTTTGATCTGGATACTAATTTTTTTGATCTTGTGCAGACTATGGCTCATAGAGGTTTTACTTCCCATCCACAGGAAGATCAACCTGGGATTGAGACCGTTACCACTGTGTTGGAGCAGCTGATCAATATGCAGTAAAACCACAGTGACTTGGTGATGGGTGCTTTGGAAGCTGCTCGGGTTCCATCTCCCGCTGTGCCTATGCAGGCAGCTCTCCCGCCTCGTTCGGATACAGTCATAGATTTTATGAGGCTACATCCCGACGGTTTGCCAGCACTGAGACGCCTTTGGAGGCTGAACAGTAGTTGATCCGGACTAAGCGGATGCTTTTGGCAGCACGAGTTGCCGATGCTGATAGGGTGGATGTGGTTACCATCTAGCTGGTGGATCTGACCCATATTTGGTGGATGGCTGAGTCTGAGAGGCTCCAACGACCTATTGCTTGGGCTACGTTCACTAGAGGTTCTTGGAGAAGCTCTTCCCCAGCAGTACTCGGGTTGAAATGGAGCAACAGTTCCTAGCCCTAAAACAAGTTGGTCATTATTCTATTATGGAATTTTGTTACATAATTGTTCATACAATGTTTTAACATGAGGCTTTCTTGGAATAGGGCTCTAGGTCTATGGATTAGTATGCAGCAGAATTTACCAGACTTAGCCGCTTTGCAGTCATTCTTGTGGTGAACGAAGAGGATAGGACTCGTATATTCACGATGAGACTTGAACAAGATATCAAGAAGCATTTTGTCTCCCTTCGCTTGCATACCTACACTGAGGCTCTTGAGGCAGCCCGAGCTCAGGAGCAGTCTCGTGGTGGGTTGACTCCCTCCCAGCAGACTGTTCCGCACACTGTTATTGCTTGGCCTTCTGGTGGGCCAATTCGAAGGCCTGTTCCAGCTCCTCTAGTCAGGGCAGCTTCATACTGTTCTCCTGGTTCCTAGAGGGGTAATTTTTGTGACTTCTGTCAGTTAACTGGGCATGATCATAGGAAATGTAGGCGCGCCAATCTCCAATGCTTTAGTTGAGGCACTATTGATCATTCAGTGCGGGATAGCCCGCAGCAGCATGTGCCTCTTCCAGCTAGGGATCCTATCCAGCAGGTAGCCCCTGCTCGTGGTCCAGTTAGGCCACCGCTTCCTCCCCAGCACTAGATTGTCGGTCAGAGGACCGCTGTTCCAAGGAGAGGTCGGGCTTTCAACCTGACTGCTGCAGAGGCTGAGTCGGCAGAAGGAGTTGTTGCAGGTATATTTTGCATTTGTTGTTTGTTGTTCCTCTTTTTGCTTCTTTCATTTTGTCTTGCTTTATTCTTTCATATTACCTTTCTGCATTGTATTTTTTCCTCACCCTTGATCATCTACTCTTTTTCCCCTTGTCTTTTTTGGCTCTATCTTAGGTATTGTACTTGTTTTCTCTTTCCCTACTCATGTTCTTTTTGATTCCGGGGCAACCCATTCCTTTGTCGCTTTTCAGTTCGTGGCTCGCCATCAATAGGATTGCAGTAGCATGTCAGAGGCTTGGAACATTGTGACAGGTGGTGGTATTGTCATTTGGTCCCGTAAGTGCAGGCAAAGTCTTGTGGTTATTGGGGACACAGATTTCAAGGTCAACCTGATTGTAATTGGGAATTCAGGATTCGACATTATTGTCGATATGGAATGGTTGGGTGAGTCCCACGCCATTATTGATTTCCGTGCCAAGAAAGTTTTGTTCTGAATCCCAGGATGCACAGAGTTTGAGTTCCATGCCGGGGAGACATCCCTTGGCCGAGCTAAGACTGTAGTTGATCAGGTGGATTGTGCATGGAATTGCACTCAGGTTGTGAGGCTGCACCTCTAGTAGTATGGGATTTCCTTGATATTTTTTTTCAAAGGAGTTGCCTGGCTTACCCCCTAATAGGGATGTGGGGTTCGGTATTGAGATTCAGCCTGGTACGACACCGATATCGAAAAGTCCCTACAGGATGGCACCAGTTGAGTTAGCAGAGCTTATGGTGCAAATTCAAGAGTTGCTTGATTTGGGGTTCATCAGACCTAGTGTTTCGCCGTGGGGTGCTCCACTCCTTTTTTTCAACAAGAAGGATGGTGGTTGTCGACTGTGCGTGGATTATCGGGAACTAAACAGTGTCACTGTGAAGAACCGGTATTCGTTGCCTAGGATCGATGACTTATTTGATCAGTTGAGTGGAGCAGCTGTTTTCTCAAAGTTGGATCTTCATTCTGGGTTTCATCAAGTCAAAGTGAAGGCAACTGATGTACAGAAGACTGCATTCAGGACCAGACATGGACACTATGGGTATCTTGTGATGCCGTTCGGAATCGGAAAATCATGCTGAGCATCTTAGGTTGGTTCTGCAGACTTTGAGGGCGAATCAGCTCTATGGGAAACTCAGCAAGTGTGAGTTTTGCCTCGACAGGGATCACTTTCTTGGAGACACATTATCTCGGACGATGGTATCTCTGTGGATCCTTCTAAGGTTGAAGCAGCGAAGGATTGGCCAGTTCCCAAGTCAGTTTCTGAGGTGCGAAGTATCCTTGGTCTGGCTTCGTCCAAGACTTTTCAAAGATAGCAGGACCATTGACTAAGCTGACTGGGAAGGATCAGAAATTTTGTTGGTCTGAGGCTTATAGTGAGCTTTTGCTGAGTTGAAGAGCAGGTTGATGTCAGTGCCTGTTTTGACTATTCCATATGGTTCAGGCGGATTCGTAGTTCACTGTGATGCTTCTGGTAAAGGGCTTGGAGCAGTTCTGATGCAGAAGGACCGAGTCGTTGCTTATGCATCAAAGCAGTTGAGGCTGTATGAGAAAAACTATCCGACTCATGACTTGGAGTTAATGGCAGTGATCTTTGCTTTGAAGCTGTTGAGACATTATTTACTTGGGGACTAAGTGGAGATCTTTACAGACCACAAAAATCTCAAGTACGTCTTCACCCAAAAGGAGTTAAACATGAGGCAAAGGCGTTGGTTGGAACTTATGGCCATTTATGACATCAGTTTGTAATACCATCCTGGTAAAGTAAACTTGGTGCCAGATGCTTTGAGCAGGAGACCGACAACTATGTTCCTGACTCAACAGAGAGATTTGAATGAGCAGATGGGGAGGTTGGAGTTGTATGTGTTGTTGCCGAGTTCTGATCAGAGTTGTTTGGTGCTCCAGCTTCAGTCGTCTCTTATTGATCAGATCAAAGAGGCTCAGGCTGGTGATGAGCAGTTGCAGAGTTTTTGAGCTGAGGTTGAGTCTAGTTCTAGAACGGTCATTGTTATTCATGCCGATGGATTACTTCATTTTGGGTTCAGGTTGTGTGTCCCGAAGGGTGAAGTTCGTCAGAGGTTGCTTTGAGGAAGCCCACCAGTCATCGTATTCTATTCATCCTGGAGGTACTAAGATGTATCGGAGTTGAAGCTTCATTTCTGGTGGCATGGTATGAAGAGGGCTGTGGCTCAGTTTGTATCTCAGTGTTGTTCTCCAGCAAGTTAAGGCAGAGCATCAGAGGACTGCCAGACTTCTTCAACCGCTTCCCATTCCGGAGTGGAAGTGGGAACATATCACTATGGATTTTGTGACCGCTTTGCCGAGGAGTCCTAAGGGTCATAATGCCATTTGGGTGATTGTCAACCGATTGACGAAAAGTGCTCACTTCATTCCCTTCTGTGTCAGACAGCCTATTTAGAGCCTAGCTGAGAAGTACATGCAAGAGATCGTCAGACTTCATGGGGTTCTAGTCAGTATTGTATCCGACAGAGATACGAGATTCAAATCTCAGTTTTGGGAGATTCTTCAGAATAGTTTAGGGAGTAAATTGAAATACAACACAGCTTTTCATCCCCAGACTGGTGGACAGTCAGAGAGGACCATCAAGATTCTTGAGGACATGTTGAGGTCCTGTATGTTGCAGTTCGGTGGATTTTGGGAGGACCATTTGCATCTCGTAGAGTTCTCGGACAATAACAGCTCTCAGGCCAGTCTTTAAGCTGCACCGTTCGAGGCACTTTATGGGCGGAAGTACAAATCACCAGTGTGCTGGGATGACATTGGTGAGAGGCAGTTGTTAGGTTCGGAGTTTATCACCAGGACAATTGATGCTGTGACTCAAATCAGGAAGCATCTTCAGGCAGCCCAGGATAGGCAGTGGCGATAGGCTGATGTCCATTGGAGAGCTTTGGAGTTTGTGGTTGGTGACCATGTTTTCCTAAAGTTATCGCCTTAGCACTGTGTCATTCGGTTTGGTGGTGGGGGCAAGCTCAGTCCTAGGTTTATTGGACCGTTTGATATTGTGGAGCGAGTAGGCAAGGTGGCCTATCGTCTTGCATTGCCGCTAGCTTTATCAGGAGTGCACGATATTTTCCAGGTCTCACAACTCAGGAGATATATCCGTGATGAGAGTCACGTGATCGACTATTCTGAGTTGACCGTGCAGCTGGATTTGACTTGTGAGATTCCGCCAGTTGATATTGTGGGTCGGCGGGAGAAAGTGCTTAAGAACAAGGTCATCAAGTTGGTTCGTGTTTCGTGGAATCCTCACTCACCGGGTGAGTCGACTTGGGAGTTGGAGGAGGAGATTCAGCGGAAGTTTCCTCAATTGTTTGAATAGCCTTTTGTTTTGTTTTTTTTTTCTTTTCGGGGTTTCCCTACGTACTTCTTGTTCGAATTTTGAGAACGAAACTCTTTTTGTTAGGTGGGTAGGATTTGTAACCTATATTTTCCATTTTATGTATTTCTGGGTGTATTTTTTTTCTCTTGGGTATTTTATTCTTCTTGTATCTCTTTGGACCGTATATTTTGGATCTTCTTTTTTTTCAATATATTCATCTTTTTTATTTTCGTCTCTTTTATTTGATCTTCTTGATTCAATCGCCTCATCTATTTCGTCTCTGTCTGATCGAACCATTATTTTTTATCCTCTTTATTCTATTGTTCGTGCCTACTTTATTTATTCATTTCTCTGCCAGTCTTATTTGTGGATCACCCTATTTTCCTTGTGGATTTATCTTATTTCATAAACCCTATTCTAATTTCTAGTTGAACACAATATTTAAACCTATTTTTAAAACCCAAATACCCATTAATTAATATCCAAACCCATTTACCTAATACTCTACCCACACCTGAAATACCCAAACATGTTACTCCCCTTTCAACCAAAACCCCTTATACAACCCCTATACCTGTCATCAAACCACCCGAAACCCATCTTTAACCTAATCTCTCTCTCTCTCTCTCTCTCTCTCTCTCTCTCTCTATATATATATATATATATATATATATATATATATATATACTGTGCCTACCCCTATTCATCTTCACCTTCCGCCGTCTTCACCTTCTTCACCTACCGAAACCCTACCTCCTACTTCCTGTCCATCTCCTGATCTCTCCTAGCATCTTGCCCGACCTCCAAGCCACCCCTAGCCACCCTGTGTTTCCCCATCCGACTGCAGTGCCCCTTGTCGCCTTCCTCCCGACTGCAGGTCAACGACCAACACCCCCGTGCCCTTCCTGCAGTGGTGCTCACCATCGTCCTGTCGTGCAGCCAGTGCAGCGACAGCCAGTGCGAAAGCCTCCCTGTGTCCTCCTGATAGCCTGCAGCAACAGCGAACGACGACAACAACTTTGCTGCATCGCGGTTCTGCCATGCACACCCCGGAGTTTCCTATCACCCCCGCGTGTGTGCGAGTGTAGTTTTGTTGGAGTTGCGATCGTAGGCTTGTGGTCGTAGTTCATTGTTCGTGGTTCGTATTTCAGAGTTCGTTCGGTTGAGTTCGTGTCCCAGGAATCCATTCCCGTTATTCTTGATCTTCATCGTTTTTGTCGTTTGATTTCAGGCAAGTAACTTGTATTCTTTTCTTTGTGTAATACAAGTACTAAATACCGCCTGTAGTGTAATTGTGTTCTAGAGACAATTCATGTGTGAAACCCCTTGTTGATCTTGTCTCTATTGTGTTGACCTGCCCGTAGTTTCCTCATTACACACATGACCCGAAACAACCTAGGGATGACCACTTCTTGATGTATATATGCATGTTATTCGTATGACATCGTGTGCTAGGTTGTGTTATTTGTAGTATACTTGTTGTAGATGTGTTAAATACCCTATACCATGTTGTTTAGACATCTAGTACACCATATTTCAGGTTTGGTTATGATTTGGATGAATTTCCACATAATCTATGTTGATTTGTGCATAAGAAACAATTCTGTATTTTCTGTTACCCCGATATTGTTCAGTATTTTAGACCCTACTAAGGTCACTATATTAAAATTATTTGTCAACATGAACTGTAGATAATTCTGTCTACTTTCTAACCCTTTTGATAGATCTCAGTTTCGTTTTACAAGTTGCGAGTTATGACTGTTTTACTACAGTGGTGTAGTAAAAGGTTTCCAGATTTCGTTTACATGAATTTTGTGTAGTAAACTATTTTTATTCCTATGTTAAAAGTACTCAGGGGTCTCCAATACCTCAAAGATCGTCTCTACTTGCCGTATCCAGTTGTCAGCCGCATCCTGGTCTGACTTTCCCTCGAATACCGGTGGTTTCATTCTCTTGAACGATTCCACTAGCTTAATCGCCTCGGGTACTGGATTCGCCGGCCCTCGACCTTGGTTCTGAGCCACTGCATTAAGCGTCTGGTAGACCCTAGCAAGTTCAGTCTCCAGATCCAACCCTTCCCCATTCCTAGCTCCTCTTCTCGACATATTCTGATGCAAAAGATTCATCAAATTCGAAGTATATGACAAGAATTTAAACCAACTTGCATTTCATTGAATTTCAAAGTTTATACATTCGAATTTTAAAAACATTTTTGACATCAGAATGAAAGAAATAGAAGCTACAACAATCTAACTCCTACGGGTCCTCTTCGCTGCTCGAAGTTCTTCCCGCAGTTCTTCAACTTCATCCTTCAACACGTCAGTCAGGTTCTTCCTCTTCTCGAGTTCCCAAACTCGATGACTGAGTACAGAATAGTCGTCCTTCCGCTTCGCCAGTTGAGCCTCCAAAACTCCAACTCTCTCCTTCAGGGTTTCCACTTGCCTCTGAAGAGAAGTCACAAGACCACTTGGAACTGGTACTTCTTCTTCGTCAGAAGAAGAGTCATCAGATGAATCCGGAGATGGGGTGATCTCTCGGGATTCAGGCCATTCTTCACCGTCAGAATCAGCTTGCCTAGGGTAGTACTCGTCCTCGGAATCTGCCTGTCCAGGATGGTACTCTTCCTCAATGATATGCCAGTCGTCGCCTCCAGCAGGGTCGAAGTGATCAGCCATCTTAGAAATAGAGAGGAAGAAGCATAAATCATAGAGCAACACAAATGTAAGTCACTTACATTTAAATCTCTAGACTCAAACACACACTCTAATGTCCACTACTAGGGTGTCGTTCCCTATAAATTTGTACAAGTGTGAAAGCATAGAAAACCTGGCTCTGATACCACTCTGTAACGCCCCGAATCCCAAATACACTGAATTCGAGATGTTCTACATGATCTTTTCACTTTCTTTAGTACAATTTTACAGGGAAATTAAAACTTTTCAACATACATCAGAGTTTACATCATAATTACATCTTTCTTTTGCACAGCGGAATTAAAATACAACAATTAAATACAAGTACAACAGCATGATATAATCTTTCAGCATCCATTCCTCTTTAATCTTTAACATGACATTTACCTGCATATAAGACTGTGGGTACGTCAGTTTATTCAGCCGACGAACATTATACACGGCCATCCTCTCTATGCCGGAAATAGTATAACTTAACTTTCCATATTTAGCAAACACAAACTTGTCACATTTCAAACTAAAGGGACTACCCTATTGATGTCGTGTTGTGATTGTGCACTTAATCCTTAATACAGTTATTAATGTTACATGACACTAATGCGCACTTGTTCGGATTCTATGCATCCCATACTACATAGGTCCGAGGGCAAGCCCTTATTCGTTCTTCATCTTGATAGGGTTCAATCCCCCGCTATGTCTTAATCTACTACTGTAAATACGGTAGTGTCTTAGATGTCCTATGATCTACGAGCCCATGTCCAGGCAGCCTGGAGGGGAATCCCACGCACTGACACGACGCATCGAGCAGGCAACCTATGGACAATTCAGCCTCTGCCATGGAACAATGGCACCACCCATAGCCACTCGAACATCCCACGAGCGTCGCCACCGGGACGGTACTCGGGAGCAGTATCCACGCCATGTCACGACGCATCGTGATGGACCTGTGAATACCCTCTCGCCGCAAATCCGTTGGCCACCATACCCGTGTTTTTCTTCTACTTTCATCACATCTCCACTATGTACTAATCCTTAGTTTTATTAAAAATCATGAACAAAAATAATCTCTAGAGTTAGCCTCTCCATCAACCGGACTTATTCATTCATTTCATCATGACCAACCTTGGTCTAATTTCATTTCACTTCATTTTCTTTCTCAATGCCGGGGAGACTTAGCTACTCTATATCAAATTTCATTTCACAATCTTCAACTCATAAAATTTTTCATGTCGAGTCCTCAAACTCACATGTACATTCTCTTTCAATTCATGATTTATAACTTTGTTCACCAGTCCATCTTTGCACACAAATTGCATATACTTATCATGATAATTTCTCCTTACCAAATAATATACACACTTCACATATTGTACCACAAGTGAGGAAATAATTGCATCATGTCACAACCACATTTCTTTTTTTTTTGCCAAATCCCTACTTAAGGTTCCAATTCACTTATTCTTTCAAATTATAATTTCATAACAATAATCTATATAAACTCATAGGTCAAACTATGCATTTTAACTACAACCATAGTTAAATTCATTCAAAAAAAATCCCAAATCATTCTTATAAAATTCCTTACATTTTTTTGAGAATTACCATATTTTTTTCATAATTTTTTGATACACGAAACCCCCCCAAAAAAATATTTTTTTTCATCTTGCCGATAGCAAGATTCGAACCCAAGCACACCACCGACACAGCCTAGAGCACAGACCGCTAGGCCAGTCGCCGACACAGTATAAAAGCAACTGAGAGCTATAAATGCTCTCAGTTCGCTGATTACTTGCTTTGAAAGAATTAAACAAAAAAGTATTGATCCTGGGATTCGAACCGTTCAACCCAGAGAAGCCAACGCACACAGTGACCGCCTGAGCTACTAGCTCAGGTTGTTACAGTCCATATAAAAATCTTTTTGAATCAATTAGCCACTGTTTATCAAAAATACTCGATGTTCAATTAAGCTTGTTTCTTATTGCTTTTATAAAAATTACTGAAAATCTCCAGATTAATCCCCATTCATATAAAGTTCATACCAGTAAGAAAAGAATAATTTTTTGTACTAATAAAATATATTTTTCACACACAAATCAATGAATCATTTATTAAAACTACCATATATTGCATTTTCGACATTGCCAAATAATTGATCTACTAATCTTTTTATTCAAGGATTTCTTGTGACAATTTACTGTCATTTGACTCTTTATTCAACCAATATATATGTTTCTAATAGTCCATATTCATATCAACATAAAGGTCTATTCATCACGACTCAACTACTAACTTTATGAGTAGTACTTTCATTGATCAATCTATATCACAATGAAATATACTCACTTATCAATTGCATGAATCACATCTCAACCATACAAGAAATTCATTTTTTTCCAAAATAAAGTGTACTCTTTCTTAATAAATTCCATGTTTCAACTTTACAATTAACACGCGTTCTTATTCATGCATCATATCTCAATTCATACTAACAACATTCTTAAATAAATTTAATCACCATCATAACTTCATACTAATAATCATGGGGCATTCTACACACAATTTAATTTTAATACTAGAGCCATATACACATTAATCACCACATTTCAAACAATTCATATACTAACTACTCAATTAAAGTGGGCTCTTATTAGTATTTTTCATGCATCTTTTGATAGTTGAAACTAGCATGGATCTATATTAGAAATATGAAATGTTTACCCACCTTGAATGGAGAGAACTAAACAAATTTAGCAACACAAGCCTTGCGAATGAAAGCACCACCTCCTAGCCAAAAGCGCGCACAAGCTCCAAGCCACCAAGCACACACCGAAAGCTTCTTCTCCTTGGAATGATGCCGGCCACTCCTTCTTGGAACAAGCAAGCAAATCCCACACAATCTCTCTATCTTTTATAACTCACACTATTACTACAATAAGACTATAGTTTGGAAATATAAAATAGCATATGAAAATAGCCATGAGAGGGGGGTATTTATACTAGAGAATAGGTAAAATGGAGGGCCAAGATTGAGTGGTTGGTTGTAGAATGAAGGGCCTAGATTAAAGTAGGAGTTATAAAAACTACCCACAACTATACAACCACCTCCATGATCACCATAACAAAAATCAAATCTCCCTCCAAAAAGAAGCAAACCGGCCAAGAAAGAAAGTGTGCAATGCACGTGTACGTGCATGCAACTAGGCCAAATTTGTACATTTTAATTTGTACAAAAATAAAATAATGATAAATTAGTCTTCTACATGACAAGTTTTAATTAAAAATAGATTACTTCATGGGCTTTATTTTTGGGCCAAAATGGTTTATTAAGAATAAAAATAAAATACATTTTTTTGGGCTTTTTAAGAAAAGGCTTTTTCATTAAATTAAAATAAGGCTTTAAAGAAAGGCTTTTTGTACAAAATAATTTGAGAACACATAATTAAATATTTATACACATCATTATAAAAATAATTCAACCCAAAATATTGCACGTGCACACTACGTGCAAAATAAATAATTTTTCATTAATTGAAAAATCGGGGTATTACAGCACTCCCTCCTTAGAATAGTTCCGTCCCCGGAACTACAATCAAGAGCGAGAAACAAAATACAACACACACAACAGAACAAAAGATACAAAAAATACAATCAAGCAAAAAGCTCAGGATAGTCCTTCAACATCCTCTCCTCAGATTCCCAAGTAGCCTCTTCAACCAAGTGGTTTCTCCAGACTACCTTGACCATCGGTATCGTCTTATTCCTCAAGACTTTCTCTCGACGATCAACAATCTCAACAGGAGACTCGATGTAATTCAGATCTAACTGCAAACCTTCCGACACTTCAGGCAAATGATGACTCGGGTCTGGAATATAACCTCTCAGCATAGACAGATGAAAGACATTGTGCACCTGAGACAACTCTTCCGCTAATTCAAGCCGGTAAGCAGTTTTCCCGATCCTTTTCAATATCTTATACGGGCCTATAAACCTCGGGGCTAACTTCCCGCCTTTGCCAAAACGAACCACACCTTTACTGGGCGATACCTTCAGAAAGACGAAGTCACCAACCTCAAACTCAAGGTCCCTTCTCCGGTTGTCTGCATAGCTTTTCTGCCTGCTCTGAGCTTCCACCAACCTTTTCCTGATTAGATCAATCTTCTCAGAAGTTTGCTGTACAAGCTCAGGACCAAACAACTGACGCTCCCCAACTTCAAACCAACAAACAGGTGTCCTGCACTTCCTGCCATACAGAGCTTCGTACGGTGCCATCCCAATGCTAGCCTGAAAACTGTTGTTGTAGGCAAATTCCACCAAAGGTAAATGCCTTTCCCAACTGCCTCCAAAGTCTAGTATACAACACCGAAGCATATCCTCAAGAATACGGTTGACTCTCTCGGTCTGCCCATCGGTTTGCGGATGAAAAGCAGTGCTGAAATCTGTCTTGGTACCCAAAGCTGTCTGAAGACACCTCCAGAAATGCGAAGTAAACCGCGCATCTCGATCAGACACAATAGTCGAAGGAACTCCATGAAGTCTGACAATCTCACCAACATACATCTCAGCTAACTTGTCCGTCGAAGCAGTGAGTTTCATCGCCAAAAAGTGAGCGGACTTGGTAAGTCGATCGACTATGACCCAAATCGCATCATTGCCTTTAGGACTCTTAGGCAATCCCGTGATGAAATCCATACTGATGTTATCCCACTTCCATTCCGGAATAGGTAACGGCTGTAATAGACCTCCGGGTCTCTGATTTTCGGCTTTGACTTGCTGACAAACCTCACACTTCGCAACAAATTCAGCCACATCCCGCTTCAAACCTGACCACCAGAAATGCTGTTTGATGTCTTTGTACATCTTAGTACTCCCAGGATGTACCGACAAAAGAGTAGCATGTGCCTCCTAAAGAATACTCTCTTTCAGGTCTGCCTGATTTGGAACGCACAGCCTATCTTCGAACCACAGCACTCCATCTCTGATTTGAAATCCGGGCAACCTGTCAGCACCAACCTGCTCCTTCATCTCCAAGATATCAGCATCAACTTCCTGACTTGCAATGATCCTGGCATTCAGAGTAGGCTGAAGCCTCAACTGAGCCAAAGATGCTCCCAATCCTTGCAAGACAACCTCAATACCTGCTCGATCCAACTCCTCAATCAGATGCCTCTGAGTTGTAATCAAACTGGCCAGACTGCTCTTGCGACTAAGTGCATCAGCCACAACATTAGCCTTTCCAGGATGATACTTGATCTCAGGTCGCATATCCTCAAGCACTTCCAACCATCTCCGCTGCCTCAAATTGAGATCCCTCTGCTGATATATATACTTCAAGCTCTTGTGGTCCGTGTACATATTCAACTTCTCACCGTACACGTAGTGCCTCTATTGCTTCAAAGCAACGATAATCGCAGCCAACTCCAGATCATGAGTCGGGTAATTTTTCTCATGCGGTCGTAGTTGCCTAGACCCATAAGCGATTACTCTTCCTTCTTGCATTAAGACACAACCAAGCCCACGATGTGAAGCATCGCTATAAACATCATACTCAACACCTGCTCTAGGCAAAGCCAAAATAGGTGCAGTAGTCAGCCTATCTTTCAACTCCTGAAAACTCGCCTCACATTGCTCAGTCCACTTGAAGCTCACATTCTTCTTGGTCAGTCCAGTAAGCGGTACAGCTATCTGAGCACAACCTTGAATGAATCTCCTGTAGTATCCAGTCATCCCAAGAAAACTTCTGACTTCCTTCACTGTAGTAGGCCTAGCCCAATCTCTCACTGCCTCTATCTTCTGAGGGTCAGTTGCCACTCCCTCCTTAGAAAGGATGTGACCTAGGAATGCCACTTCAGATTTCCAGAAATCACACTTGGATAACTTGGCATACAACTGCTGCTCTTCCAACTTCTGCAAAACTGCTGCCAGATGCTCAGTGTGCTCCTCCTCTGACTTGGAGTATACGAGGATATCGTCGATAAACACCACGACAAAAGAATCAATAAATGGCCTCAGAACTCTGTTCATCAAGTCCATGAAGATTGCGGGTGCATTCGTCACTCCGAATGGCATAACTAAGAATTCGTAATGCCCATGCCGAGTTCTAAACGCAGTTTTGTGCACATCTTCAGCTTTCACTCGAACCTGGTGATATCCTGATCGAAGATCTATTTTGGAGAATAAAGCTGCTCCTTGTAGACGATCGAACAAATCATCAATTCGAGGAATCGGATACTTATTCTGAACAGTGACCTTATTCAGCTCCCGGTAATCGATACACATTCTCATCGATCCATCCTTCTTCTTTACCAAAAGCACTGGTGCTCCCCAAGGTGACGCACTAGGTTGAATAAAGCCTTTTCCCAACAGTTCCTCAATCTGCCGTTTCACCTCATCCTGTTCCACTGGAGCCATCCTATACGGTGCCTTAAAAATGGGTGCACTTCCCGGTTGAACAATGATGCTGAACTCTACATCACGATGCGGAGGTAACCCAGGAAAATCTTCCAAGAACACAGTCGGATAGTCCCGAACCACAGGAATCCCTTGCACTTCCACAGGTGTCTCTTCCTTGCGGATAGTAGCCACCAGCTTAGAACACTTCTTCTTCCCTTGGAAAGTGACTTCAGGTCCACCTGGAGCCTTCACTGTTACCGTCTTGGTCTTACATTCGATGCTTGCACTGTACACCGACATCCAATCAATGCCAATGATAACATCGACTCCCAAGATAGTCAGCTCGATCAGATCAATGCCAAAGATTCGATCTCCAATCACAATCTCGCAATCAGCATAATACCGATCAGTGGTTAAAGTTTCCCCTGACGGAGTAGCCACTGCTAAGATCTTGCCTGGAAAATTCTTCGGTTCCACTCCCAACACTTTAGCAAACTTTGGAAACACAAATGTATGAGAGGATCCAGTATCGAACAATATAACAGCTTTCATTCCATTAAGATATAGTTTGCCTGTTACATAATACACACCATTACATAACAGTCTCACTAAACACGGGAAAAGAAATGACAAGAACTCTAAACACCAGCCCTCGTACCAGAGATGACCTGATCTGCCTCGTCAGCATCAGCTTCCGTCAAGGCAAATACTCGCCCTGATTGGTACGGCCTCTTCCCAGCCTGCTGCGTTGGTGCGTTGCTGTTTCCACTCTGTAGTTTGGGACAGTGAGATTTGTAATGCCCCGTTTCACCACAGTTGTAGCAAGTCACCGCAGAAGGTCTCACCACATTGTTTTCAGGTCCTCCAGCCACACTAACAGCGTTCGCCCCTGTCGGTTTGAACCTCTGTGCAGATGGTTGCCCCCTGAAACTCCCAGAATGTACAGGCCTCTTTCCAGACTGCCAGTTGTTCTTTCGGTTCTGAACAACATGGAACTGCTCCATATCCGCCTCCGTCGCTGCCGCCCTCTTGACCAGCTTATCGAATCGCCCGATACCAAGAGGTATCATCCGGGATCTCAAGCTTGGTCTCAGCCCATGCTCGAACTTGCGAGCCTTCTTGGCCTCATCCATCACCGGCTCTGGAGCATACCTGGAGAGCTGAGTGAACTTGGTCTCATACGCTCTCACCGACATGCTGCCTTGCTGAAGTGACAGAAACTCCATCGCCTTCTTCTCCTAGACGTCGGAAGGGAAATAATGACTGCGGAATTCTTCCAGAAATTCCTCCCAGCCAAGCAACAGACCTCCCATGGTCCTCTTCATGGATTGCCACCAAACTGCCGCATCCTTCTCCAGCTGCAAAGTCGCCAACTTGACCTTGCTACCCTCAGGGGTCTCCAATACCTCAAAGATCGTCTCTACTTGCCGTATCCAGTTGTCAGCCGCATCTGGGTTTGACTTTCCCTCGAATACCGGTGGTTTCATTCTCTTGAACGATTCCACTAGCTTAATCGGCTCGGGCACTGGATTCGCCGGCCCTCAACCTTGGTTCTGAGCCACTGCATTAAGCATCTGGTAGACCCTAGCAAGTTCAGTCTCCAGATCCAACCCTTCCCCATTCCTAGCTCCTCTTCTTGACATATTCTGATGCAAAAGATTCATCAAATTCGAAGTATATGACAAGAATTTAAACCAACTTGCATTTCATTGAATTCCAAAGTTTATACATTCGAATTTTAAAAACATTTTTGACATCAGAATGAAAGAAATAGAAGCTACAACAATCTAACTCCTACGGGTCCTCTTCGCTGCTCGAAGTTCTTCCCGCAGTTCTTCAACTTCATCCTTCAACACGTCAGTCAGGTTCTTCCTCTTCTCGAGTTCCCAAACCCGATGACTGAGAACAGAATAGTCGTCCTTCCGCTTCGCCAGTTGAGCCTCCAAAACTCCAACTCTCTCCTTCAGGGTTTCCACTTGCCTCTGAAGAGAAGTCATAAGACCACTTGGAACTGGTACTTCTTCTTCGTCAGAAGAAGAGTCATCAGATGAATCCGGAGGTGGGGTGATCTCTCGGGATTCAGGCCATTCTTCACCGTCAGAATCAGCTTGCCCAGGGTAGTACTCGTCCTCGGAATCTTCCTGTCCAGGATGGTACTCTTCCTTAATGATATGCCAGTCGTAGCCTCCAGCAGGGTCGAAGTGATCAGCCATCTTAGAAATAGAGAGGAAGAAGCATAAATCATAGAGCAACACAAATGTAAGTCACTTACATTTAAATCTCTAGACTCAAACACACACTCTAATGTCCACTACTAGGGTGTCGTTCCCTATAAATTTGTACAAGTGTGAAAGCGTAGAAAACCTGGCTCTGATACCACTCTGTAACGCCCCGAATCCCAAATACACTGAATTCGAGATGTTCTACAGGATCTTTTCACTTTCTTTAGTACAATTTTACAGGGAAATTAAAATTTTTCAACATACATCAGAGTTTACATCATAATTACATCTTTCTTTTGCACAGCGAAATTAAAATACAACAATTAAATACAAGTACAACATCATGATATAATCTTTAAGCATCAATTCCTCTTTAATCTTTAACATGACATTTACCTGCATATAAGACTGTGGGTACGTCAGTTTATTCAGCCGACGAACATTATACACGGCCATCCTCTCTATGCCGGAAATAGTATAACTTAACTTTCCATATTTAGCAAACACAAACTTGTCACATTTCAAACTAAAGGTACTACCCTATTGATGTCGTGTTGTGATTGTGCACTTAATCCTTAATACAGTTATTAATGTTACATGACACTAATGCGCACTTGTTCGGATTCTATGCATCCCATACTACATAGGTCCGAGGGCAAGCCCTTATTCGTTCTTCATCTTGATAGGGTTCAATCCCCCGCTATGTCTTAATCTACTACTGTAAATACGGTAGTGTCTTAGATGTCCTATGATCTACGAGCCCATGTCCAAGCAGCCTGGAGGGGAATCCCACGCACTGACACGACGCATCGAGCAGGCAACCTATGGACAATTCAGCCTCCGCCATGGAACAATGGCACCACCCATTGCCACTCGAACATCCCACGAGCGTCGCCACCGGGACGGTACTCGGGAGCAGTATCCACGCCATGTCACGACGCATCGTGACGGACCTGTGAATACCCTCTCGCCGCAAATCCGTTGGCCCCCATACCCGTGTTTTTCTTCTACTTTCATCACATCTCCACTATATACTAATCCTTAGTTTTATTAAAAATCATGAACAAAAATAATCTCTAGAGTTAGCCTCTCCATCAACCGGACTTATTCATTCATTTCATCATGACCAACCTTGGTCTAATTTCATTTCACTTCATTTTCTTTCTCAATGCAGGGGAGACTTAGCTACTCTATATCAAATTTTATTTCACAATCTTCAACTCATAAAATTTTCCATGTCGAGTCCTCAAACTCACATGTACATTCTCTTTCAATTCATGATTTATAACTTTGTTCACCAGTCCATCTTTGCACACAAATTGCATATACTTATCATGATAATTTCTCCTTACCAAATAATATACACACTTCACATATTGTACCACAAGTGAGGAAATAATTGCATCATGTCACAACCACATTTCGTTTTTTTTTTTGCCAAATCCCTACTTAAGGTTCCAATTCACTTATTCTTTCAAATTATAATTTCATAACAATAATCTATATAAACTCATAGGTCAAACTATGCATTTTAACTACAACCATAGTTAAATTCATTCAAAAAAAATCCCAAATCATTCTTATAAAATTCCTTACATTTTTCTGAGAATTACCATATTTTTTTCATAATTTTTTGATACACGAAACTCCCAAAAAAAATATTTTTTTTCATCTTGCCGATAGCAAGATTCGAACCCAAGCACACCACCGACACAGCCTAGAGCACAGACCGCTAGGCCAGTCGCCGACACAGTATAAAAGCAACTGAGAGCTATAAATGCTCTCAGTTCGCTGATTACTTGCTTTGAAAGAATTAAACAAAAAAGTATTGATCCTGGGATTCGAACCGTTCAACCCAGAGAAGCCAACGCACACAGTGACCACCTGAGCTACTAGCTCAGGTTGTTACAGTCCATATAAAAATCTTTTTGAATCAATTAGCCACTGTTTATCAAAAATACTCGATGTTCAATTAAGCTTGTTTCTTATTGCTTTTATAAAAATTACTGAAAATCTCCAGATTAATCCCCATTCATATAAAGTTCATACCAGTAAGAAAAGAATAATTTTTTGTACTAATAAAATATATTTTTCACACACAAATCAATGAATCATTTAATAAAACTACCATATATTGCATTTTCGACATTGCCAAATAATTGATCTACTAATCTTTTTATTCAAGGATTTCTTGTGACAATTTACTGTCATTTGACTCTTTATTCAACCAATATATATGTTTCTAATAGTCCATATTCATATCAACATAAAGGTCTATTCATCACGACTCAACTACTAACTTTATGAGTAATACTTTCATTGATCAATCTATATCACAATGAAATATACTCACTTATCAATTGCATGAATCACATCTCAACCATACAAGAAATTCATTTTTTTCCAAAATAAAGTGTACTCTTTCTTAATAAATTCCATGTTTCAACTTTACGATTAACACGCGTTCTTATTCATGCATCATATCTCAATTCATACTAACAACATTCTTAAATAAATTTAATCACCATCATAACTTCATACTAATAATCATGGGGCATTCTACACACAATTTAATTTTAATACTAGAGCCATATACACATTAATCACCACATTTCAAACAATTCATATACTAACTACTCAATTAAAGTGGGCTCTTATTAGTATTTTTCATGCATCTTTTGATAGTTGAAACTAGCATGGATCTATATTAGAAATATGAAATGTTTACCCACCTTGAATGGAGAGAACTAAACAAATTTAGCAACACAAGCCTTGCGAATGAAAGCACCACCTCCTAGCCAAAAGCGCGCACAAGCTCCAAGCCACCAAGCACACACCGAAAGCTTCTTCTCCTTGGATTGATGCCGGCCACTCCTTCTTGGAACAAGCAAGCAAATCCCACACAATCTCTCTATCTTTTATAACTCACACTATTACTACAATAAGACTATAGTTTGGAAATATAAAATAGCATATGAAAATAGCCATGAGAGGGGGGGTATTTATACTAGAGAATAGGTGAAATGGAGGGCCAAGATTGAGTGGTTGGTTGTAGAATGAAGGGCCTAGATTAAAGTAGGAGTTATAAAAACTACCCACAACTATACAACCACCTCCATGATCACCATAACAAAAATCAAATCTCCCTCCAAAAAGAAGCAAACCGGCCAAGAAAGAAAGTGTGCAATGCACGTGTACGTGCATGCAACTAGGCCAAATTTGTACATTTTAATTTGTACAAAAATAAAATAATGATAAATTAGTCTTCTACATGACAAGTTTTAATTAAAAATAGATTACTTCATGGGCTTTATTTTTGGGCCAAAATGGTTTATTAAGAATAAAAATAAAATACATTTTTTTGGGCTTTTTAAGAAAAGGCTTTTTCATTAAATTAAAATAAGGCTTTAAAGACAGGCTTTTTGTACAAAATAATTTGAGAACACATAATTAAATATTTATACACATCATTATAAAAATAATTCAACCCAAAATATTACACGTGCACACTACGTGCAAAATAAATAATTTTTCATTAATTGAAAAATCGGGGTATTACAAGAACCACTAGGTTCAACTTGTTCCTGTTTACCTGATTACTTGACTGCATGCTTCCCTATAGGAAGGCGTACTCGGAAGAGAACCACTAGGTTGTACCTGTTCTTGTTCCTGTTTTCCTGATCCCTGAGTACACGGTCCTATGGAATCCACTACGAAAACTAAGTGAAACTTTGTTGAATGTATCCACCATGTGGTAAAAGGATGGAAGCATGACGTGCTACCTATATAGTAATAATACAAGACTTGACCTAACATGACTACCTGTTCCTGTTCCTGTTTACTTGTTACATGATTACCTGTACATGCTACTTAACACTTGATTACCTATTTGCCTGTTACATGACACATGACACCTGATACATGTTACTTGTACTTGTTTGTATACCATGCTACTTGATTCTGTTTTCCTGATTCATGTTGGATATTCTATTTTGATGCCCTGCCTATTCAATGCCATGCTTGTTTCTGTTGTTACTTTAGATTTGTTTATTTTTGATGTACTTGATTCCTGCAATACAAGCGGCCCATAACATGCATTGATGGGA
Organism: Hemerocallis citrina; assembly: GCA_017893485.1. Classification (NCBI taxonomy): domain Eukaryota; kingdom Viridiplantae; phylum Streptophyta; class Magnoliopsida; order Asparagales; family Asphodelaceae; genus Hemerocallis; species Hemerocallis citrina. The sequence goes on from CM030358.1 coordinate 334,337,142, forward strand.
GTTTATTTTTTTCTTGTTCCTTTTCCTGCAGTTTATTAAATTGCAGATCATGGAGATCAGCTTTCTGATGGAGTTGGTGACATGAGATACTAGTTGCTGGAGTTTTGTTATTATTATTTCCTGCTATTATTATTATTTCAAGTTGCTTTTGAATAAATGTACTTGATTACTTGGATTTATTTGTATCTGGGCAATGTGACCCAGAATTATTAACTTGTTTCTAGATCTGGTTTATTTGAGATTTATGACATTTTGTTTCAAGTGAATTTGTAGTGCCCCGAATTTCCAATATGATATCTCAGAAATACGTGGCACAATTTCCAGCATCAACTTCAATTATAATATTAAACATAGCCAAAAATAGAGATAAAATTTTTCCAACCTTTATTACATTAATTCATTACAAAACACACCGGAAAGACATACACCTTTCATTACAATCTTTTCTTTACAACACATCTTTTACAATTTTACATAAGCCATAACTTCATTCTAACTCAAGCATCCAAATCCAAAGCTACAAGCAACTACCTGCAAAACATGAGGCTAGAGATAACCCTAACCCCCAAAACTATAGGGGTCAGCCATAATGGTGTGAGTGACATAAAAATAAAATAAATGCAACATAAGTAAAACATGAAACATAGTATCATAAACACCATGTATCAACAACAAGAGTAAATGAAATAAGAAACAACAATAATTAAAACATCAAGTGAAAGTAGACTAAGTGTCAAGTGTAGCAAAATAGGATAACAATATGCATAAAACCAAGTCAAGAAAACATCAATGTAATATACTGACTCTCTAATGCATACTTGTCGGATTCTATGCATCACACTCTACATAGGTCCGGTGCAAGCCCTTAATGTTCTCCGCTTGTTAGGGTTTAATCCCCCGCTATGCAACTAATCTTACCAAGATGACTACTACGAGATGAAGATAAACAGTGAGTGTTAGCCCACGCCCCGATAATTCCAGAGGTTAATCTCTATCCACAGATAATTCCAGAGACTATTTCACTCACACCTTGGAATCTTTGAGAATACCCCACACCACAAGCTATGGCGCCTCATCACATGAATACCACATGAGCGTCGCCTTGGCCCCGATAATTTCGGAGATCAATCCCACACCTCAGGTAATTCCGAAGACTATTTCACTCACACCTCCATAATTCCGAGGTTTATCAAACACCGCAAGCCAAACTGAGGTCCATAACCCATGTTCTCATTTCATCATATCACCATCTAGTGCCTGTCCTTATCTTTATTAGGTTAATTAATTAATTTACGAATCTCCTAGAGTTGGTGTACCCTACCGGACTTAACTCAACAACTGATCAATAATGTGCCTCAACCGGCCAAAACACAATATCTCAACTGCCGGTATACTAGGGTCCCGCATACCCTCTAGAGACTCACACTCAACCATCCACACTCAACTTTCATTAATCAAAATTTTTAATAAAACAACTTGAAAACATATGTTCTGTAGAGAAATAGTGTTTAGAATAGTAAGTTATAGATGCAAAACATTTAAAGAATCAACCGTTTAAAAAAAAATAGGAATAACTCAGGAAAACATCAGTCAGAGCTGGTCGACAATAAACAATAATCGGTCGACTATCCAGAGCGAAAGCCCAACACACCAAGAAAAATAATTCTAAGCAATGGCAGTCGACTGTAAAAGTCATCGGTCGACTGTCCAGAGCGAAAATCCAAAATTTCGAGAAAAATAATTCTAAGTAATTGCAGTCGACTGTAAAAGTCATCGGTCGACTGTCCAGAGAAAAAATTCAAAACTTCGAGAAAACATCAAAACAGACCAGAGTCAGTCAACTGTAAAAATGGGTCATTCGACTGTTCCGCATGAAATTTTAAAACTTCAAGAAAATACAGCAGCCAGGTAGCAACGGTCAACTGTATAAATTAACCGGTCGACTGTCGACCTACAGACTGCAGTTTTTAGTTGTGCACATTTCATCCGATACAGAGTTTTACTTTATAAAAACGAATTCTGTGAAAAGCATATTTCTGATATGATCAAATACGACTTGTAGGATATATAAGAGTCCATAAAAATAATCAAAACCACTTTGAATTAAAAAGAATCACAATTTGTTGATTTACTCCAATTAGAATATGAATTTGTGCACATATCCAAAAATAGAGTTTTTAAGAATCGATCATACATCAAATTAACTTCATATTTTGTTCCAAACCGTATCAACACAAAAAGAAGTTGAGATATAGTCAATTCCTCCGAAAACACACAAAGACTGTTTCTTCAAAAGCAATGAAGTACGATATTCATGTAAAATGTTCGTGCATGTTGTGCACCAAGAAACTTCACAATTCCATCGACTAGAAATAACAAAATGTTCAGATTTAATCTTAGTATTTGAAAAATTCAAATTTAAGTAAAATCTTACACAAAATCACAAATCCCAAAATTTATCATATTGCATCAAACCCAACTCCATTATCACAAATTCAATTCTCAAGACATGGTCTCTTAATTCATTAGTCCTTCTCGAAATTCCTCAAACTCAATGGCCATTTTTAACTCTTGAACATAAACAAATTTAATATTACCATAATCAAGTTGCACTCATCCGAACTCATTAATAGTCAAAATCTCTTCTTTAATAAATTTAAGCATAACATTCACCATACTCAATCAAATCTGCATTAACCCAAAAGAAATAGCTTGCTCATGATTTATATTAGGTTATTTAACAATCTCAAATCATCCACATGCAATTCCACTCATAAATTACTAGGTTTTCATAAAAGATCCAATTTTGATTCATCAATTCATCCAATCCATCATATATATGTTCATACCGAACCCTAGCATGCTTTCTAATAGATGAAACACCACATACAACATTCAAAGAATAGTACAAAACAAATTATATTACTCACCTTGTTGAAGAAATCGAACGAAGACAATAGAAAATTAGAAATATCCCTCCTTCACAAGAAATCCAAGATCCTCGCTTTAGAATTCCAAGAAAATAAGATATAAGAAATCCCTTGTGTTGTGCAGCAAAGAGACAGTTGCACTTCACTCTAAATAGGCCGGGATCGGGATCTGGGATTTTTGAAGACATTTGCAAAATACTCCTTTAAAGTACATCTTTACATATATGGATCCCCATACCAGGAAATTAGATAAAACCAATTTAATTGAGACTAAAAATCAAAATGGCCTCTTCTAATATCAGCCGGCGCTGTTTGAGAAACCTAGAATTACGAATTTGCATTTTCACCCCTCTAAATGGCAATTTTGCAAAATGGTCCTCTTTTATCAAAACTTGTAAAATAAATCAAATTTATTAAAACAAAAAGTAAACTCTTTTCTCCTGGGTTGACTAGGCATCATACCCAGCCCAAAAATCTGAAAAATTGGAGTTTTCTCTCCAAGTGGTAATTTTGCACAAAAGTCTTTATTTTTGTAATATTTTTAAATAGGTCCAATAATCATCAGAAAATTCTAGAAAATTCACAAATAATATCTAATAATAAATAATTTGTTTCCGCAAAATATATTTTGACTTTCAACTTCCCAAGAAGATATTTGCACGTGTTTCGCACGTGTAAAAGGATAAATTTTCAGAAAATGTTCATTAAATACCCAAAAATTATTTTAATTCATTTATAAATCTTAAAAACATTATTTAGAAAATCTGTGGTATTACATCACTCCCTCCTTAGAATAGTTTTTTCCTCAGAACTACTACTAATAGGGTCCAAACAGAATAAGCAACAGGAAATGAAATTTCATAAATGGAAAAATAACTTAAGAAATGCAAGTACACGAGAGAATATAATCTGACAAAAGAAATATATCTAAATTCAAAGAGTACTATCATACAAAATAATTCAATCATACAAAAAGCTCAGGAAAATCCTTCTGCATGTGATACTCCGGCTCCCAAGTAGCCTCCCCGAACTGCTGATTCCTTCATAACACCTTGACATAGGCATCACCTTGCTCCTCAAAACTTTCTACCTACGTTCAACAATCTCCACTGGCTGTTCCTTTTAACTCAAGTTCACCTGTAGACCTTCAGGCACTTCCACCAGCTGATAACTCTGATCCGGCACATACTTCCTTAACAACGACACTTGAAACACATCATGCACTTGCGCCAACTCCTCTGGAAGCTCCAACCTACATGCCTTCTTACAAATCCGCCCCAAAATCCTGTATGGCCCAATATACCTTGGCGCCAACTTGCCTCCCTTACCAAATCTGATCACTCCTTTAGTCAGAGATACCTTGAGGAAAACTGCATCCCCAACCACAAACTCCAAGTTCCTTCTGCAAGTGTCTGCATAACTCTTCTGCCGACTCTGAGCCTTGACCAACCTCTTGCGAATCAACTTAATCTTCTCTGATGTTTGCTGCATAATCTCGGGCCCAAACATCTGCCTCTCGCCATCCTATACCAACAAATAGGCATCCTGCACTTCCTCCCGTACAGTGCCTCATATGGAGCCATCCCGATACTCGCATGATAGCTGTTGTTATATGCAAACTCAACCAATGCCAAGTACCTCTCCCAACTACCGCCGAAATCCATAACACAAGCCATCAGCATATCTTCCAATACCCGATTCACCCTTTCAGTTTGATCATCAGTCTGCGGATGAAAAGTAGTACTGAAATTAGTTCTGGTACCCAAAGCCTCTTGCCGACTCTTCCAAAACCTCGAAGTGAACCTCGCATCCCTGTCGGACACAATCGATACAGGAACTCCATGAAGTCTCACAATCTCATCTATATACAGTTCTGCCAACTTTTCCAGTGACCAAGTAATCTTCATGGACAGAAAGTGAGCTGACTTGGTCAAGAGGTCAACAACAACCCAAATCGAGTCATTGCCCTTTGCACTCCTTGGCAAACCTGCAATGAAATCCATACTGATATTTTCCCACATCTATTCTGGAATGGGCAAAGGATGCAACAAACCCCTAGGTCTCTGATTTTCTGCTTTGATCTACTGACAAGTCAGACACCTTGCCATAAAATCTGCCACATCTGTCTTCATACCAGACCACCAAAAGTGTTGTTTGTTGTCCTTGTACATCTTTGTGCCTCCAAGATGTACTGACAAAAAAGTACTGTGTGCCTCCTGCAAGATACTCTCCCTCAATTCTGCATTCTTCGGAACACACAACATCTCACCCATCCATAAAACTCTATCTTGGACACGGAACTCTGACAACTTGCCATCGAAAAACTGTTGCAACCTCTTCTAGATCTCCGCATCTAATTTCTGACCTTCCACAATCTGCTCTCTCAAAGAAGACTACAGCCTCAAATGAGCCAAAGACGCTCCCAAATCCTGTAATACCACCTCAATACCTGCCCGACCATTCTCTGCTGCCAACTCACTCCGAGTAGTGATCAAGCTCGCCAAATTGCTCTTCCAACTATGCCCATCGGCCACCACAATCGCCTTGCCCGGATGATACTTAATCTCGGGACGAATGTCTTCCAACACTACCCACCACCTTCTCCACCGATGATTTAGATCCTTCTGTTGATAAATGTACTTCAGGCTCTTGTGGTTAGTATACATATTGACCTTCTCACCATATACATAATGCCTCCACTACTTCATGGCAAAGATAATAGCTGCTAACTCCAGATCATGCTTCTAATAATTCTTCTCATGCAGACGCAACTACCTCGAACCATAGGCAATAACCTTGCCTTCCTGCATCAAGACACACCCAAACCTCTGAGAGATGCATCACTAAAGATATCATAATCCTTCCCAGCTTGTGGCAAAGTTAAGATAGGTGCAGTCGTCAACCTCCCCTTTACCTCAAGGAAACTTGCCTCTCACTTATCAGTCCATGTGAATGCCACATTCTTTCGAGTTAATCTTGTCAAAGGAACTGCAATCTATGCATAACCCTGAATGAATCTCTTGTAGTACCCAGCTAAATCCAAGAAACACCGGACTTTCTTCACTGATGTTGGCCTGGGCCAATCTCTTACTGCCTCAATTTTCTGAGGATCAGTGGTCACTCCCTCAGAAAGGATATAACCCAGAAAAGCTACCTCAAACTTCAAGAACTCATACTTCGATAGCTTGGCATACAAGTTATAATCCTGTAACTTCTGTAACACCTCTGTCAAGTGCATAGAATGCTCTTCCTCCGACTTCGAATACACCAAAATATCATCAATAAAAACCACCACGAAGGAATCAACAAATGGCCGTAATATCCGATTCGTCATATTCATTAATACTGTTGGTGCATTCGTCACTCCGAATGGCATTACCAAAAACTCATAGAGTCCATGACGAGTCCTGAAAGTTGTTTTACTCACATCTTCCTCCTTGACTCGAACCTGATGATATCCTGATCTCAAATCAATCTTTGAAAACACAGCTGCTCCCAGAACCCTATCGAACAGATCATCAATCCATGAAAGTGGATACTTGTTCTGAATAGTCACCCTGTTCAACTCCCGATAGTCAATGCACATCCTCATTGACCCGTCATTCTTCTTAACCAACAACGTCGGTGCACCCAACAGTAAAGAACTCAGCCTGATAAAACCCTTACTCAGCAATTCCTCAATCTGCTTTTTCACTTCATCCTGCTTTACAGGAGCCATCCTGTACGAAGCTTTAGAAATCAGAGCACTCCCTGGCTAAACATTAATACAAAGCTCCACATAGTGCTGCGGCGGCAATCCTGGAAAATCCTCCAAGAACACTGTAGGAAAATCCCTGACAACTGGAATGCCTCTGACTTCATCTGGAATCATCAATTTGGATACCACTGTAGCCACTTTTGGGTCCTTCATCTTCCCTTGAAAATTCACTGCGGGACCACCTGGTGCCTTCACGAACACCTCTTTCTTCTTGTATTCAATCGTGGCATCATAAATTGCCATCTAATCAATGCCCACAATCACATCCACACCTAGAACTTGCAGCTCAATGAGATCAATGTCGAATAATCTCCCGCTAATCTCGATATCACAGCCCTCGTAATATCGATCAGCAATAAATTCTTCTCCTGACGGCGTTGCCACCGACAAGACCCTGCCCGGAAAAAACTTAGACTCCACACCTAAGACCTTTGCAAAATTGGGCGATACAAAAGTATGCGAAGAACCAGTATCCATTAACCAAAACAAATCCGGTTACATGAAGAATGATACTCAAATCTCTAATTTATTCTCAAACAAAGTTTTACTTTATACATTGAATAAAATAAAATTCAAAATTCTTGCATACCGTGAATCACATCCTCTGAGTTGCCCGCATCCTCCTCAGTTAATGCGAACACTCGACCTTGCCTCTAAAATTTGCCTCCGCCTGAACCACCCTTCCTTAACAGTGGACAGTAAAGCTTAGAATGCCTCACTTGCCCACACTAAAAACAAGTCTGCTTCGCCAACTTGGGACATGCTGACCTGTAGTGACCCACCTCCTTGCAGTAGTAACAAATCACCTCCTGAGATACAGGTGCCCTTTACTCTGGCTTACTGAACTTGCTCTGCTTCACTGGGAACTTATTCCCATTCTGACTAGCTGTTGGCCTCTTGTTCCTGTTTCAGGTCTCTTGCTTTTTCTGGAACTGATCCATATCCTCTTCTGTCATAGCTGCTCTCCTGAACAACTTATCAAACCTCCTTATGCCCACAAGAATCATCCTTGACCTCAAATTCGGCCTCAAGCTCTGCTTGAATGTCTTGGCCTTCTTCGCTTCATCAACAATCAGCTCTGGTGCATACCTTAATAGCTGAGCGAACTTAGTCTCATATTTATGCACTGTCATGCTGCCCTGCTGCAGATTCAAGAATTCCGTTGCCTTCTTCTCTTGAATATCCAGAGGGAAGAAACGATCCCTGAACTCATCCATAAAAGCTTTCCAAGTCACTTGCTGATCTCCAAAGGTCCTCTTCACTGACTACCACCAGACGCCAACATCCTTCTCTAATGGCATAGCAGCCAATTTCCCCTTATTGACTTCTGGGGTCTCCAAGACTTCGAATACCATCATCATCTGTTTAATCTAAACATCAGCCTCATTCCGATCAGACTGCCCCTCAAACACTGGCGGCTTCATCCGCTTGAAGGACTCAACCTGCTTGATAAGATCAGCATTAACAAATACTAGTTCAGCCCCTTGATTCTGATTCTGTGCCATATTAGCAGCCATGAATGCGTTCAAGGCCTGATACACCATGGCAATCTCAGTCTCAAGATCAAGTCCAGCCCCATGGGCACTACCAGCCCCATCACCATTTGCACCATTCCTGGTTGTAGGTCCTGCCATTTTTCTGATTACTACAAAATGAGGGTAAATTAGAGCATCATAACACAATTCATATTCACATCAATACCCCATGACAAAACCCAAACCATACCCTAAAACAAAACATCATGTTTTAACTCTATATGATACTCACACTCTATCGTCCACACCTAGGTACTCACGCTCTAGTGTCCACACCTAGGTTTATTTTTATACCATGTTTATCATTATTATTGAAGCATGCTCTGATACCAATATCTGTAGCGCCCCGAATTTTCAATATGATATCTCAGAAATACGTGGCATAAATCCCAGCATCAACTTAATTATAATAGTAAATATAGCCAAAAATACAAATAAAATTTTTTCAACCTTTATTACATTAGTTCATTACAAAACACAGCGGAAAGACATACACCTTGAATTACAATCTTTTCTTTACAACACATCTTTTACAATTTTACATAAGCCATAACTTCATTCTAACTCAAGCATCCAAATCCAAAGCTACAAGCAACTACCTGTAAAACATGAGGCTAGAGATAAACCTAACCCCCAAAACTACAGGGGTCAGCCATAACGGTGTGAGTGACATAAAAATAAAATAAATGCAACATAAGTAAAATATGAAACATAGTATCATAAACAACATGTATCAACAGCAAGAGTAAATAAAAAAAGAAACAACAATAATTAAAACATCACGTGAAACTAGACTAAGTGTCAAGTGTAGAAAACAAGATAACAATATGCATAAAACCAAGTCAAGAAAACATCAATACTATATGCTGACTCTCTAATGCATACTTGTCGGATTCTATGCATCCCACTCTACATAGGTCCGGTGCAAGCCCTTAACATTTTCCGTTTGTTAGGATTTAATCCCCCGCTATGCAACTAATCTTACTAAGATGACTACTACGAGATAAAGATAAACTGTGAGTGTTAGCCCATGCCCCGATAATTCCGGAGGTCAATCTCTATCCACAGATAATTCCGGAGACTATTTCACTCACACCTTGGAATCTTCGAGAATACCCCACACCGTAAGCTATGGCGCCTCATCACACGAATACCACATGAGCGTCGCCTCGACCCCGATATTCGGAAAACAATCCCACACCGCAAGTAATTTCGGAGACTAATTCACTCACACCTCTATAATTTCGGGGATTATCTCACATCGCAAGCCATAATGAGGTCCATAACCCATGTTCTCATTTCATCATATCACCATCTAGTGCCTATCCTTATCTTTGTTAGGTTAATTAATTAATTTACGAATCTCTTAGAGTTGGTGTATCCTACCGGACTTAACTCAACAACTGATCAACAATGTGCCTCAGCAGGCCAGAACACAATATCTCAACTGCCAGTATACTAAGGTTCCCACACACCCTCTAGAGACTCACGCTCAACCATCCACACTCAACTTTCATTAATCAAAACTTTGAATAAAACAACTTGAAAACATATATTCTGTAGAAAAATAGTGTTTAGAAATGTAAGTTATAGATCCAAAACATTTAAAGAATCAACCATTTAAAAGAACATCGGAATAACTGAGGAAAACATCAGTCAGAGCTGTAATAATTGACAATAAATAATAATCGGTTGACTGTTTAGAGCGAAAACCCAACACATCAAGAAAAATAATTCTAAGTAATGGCAGCCGACTGTAAAAGTCATCGGTTGATTATCCTGAGAGAAAACATAACCCATGTTCTTATTTCATCATATCACCATCTAGTGCCTATCCTTATCTTTGTTAGGTTAATTAATTAATTTACGAATCTCTTAGAGTTGGTGTATCCTACCGGACTTAACTCAACAACTGATCAACAATGTGCCTTAACAGGCCAAAACACAATATCTCAACTGCCGGTATACTAAGGTCCCACACACCCTCTAGAGACTCACGCTCAACCATCCACACTCAACTTTCATTAATCAAAATTTTGAATAAAACAACTTGAAAACATATATTCTGTAGAAAAATAGTGTTTAGAATAGTAAGTTATAGATCCAAAACATTTAAAGAATCAACCATTTAAAAGAACATCGGAATAACTCAGGAAAACATCAGTCAGAGCTGCAATAATTGACTATAAATAATAATCGGTCGACTGTTTAGAGCGAAAACCCAACACATCAAGAAAAATAATTCTAAGTAATGGCAGCCGACTGTAAAAGTCATCGGTCGATTATCCAGAGAGAAAATCCAAAACTTCGAGAAAAATAATTCTAAGTAAAGGCAGTCGATTGTAAAATTCATTGGTCGACTGTCCAGAGCAAAAATCCAATACATCGAGAAAACATCAAAATAGAGCAGAGTCGATCGACTGTAAAAATGGGTCATTCGACTGTTCCGCATGAAATTTTAAAACTTCAAGAAAATACAGCATCCAGGTAGCAACGGTCAACTGTATAAATTAACCGGTCGACTGTCGACCTACAGACTGCAGTTTTTAGTTGTGCACATTTCAACCGATACAGAGTTTTACTTTATAAAAATGAATTCTGTGAAAAGCATATTTCTGATATGATCAAATACGACTTGTAGGATATATAAGAGTCCATAAAAATAATCAAAACCACTTTGAATTAATAAGAATCACAATTTGTTGATTTACTCCAATTAGAATATGAATTTGTGCACATATCAAAAATAGAGTTTCTAAGAATCGATCATACATCAAATTAACTTCATATTATGTTCCAAACCGTATCAACACAAAAAGAAGTTGAGATATAGTCAAATCCTCCGAAAACACACAAAGACTCTGTTTCTTCAAAAGCAATGAAGTACGATATTCATGTAAAATGTTCGTGCATGTTGTGCACCAAGAAACTTCACAATTCCATCAACTAGAAATAACAAAATGTTCAGATTTAATCTTAGTATTTGAAAAATTCAAATTCAAGTAAAATCTTATACAAAATCACAAATAGCCAAATTTATCATATTGCATCAAACCCAATTCTAATATCACAAATCCAATTCTCAAAACATGGTTTCTTAATTCATTAGTCCTTCTCGAAATTCCTCAAACTCAATGGCCATTTTTAACTCATGAACATAAACAAATTTAACATTACCATAATCAAGTTGCACTCATCTAAACTCATTAATAGTCAAAATCTCTTCTTTAATCAATTTAGGCATAATATTCACCATACTCAATCAAATCAGCATTAACCCAAAAGAAATAGCTTGCTCATGATATATATTAGGTTATTTAACAATCTCAAATCATCCACATGTAATTCTATTCAGAAATAACTAGGTTTTCATAAAAGATCCAATTTTGATTCATCAATTCATCGAATCCATCATATGTATATTCATACCAAACCCTAGCATGCTTTCTAATAGATGAAACACCACATACAACATTCAAAGAACAATACAAAATAAATTATGTCACTCACCTTGTTGAAGAAATCGAACGAAGACAAATAGAAAATAAGAAATATCCCTCCTTCGCAAGAAATCTAAGATCTTCTCTTTAGAATTCCAATAAAATAAGATATAAGAAATCCTTGTGTTGTGTAGCAAAGAGACGGCTTCACTTTACCCTAAATAAGCTGGGATCGGGATAAGGGGTTTTTGAAGACATTTGCAAAATACTCCTTTAAAGTACATCTTTACATATATGGATCTCCATACTAGAAAATTAGATAAAACTAATTTAATTGAGACTAAAAATCAAAATAGCCTCTTCTAATATCAGCTGGCACTGTTTGAAAAACCCAGAATTATCAATTTGCATTTTCACCCCTCTAAAAGGTAATTTTGCAAAAGGTCATCTTTTAACAAAACTTGTAAAATAAATCAAATTTATTAAAACAAAAAGTAAAATCTTTTCTCCTGAGTTGACTAGGCATCATACTCAGCTCAAAAATCCAAAAATCTGAAGTTTTCACTCTAAGTGGTAATTTTGCACAAAAGCCCATCATTTTGTAATATTTTCAAATAGGTCCAATAATCATAAGAAAATTCCAAAAGTTCACAAATAATATCTAATAATAAATAATGAGTTTCTCCAAAATAAATTTTGACTTTGAACTCCTCAAGAAGATATTTGCACGTGTTTCGCATGTGTAAAAAGATAAATTTTTAGAAAATACTCATTAAATAGCCAAAAAAAATTTTTAATTCATTTATAAATCTTAAAAACATTATTTAGAAAATCTGGGGTATTATAGAATTTCTGTTGGTATTTTGATTCATTTATGCATGCGTGGTTGATTCTCTTGATTCCTACTCTGATTATTTCTGTGATATGTTGTAAAAATTCTTGAGAGCTTATGAATGATGTAAATCATTCACTAGACTTAGTCACGTATTCATATTCCGTATTCATTTTTGGAAAGCAGGGCGTGACACCCACAAAATAATATATAACTATTTTGTACATTAGTCTGTACACAATTCAGATCGCATGTATTAATAGATTCTTCTTATTTTAATTGAGTAAATATTAAGACATATTATTTAATATGTTTTGATCCTGACAATGGTATTTTTGTTGAATCAGAGTTGGCATAATTTCTCAATTAAAATTTTCATTTGTCTCAACTATATTTGAGACGGAACGTAAAGTATTTCTATAATGATAAACTATTTTATATATACATATAAATATTTTCTTTTGAGTATTGTGTATGCATTTATTTTGTTTGTATGTATGGACACATGTGTGTGTGTGTGTGTATATATATATATATATATATATAAATTTGTATGGGTGTATGTGTATACATTCCTATTCTAATTAAACCCTAAACCACTAAAGTAAACCCAAAACCAATAACAAAACCATGGGCTTGTTCTTAATTTTCAAAACAACCCCACACTCTCTCTCCCCTCTCTCTCTCTTCCATGGCCGACCACCCGTTTCCCTCCCCCCATTTTATGGTTGGAAATTTCCCCCCTCTCTCCATTTTTACAAGAATCCGTCATGTCAAAATTCCTAATTTTTTACTTCTAAGCACCCCCACACTCTCAAAAACCATTTCCCACATTTTCCCCATCCTATAGCTACTAATTTGAGAAAGATTTTGGAGCAAGGAACAATATCAAGAAGGAGCAAGAAGAGGATGGCACTAAGAGCAAGAGCAAGGAGCAAGAAGAAGTAAAAGAGAAGGAATCAACAATCTTCCAATTGTGGGTGTCTTTCTAACTTTATGCATGTTTAATATTTTTTTATGAATGATGAATGATTAATAGTGCTGATTTGAGTTTCTAGATGATAGTAATGAATATTTTTGTATGTTTATAGTTTAATGCTTGTGCTAAAAATGCTAATTGTTGGATAAAGGTTGAATCTTGTGAATAATTAACATGGGTTGATTAGAAAATTCATAACTTTGTGCTATCTAGGAATTTAGGCTTAAATTTTTTTTTTGGTAGCATCTTTACTGTATGCCTATGAACTCCACCAAATTTAGTAAATTTTTGATGTGGTTTGTTATTTTTATCTTTTTACTAGTCTGGGAAAATGTTTTTGCTATGTTAAATTTTAGCATGCTTGACTTGCAAAAATCATATCTCCATGATTATTGTGAACTTAAAGCTGAAGATATTACAATAGCTTTTCATGTATGTCCAGCATAAGTCCACCAAATTTCATAATTTTTGGATATGGTTTGTTGTCTTAATAAAATTCAATCTTGTTGCGGGCTCAGGGTAAAAATGTCTGCTTTGTCAGTTTAACAAGCTCGACTTATATAAATCATCACTTTGTTTCTGGATGAAATTTGAACTCGAAATTTTTATAGTAGCTTCCTAAGCCAATGTGAAACATTTCGATCAAGTTTCGTAATTTTTGAATGATAATTTTTATCTTTTTAAAATGCAATTTTCCGCAGTGATTAAGAAGTAAGGTTGTTGTTGTATGGTAAATTGCATCTAACTCAAAATATCATATCTTCGTCTATACTTGGAGATTCTAGCTAAATTTTGGATATGTATTGATCTTATGTGTCTAGAACATTTCTGCAAAATTTCATATAATTTAAGATCATTTGTTATTTTAAAGGAGTTTTATTGTGCGACTAGTTGATGTTTACATCAGATCTGGAAGTTTTGCATGCTCTTCAGAAATGACCATTTTACTTCTTTGAAATGAATTAGTTTGAGAAAATTTTCAACTGAGATGTTAAAGTAGTCTTAAAGATCTTTCCGAAGAAACTAAGAATTTGGAATTTCATTGAGAGTGTGATTTATGGTTATTTTTCGAAAACAACATAACGGCAGGTTGATTAGTAGCTTACTGTTTTGAATTGAATATATGCTTGCATCATACTGGATCTTTAGAATTGACTTAATTGATGTATATTCTGGTCTTTGAGTTGTGTTTTGATCATGTTAAAGTTGTGCTTGTGGCACATAATGTGTTTCTGTGATTTGAGCAACTCTTGGATCTTGATTGATCATGCTTGTGTTGACATGTATATGTCCATTATTGTTTTAAGGTTATAATGAAGTTAGATAGTTGTTAGTTAGATTTTGAATCATGTTTTATCATGTTTTAAGTTGGACTTGTTAGTGTCTATTAAATTGATGTGTGATTGACTATAGATTAGCATGTGGTTGCCTAGGGTAATAGGATCACCATAGGACTATCAATCCATTTGACCACTGATAATTAGTGCCCTTGTTACCTTAATTGCTATGGATGAAGACAGTCTCCATGCACCGTTAGATCGTTACCCACAGAGGGATTTGATCGCAGGACGGAGACGGGGTCGAGATCCAATCAAGAGGGTGTTTAGCGATCGACGTAGGTTGAATCGCCAATGTTGCTGGGTCAAGTTTGGGCCGAGTTAGGCCAACTTTTGAGCCAGGTCTGGAGGCCATGTTGGTTTCCCTTGGGCTTGTGATTTTGGTTAAGACTGGTTTTTACTAGCAAGTAATAGGCTGGTAATCTATAATCTCTACTCAATTAAGATCTGTAGTTCCTTAACCAGGGCTAGTAGTATTATCCTAAGACTAGAGTGTTAGGGTTATATACTGAAAGCATCACTTTTGTATTAACTTTATTTCCTTATTTTTTTTGAATGAGAATCATATGGGCATATGTTTGCATATTGTTTATTATAATATTAATGCAAGTGTCTGATATTCTATAAGGTTGATAATATGGTGTGAGGTGACACACAGAAGATCATATTATCAGTTCCCTATGGAATATATAAATAGTTCACAACCTAGACGGACTTGGACAATCCATTGGAAAGGTTGTAGTGTAATCTGGTATCAGTCTGTCTTGACTATATGTTTACACTAGTACACTTTGTGTGTATTGAACAGGACCACTTGAGATTGTTCTCTTTGTACTGACTACAAAAGAGAACAAACACCTCTGTTATTATGGATGCTTATGCTCTTAATCCAGATATAATAACAGGCATGTATATGCAGTGTGCATTACTTTGACTCATAAAAGAGTGAGATTCATTATGGATCAACAACCTCTATGAATTGGGTAATAGCATTGTATGTATGATGGGCTGTTGATTGTAAAAGGAATCCATGTCCCGATACGTCGGGTTGATGATGTCCCCTTAAGGAGCTCATAAGGATTGTCATGTAAACCCTGCAGGTGGATTACATCCGACATGACAAATAAAGTTGAGTGGTACTACTTAAGGATAAAAGATGTTGATCAATATAGTTGTCAGTAACTTAATTTGATCGACGGACATTCGATATCTTAACATGGGGAGTTGAACGAGCATATAATAAAAGGAGCCCATAAATATAATTTGGGATTAGGAAGGTAGTGCAACAATAGCTCCTTAGTGGACCGAGCTATTGTTAATGGGCCTGGGTTGTGTGTTCGGGCTGAACACGGGATACCCAGATTCGTTAGGAGACCTAACCCTAATTTCTCCTCATAGGTCCCTGCCGTAGCCTTATATATATCCTCTATTCTCTGGCCGTCATTGATAATCTGAAATATAAGATTTTTTCTCAAAACTCGTGATTCACGAAAGGAGAGAAAGAGAGATCAGCCAATGAGAAGAAAGGTTGGGAGATCGTCGCCCACACGACGTCCAACCTGAGGAAGGAATACGTGCAGAAGATCTTGGGGTTGCTGTCGTCTTCTTCTCATCGCAGGTATAATTCGTGAACCCTAGATTCCGCTATATCGGGTTAGATCACGTATTTAATCTGTTAAATTTTTAACAATCGATACGCACACCAATCCGTAGTCCTGGGAATCATCTCAGTTCCATCATAGAGCATGTCTTTTGTATTGATAGGATAGACACTAGTCGGGTGGTTGTACTCGCCTGTGAAGGGGATACGTGCTGCGTCGTCTTGACTGGTAAGGGAACGGGCGGTGGTGTCTCTTCTATTAATTTCTGGGGTCTAGTGATAAGAACGGGAGGTTCTCTTGTCGGAAGTAGGGAATGGACCCTAAGAATTTATCAAGTTCTATGTTTTTTAGCACGGGCATGGAGCTAGAGTAAGACTCCTTTGTGTGAGTAAGACTATGCATCTCGGTAAGCGGGGGTACCGCGGAGCCACTTTTATGCTTGTAGTAACTTTTGGGTGAGGTCTGGAGCAGTGTGACTGTGGGGACCGGGCGTAGAGAAAAATGGGGACACCACTACTAACTTGTAACTACCGTTTTTGTAATTTTCAAATTTTCCCCTTTTGTAACATTTTTATTTGCAATTTTATAAAAAAAAACCTATTTTCGTTCTTGAAAATTCCCGTTCATGAAAATTCCCGTTCTGGGAAATTATTTTAATTAAGAATTGTTCATGAAAATTTCCGTTCTTCTTGTTTGAACCATTCTTGTTGATCATATTGTCCTCTTGTTTATTGTGGGTATTTTTAATTGAACCCTATTGATTTTGGTCTATCCCTTATTTGAACCCTAAAACCCAATTTGATTTGTTCTTGACCCAAAACCGCTATTATTGAACCCTAAACCACTAACCCAGTACCCTATAAATACAACCCTAATGCAAACCTTAAAAATATCACAATTTTCGAAACCCTAGCCATCTAATCTCTCTCCTATTTTCTTCCCTCTCTGTTTCTCTCTCCCCGTCCAAATTTTCCTGCCAAAATCCCCCGACCCACTTCCGATCGTCCTCCCTGGCATGCTCTGGCGACCCCCGTTGCTAACCCCTTCTAGTGCCGCTCTCCTAGTTGCCGCCAGTCAAGAACCCCCGAAACCCCCTTCACCTTCTCCTCTGTTCTCATCGCCATCAACTCCAGAACCCAAACCTTGAGCCTTTTCTCTCAGTTCGATCGCCGACCGACGCGCCAGCGCCACCCCGGGTGCCCTCGACCGCTGGTATCGACCTCGTCTCCAGCACCGCCATCCCCTTGGCCGCTGTGATTGCTGCCGTTCTTGGTGCACTGTAGTTGCTGTTGCTTCTTTGTGTACTGTGTTGATTAGTGCACGTATATTGCACGTGCCAGTTTGTTTTTTCGTAAGTTCGTTGCTTCGGGATTCTTTTCCCGTTATTCTTGGTATTCAAATTCACCGTTTATAAGGCAAGTCACCGTCATCTTTAATTGTTGTCACTTTGAAACTCTTGCATGTAGATCCTTTGTTCATCGTCTTATTCATTGTTTATCTCTTTCGTTGGGTTTATTATAGGTTTACACGAGCTAACCACAATATTCTTGACATCGTGCCAATTTAACTCCAAAAATATTGAATCTTGCATACATTATATAGTATGGATAATAGGGTTACACATACAGTCATGACACAAATAAATTATTGTAGAGACAATTGTTAAGTTGTATGTTGTTTGATCGATTGATGGTTGATTAATGATAAATTAGTGTATGTGTGTGTTATAATATTATTTATCATGTTTCGACACTCATCATGCTGATTATATAATTTTTTTACTAAAGAATCGATACCCATCATGTTTAATTAATTTATTTATATGGAAATTTCCATAAAACCTGTATCCTGCTTGCTGTCTGAAATTTGTCTTCTGTTTTTGTCCCAATAAACGATCTTAAATTAAATTGCTTTCTGAACAGGAATTGTAGCATCATCTTTCTAGTTTTCATAACTTCTTGAATTTTCGAATTCCGACTTTTGTAGCAAAAGTTATGCTCGTTTTACTACAGCTGTGTTTTTACTTTCATATTTTTAGATTCTCGTACCTTTCATATTTAAACAGTAAAAAGATTGATCAAATGATAAAACTTTGATCTGGAAATTTCTAGATTCTTAACTTACATGTTTAGGAATCTAATAAGTATTTTTAATGAATGTAATATTGAGTTTTTGCTGATTCTAAAATTAAAACAATAAGATGTC
Organism: Hemerocallis citrina; assembly: GCA_017893485.1. NCBI lineage: Eukaryota > Viridiplantae > Streptophyta > Magnoliopsida > Asparagales > Asphodelaceae > Hemerocallis > Hemerocallis citrina. The sequence continues at coordinate 334,355,758 of CM030358.1, forward strand.
GAATTTCTGTCTGAACATAAAATTTGTAAAGAACAGTGTGTTTGACGTAGCTACTGCTGTCGGAATTTGATATTTAAATATGAGTTGGAACCGCGTGGAGGTCTAGTTTTCAGAATTTCTGACGGATTCAAATTTGGATTTCTGAGTCAGCGGGATAACTGCATTTTTGTATAGACTGCGCTTGCTATCCAGAATTTAGATTTCACTTTTTAATAGATTAATTATTCCTATATCGTACTATTGCATGAATTAATGTATGTATGTAGCATTGCATGTTCCCAATGAGTTATTGTCACTATCCTAACTGTCCTATCCATGTTATCACCCTATTGTTCCCTAATTGACACTATTGTTCATCTCATGTCTTAGTTGCATATTGTATTGTTGCACCGATAAAATAGTTAATAACCAGGGGTTTAAAAGATGATTTGAGTAGTGAACAAAGTAGAGACTGTACTTGGAGAAGGGGCCAGTGTTTCCCTAGATAATGTTTCGCCTAATTATAGTCTGATTGTGGTTATGGCAGTAACCAAACCTATCGTGTACCGTATTGTTGCCGATGACCATATCGTACAACAAAAGGTAAATAGTGTTTACCGTTACCATTGTCAAGTAGATGATCTACCGAGTGCACCACTTTAGTCTAAACAAAATTGATTGTATGCGTCGAACCTGTAGTATAGGATGCATTAGTACATGCATTAGTTAGGATTAAAATGTTTCATGGACATAAGGATTGACACATCACCGATATTACATATTGTTTACCATTGGTCCTATTTGTATCCAAAATTGTCTAAGTGTTTTTTATAGTAACCGTTGAATACTGTTACAGAGTATTGAATCATTGATACACCATTGCATTGATTACCATGTTATTGATTATTACTATCGTGCCATATTATTGATTCCTATTGATCCATTGAATTCATTGTTATACCGTTATTCCATTGTTCCCCTGCTTTCTCTACTTGCTGTCCATGACTTGATCTAAGGACAATTTTTCTCATCTTTTTAGATGAAGTGAATACAGGTAATAAAGGAGAATTGTCTACTGAAATTGGAGAACATAAATTCGGAAGACTACTGCTTTCTTATTGGTTATTGCTTTAATAAACTTAATGTATTGAGACTTGTTATTATTTTGGATTCGATTATTATTGTATTGGGCTTATGTCCCGGATTTTATTATTGTTTCCAGACATTGGGTTATTATTATTGTATTTGGATATTTTTATTGCTTCATTCAAAGTATTATTGTTCATGAGATTATTATTATTGCACGCGCATTTGTTCTGTAATAATTATATTGTTGAGTTGATCGGATAAACAACTTATGGGTGACATTAGTCATTCGCTGGGCTAATGTCATCTACTCATATTCCGTATTTTTGGGAAGCAGGGCGTGACAAGGCTTTTAGTGGTATTAAAGCTTGGGTTTGGATTATATATCAGCCAAACGTGACTAACGCAAGGAAATTTGGCTTTGATTGATATTGTACTCAGATTTGGGATTGTATCGGTTTGACTCAACAGTATGAGTAATACAGTGATCGCTTGAACAATTGATATCCAACTTATGCTCTGGACGCTAACCGTTTGGTTTCTATTGTAGACAATGGTTAGAAAAGATGCTTCTTCTTCCCGTGCTGAGGATGATCAGTCTGATGCACCTACTGTTGCATAGTTGATGAAAATGTAACGTGAGCACAATGAACTGGTGATGCGGATGCAACGGGAACATAATGAGCAGTTGAGAATGGCTTATGAAATTGCTAATGGAGAACCCGTTGTGCCCGTCCCGGTCGTGCTGCCACCGAGGCCTGGTAATGTGACAGATTTCATAAGGCTTCACCCAGATAAATTCTCGGGTACTGAAGGTCCACTTGTAGCTGAGCAATCGCTTATCAGGAATAAGCAGTTGTTGACTGCAGCACGTATTGCGGATGTGGATCAGCTTGTTGACCTTGCCTACATATGGTGGAAGAATGAGGCTGAACGATTGGGCCGACCCATTCCCTCGGTTGCTTTCTCAAAGGGCTTCCTCACGAAGTTCTTCCCTAATGTCACCAAGAATGAGATGGAACGATAGTTTGTTTCTTTAACTCAGGTTCGTCAGATAATATTTATTTATGGTTTTTCGTTGTTATTTCATAAAGTATCGATATTAAACTAAACACTATCTTGAATCTGGGGAGTCAAATCGTGGACGAGTATGCTGCGAAATTTGCCCGACTAAGTCATTTTGCTACTTCCATGGTGGCAAATGACGAAGATAGAAACCATCATTTCCTGTCAGGCTTGGACATTGAGATTCAGGACCGTATTGCTGCCTTGCGACTTCGTTCCTATGATGATATCCTGGATGCTGTAAGGATTCAGTAACAGACTAGCACCAGAAAGCATGCTATTCAGCGTTTTGTTGCTGCTAGATCTTCTGGTGGGCCTATTAGGAGGCCAGCTCCACCTCTTCCTGTCAGGGCATTGCCTTATCCACCTGTCGCTCCAAGGTCGGTTCAGATTTGTCACAAGGTGGGTCATTTGTGCAAGGATTGCAGGGTAGCCAACCGTTAGTGCCTTGCATGTGGAGGAGTGGACCACATGGTTCGTGATTGCCCTAAAGCCAAACCTCTTGCACCAGTTGGTGGTTCCGCTCCGTCGAGAGCGCTTGTTCGTGGTCAGGGTGGACCACTTCCTCCGTAGAGGCAGGTCTTTGAGCAGAGGAGAGCCGCTCCTCGGGGATATCTTCCTACAGGTCGTGGTCAGGCTTACAACTTAACTACGCAGGATGCTGAGACTGCTTTGGGCTATGTTGCAGGTATATCTTTTGTGTTTCCATTTTGTACTTCATTTTGTTTTCCCCTTGCTATTTTATTCTTCTCTCATGTTGTGATTCATGTTTCCTTCCATTCATGTCTATTTCTTGCATTTTTCTTCTGCCTTGTGTTCTCACTTTGACTTCTTGCTAGGCATTATCCTTGTTCATTCTTTTCCTGCTCATGCTCTCTTTGATTCTGGTGCAACTCATTCCTTTGTTTCTTCCTGCTTCGTTGATCTGCATCTCTTAGCTAGCAGCGCTATGTCGGTAGCTTGGAACATTTCTACAGGTGGAGGTATTGTCGTGTGTTCTCAGATTTGTGAGCAGAGTTCCTTGATTATTGGTGGTGTGAATTTTGTTGCTGATCTGATTGTCATTGGCAATTCTGGTTTTGATGTGATTCTGGGGAAGGATTGGCTTGGTGCCACTCATGCTGTGATTGACTGCCGCAAGAAGAAGGTGTGCTTCGTATGCCAGAACATCAGGAATTTGAATTCTGTGCCGGTGAATCGTCGCTTGCTTATGTGGAGAAGTTGGCTAGTCAGGAAGCTGGAGTTATGGAGGAAGTGTGTGCTGGTGATGTCATCACACCGTTGGTTGTGCGGGAGTTTCTAGATGTTTTTCATGAGGAATTGAGGGGATTACCACCAAATCGTGAGGTATTGTTCAACATTGGTGTTCAGTCGGGTATAAGTCCAATCTCTAAGAGTCCGTATAGAATGGCTCATGTTGAACTGGTTGAGTTAAAGGAGCAAATTTAGGAGTAGTGGGATCGAGGTTTTATTAGGCCAAGTGTTTCGCCTTGGGGAGCTCCTGTTTAGTTTGTCAACAAGAAGAATGGTAGTCGGAGGTTGTGTATTGACTACCGCGAGCTCAATAATGTCACAGTGAAGAACAAGTATCCATTGCCAAGAATTGATGACCTATTTGATCAACTGGGAGGCGCTTCTGTATTTTCGAAGCTTGATCTTTGTTCTGGTTATCATCAAGTTAAGGTGAAATTCGAGAATGTACAGAAGACTGCTTTTCGTACAAGATATGGGCACCATGAATTTTTGGTGATGCCTTTTGGAGTTACTAATTCTCCAGTTGTGTTTATGAGCTTGATGAATCGGGTTTTCTCTCCCTTACTAGACATGTTTGTCGTGGTGTTCATTGATGATATCCTTGTCTATTCTAGGAATCGGGATGAGCATCCTGAGCACTTGAAGGTTGTTTTACAGACTTTGAGGGATCATCAGTTGTATGGGAAGCTTAGCAAGTGTAAGTTTTGGTTGGATCGAGTGATTTTCTTGGGCCATATTATTTCTGGTGATAGTGTTTCTGTCGATCCGTCCAAGGTCTCTGCTGTTAAGGATTAGCCGACGCCGAAGTCTGTTTCTGAAGTTCAGAGTTTTCTTGGTCTAGTGGGTTATTACAGGAAGTTTGTTTGGAATTTCTCGAAGATTGCAGGGCCGTTGACAAAGTTAAATAGGAAGGATCAGAAGTTTGTGTGGGATGAGTTCTGTGAAGAAGCCTTCATTGAATTGAAGAATCGGTTGACATCAGCACCTGTGTTGACTATACCTGATGGATCAGAGGGGTTCGTAATTCACTGTGATGCTTCTGGTAGAGGTTTGAGTGTTGTTCTAATGCAAGGAGGCAAGGTTGTTGCATATGCATCTAGGCAATTAAGGCCGAATAAGAAGAATTATCCTACCCATGATTTGGAGCTTGTTGCTTTGATCTTTGCCTTGAAGCTTTGGAGGCATTATTTACTTGGAGACCGAGCGGAGATCTTCATTGACTACGAAAGTCTCAAGTATGTGTTCACTCAGAAGGAACTGAATATGAGGCAAAGGCGATGGTTAGAATTGATGGCAGACTATGATATCAATTTCAAGTATCATCTGTGCAAGATTAATTCACTGTCTGATGCTTTGAGCATAAGACCTGTTGCTATGGTTCTTACTGAGCAGATTGAACTTGTGGAAGCTATGAGGAGGTTGGATTTGGATGTACTATTGCCTGATTCTAAGCAGAGTTGTATGGTGCTTCAATTGCAGTCGTCTTTGGTGGATCATATTTAGGAGACTCAGTCTGGTGATGTGCAGTTGCAGCAGTTTCGAACTGAGGTTGAAGCTGGTTCGAGAACTGATATGGTGATTCATGAAGATGGATCTCTATGCTTTGGGACTGGTCAATGTTTTCCGAAGGGAGGAGTCAGGCAGAGGTTGCTTGAAGAAGCCCACCGTTCGCCATATTCTATTCATCCTGGTGGTACGAAAATGTATCAAGATTTTAAGTTGCATTTCTGGTGGCACGGTATGAAGAAGGATGTTGCAAGATTTGTTTCTCAGTGTTTGATCTGTCAACAAGTGAAGGCAGAACATCAGAGGATTGCTGGACTTCTTCAACCGCTTCCTATACTAGAGTGGAAGTGGGAGAACATCACTATCGATTTTTTGACTGCTTTACCTAGAAGTCCCAAGGGTTACAATGCCATTTGGGTGATTGTGGATTGCTTGAAGAAGAGTGCTCATTTCATCCCTTTCAGAGTTGGCCAGTCTACGGAGAGTCTTGCAGAAAGGTATATGCAGGAGATTGTGAGATTGCATGATGTTCCTGTCAGTATTATATTAGATAGAGATACTGGATTCAGATCTCAATTATGGGAGTCTCCAGAATAGTCTTGGGAGTAAGCTGAAGTTCAGTACTGCATTCCATCCGCAGACAGATAGTCAATCAGAGAGGACTATTCAGACCTTAGAGGATATGTTGAGGTCATGTGGGCTTCAGTTTGGAGGTTCTTGGGAGGATCATCTACACTTGGTGGAGTTTTCATACAATAATAACTACCAAGCTAGTCTTCAGGAAGCTCCATTTGAAGTCTTGTATGGTCGGAAGTGTAGATTACCAGTGTGCTGGGATGACATTGGTGAATGGAAGCTTTTGGGGCCAGAATTGATCATAAGAACTATTGACGTAGTAGCCCAGATCAAGAAGCATTTGCATGCAGCACAGGACAGGCAGAGAAAATGGGCAGACATGCACAGGAGACCATTGGAGTTTGAGGTTGGTGATCATGTGTTCCTTAAAGTGTCTTCATGGAAGGGTGTGATTCGTTTTGGTGGTGGGGGTAAGTTGAGGCCTAGATTCATTGGTCCGTTCGATGTGGTGGAGCGAGTAGGCAAGGTGGCTTATAAACTCACGTTGCCGCCAACTTTCCCTGGAGTGCATGACGTCTTCCATGATTCTCAGCTCAGGAAGTATGTTCAGGATGATAGTCATGTTATTGACTATTCGGAGTTGTCGGTTCGACCGGATTTGTCTTCTGAGATTCATTCAGTGTCGATTGTGGATTGGTGGGAAAAGATTTTGAAGAATAAGGTTATCAAGTTGGTTCGTGTTGCTTGAAATCCTCACTCGCCTGGTGAGTCGGGAGCTTGAGAGTGGGATTCGGAGTCAATTTCCCCATCTTTTTTAGTGGTCCTTGTTCTTGTTCTTGTTCTTTCTTTCTCCGGGGTTACTCTACTACTACTTGCTTAAATTTAGAGAACGAAATTTTATTGTAAGGTGGGTAGGATTGTAACTACCATTTTTGTAATTTTAAAATTTTCCCCTTTTGTAACATTTTCATTTGCAATTATATAAAAAAAAACCTATTTTTGTTCTTGATTATTATTTTAATTAAGAATTGTTCATGAAAATTCCCGCTCTTCTTGTTTGAGCCATTCATGTTAATCCTATTGTCCTCTTGTTTATTATGGATATTTTTAATTGAACCCTATTGATTTTGATCTATCTCTTATTTGAACCCTAAAACCCAATTTGATTTTTTCTTGACCCAAAACCGCTATTAATGAACCATAAACCACTAACCCAGTAGCCCTAAAAATATCCCAATTTTCGAAACCCTAGCCGTCTAATCTCTCTCCTATTCTCTCCCCTCTCTGTTTCTCTCTCCCCGTCCAAATTTTCCCGCCAAAATCCCCCGACCCACTTCCGATCGTCCTCCCCAGTGTGCTCCGGCGACCCTCGTTGCTAACCCCATCCGGTGCCGCTCTCCTAGCTCTACCAGTCAAGAACCCCCAAAACCCCCTTCATCTCCTCCTCTGTTCTCGCTGCCATCAACGCCAGAACCCAAACCCCGAGCCTTCTCTCTCTGTTCGATCGCCGACCAGCGCGCCAGAGCCACCCTCGGCGCCCTCAACCGCCGGCGCCGACCTCGTCTCCAGTGCCACCATCCTGTTAGCCGCTGTGATTGCTGCCGTTCTTGGTGCACTGCAGTTGCTGTTGCTTCTTTGTGTACTGTGTTGATTAGTGCACGTATATTGCACGTGCTAGTTCGTGTATTCGTGAGTTCGTTGCTTCGGGATTCTTTTCCCTTTATTCTTGGTATTCAAATTCACCGTTTATAAGGCAAGTCACCGTCCTCTTAAATTGTCATTCCTATCAAATTCAAGTCTCAATGAAACTCTTGCATGTAGATCCTTTGTTCATCGTCCTATACATTGTTTTTCTCTTTCGTTGGGTTTGTTATGGGTTTACACGAGCTCACCACAATATTCTTGACATCGTACCAATTTGACTCCAAAAATATTGAATCTTGCATACATTATATAGTACGGATAATAGGGTTACACATACAGTCATGACACAAATAAATTAATGTAGAGACAATTGTTAGGTTGTATGTTGTTTGATCAATTGATGGTTGATTGATGATAAATTAGTGTATGTGTGTGTTATAAAATTATTTATCATGTTTTGACACTCATCATGCAGATTATATAATTTTTTTACTAAAGAATCGATACCCATCATGTTTAATTAATTTATTTACATGAAAATTTCCATAAAACCTATATCTTGCTTGCTGTCTGAAATTTGTCTTCTATTTTTGTCCCAATAAACGATCTTAAATTAAATTGCTTTCTGAACAGGAATTGTAGCCTCATCTTTCTAGTTTTCATAACTTCTTGAATTTTCGAATTCCGAGTTTTGTAGCAAAAGTTATGCCCGTTTTACTACAGCTGTGTTTTTACTTTCAGATTTTCAGATTCTCGTACCTTTCATGTTTAAACAGTAAAAAGGATGGTCAAATGATAAAATTTTGCTCTAAAAATTTTCCAGATCCTTAATTTACATGTTTAGGAATCTAATAAGTATTTTTAAGGAATTTAATATTGAGATTTTGCTGATTCTAAAAGTAAAACAACGAGATGTTGAATTTCTGCCTGAACATAAAATCTGTAAAGAACAGTGTGTTTGACCTAGCTACTGTTGTCGGAATTTGAACTTTAAATATGCGTTGGAACCGTGTGGAAGTCTAGTTTTCATATTTTTTGACTGTTTCAACTTTTAATTTCTGAGTCAGCGGTAAACTTTATTTTTGTACAGACTGCTCTTGCTGTCTTGAATTTTAGTTTCCACTTTTTAATAAATTAATTATTCCTATGTCGTACTATTGCATGAATTAATGTGTGTATGTTGCATTGCATGTTTCCAATCAGTTATTGTCACTATACTAACTGTCCTATTCATGTTATCACCCTATTGTTCCCCTATTGACACTATTGTTCATCTCATGTCTTAGTTGCATATTGTATTATTGCACCGATAAAATAATTAATAAGCCGTAGTTTAAAGGATGATTTGAGTTGTGAACAAAGTAGAGAATGTACTTGGAGGAGGGGCCCGTGTTTCCCTAAATAATGTTCCCGCTACCGTTTTATCATGTGATTATGGTTATGGCAGTAACCCAATCTATCATATACCGTATCGTTGCCGATGATCGTATCGTACACGGAAAGGTGAATAGCGTTTACCGTTACCATTGTCAAGTACATGATCTACCGAGTGCACCACTTGAGTCTAAACGAAATTGATTGTATGCATCGAACCTGTAGTATGGGATGCAGTAGTACATGCATTAGTTATGATTAAAATTATTAATAGACATAAAGATTGACACATCACCGATATTGCATATTGTTCACCATTGCTCCTATTTGTATCCAATATTGTCTAAGTGTTATTTATATTAACCGTTGAATACCGTTACCAAGTATTGAATCATTGTTACACCGTTGCTTTGATTACCATGTTATTGATTATTACTATCTTGTCATGTTATTGATTGATATTGATCCATTGAATTCATTGTTATACCGTTATTCCATTGTTCCCTGCTTTCTCTACTTGTTGTCTATGACTTGCTCTAAGGATAAATTTTTTCCTCTTTTTAGATGAATTGTATATAGGTAATGAAGGAGAATTGTCTGCTGGAATTGGAGAACAAACATTCTGAAGACTATTGCTTTCTAATTACTTATTGCTTTAATAAACTTAATGTATTGAGACCTGTTATTATTTTGGATTGGATTATTATTGTATTGGGCTTATGTTCCAGATTTTATTATTGTTTCCAGGCGTTGGATTATTATTATTGTATTTGGATATTTTTATTGCTTCATTCCAAGTATTATTGTTCATGAGATTATTATTATTGCTTCCGCATTCGTTCTGTATTAATTATATTGTTGAGTTGATCGGATAAACAACATATGGGTGACGTTTGTCATTCACTGGGCCAATGTCATGTACTCGTATTCTGTATTTTTGGGAAGCAGGGCGTGACATGACTGCAGAAGTAGAATTGGATCGAACAAGTGCAACCTCTCCAGTCACTAGCTGAATGTCAGGAAAGGGAAAAAGTAAAAGAGTAGGATGTATCGCAAGGGATCGAACCCTACAATTAGGAGAAAGTGAACTCTTTGGGAAGTATGTATTATGAAATCCATATGATTCCATTGAAGTTGTGTTTGGAAAAGTATGTAGTATGAGATGCATACGTTTCCAAATAAATTGCATTAGAGTAAGTGCACTGCGTGCAACTGAAATTATGCATTAGACTCTAGGGCATGACATATACTAACACTTGTGATTTGACTGCACATTTTTCTTTTGCATCAAATATTGGTTGTTGTGTTTTGGAGAGTCGTTGGTTTTATCAGCTTTGCATCAGTTGCATTCAACTGACGTTCCCACAGTCTGTTTAGTTGCAGGACTACTGGATCGCGGAAGTAGGAGACTCGAGCTGCGCGGAGCATCAAGTGGAGATTGCAAGATTTGTACAACAATTTTATTGATGTAATTTAAGATGTAAATGGTTATGTAAGATTGTATTGTACAGTGTAACATTCGGATGCAATAAAAGTGTTAAATTTTCTGTAATTTGTCTGTTGTGAGACTATTTGAAGTAATAATTCTGGCTTGTTTCTTGAGTTCCCGATATTGGGAAACTGGAAGCATTACAGACTAGGGGGCAGGGATGATCGGATCATGATTTGCCAAATCCTCCCTAACTTTGGGTCCGGCCCCCTGGTCATCCGACTCGGGGAGAAGGCTACCGAGATCGATCCCAGGGTGCTTCGCATCAACATCTTTGAGAGCTCTCCCGTACGCCCGGCCCCCGGCCTCAACAATTTTGGTCAGGGCAGTAGATTCTTGATTTTGATGACTACAATACGATACATATATGTTTTACTTTACATGTCTCTTGCAGTATGTACTGAAAGCTTTCAGGGCTCAAGATCAAACTACACGACAAGAGTCATTCAGAGCTTCAAAGTTTTTCTAAGTTACAAGCTCAAGAACAAAAGAGTGATTTGTTGTACAAGTTGTAATCTTTCGTTTTGTTTTCTTAGAAATTTTGTAATAGCCTTGATTCACACACTCACACATCCCCTAAGATTAAAATAAAAAAGTCAAATTCAAGCTTGTATGAGTTCAGCTGTCAAAGTACCAGTCAACTTACTTAGATAAGCAGTCGGTTGTTCAAGTACGAAACAATCTAAACTTACTCATGCTCTGACCCAGTCGACTCCTTTGGCAACCCTGTCGACTGTTAGAGCAACTTTGACAGTTTTCTGAAAGTTTAAAATTTGATTTTCGAATTCAAATCTTTTCTGCTGTTTTTTGGCAGCTAGCTAAACTGTTTTCTAACATCTTGAAAGTCTTTACTCTATAAATAGAGTTCAGATTGAAATTGGAAAAGGTTACCCAATACATTTAATCAAGTCTTTGATTTTATGAAAAATAATTCAAAGTTTTCAAGCAACTCTCACTTTCTTAGACTTGGTTCTCTAATTTCAGTCTTGCATAATAACGATTAAGTTCAAGACTGCGATTAGAAGTTGACCTATAGCCTCAATACAAAAAGCACACTCAAAATCAAGGCTCTAGGTGTTGTAATTTTCTATTTCCTTTTTGGTCACTTTCGGGTGGTGAGAGTGGTCCTTTCGGTTGGAGAGAAGGGCTCTTGGTGTAGAGTCAGTATTCACTCCTGGTTGTAGAGTGGGTTCTTGCTCTCTTTAATGGTGAGAGAGGTCTACGGGTTTGGCATAATTGTTGCCAAAGGTCGTAGGGTATTCTTGTAAATTTTTTCAAGAATTGTGAAAAGTCTCAAGTGGGTTGCTTGGAGACTGGACGTAGGTCGGAAGGACCGAACCAGGATATATCGCTGGGTTAGCATTGTTGATTCTCTGTGTGTTATTTGCCTTGCATACAGGATCCAACACTTGGTAACAGAGTCTGGTTAATCGCAATGGCATCTACTTCTTTTCCAAATGCAAATCAATACCACGAAGGTCAATCTACCCAAAGACCGCCTCTCTTTGATGGAACAAACTACAACTAGTGAAAATGTAGAATGAAGATTTACTTACAATCCATCAACTATGAAAATTTGTACATGACCGAGATGGAGTTTATGTTGCCTACTCTTCCTAATGCTCAATGGAATGATGATATGAAGAGTAATACCATGAACAATGCAAAGGCAATGAATGCTCACTTTTGTGCACTTACCAAAGAAGAATTCCACCGTGTGTCAACCGCAAAAACGGCATACCAAATATGGTATACTCTTGAGGTAACACATGAAGACACAAATAAGGTCAAGGAATCTAAAATTTCTGTTCTTCACAGGTTCGAGATGTTCCGAATAAAGGAGAATGAAAGTGTATCGGAGATGATAACAAGATTCACCGACATCAAAAATTCCCTTGTGGATCTTAGAAAAACATATACGCAAGCAAAGATGGTGAGAAAGGTTCTTCGCGCTCTTACCCCCGAATGGGAAAAGAAGACTACCGCAATTGAAGAAGCCAATGATTTAATACAACTTTCGCTTCAAAATCTTGTTGGAAATCTAATCGCTTATGAAGTACAATTGGAGAAGCGCAAGAAGGACTTAGAACCGCAACAAGCCAAAAAGAAAACTCTTGCTTTCAAGGCTGTCTGTATCAGAAGATGATGAATATGATGAAGAAGAAATGGCTATGTTCACAAAGAAATTCAAAAAATTCCTTCGCAAAGGTAAACTTAATTCAAGATTAAAGGATACTAATAAACCTCCTACTTGTTTCAAATGCAATAAGATAGGTCACATGAAGAAGGACTGTCCATTAGAGAATGCAAAGTTTAAAGGCAAAGTTTCAAACTTCAATAAGGACAAATTTACCAAGAACAAGTACATGAAAAACAAGAAGGCCTACCAAGCAACGGGATGATAGTGATTCATCTTCAGAAGAAGAAAATGATGAATCTAATGAAGTTGCAAATGTGTGCTTCATGGCAACTCAAAACAATGTAAGTGACAGTATAGATTCTAGTGATTTGTTAGAAGCATTTAATGAAAATTTTTAGGACTTAAAAATGAAGAAAATAAAAGATAAGAATTTAGAGAAAGAAAATCAAACTCTTTCTCAAGAAAATCTTGATTTACAAGTTGAAGTCAAGTCTTTAACTTCTCGTATTTCCAACTTGGATATAGATCTTATATCTCTAAAAAGAAATTATGAAGATATATCTATGAATGTATCTAAGTTCAGTAATGGAAAAGAGAATTTAAATGAATTTCTTCAAAATCAAGTTCAGTCTAATAAAAGATTTCAACTTAGTTTTCAAAAAACTTTTGAAAAAGGTCATTCTTCTAACAACACTAGTAATAACAAGCTTTATTCTGCTTCTAGTGTAATGAATATGTTATATAACTTCTTTGAAAAACCAAAAATTCTTGTTAATCATGAAAATGGAAAGTTTTTCGAAAAGACTAGTCGACTGGATTCTCAAATAAATCGCCTGTCCAGAAGAATGAAGTCTTATTCGAAAAGACAACATCCTCATATAAGTTAACTAGTTTTGTCTCCCAGTCAACTGATGAGTAAAAATAAGTCGACGAGATAGTGTAAAAATATTTGAGTTCCAGTTAACTTGTGTCTAAACGAAAGGATTTCTTATATAAATTCCTTTGTAAATAATGTGTGTAATTCTGTTAATTTAAACCTGCATATGGGGGTAAATCAAACTCACTTTGGGTTTGGTTTCCCAAGCACTAATCTTTATCGGACCCAATGAAAAGGGTACCATATTCACAAATAATATTTTGTAGGTACCTAAAAGGGAACGATGGATACTTGACAGTGGATAATCTAAACACATGAATGGCCATGCAAACTTGCTCCCTTACATTCAAGATATAGATGGAGGAACCGTTACATTTGGTGACAATAACAAAGTAAAAGTCATCGGAATAGGCATGGTTGGTAAGAATACTACTCCTATTATTGAAGATATATTCTTAGTTAGTGGTTTAAAGCATAACCTGTTAAACATTAGTCAGTTATGTGATAAGGGTAATAAGATAGTGTTTGAAAAAGATGCATGCTTGATTTATGATTCTTCTTTGAAAAATGTGATTTTTCAAGGTATTAGAAAAAATAACATATATGAACTTTGTTTAAAAACACATAAGTTTTCGGATGATTTTTGTTTAGTTGCCTTGAACCACGATTCTTAGCTTTGGCATAAAAGATTTAGACATGTAAACATGAAAAATATCGCTAAACTCTATATGAATAACCTAGTTAAAGGATTGCCTAATTTATCTTTTACGAAAGATAAAATATGTGATGCATGTCAACTAGGGAAACAAGTAAAATCCGAATTGGTTTCTACTAGTAGGCCTCTCGAATTGATCCATATGAATTTATTTGGTCCTATTAGAGTCGCTTCCTTAAATAAAAGTAGATATGTATTTGTTTTAGTCGATGATTATTCAAGTTTTACATGGATATTTTTCTTAAGACATTAAAATAAAGCTTTTGAAGAATTTGCAAATTTCTGCAAACACATTCAAAATAAAAAATCTCTAGCCATAGTCACTATCAGAAATGATCATGGTGGAGAATTTGAGAAGATAATATTTTCAGAATATTGCAACAAAATGGTATAACACATACTTTTGTATTTCCTAAAGTTTCACAACAAAATGGAGTGGTTGAAAGAACGAATAAGATTTTGCAAGAATGTGTACGTACCAAGCTTGTTGAAAGTAATTTGCCTAAATACTTCTGGGCTGAAGCTATTTCTACAGCATGTTATGTCTTAAATAGAATACTAATTAGGCCAAAGCTTAAGAAGACTTGTTTTGAGTTGTTTTTTGAACGTAATTCTAAAGTTTCTTGTTTTAAAGTATTTGGTTGTAAGTCTTTCATATTAAACACAAAAGATAACTTAGATAAATTTGATGCTAGATCTAATGAAGGTATCTTTATTGGATATTCAAATAGGAGTAAGGCTTATAGAATTTTCAATAAGTCATCTTTGACTATTGAAGAATCTATGCGTGTTTCTTTTGATGAATCTTTACCTTCATTTAGTGTTATTCAAGATGATGAAATTGTATCTTCACCACTAGATAACACTGTTAAATCACTTGAGCAAACTACTCTAGATAAGTCGACTGATGTGTTGAATCAGTCGGCTGATGGGTTCATTAAGACGACTGAACCTGTAGAGATAACTCCAACTTTACCAAAGTCGTTTGTTGAAGTTCGAGATCATCCTCATGACTTAGTTATTGGTGACATCTCACATGACATTCAAATAAGATCACACTTTAATATGATTTCTCATGTTGCCTTCTTATCGAATTTTGAACCAAAAAATATTCAAGAAGCATGTGAAAATGAATTTTGGTTGAATGCTATGCAAGATGAACTTAACCAATTTGTAAGGAATGATATATGGGATTCACTTCCATAAACCCCTGATCAAACTATTATTGGTACCAAATGACTATTTAAAAATAAGTTAGATGAATCAGGACAAGTTGTTAGGAACAAATCTAGACTATTTTCTTAAGGATATAACTAAGAAAAAGGAATTGATTTTGATGAAACATATGCTCCTGTTGCTAGACTAGAATCAATTAGACTTTTGTTATCTTTTGCATGTTTTATGAATTTCACACTTTTCCAAATGGATGTTAAAATTGCTTTCTTAAATGGTTTCATTAAGGAGGATGTTTATGTTAAGAAACAACACGCTTTGTTTCATAAACAATTCCCTAGCCATGTTTTTAAATTAGAAAAGGCTTTATATGGTCTTAAACAAGCACCTCGTGCTTGGTATGATCGTCTAAAAACTTTTCTTTTAGAAACAGGGTTTGAAATTGGTAAAGTAGACAGTACATTGTTTATTAGGAAAATAAAATCATACATATTAATATATAAATCTACGTAGATGACATAATTTTTGGATCAACTAACAGTAATCTATGTCAAGAGTTTGCTACTACCATGCAAAATAAGTTTGAGATGAGTCACACGGGTGAACTCAATTACTTCCTTGGACTTCTAATAAAACAGTCTCAAAATGGCATATTTAATAATCAAGGAAAATATGCTAAGGAATTACTCAAATGATTTGGCATGGATGGCACTAGTAGTAAGACCACACCTATGGCTACTACTACTACCCTTGACAAAGATGAATTAGGTAAGAGTGTCGATCAAAAGCTCTATTAAGGTATGATTGGCACACTCTTATATATAACTTCTAGTAGAACAGATATTATGTTCAGCGTAGGTTTGTGTGCTAGATATCAGTCTGATCCAAAAGAATCTCACTTAAAAGCAGTGAAGCAGATTTTAAGATATATTAAAGACACATTTGAATATGGTTTATTTTATCCTCGCACCAATAATTTTCAGTTACTGTCTTATAGTGATGCGGATTTTGCTAGAAGTAAAACTGACCGCAAAAGTACTAGTGGAACCTATCACTTTTTGGAACATTTTCTAGTATCTTGGTGTAGTAAAAAGCAAAATTCCATATCTCTATCTACCACAGAGGCTGAATATATTGCTGCAAGTTTGTCTTGTGCTCAAATCTTATGGATGAAACAAACTCTTTTAGATTATGGTATTTCTGTTTCAAAACCTTCTATAATGTGTGATAATACCAGTGTCATTAATTTGTCTAATAATCCGGTTCAATATTCACGTACGAAACATATTGATATTCGACATCATTTTCTACGTGATCATGTTTTAAAAAAAGATATCGTATTGGAGTTTATTTCCACTGATAAACAAATAGCGGATATTTTTACCAAACAATTGAAAGAAGACATTTTTATCAAATTTAGATGAGAGCTAGGAATTTGCTCATATCATTAATTTTTCTATATATATATATATATATATATAAATATATATATATATATATATATATATATATATATATATATATATATATATATTCTTTAAGTCGACTTAGTTAGTTTTTTGGTCGACTTATACCGAGCTTATGTATTTGTTTTCTTTGCTTGATTCTTTTTAATGACCAGTCGACTGTCTTGCTTTCATAGTCGACTGACGATACTTTATAAAACTTTTTATTATTGGATTTATTTTGCTCTCGCCTCAGTCGACTTCCCTCAATACCAGTCGACTGTCGAAGACGACGATTGATGTTGCTTTTCTTTATTTTTCGTTATGTTTTCTATGTTTGTAAGATTTTCTCTTTGACTTTGGTTTATATACTATCTTTGGATGTTTATGTTTAACTTTATGTTCTCTCTTTGGATTGCCTTTTATGGTCTATTGTTGGATTCACTCTCTATTTTTGTTGATGCCAACGGGGGAGAACTTTAAATGCTTGGTTGTGTACATGCTTGGTTATGTATGTGTATCTTATTATTGTGTGCATGTTTTATTTTATTTAGGGGAGACAACTTTAAATTGTAAAGTTTGTATATCTATGTGTCATGTTCAGGAGAAGCATGTTGTTTTAAAAGTTACTATTCTATACTGTTTAGTTATTGTGTTGTCATCATCAAAAAGGGGGAGAATGTAGATTCTTGATTTTGATGACTACAACATGATATACATATGTTCTATTTTACTTGTCTCTTGCAGTGTGTACTCAAAGCTTTCAAGGCTCCAGATCAAGCTACAAGACGAGTCATTCAGAGCTTCAAAGTTTTCCTAAGTTACAAGCTCAAGAACAAAAGAGTATTTTGTCATACAAGTTGTAATCTTTTGTTTTGTTTGTTTAGAAATTTTGTAATAGCCATAATTCACACACTCACACATCCCCTAAGATTAAAATAAATTTTATTAAAATAAAAAAGTCAAATTCAAGCTTGTATGAGTTCAGCTGTCAAAGTACCAGTCGACTTACTTAGATAAGCAATCGACTGTTCAAGTACGAAACAATCTGAACTTACTCAAGCTCTGACTAGTCGACTCCTTTGGCAACCCACTCGACTGTACGAGCAACTTTGACAGTTTTCTGAAAGTTTACAATTTGGTTTCGAATTCAAATCTTTTTTGCCATTTTTTGGCAGTTGGCTAAACTGTTTTCCAACGTCTTTGAAGTCTTTACTTTATAAATAGAGTTCAGATTGCAATTGGAAAAGGTTACCTAATACATTTAATCAAGTATTTGCTTTTGTGAAAAAGAATATAAAGTTTTCAAGCAACTCTCAGTTTCTTAGACTTGGTTCTCTAATTTCAGTCTTGCATAACAACGATTAAGTTCAAGACTGCGATTAGAAGTTGACCTATAGCCTCAATACAAAAAGTACACTAAAAAATCAAGGCTCTAGGTGTTGTAATCTTTTATTTCTTTTTTTCTCTCTCTAGTGGAGAGAGAGGTCTACGGGTTTGGCATAGTTGTTGCCAAAGGTTGTAGGGTATTCTTGTAAATCTTTTCAAGAATATTGGAAAATCTCAAGTGGGTTGCTTGGGGACTGGACGTAGGCCGGGAGGACCGAACCAGGATATATCGCTGTCTTTCTTCAACCTCTCTGCCTCCACCTGCCACATTCCCTTCTCGGAAACCAGCCGGTTCCTTTCGTTTGAAAGTTCCGCCCGAACCTCCCTCTCATTGGCCATATCTTCCTTCAATTGGCCTATGCGCTCCCGAAGGTCATCGACCAGCTAGAGGAGTTCAACCTCGGCAGCCTCTGTGCGCTGCACACTTCGTTGAAGTTGGTCCCATCTCCTCTTCAGTTCGCCCCCAAGAATGGTCGCCTGCACAAGATCATCAGAATGCACTTAGTCCAGCGCAAGGGTGGTAATTACGATGGGTGGAGAAAAAACTCACCAGAACCGAAGCCTGCGCCCAACTAACGTATATGTCCTCCTCGGTTTTTCCTTACAAATCGGCCAGGTCACGAGGTGTGGCGAGATGGGAAACCATATCCAACACAGTAGCCCGACTGGCCGACTTCTCTATTTTTTCACAGGCCAGGAGGGAACCCACATTTTCGCCGATTTTGAGGTTTGGCCGACACTGCGGCACCGGCGCCAGGAGACGGAGGAGGTCTCTTCCCCTCCTTCTTGATGGTCGATCCGACCACCTTAGACTTAGGGGGCTCCACCCCCTTCGCCTTCTTGCACGAAAGTTCGTCCACTTCTGGAGACAGTTGTTTCTGTAAGGCCTCCCGCTTGTGAGCCCTGGCATTGGCTCCAACCTTTACCCACCCCCCCTAACTCCTCCTGGGCCTTCTTCTCGGCCTTTATCTCCTTATGTTTCGCTTTTATGAGCTCCAGGTCCACCATCTTCAATAGTCTCGCTCGGAAGACACAGTCTAAGAAAAATTAAGGTGGAAGGAGAGTGAATGAATGTGACCAATAGATGAGGTTGTATATATATAGAAGTGAGACCTTGATAATCATGCCAAGCACATAATCTCCAGTGGAAACACGTAAGCACATGTCAAAAATGTGTTTCCTCCACCTCGGAGTGGCATCCGAGAACGGGCATCCAGAAGAAATTGCAAAGCCACGGTGGTCTGCCATGACCTCGGAGTCGTATTCGAGACCGAGCATTATGAAGCGAGTTCAACGCATGACCAATTTGCCCTGCCCTCACAGTGCAAACCAAGTCCGAGCGTCAAAGAAAGAGGTCCATCCCCTTGGTGCGGGTTCCGAGGCCGAACCCCTGTAGATTTCTCATGCATCGATTCATCAAAAAGCCATCGGACAAAGAATGATGTTCGTTGGAGCATCTTTATTATAAACCAAAGAAAATTATTACATTCGTATAATTAAAACGGGACAACAAGTTCAACACTCTAGGTTCCAAGGCTCAAAGTCATCATTCGGACCCGATTCAAGGGGAATCGCTTCAGTAGTGGAGGGTTTGGCACCCAAGCGGAGCATCTCCTAACCTCTCACGCACGCTACATTGGTCGATCCCTCTACTCTGCTCTGGCCCAAATAAAACTGCTAATTATTAGTTCAACAATTCAATAACAACCACTATATAGCAATCTATCGTTCATGAGTTCTTTTCGAACCATTTCAAAACATACACCATCTGGTACTCACCTTATTGAATTATGTAATCACAACTGTTTATCACACCATATTTCATACACGTGCACACATGTAGGCATATATTTTGTATACATGCTCAAACATATATCTCTTTGAGACAATTCATTGAACACCTTATGTGCAATCTCAACCTACTCGACCTTCTTATTAAGTTAAATCATCGAACATCCTATGTGGAATAATATTTATCCCTAATTGTCTTCATTACTAATCTACTGAGAGCATGTGAATACTTATTCAGCATTCATGCATGTATATATATTAACTCACTATTTCTCATAGCATTTAAATCTACTAAACATTCTTATTCATCTATGCATACATATTCATTCGGGAATTTGGTCAAACACCTTACTAGCTATTTTTCTTTTGCACAAACCTTATAACAAAACATAATATGAATATGTATTTTCACACAATAGTTCTATGCAATTATTCTTAACTAGTAGCCTGCACATGCAATGCACGTTCTAATCAATTTTTTATTTATTTTATAAAGTATATAATAAGACATAATCTTGCCTCGAACCTGAGACCTCCCTTTACTCATACTTACTCTTTACAAAATACACCTAGTGGCAAAAACTTTTATTTTTATATGAGTGGTACTTTTGTAAATAATTATGTTGTAAATAAATTTGAATTTTGAGGGTATTATGGTAACTAACAATAGTTGATTAAATGAATGGTTAATATAACTCCCACATAAAAATGAATGATTTAGATTAGATGGTTGAATGTCTACAAATGAAAACCCCAACTCTCCCATTATAATATTAGATATTACAATCTTATGAATTCAATATGCAAACATAAAACTTAACCTTGCTGTTGGAACATGATTTCAAGAACAATTCCATCTTTTCTTTCCTAGCAATTTCGGTTATGAACTTCAACATACTTCAAATATACAACATACATACAAAAAGCTAATCTACTTGTCATGCTAGTCCACATAAGTTTAAACGCTTATACAACAACAATTTATTCATAAAAGAAACATACAAGAGGCTAGGAGAACACCCACATTGCTATGGAGAGTTCACCACTTCCAAGTTTGCTTCTACTCCTCTTAGCTTGCTTAGCTTCTTCTCCTTCTTATTATTGCCCCAAATAATCCAAGTAGCACTATAGAGAAAATGAGAGTGTATGAAGAAAGAGTGGAATGAGAACTAGGATTTCTTCATGCTCCTCACTACATATATGGGGCCGGCCAAGGGTAGGATGGGTAGTGTAGGGTATTTTTATTAGTGTAGTGTCCATTCTATACACTAGGTTTCATGATAATATCTTAAATTTTAGGGTACACATACCCCTCCCTAGGGTTACACATAACCCTCCCTAGGGTACACATCACCCTCCCTAGGATTACACATAAGCCAATCCTTCCTCCAAGTCAAAATTGTTGGGCTCCCTTTGTTCACACTTGTGCTTCATGTTGTTCTCACATGCCATTCACGTAACAACTGTGCAAGTGTTCATAAACAAGTTAGTATGGTTGAGCCTATGGTTGACTCTATTTCAGTCTAGCTTATTTGAGTTAGATTGGGTTGAGCTAAACCATACAACTCAAATATTTGTTAACAAAAATTGGTTGTCTCATAAAATGTCGAATGCATTTTATGACTACATACAGAGGAATTTACACAATTAATCACTTGCAACAACATTCATATGCAAAAATATTGTTGTACAAAATAATACAACAATATTCATATAATGCAACAATATTTATATACAAAATATTGTTGTACAAAATAATTGTTAATTATTTTGGGGATACTACACTATATGCTTACTTTCTCATGAGGGCCAGGTCTTGATTGAAGGAGACTTCAAGGCCATGATTGATGAGGTTAATAAAGACATAGCAAGCGATCCTATTTCACATGATATCATTTAATTGATAGATGGTATTACAATAGGCGGAGTAGATGACATATATGGAGAAGGTAATGTCAATGTTGATTGTGTGGCGAAAAAAGGTCAGAGGAGTGTTCGAAATTTTCTATAGACCACTGTTACCGATGCTGAGCTTGTAGCTCTTGCTGAGGAGAAGCTAGAGGGGCTTAACGATCTCGTTTTATTAGCACTTTGTATCGATAGTTAGTTTTGTTTCCTGGCTTAGCAAAAAATAAAAAAGATAGTATGTTTCTATCCATAGAGCTTGGTCCTTATAGGATCTGGTAAGGATTAGTTCTCTAGGATATGTGAACTAATTAGAATGGTAGTTTACATGAATAAATAAAACTTGGGCTACAAGGTGTTAAGTATATTGAATTGCCTATTTCATATTGGTCAACCAGTATCCAATAACTAAATAAAAGACTCACTTACTTCCGATTTACCTATTGAACCATATCTTCCTCCAATCCTGAGAAGACATCTGTAACTCCTTGTTTCAAATGTACGTGTTTGATTACGTGAATCTTTTGTTTTATTTATCATGCCATTTTTCCTCTTTTTGGACTCTTTATCATGCGCTATTTGATTCTTGTTAATGACAAAATATTTTCTGATTCGTTCAAAATTTTTGTGATTATTCAATATGAGTTTAAATTCAAACTCGAACCCTGATTAATCATAACCATAAACCATAATTCATTGTCACGCCCCACTTCACAAAAAGAGAATACGGAATACGGATACATGACTAAGTCCAGCGAATGATTTTCATCATCCATAAGCTGTCAGGATCTTTACAACATTTTACAGGAATAATCAGAGTAGAA
The DNA here is from genome assembly GCA_017893485.1 of Hemerocallis citrina. NCBI lineage: Eukaryota > Viridiplantae > Streptophyta > Magnoliopsida > Asparagales > Asphodelaceae > Hemerocallis > Hemerocallis citrina. The sequence continues at coordinate 334,377,990 of CM030358.1, forward strand.
AGCAAGAGAAGTCAACCAAGCATGCATAAATGAATCAATATACCAACAGAAATTTACTTGAAACAAAGCTTAATAAATTTCAAATAAACTAGATCTGAACAAGTCAATAATTCTGGGTCACATTGCCTAATACAAATAATCCAAGTAGCAGATACATTATTCAAAATAAGCAACAGAAAATAATAATAATAGCAAGAACTCCAGCATCTAAAATCTCAGATCATCTACTCCATCGAGCAACTGATCTCCATGATCTGTAATTTAGCAAATTGCAGGAAGAGGAAAAGAAAACAAAATGCCCGTCAATGCAAGTTATGGGCCGCTTGTAGTGCAGGCACAAGTACAGAAAAAGAATAAATAAATATAGAGTAACAGCGGAAACAACATAGCATGAAATAGGCATGCCAACAAAACAGGATAACTAACATGAATCAGGAAGCACAATCAAGTAACATGATATACTAACAAGGTACAGGTAACATGTATCAGATGTCAAGTGTCATGCAAGCAGGTAAACAGGTGATCAGGTATACAGGTGAACAGGTAGCATGTACAGGTAAGCATGTAACAGGTAAGCATGTAACAGGTATTATGTTATGTCAAATCTTGTATTTATTACTATCTAGGTAGCACTTCATGCGTCCCAGGTTTTAACCACATGATTGCTACTTACATAGAAATTACGTTTAGATTTCGTAGGTGATTCTATAGGGTCGTGTACTCAGGTATCAGATAGACAGATAGCAGATGCAGATCCAGATAGACAGATAGAATCTACGGGTTCTCTTTTGAGTGCACTTTCCTATAGGGAAGTGTGCAGTTAGTTAATCAGACAGACAGAGTCGTGTGTATTCATGAACACGTAACAGATAACAGATAATCCTGTGGGAAACACGACCCCCTTCCAAGTACACATTTCTATATTATCCCCTACTAGAAATTTCCCTTAACCCCGGCTTGATTATTTTGTTATTATTATCAGAAAAGCATGTATGTGTCAGCAAATAGGGAAAGAATAACATGGTATAAATAGGTAACAGGTTCAGATTGAAAGATAATAGACAACACATAAAAGGATAGAACAACGAAAATTCTAGTTCAGGACAGCAAGACAGTAATGCACTAAATCTGGAATTCCCCTTGCTACAAATGTGCAAACCTGGATCGTCAAAAATCTGGAAAATTGACTCTCGACCAAATCCATCGAATATATATAATTCATATGGTACTTCACAAAATAAGACTCAAAACAGGTTTGTATCTAGAAAACATGTTCAGCCAGAAATCAGAAGTTTGTATTCAAGAACAGGAAAACAGTATAAAAATATACTAATTAAATCCAAGAAAAATCTGGGATATTCCCTAGTATATTTAGTATCAGAAAAAAAAGTTTCATAATTTTCCAACATAGATAGTATACTCAATTAAAATAAGAAAGCAGTAAGATACAACAGTTTTGTAAATCTGAAATCATAAACACAACAGTACTAAAACAGCAATATCTTACAAAATATAAATCGAAATCCAGATCCGTCAAAGGGTGATAAAGTAAATACAACAGACTACAATTCATATTCACAAAGTTTTTATTAACAGCAAGTAGAATCAGGTCAAAATTATGTTCCTACTGAACAGTGTGAAAATTCTCCATATATAGTAGTTGTTTGAAAGTATAGAATAGTATATCAAAGTCATCAACTAAATCCACAAAAATTAGGGGTTAATTCCAATTAGGTCTAGTTGTAATCAACAAAATATTGGATCAGGATATTATCTTTAACCCTAGTATCAAAATAATTTACCATACAGAATTCATATAAAACTGGATCTGAAATTTTCTACACATCTGTAGTAAAATTGCCATAACTTGCAACTCATAAATCGAAACTGAGATCTATTAAAAAATCTAGAAAGTAGACAGAATTCTCTATAATTCATATTCATAAATAATTTTAATATACTGATCTTAATAGGGTCTAAAATACTGATTAAAAACGGGGTAACAGTAAAAACTTAAATCCTCTTTATGCATAAAATCAACTAGTTCATATGTAACATATCCAAATCATAACAAAAAGCGAAATATGGTATACTAGATATCCAAGCAACATGGTATAGGGTATTTAGCAAGTCTACAACATGTTATACTATGACTAACACAAGTAAGCATACGACATCATACGAACAACATGCATGTGTACATCAAGAAGTGATCATCTCTATGTTATTTCATGTCGTGTGTGTAATGAGATAACTACGGGAAAATCAACACATAGAGACAAGCTATGACAGAGGTTTTGCACAAGAATTGTCTCTAGATAAAACCTACACAACAGGTAGTATTTAGTACTTGTATTTGCAACAGAATTTAATACAAGTTACTTGCCTTATAGTCGACGACGAAAATGACGAAGCAAGAGCAAGAATAATGGGAACGGATTCCTAGCACGAACACAACGAATGAACGAACCCAAGAACCATGCTCACAACTCACGATATCCAACACACGCACACGAACGAGGGCAGCAGAGGGATGATCACGGAAGAACGGCGAAAGCAAGCAGCGAGACGATGGCAGCGTGGAGCGCACACTGTCACTGCTGCTGTCTCTGGTCTGGCCTATCGACGAGAAAGGGCACCACACGCGGGGGTGCTGTTGCCATTGCTGTGGTGGTCGGCGTCGGGGTGAGGTAGTGGCGCTATGGGGAGGCTACTGTCTCTGCCGCTGGCTGCATTACTGTAGTGCCGGGAGGAGGAGAAGAGAGGCGGGGCTTACGTTGGTTGCTAGGGCAGCGCGACACAGGGACAAGGGTGAACACGGGAGAGAGGGGGGAGAGCAGGGTAGAGAAAGATCAGGATGGGTTTCAGGAGAGGAGCACAGGGTGGTCGCGAGGGCCGGAGGTAGGGTTGCAGCTAATAGGGTTAAAAGAAGTAGGGATGTATATATTGGGTAATATATTAGGGTTTGGAGCTGATTGGTAACAAGTTTTAGGATAGTTAATGGGTATTAAGACCCATTAAGCAATTAGAATAGAATTAGATTGGGTTTGGGTATATAAAAGAGATCCAAATAGAATAAAATGGGAACCAAAATGACTAAATAAAATAGAACATGAACAATTATAGAATGGGGCTCAAAATAATAGCTCAAACCACTAGAGACGAAACAATATGGGACAATAGAATCAAGATATCCAAGTAAGAAGACGACAAATCAAATAGATGAATATATTGAAAAAGAAGATCCAATATACGGTCCAAAAGAGATACAATGAGAATAAATACACAAAAAGAAAAATACACCCAAAAATACATAAAATGAAAAACAGGAGTTATATTCATCATGTAACCCAACTCCAATAGCCAACCCCGAAAAACTTTTTACAACTCCATAACTCCACCTCCATCTATCTCCCCACCCTATTGTCTATATATATCTATATAATAAAACACAAAGAAAGCTATCAAGTGGTTCTCATTTCAATAGGGTTGAAATCAGTGGTACAAATCTAACCTCACAAAACATATTTTCCCGCCCAAAAGTTTTTCCCAAAAACTCAAATTCAAATCCCCCAAAACAACTCATTTATTTATAGATTATTTATTTATTTATTTATTTATCTCTCTCTCTCTCTCTCATTCTCTCTCTATTTAGTCAGAAATTTATATTTTCAGATTTCAGGTTTGTAATTTTTTATTTTTTATACATTTTTTTATTGCTCATGTTACATTGAAAATAGCAAATATCTCATCAACAGTTAAATTTCATCATTTTCCACACTGGAAGTTCTAAGAAGTTGGATTTATACCCCAATTTATAACTATTTTTCAACATATACTAATGGAAACAAGGACTTTATTTACAACTAATTATTGCTTTACTATTCAAACTTGAGCTATATAATTGTTGTTTAACTGTTTACAAGACTTTCATATGTTGTATTGTTCCGAAGACGTGCCGTAGGCACGTGCCCACGGGCAAATCTAGTGTATATATATATATATATATATATATATATATATATATATATATACCCAAACTCCATCACTTTCAAATAGTCACCCCCTCTACTACTACCTATATATATATATATATATATATATACTCCATCTCCCTTCATTCCATATCACCTGCTTCAATTACTCAAATGTCTTTTCTACTTATTCTTCTTCTCCTACACCAAATCAGCCAAGCAACCAATCACCTCCACTTAAAACCATTCCCTCCACATCAACCTCCATCCTTGCTGCCATCCTGCACACCTCATCTCCACAAAAATCACCACAGTATATGCCACCTCCACTGCCTCTACATGTCGAACCCACCAAACATTCTGCACCTCCGAACACCCGCACACACCCAGCACCACACTTGAACCCATCAAAAACAACCCCTCTCACCTCAAATCAAACCCAACACCCTTCCCTTGTTGCCTCCCTTCCTGATAGCCCCTCCATTTTGAACACCGACTGCCATCTTCACCATACACCAGAACTCCAACGAACACCAGCCTTCACCACCTTCTCTTGTAGCCCCCAACATCCAACACACAACCGAATCAGCACCCTACTCAACATCGCCCCGAAAAGCAACTCCCACAACCCAACAACTTCCATACAGCCCCTCATCGCTAGTATGTAGCTGTTATTATTTCCGTTTTACTATGTTGCTGCCCTCGCTATGTTGATGCTATCCTTCATGCTATTGTTGCTGCCAGGGTTGATGTTCTCTTACCGGAAGCGAAGTACAAAACCGAACACAAACCAGAGCACTATCATCCGACTCGACGTGGAGTTCTACGCACACGAAGAATCGGCATTAGAACAAAGGAAGCGTCTCTTGAACTCTTAGAAAGTAGCCTTCGTTATCATTATTTTATATCGTCTAACTCTATTGTAGTTTCCTTGTTCCATATTTTTGATTCAAATCCTGAACCGTAAATCCTTTTCGTTTCGATTCATCATGTAATCGAATATTCAGATGTTCTTCCTTGTCGAATACATGACTTTGTACTGAGATCATACTCAGTTTCCTTTAACCAAATGATACTGCTTATTTTTTGGGTGTGGGAGCAATAGATAGTGAGTTCTTTTAGTGATGGGGAAACTCAGATGTTGGTCGCTGATCTAACCCTTCTGTGAGGATGTTGTGTGGTTTGATTTGATGGATTGGGTGATGGATGGCAGCCGCTGGATACCTTCAAAAATGTCAAAAACATTTGGAGGATTCCCGGCAACAGACCCTCTAATGCTCAAGTAAATAACCAGAAGTTTAAAAAGTGATTGGGTGATAAATTTGTGATTACCTGGTTACTGTAGAGGTAGGGTTGTATTTATAGGCTGTTGGGGTATGTTTAGGGAAGATTCCCCAGATCTAACCCAGATATTAATTCCCTGATCATGAGGGAATTGATCCGTGATGGGCTGGATCCGGGCAGGTGGGCCCATGAGCGGCCCATGAGTCATTGTAAGATCCCATTGAGATTCATGAAAAGATCCTGCAATGTAGACCGTCCACGATTGTTACCATCATCATAATCCCCCCACTATCGGACACGACCTTTCGGTCTTTATCGAGGAGTATTCGACTCATCAAGGGGATCGCGTAGGTGAAGGAGATTTGCACGCATCAAAATTGGGGTTGTCCTGTCATTGTGCGAATCTACGAGAAGATCAGGATTGGCTACCATGGCAAGGTCGAGGTGCAGGCCCCCAGTTTGAGAGCTTCTCGCGTAAGCATTGGCTTCAGATACCATGCAGAGAGGGTAATGTGTTCAGGTTCATCAACCTTACTGGGGTTGAGGAGTCCTTATGTCCTTATGTTTAGAGTTTTACTCCAGAGGGTCGGCATCGGACACCATGCTAAAGGCACGAAGAGGTGAAGCCTGGAGAGTGTTCCTCATGAGGTTCGACCTCGGATGCCACGCCAAAGGCACGGAGACGTGAAGCCTTTAGGGTTCCTCATGAGGGTCGGCCTCGGAAGCCACGCTGGAGGCGCGGATAAGTAAAGCTTGGAGAGGCTTCCTCATGAGGATCGGCCTTGGTCGCCACGCCGAAACTGCATAGAGATGAATCCTATAGAGGGTTCCTCATGAGGATCGACCTCGAACGCTACACCGAATGCGTAGAGAGGTGAAGCCTGGAGGGGGTTCCTTATGAGGGTCGGCCTCAGACACCATGGCAAAGGTGCAGAAGAGTGAAGCCTGGAGAGGGTTCCTTATCGGGGTCGACCTCGGAAACCGCACCGAAGAAGAGGAAAGTTGAAGCCTTAAGGGTTCCTCATGAGGGTCGACCTCGAATGCCACGTTGAAGGTGCAGAAAGGTGAAGCCTATAGAAGTTTCCTCATAAGGATCGGCCTCGGATGCCACACCGAAGGCACGGAGTTGTGAAGCCTTAATAGGGTTCCTCATGAGGGTCTACCTTGGATGCCACACGAAGGCGCGAAGAGGTGAAGCCTGAAGGGTTCCTTATGAGGGTGGGCCTCGGTGCCATGCCGAAGGCGCGGAGGGGTGAAGCCTTGAGGCTTCCTCGTGAGTATCGACCTCGGATGCCACACCGAAGGTGCGGATAGGTGAAACCTCATGGGAGTTTCCACATAAGGCATGGCCTTAGGTCTGGTCGTCACGTGACATCGTGGTCTTTAGGGCACCATTTTGTCTCTGTTTGTGGTTATCGAGGGGGCATCACATGTCCTATCATTTGAGAAGTTGCTTCTCCCCCCACCCTACTTCTTCCTGGACCACTTTTTCTTTGCCTCCACCAAAGTTTTTTGACCAATCTAGCAAATATGTCTGTCGACCAATCTAGTAGCTCGGCTTCGTCTTCGTCCTTGGAAAGCAATGGGTCCTTTTCTGGGGCCTCTTCTTGATCATCATCGAGGGCAATCAAGGGCGAGCAACAACTCTCATGAACCCATTCATCGGAGGGCATGGACATCGAGGGGGTGAGTACGGGAGAGACCAACCCCGAGCTGCAAGTAGAGGGAATTGCGATAGAAGTGATGAGCGGAGGCCCAGAGCTCGTGGAGATTGAGACTTAGGAGGAGAGTCCCCTATTTCTAGTGAATACAAAGGAAGGATGAGAGGAAAGTTATAACAAGGTAAGCCAGGGTAGGGACAAGGAGTTAGTAAGGACCACGCGATGCGGGGAGCGGGAGCCGTGAGCCTTGATAATATTGTAGGCGTCCCGCCGCACCGTGGTCGTCATCTTACGGAAAGAAAGAGATAGAAACTTTCACCCGGTAAAGAGCACCTGCTGATGCCTTACCAGGATATGCCTGCTGGTGTGAAGTCCTCCTGCCGCAGGAGTTGCAGGACTTGCCTTTGTTCAGAGTACCCTGGCCTTCACTCAATCGGTTGAAGATAGTGGTCTACGAGACACAGAACACTTTGGAGGTGAGTGAACTCGAGAGCATCTGGGACCAGTTACATATTCCTCCGGAGTATGTCTTGATGCTCCTGCGACCGGGGATCCGCCCAACCAATAGGCTTTCAGAGTGGTTCTCTATGCTTCCTCTGGATACTTTTGTTTTTGAATTGTGTCTCCCTCTCCACCCATTTATCAAGAAGGTCCTGAACTGGGTGGAAATGAGTCCAACTAGTATGGCCAAACTCATGGAAGCAACTGACCAACTTCATCATGCTTTGTCAAAGAAGGGGTGTTCCTCTGAGGCTTATATACTTCCGAGCGTGACTGGGGTCGAGCGCGCTTTCGAACAGTCCCCACCGGTGGTATATCTCTCCTTGGCCCAAACTATGCGTGGTGCATAACCAGCCCGACTCCATATTGAACTGGAAGTCGAAGTAATTCATCGTCTATTATCCCGAGCCTTGGCACATACCGACCGCATGGTCATACGAGCCTCCTCCGAGGTAGCCCGTGGGCTCGAAGATCTGGCTAGATAGGAGCGAGTAGAGTTTGATATGCTGTTCGAGGATGGAAAGAGTATTAACTGGGCCAGGGTGATGGAGATGTCGTTTGCAGTCTGCGTTTTGAGCCCCTATATTCCTTGTAAGTCCAGAATGTTTATCGTTATTCTGTTATGGCATTCCCTGAATCTACTCTAACATGTTTCTTTTATAGCTGCAGAAGAAGATGATGTTGATATCCCACTGGCTGACACTGAGGGACAGCGAGCTGCCGATGATAAAGGGAAGAAGAGGGAAATGTCTCTGGTTGCCGAAGCATCTCCAATGGGGTGATCCAAGAGAGTGAGGGGGATGAGATCCCTGGCTATCCGGGATCCTGAGGATTCTCCCCGGGCGGAACCGAGAGAGAGATCGCTTCGAGCAGAAGATCTAATGGAATCTCCCCTGCCATCGATCTAGCCATTGTTGGAGGTTGTCCTTCCTGAGAAGTCTAAAGAGAACATTAAACCTGATTGGGTGGTGAAGGTCGTTGGCTCCATCATGGAGTCTCGGATAGCCATCAAGGTGGTCAACAACCTCACTTCTTCAAGGGACAGGAGAGCCCTTTCTAAGGAGTCGTTCAGCTCATGTTATCTTCAGTATGCTCGGTCCTCTGTTTCAGTAAGTATTAATTTCTGAAGGATAGTATGTCTCCTTCTGTTGGCATTTTCTCATCGTTTTCTTCTTTGTCGTAAGCTATGCTCTATGGGGCCAAGTTGAAGAGGCAATACAGTGATGATCAGAAGTCCATGGAGCGTAGGGCTCAGCAGTTCGACCTGAGGTGGCAGAAAGAGGAGACCCGGATGGACGTGCTCGAAAAGAGGGTGAAGGAACTGGAGGGGGAGCCCTCTGGCAGGGTTCATGATGAGGGTACTCTGTCGATGGAGAAGGATGCTTGGAAGGTGGAGAGGAAGAGGTTGTTAGCAGAGGTTTAAGATGAGGCGGGCCAAATCGTCGATGCGCAGGAAGAGGGCTATCATCGAGCCTTTCAACACGTTCGGGAGAGACATCATTGTATGAGCCGGAGTCAGAAAATGATGTCACTCCTCTGACCCCCCCCAGGAACTTCCTCTTGACATAGAGGTCCCGGTCGAGCATGTTAAGGCTAAAGCTGAGGTCCCTCACTCCTTTTCTCGAGAGGTCTCTCATTAACTTAGAAAAGTTTTCAGTTTTTTAGATGTCGAGCGTGGGCTGGCCACCGTTTGTCTTATAAAGAATTATTTTTGTTTAATGGAAATCCACCCAACTTTTTTGACGACTCATTTCAAGTTTTTCTGAGTTGTGATGTCATTTTGCTGGACAAATGGTAAGGTATGAGTCTCAGATGGAAGGGCTTAAGGATGAGGTGCATTTACTCTAAGGCAAGCTAGCTCAGGCCGAGGGGATTATTGTCTGCCTTTGCAAAGAGGCGAATGATCAAGAAGGGGCATTCAGCCTTTACATTAGACGGTCGCAAGAGGTGGCGCATGAGTTGGCTCGTCTAAAGATGCTATTTCTTGATGCCAACATGGCTCTCACCTATACCAAAGTTGGTGAGCTTTCTCGACCTTCTGACACTCACTCCCAAATTTTATCCTTAAGCAAATGCTCATGGAAAATGACTTCCAAATCTATTGGTTGAGGGTCAAGCTGAGAGAGGTGAGCCAAACGTCCGCCTTTTATGGCCTGTTCTCATTGATTCTATTTTTCTTCTATTTAATTGTGAGTATTTTTTTTATTTGAACCCTTTTTTTTGGATCTATCTCTTATTGAACCCTACAACCCAATTTCATTTGTTCTTAATCCAAATCCGCTATTATTGGACCCTAATTTACCATTCTAGTACCCTAATTGTACCCTATAAATACAACTCTACTGTAAACCCAAAAAAAATCACAATTCTGAAACTCTATCTGCTTATTCTCTCTCCTCTCTCTCTCTCCTCGCTGTTCTCTCTCCCGATCTAATTCCCGCCAAAACCCACAACCCATCACTGTAGCTTTCTTCCCCGGCCAACACCGGCCACCTTCTCGTTGGTTCCACCCTGTCGATACCCCAAGAGCGCTGCCCCACCTCGACCTCGATGCCCACACCCAAAACCCCTCCCGACCTCCTTCGCTCTCCTTAACATTAATAGAAGCCACCCTCGCTGCTTGCCTCCGAGCGCCAGCGATGCCACGATGCCTCGACAGTCGCCGCCCCTTTACTGTCGATGCCAGCATCGCCAGCCCCCTGGCCTCTATTGGTTGTTGTCTCTCTTGCTATTTTTTATGTTGATTTGGGGATTCTATTGCACGTATATTACACGTGCGATTTGTGGATTGTGTTAGTTCGTGGGTTCGTTGCTTCGGGATTCTTATCCCGTTATTCTTGGTATTAAAAATTAACCATCTAACAGGCTCACCGTCCTCTTGAGTTGTTAATTGTATCAAATTCAAGTTTGGATGAAACTCTTGCAAGTAGATCCCTTGTTTATCGTATTATACCTTGTTCATCTTTTTGTTGGGTCTATTTTGGGTTTACACGAGCTAACCCCAATATTCTTGACATCGTGCCACTTTTGACTCTAAAGTTTGGATCCTTCATGAGTGCATATAGAATTGATAATATGGTTGTTCATATAATCATCACACAAATAAATTATTGTATGGGTTTACATGAGCTAACCCCAATATTCTTGACATCGTGCCACTTTTGACTCTAAAGTTTGGATCCTTCATGAGTGCATATAGAATTGATAACATGGTTGTTCATATAATCATCACACAAATAAATTATTGTAGAGACAATTGATAGGATGTATGTTGTTTCATTGATTGATGATTGATTGATGATAAATTGATGATAAATTGATGTATGAGCGTGTTCTAATTTTATTTATCATGTTTTGACACCCATCATGCTGATTATACAATTTATTGACTAAAGAATCGACACCCATCATGTTAATTAATTATTTTCAAGAAAACTACACAAATCCTATATATTGCTTGCTGACCTGTATGTTGACTGCTATTTTTGAACTAGTAAACGAACATAAAATGAATTACTTTCTGAATATGAATTGTATTCTTATGTAGTTTCTAGTTTCCAGAAAATCATAAATTTTTGAATTCCGAGTTGTGTAGCAAAAGTTATGCCTGTTTTACTATAACTATGTTTTTACTTTCTGATTTTCAGATTCTTGTATCTTTCATGTTTAAATAGTAAAAAGGTTGATCAAATGTTAAAATTTTGCTCTGATAATCTCCATATTGTTAGTAATCATGTTTAGGAGTCTAGAAAATATTTTTAATGAATTTATTCTGGAGTTTTTGCTGATTCTAAAATTATAATAACATGATGTAGAAATTCTGCCTGAACATGAAATCTGTAAAGAACAATAAGATTGACCTAGATACTATTGTCGAATTTTGAACTTTAAATATGCTGGAAGTCTAGTTTCTAGAATTTTTGATGGATTCATTTTTCGATTTCTAAAACAGCGGGAAACTGCATTTTTGTACGGACTTCACTTGCTGTCCAGAATTTCACTTTTCAGATTTTGATAAATTAATTATTCCCATTTCAAATTATTGCATGAATTAATGTATGTATGTTGTATTGCATGATCCTAATGAGTTATTGTCACCATTCTAATTGTCCTATTTCATGCTACCATCCTATTGTTCTCCTATTGATACTATGGTTCACCGAAATGTCCATTGATTGCATATTGGATTGTTGCATTGATAAATAATTAATAAGTTGGGATTTAAGGGATTGACTAGAGTAGTTGATGATATAGAGATTGTACTCGGATGATGGCCCTGTGTTTATTACCGTTATCGTCATCGTGTAAGAAATTACACCATGGCCCATGTTATTACCGTTATCGTCATCATTCCCAGTACGTGAACTATAAAATCTACCACTATAGTCTGAACGAAATTGATTGTATGCATCGAACCTGTGGTATGGAACATATGGGACACAGTAGTACGTGCATTAGTTAGGATTTAAAATGATTAATAGATATAAGGATTGACACATCACCGACATTGCATATTGTGCATCATTGTTTCTATCGATACAGAATATTGGCTAAGTGTTACCGTTATTGATCATTGATTACTATTACAGAATATTTAAACATTGTTTATAGCCATTGCATCGATTACCGTGATATTGACTATTGATTATCATGCCATGTTATTGATTTCTATTGATCTATTGATTCATTATTCTACCATTATTCTATTGTTCCCTGCTTTCTCTACTTGCTGTCCATGACTTGCTCTAAGGAAAAATTTTCTTCTCTTTTTAGATGAAGTGTACACAGGTTATGAAGGGGAATTGCCTGCTGAGATTGGAGAACAGACATTCTAAAGAATTAATGCTTTTAAATTGCTTATTACTTTAATGAACTATTGTATTGAGACTTTTTGCTATTGTGTTTGAGACTTATTATTTTATTTGGCTTATGTTCCGGATTTTATTATTGTTTCAAATGTTGGATTATTATTGTATTTGGATATTTTTATTGCTTCATTCCAAGTATTATTGTTCATGAGATTATTATTATTGCTTGCTCATTTGTTCTGTATTGATTATATTGTTGAGTTGATCGGATAAATAGCTTATGGGTGACAGTAGTCATTCGCTGGGCCAATGTCATGTACTCGTATTCCGTATTTTTGGAAAGCGGGGCGTGAAAATCTCCTTGAATCTTGTCCTTGCTTCCTGCTCTCACCCCGCAAGGATTCTGGTTCCCGAACTGATTAAGGCAAAGAGCGCAGCCATGAGGGCAAGAAGAAGGTGAGAGAGGCTACGGAGGCTGCAGAGGCTGCAGAAAGGATGATGGCTGAGGCTGAGGCCGATGCCAAGACCCTCCAAGAAGGAGGTGTCACAAAAACGACTGCCTCCGGAGATGGAGGAGCTTCCGAAGAAGAAGGCTATGGGCACTGTGCCCGCTAAGGTCAAGGTCGGCGAAGTAGCTGTCAAGAAAGAGGGAAAGAGGCTTCCAACCCTGTCCGCGAGTGACACTACAATAGTCACGAAGTCGACCCTGTCGGCAAAGGTGTGGATTGCCTCTTGGTCCGTGACCAAGGCGGATGTGTCGATCAGTCGCCCTGTGGCGCTGGAGGTGGTTTCTCATCTCGCTACTCCCTGTGACCTCTCCAACTTGGAGAACAAATATGAGGTGGAGACCTATGGCAGCTGGGCATAGCCTTCTATTCTGGTGAGGCCCCTTTTTGGTTCATCTCTATAAGCATTTCCCATAGCTTTTGCTAACTGTGCAATGGCATTCTTGTGTGCAGGCTACAGTTCATGGGGTCGAGTTGAAGCAGAGGCAGAATCGGCTCTTTCGATAGATGGAGCATGCTGAGGTAGCCAAGAAGGAGCTCCTCGACCGGGCCAAGGACACTTCGAGGTGAATCAGGGAGTTACAGTCGGACCTGGAGAAGGAAAAGGAAGCTCGAAAGGGGCTCTCCAAGGATAATGACGTGTTGGTTGCCAAGAAGCTGGCGTGGCAGGCAAAGGAGGCAAAGATGGAGAGGGATCTCCAAGAAGCCTTGGCCGCCATCGTCAATGTCGAGGAGGATGGATATAGGTGCGCTCTCAAGCATGTCAGGGCGATGCACCTGAAGATTGACATTTGTGGCTTCAGCATCGATGGCCCGGGCGGTGATACTATCGCTCCAACGACTCAGGAAAAATGCCACATCCCTATCGTCGAGAAGGGGTCCACATCTGGGTAGTAATGTTATAAGTCGTTTGTATTTTTGTCTTCTCGCAGAATGTCCAATGCCTTTGTACTCTTCCTTCATTTAATGAATAAAAGGTGTATGCACCCATTGTTTTAAATTTAGTATCCTCTATTTGTGTTCCCCGGGTTAAAGGCTTGAGGTCCTCTGGCCTCCTTGAGGACGTCGGCCTAGATATTAACTCTTCAACAGTAGGGCCAACCCCGACTACCATGCCGAGGGTGTGACAAGGGGTGACAATTTAAGAAAGTTTCCTTCGTAAGGGTCTACCTTGGATACCACATTGAGGATGAGGAGGCGATAACTTGATGGAGTTTTCCTCGTAAGGGTCGACCTCGGATACCATGCCGGAGGCAATAGGGGTTGACGTGTTGAGGGGGTTTCATGCCTTTGAATGGTCACGTGGGGTGCCACATAGGCTTGCTTGCGTCTTTCTCCATGAGAATATTGGTAACTATTGATCTTAGAAGTTGAAGCATTGATCGTCATAAGTAAGCAAAGTTGAAGTTCACTGTAGGGTCATTTGTAAATAACCCCCACCTCCAAAGATTTCCCAACCAAAAAGTTCATACTGATGGATGAGGTGTTGGGGGTGTTCATCCTGCAGTCCGTGTCTTCAACCCCGAGGGGATCGGTGTTCGGGTTCACTACCGCGGATTACTTCTCTCGGGTTCCAAGATCTGAAGCATTACCCACATAGTCCAGAGAGATGACAATGTTGCTTGATTGTGTCCCTTTAGGACTTGGTGGTATTTGTTCGGCCGAGGCACCATGAGCTGATGAAGTTATCTCAGAATTGCTAGGAAAGGATCGGGGTACTCTGTGTCAAACTTCTTCACTGGTATCCCAGGTTTCGAGATCAGATTTACTTCTCCGATCTCTAGGGACCTGGCCAAAAAAATTTATCCCTTGCAGAGTTCATTTGCATCATTCGTTGTCGACTCGCGGAGCTGCCCAGGGCAGAGGCGGTGATCTAGTGCTTTGTTCACCGCCGAGGTTTCTTCTGTGTACTTTACGTACACTGATGTGCCTTATAGAACATAGGATTCACCATTGGGGAGGCGACTCTCAAGGTGGGCACTTATAGCCAGTCTGTGCGGGCAGACTGCTAGCCTTTTCTCTTATCCGAGATAGCCGACCTTCCACCGCCGAGGTTCGAATGATTCCTCTTCTGGTCGTCAACGATATAGGGAAATTGGGGCTGAAGTGAAAGGCCAATTGTAATAGTGTCGAGCGAGGCGAGAGGTCAATTGTAATAGCATCGAGCAAGGCAAAAGGTCAATTATAAGAGTTTCGAGCGAGGCGAGAGGTCAATTGTAATCGTTGTTTGATTTACTGTAGGGAGATTCACAATTCTACTGCCAAGCTTTGGCCTCGGATGCCACATCGAAGGGGGGAGCCCGAGGTGAAATCTTTTTAGAGGTTTTGGCGGAAAGCCTAGGGATTAGACGGCAAGTTGAGGAAAATGTTCCAACGAGAGATCTTCACAATTTCATCATAAGGTTCGGCCTTGGATGCCTGCGGAAGGATGGGCCCGAGATGAAGTCTTTGAGAGGAAAGACTCGGGATCGAATACTACGCCAAGGCTCCATCATCTCTCTCGAATAGCCACTAACACGTGGTGACTTATGTCACTATTTGATGAATTCGAGGTTCTGTTGGTGTATGCCCTAAAGGCCATTTGTGTATTGACATTACTAGTTTACATTGTATCATGATATTTATTTCATATATGAGGCAATTCATTTATTGTGTTGTTTATTGTGATTAAATGAACATAATAAAGTCTTTAGAATAGTAGGTTCAATACCCTGGGATATCAAGTGCATGACTTGATTGTGAGATCCTATTGGTTGTAATTAGAACACTATTCTTAAATGTCCATTGTTAAGGATTATTGTGAATTAGGACAACAATAAGAGACAAAGACTAGTATCTGCGTAGACCAATGAGAATATCTCATGGGCCAAGGATATGAGATATCAAGTCTTCACATGGGTATATATTAGAGTAATAATGGACTTGACTGACCCACCATGAGAACGTTGCATCGATCATTACATGAGTGCCATAAGTGGTTCTCACAGTGACCATGGTGTATGTAGTCCTTTGACTTGAAGTCACTACGGTTCCCTACATGAGAAGTTGTATATTTTAATATCGTCAAACATTGTATTTAATAAAGTAATTATAAATTCGACTATTGGATATACTACAAATCATGTAGAGGGATGTGAGTGACTTAGATAGAATTTGTCCCTCTTACATAACAGGATCGATATTTCTGGGCTCCTTGATTGAGTGAGATTACAAAATGCATGGCTGTGCTCAAATGAGCCAATATGAGATATCGAGCTCATTTGTTTTAGTAAGTCTACTCGAACATCAAGAAATCGAATATTGAACTATACAAGGATGACACGCTATATGCCTTGTGCTCAATTAAGATATTTGGAAAAAATGACTAGACTACATGGTAACATTGGTCACGGATAGGTTATGTCAAATCACTGAAATTTCCGTTACTCAAGTAACAGTGATGTATTCCTAGATACCGCTCACTGTTTCTAATACTAGAATATGATTTTAGTATTAGTATCAACGTAATAGGAACCTACAGGGTCACACACTTAGAATGGATTGAAATTGGGATTTAAGTTGATAAGGTGAATTTAATTAGGGATCCAAGTAAGACTTGGACTCCTGATATTGGTTGGACATTTAATTAGATTAGAGGTGCTGACTAAAGTTCAAAGGCCCGCACACGAATCTGACTTGGGTTAGATTGTGAGCCCAATAGCCTCATTACTCTTTTAGGGTTGATTTTCTGAACCTATATATATGATACGTATCTTTGAAAAAGTTACACATCAGAAAATCCTAGCCGGCACAGAAACTGTGAGAGAGGGATAGATCGTGAGGAACATCCCCTTCCCGCAACTAGCACCGCAGCATGAGGGAAAGCTTGATTTGATCCATTCGTGTGGATACTGTGGAGGTACCACAATATTGTAGTAATGTGATCAGCATACTTTGGAGACAGCAGATCCATCTTCAAGGTATAACTCCTAAGCACGATTTATGGTTTTCGCATGGATCCCTGGCTAGGTTTCGTTTTTTTGTGTGTAATTTTTCCGCTGTGTATTTAATCTGAGATTACCCTTGAAACCTAATAGGTGCCTAGGAAGTTCTAGCATTATTCGTAATTAATGGGGAAAAGTTGGGAGTTCTTCATGATGCCTATAAGTTCCCTCATCTTTGTGTGACTGGCTCACAACTCCAACAAAATCTGATGACTTCGCACTTGGTCTTCTCATCGTGTGCTCTGGATGGCAGTTCGATGGTTGAGGGTGATAGGGATAATCCGTGAAGATAGAGTTTGACCCGACCGAGAATGGTGTCCGACCGAGGGACTTCACTTTTGTCTAGTGTTTTGAGATCTGAAGTTTTACCCATCGAGTACGAAGAAGCGACGATGTCAAGCCGGAGCCGAAGAATGAGAATTTCCCTCATCAAAGAACTATTCATCCTCATACTTCTTGTATACTGATGTGGTTTCAAGGATGATGGGTTGTGCTAAGATCCACCGACCCCAGTGCCGCGTTGGTTCAGCTCCTTCTTGTTCCGAGAGATAGGCTTTTTATGAGTGCCTCTCTTGTAGGGTCTGGTGCTCAGGACCGGGCCTACGGCGCTGATCCTCACGGGACTTTTGTGCCTCGGGGAATATCAACAAGTTAATCCCTTATAGGGATTGTTGGCTGCGTAGTTGGCCCGGTATCATTCATCATCGTCACCTTCCATCTCTATGATGCCTCTTCTGTGCTAAAGGACTTGGAGATGGTGATAAGACAAGGCGACCGTGCGATGGTAAGTCGATGGTGGTAACTGGGACTGAAGAGCAACATGGCCATGTGATGACAGGTCGACGGTGGAAACTGGGACAGAAGAACGAGACGACCATCTAATGGTGGGCCAGTGGTAGCAACTAAGGCTGAAGGGTGAGATGACCAAAAGAGTTTATGTCATTTGTACTTAATTTACCAATTGCAGACTAGACACCGCCCCCGTTATAATTGTTTTGCCATAATAAATAAAAAAAGTTGTTTGCATTATCTTTTTTTTGGCATTCTGTCGAACGAATACTATGGCGTTATTCGCAAAGATCCGAGGATTTTGAGGCGAGATCCAGGCGTCTGGCAGTGGACATGTAGACAAATCCGAGCACATGTCCGAGGGCTTGGTCACTCAGTCTCGATGTCGGATGCCACTCTGAGGAGTGATTCCGAAGATATATTTAGCGAGTTTTCTCCACCGTCTCGCCATCAAGCACCACACCGAGGATTTGTTCCGATGGGAGTTCCATTGAGTTTGTTTCACTGTGTCGACATCAGATGCCACGCCGAGTGGACCCAAGGAAAGATCCAAGGAGTTTGTTCCACTATGTCAGCATCGGATGCCACGTCATGGAGTGGATCCAAGGAGACTTCCAAGGGGTTTGTTCCACTGTATTGGCGTCAGATGCCACACCGAGGAGTGGATCCCAGGAGAGTTCCAAGAAGTTTTAGTGTGCATTCTCGATGTCGGATACAACGCCGAGGGGCTGATACTCGGAGAGACCTTGTTGCAAGAACTCATTTCGTTGGATTTCTTAATTTGAAATTAATTTCTATTCATTTTTTGCTGACTGTAGGCGAGCTCTTATTAAATTTGTAGGCCTTTGTGGCTTGATTATAAGTAGGGGCTGCTACGGGACTTCGTGAAACTTCATTAATATAGCGCTCCGATTTCCCACACTGGAAACTTGTGACACAATCTAGAATCTTTACTTCAAATTGCCACATAACACAGAAAAATTCATAGAAAATTAAAAGTTTTTATCACCTCAATGATATTACAATGTACAATATAATCTTACATAAACTTTACATCGTGAATATCATCAATAAAAATACATTGTGCAAATCTTTATCCTCCACCTAGATGCTCCACACAGCTCGAGTCCTGTAGCGGCCCCGAATCCCTATACTGCTGTTCGTGACACAAACCAGAATCTTTCCTTCAAACAATCACAATATAGGAAAATGCAGGAAAAATTTAAACAAATTTTATTCCATGATGCTTACAAGCTCAAGTGTTACAAAATACAATGTTTCAAAAATTACAAATCAGAGTTTACCAAAATAACAGAGAGGTAAATAATGAACACTTGATACTATTACTCGGACGCACCATCTGGCTCTGGCTCGAGCTTCCTGGGTTCCACGGGACGAAAGTCTTGTACCTAAAAGAGTGGGCACGTCAGTAATTCTACTGACGCAATGCTGATAAAAATAGCAATCTCCAAACTAGACAAATCGAAATTTAATGCAAAAGAAAAGTGACTAAAAGAAAGGATAGTGGAATTTGGGTTAAAAGGTGTCCGTGTATGATATGCCCTAGTATTTTAATGCACATGTCAAGATGTACTTAATCTAATGCAAGCTAGGCTTTGGAAGTGTATGCATCCCATACTACATACGTTCCAGATCAAGCCATTGTCTCCAAGTTCAGGGTTTTGAACCCTCTCCATGCATCCTACTCTTGTACTCATCCTATTCCTGATAGATAGATCGTGGTTGATAAGGTTACAGATTAATCGGTCCCACCAGTTTCTGCAGTCACTTAGTGGTGTCTTTGTTCGCCACTAGTGCCTGACACCCGGACCCCATTCAAAAGTCGTGACGAACTAAAGATACACCGCAGCGTACCTATGGCTCCGAAGATTCACAGGACAGCAGCCCTATGATCCGTTTGTGTCCACCAACATAGAACTTGACGGAATCGAGGGTCTAATCCCCCTTATCCGCTAGGAATCCCCTCCCGTTCTTACCACGGCACTTCAGGAATCAATAGTCCAGGATACGCACCGGAGCATGTATCCCTAATGACAGGAGAGTACAACACTCGACTATTAGTTCGCTAGAAACTAATGCAGTTTTATAGGTGATGTCAAATCTAACTAATACTGAGTCTACCTAGACATGTTGTACGGGTATGGTCACAACCTGATCCAAAGTCTAGGTTATACCTAGTCTCATGCAGTTTCCTTAACGAAAACCCGAGTTCCCGTCTATCAACCTGCGGCTTCGGTGATGCGATCACCTTGCTCGCCATGTCCCCTATTTGAGTCTCATTCTCAAACTCAGCCCGTGATCATCCTCCATGATTCCTTCAGAACCCGAGTTAGCCACTTTTAATCATTAAGGCAAAAGCTCCAATTCTAGCCTACGGTTAATAGCTATAGGCAACTAACTGGACAAGTCAAACGACTTAATGACGTTCAAGTCACTACCCTATGTCTTAATCAACATAAGACACAAAAATACCCAAGTATTGGGGTATAGAAATACCCCCTAAATCTCAATCCAACACCTGAGAGTAGAGAAAAAGTCACAAAATTGCAAAGTGACAACTTCTGAAGATGGCTGGATCTGTCCAGTACTTTCAAAAATCATATCTTACAAGATATGATTTTTGAAATTACAAGATTCTGTCCATTACTACACAACTTGGAATTACAAGATTCTGGGCTTTTTGGAAAGCTTATAGTGTCTACTCCAAATCTCTAGTTAATAATTTTTGCAAATTCCAAGCACATTTTTCCAGAAAATTACAAACTCACGAGTCATGCAATTTGAGATAGGTTCTGAACACAGTATAGTCTAAATTCAATATAAAATCAACCCTATGTCCAAAGCTTATAAAATCTGAGATTATGCAACTAGACATATACCATTCATTGTGTCCAAAACATTGCATCTAAATTACTACTACACAGAGTTTATGACCCTTCAAATACAACACAAAATTTCTACTGCTTTTCAGACAAGGTCTTTACTTCTACACACAAATTATTTTGAAACTTCATCAAATGGTACCCAAAAATCTAAAATTTCAGAATTAGGATTTAGACTCATACTAAAAGCTACTGCAAAAATTCCATTGTAATATCACTCACACACAAGCTATTATGCATAGATGAACTTCAGTCTCTAAACAGACGCTTCAGTTTCTGTTCAATCAGACCAATTGTAACTTAGTATTTTTTTGAGGCATCAAACAATCTCAGAAAAATGTAAAATTTAATACTGTGGTTGTAGACACATACAAGAGCATCCATAAAAATTTTAAGCTCAAAATACCCAACAAATATTGAGTTATGATTTTTTAAAGGCATAACAACTTTTCTCAAAACAATAGCTTTTTCCCCTGTTTTGATCCAAAAATGGAACTAGTGTTTGGGCTACTAAATGGCTTCAAAATGTTATGAAACAATTCATGTGAGCTCTAGATTCATAGCACAACAAGTCCTAAAAATTTGAGTCCAAAATTTCAAGTTTTTTGAGAGCTAGAAATTCTTTAAGCTACATATCACAACATGTTCTTTAACAAAAGAAATCATGAAAGAGTTGCTCTATCATGCTAACTTATCCTTTTTCTTAGCATGTTAATTTCTCACATATGGCAACCAAATTCTTAACTACTACTACATGATAAAATCACATACACACAAAGAGAAACTAAAATTAGAGTTTTAGAGAAATCACCCACTTTTGTTGCAAGAGAATCTCCACTAAACTTTAGCTCCTTGCTCCTCAAGATGCACCCTTGCTCTTTACTTCACTTCACTTCTTCTACTCTACTATTACTTGCAGAAAGATCTTTTTTTTTTCTCCTTCTCTACTTTTTTTTCTTGAAGAACAAAGAACAAGATGAAAGATGAAAGAATGAGAGAGTGAGTGGAAGTGAGCATTTATTGAAAATGGAGTGGGAGTTAGGGTTTCTATTTTGGCCGGATGGAATGGAGGGCTTAGATGGGCTAGGGTTAATTTAGTGGAGGTGGAGGGTAGATATGCATGCCAACACACCAAAAGTAGAAGCTTCACAAGCTTTCTTGGAGTCTTCATGAAAAATTTCACATGGCACAAAATCACCCATTGGATCTCATTATGATTAGGTCTAGGGTTTTGATTAAGAGAAGGGTTAGCTCTAAACCTAGGTCACCAAACCCTAACCCTAACCCTTGCACACAAATATGCATGGTTATTTAATTCAATACTCATGCACCAAAACAACAAGTCTTAACTTAGTATATATATATATATATATATATATATATAATTATCTTATTTTGGGGATATTACAAGTCCCCTGCTCCCACGATGAGGTAGTTCTGCACACTAACCAGTTGTGTGCACGTCAATTGAATGCAACTAACACGATGCTGATAAAACCATCAACTCAAATTCCACAAAAATCAATATTAACGTAGGAAGAAAATGTGAAAGTCAACTACAACTGTCAGTGTATACCATGACAAAAAATCTATTGCATAAAACTCAAATGCACACGATGCTCCGATTCTAATGTACACTTGATTGAAAACGTATGCATCTCATACTACATACTCCCTAAGTAAGCTCACATTCTCCACATGATAGGGTTCGATTGTAACACCCAACAAAATTGAGTTATGAAAATTTTGGCCCACGGATGTTACAGACATGTATTTTGTACTTTTACGAGTACTATCCGTAACGTATTTTAAAATAAATATTTTCTACGTATTTTGTATTTTGATTTAGATATATATATTTCTTATTCTCTCGAATTCAATTATGTATTTGAATTTAAATTTTAACTCAAATATTTAATATTCTGTTTTTATGTGTATTGCACATGTTTTTCAATACACGTGTTAATTACGTATATTTTTTTTGTTACGTGAAATATCCGTAACTTTACCAGAATAAATATGTTTACGTAGGGTGTATTTCAATTTCTCCGTTGCTCAAATTTCGTTTGTTTTGAATATTTATTGATACGTGCGACTCATGTGCTTGCAGTTTATGTGTCGGTTGTATTCCTTTTGAAAATAAAATTTATAAAGTGTGTATATTTATATTTCTTTTGCTTAATTTTAATATACAGAATGATAGATTTTTAGATTTTTTTGAACATTTGGGCTGCACGTGCTTTACATGTGCTTTTCTTCTAAGCACGTGCTAATTACACTTTTTTTATTAAAAGTGGTGCACTAAAAAATTTGTAAAAAAAATATATTAAAAATTAATGATTAATAATTTTAATATAATTATTTATTAATGAAGAGGGTTAAAATGAAATAAGGTAATGAAATAAGAGTAGAATGAAAAATGTACACAACACGTTCACACGTGCACACATGCATTGTGCACTCTTTCTAATGGTTGGCTGCACATGGAGAGAGTGGGGTGAGTGAGTGGTGTGAGTGTTTGAGTGGGTGTTTGAGTGGGTTAGCGGGGGTAGTTAGTTGCTAAAACTACTCCGAAATTCCCTTATAAATACCCCCTAATCTAACCCAAATGAACACAAAATTAAACTAAACAAAAGAGAGAGCCAAGAGAGAGTCTTTTGGTGTGTCTTGCGGTTTGCCAAGGAGGAGAGGCCAGTTTTTTTTTTATGATGAGCTTTGGAGCTTTGGAGCTTTATCTTCTAGGGATTCTACCACTGGGAATTCTTTTTTTGAGGTGGGTGTTTCTCCAACTTTCTTGTAGAATTTTATTAGTAGAATGCTAGATATGTGCGAAATTATTAGATGCATGATAACTTATATAGATTGAGTATTCATGTTTAGATTATGTGTTATTGATTAAAGGTATGAAATTATGATATGATTGATTTGGAGGCATTTTTATAAGTTTCAGTTTTAAGTTTTAGTTGCAATTCAAAAAATCATAAATATTAAACTAGATGGAATATAGAGCTCAAATTTTTATAGGAGCATCTCGTATAAGTCAAGAACATCTCCTTAAAATTTCATAACATTTGGATGTCTTCTACAGTTTTAATAAAATCCAAAATTAGGATTGGTTGGTTGTTGACTAGTTGTTGGAAATTTGAACACAATGCGGATTTTGATCATTTCAGCATCTTAGATGAAGCTTTTTGACAAAAGTCTAAACTAAGAATCTGAAGTATACTTGTTAACCTTTCTGTAAAGTCTAAGAAATCAATTTTTCATAAAGAAATCGATTTATAATAAATTTTACAATTTTGAACAATGACAGTATGTATAACATTTCGACCCTACTGTAGAAATCGAAGAATTCAGGGGTATAAACGTACTATTTCAGGAAAACTTATAACTACAAAGTTATAGTAGACTTGTATACCTTTAATGTAATCTAAAGAAAATGAATTTTCATGAAGTATATAATTTTCTATGATTTTTACAAATAGCATGAGTTACAGTTTTCGTATTTTGAACCTACTATTTTGCAAATGAATTTAGACGAAGTAATTGAGGATGATTTTAAATTATCGTAACTACAAAGTTGTAGTAGACTCATTTATGATTCCTATGAAACTAATAATTCTATTTTTGGAGCAGTATTGCAATTTATATGATTTTTTCAATACCATTAGGTTGATGTCTTTTATCTACTGGTCCAAAAAGTTTTACAACGTATAAGATTGGATTTAAAATTGGAATGTTAGTAAAATGTACCTTACGAAGAATTAATAGGTATTGAATTATCTTGTCAAGTGTTGTATCATGAGGTTTAATATGTGAATTAAGAAGAAAATGTGGGGATTGAGTAGAATATAAAAATGCAGTTTGGAACTAAACCAATACTAATTTACTTTTTGATTAAGAAGCAAACTTTGACTATTTTGACTAGAAGTAATTTAAAGGTTTTATCATTTGGATTAAACTCGATATAGATTTAATTTGAGTTTGTCAAAGAATAAAATTGGAAGTGAATATCATATTGTGTAGAAAATTAATCTATTGAATGTAATTTCAACTTCATTGAGAATCCTATTAGAATGGGGTGAATAAACCATCTACTTTTACACAGAGAATGTTGATTTGAAATGTGGGATAAGACTATGAAAACTAGTTACACAAATAACTGAGTTGTGTGAACAAGAGAATAATTGGATATGTTAATGAATAAAATTTCAAAATGGGAATAAAGAGGGTATGAATGACCCATGATGTTGTGAACATGAATTATGTTGATTCTAGAGGCTAAGTGAGATCCAAAGTACCAGCGAAGTGATGAAAGTGATTATAGAAATTTGAGAAGTGACCAATTTGGGATATCGTTCTCGGTATATTGTTTAAGACCGGTAGGAAGGTAAGCTAGCTCTAGGTGGTATTTTTATTCATGTTTATACTTAAGGGTAGGCACTAGAAGAAGATGTGATGAAGTATGGGCAAACAAGAGTATGAGGGCCGTATTTGATTCGCAGTGGGAGATTACCTTCAGAATTATCGGGGTGTGAGGCATGATGTCAAAAATCACTCGTGGTGGGAGAAATTTCTTCATAATTATCGGGATCAAGATTCGCAGTGAGAGAATATCTTCAGGATTATAGGGGCGTGAGGCGTGATGTCCAAAATCGCTCACGGTGGGAGATATTTCTTCAGAATTATTGGGATCAGTATTTGTGTGATAAGGTACCATATGACTCGCGGTGTGGGTTTCGTCTCCAAAATTATCGTGGTGTGAGGTGTGACATCCGAAAATCACTTACGGTGGGAGAACGACTCTCAATAATTATCGGGGTCATAGCTCGTGGTGTGGGTTTCACCTCCAGAATTATCGGGGTTACGATTTGCGGTGGGAGAGCGATTCTCAAGAATTATCGGGGTGGTACAAAATACTCGCAGGATATATAAACCTTACATTAGTCACCGTAGTAGGATATTCATAGTGAGGGATTAAACCCTGCAATGAGAGGTACGATAAGGGCTTGCCCTTGGACCTATGTAGTATGAGATGCCTAGAATCCGAACAAGTATGCATTAGTATCAACGTAATGTAATATCTGCATTAGGCATTAAGTTCATATCATACACTGACATATTTCGGATAGTCACTTTATCCACTTTGTTGTGCATTCAAGTTTGTGTTTGCTCAAATAAGAGAATCGCTGAATTATAGCATTGCATCACTTGTATGCAACTGACATGCCCACAGTTTCTCAGTTGTAGGATTAGACCTTGCATGGGCTTGAAGTCACAAAGATGAGTTGATACTGAATTGCCAGATTAAACTTATTGAATGTTAAAGTTGTATATTTTTTGTAACTTCTGCTGTGTATATGTAACAAACAATGTTGTAAATAAAAAAGTTTTAAATTCCTTGTAAGTTTGTACGAATTTAAAGTAAAAGATCATGTATTTGCAACGAATTACTTGTATTTGGAATTTAGGGCGTTACTGAGTAGTATGAGCACTTTGTTAGACAAGAAGGCAATGTCGGAGCATGATCAGGAGTTCTCACAGTGTGATTGATGGCGAGCATTGGCTCTTACCCTGACATGCCAAGGTTGGCTAGCCACCGATGCGGTTGCAACAGTGGAGAGGCTGTGAGCATAAAATAAGCTTTGAGGTTACCTTTGTGGCCATTACCGTCCTGAGTGGCAGGAGGCAGTCTACACAGAGTGGTATCAGAGCTGCCTTTAATGAGTAGTACAAAATTACAAGAAAAACACAATTAAGGAGGACATTAGAGTGTGAGTGTCAGTTTGAAGTCATGAATGATAAAGTTATTGGACTTGCATCCATGATACTTTCCTCGTATATATTGATGTGATATTGTATGTGAGCATGTTTTCCCTTGGTATCACGAGTGGTATGGTTGGTTTGAACCTATATTCATGATACCTTATACGTAGACTAAGCTTTTCACTTTTATTTTATTCGTGTAATTCTCATAGTACTTTTCATCTTTAACATTTTATATTTTTCAAATAAATATTTCCTTATACTATTAATTCATTTTGATATTTATTATTTTATCTACAATCTTAGTCTTAATCTTTTAAGTTTGACTTACTTGTTTTCTTTCTTGATGTTTTATCCTCCTTACCTCTATGCGCTTTTACGTTACTTATTTGTTTTGTGCTATTACTTTTATGTATTCTATTAAGTTCTGAATTACTATTTATTAAATTATTATTAAGACTACTATTTTTCTTTGTGATTATTTCTATTAGATTTTGAATTTTGAATTTTGTATGTTTACATTCACTTTACAAATACTTTGATTTCACTTTACAAATACCCATCTTGTTTAATTAATTTATTTCATGAAAAACATCAAAAATCTGTATGTTGTTTGTTGTCTGTATTATGTCTGACATTTTCGACCCAGTATTTGATCTCAAAATAAATAACTTTCTGAATAAGAGTTGTAGCCTTATGTTTCTAGTTTCCAGAAAATCTTGAATCGCTGAATTCGATTTGTATTGTAAAAGTTATGATCGTTTTACTACTGCTGTATTTTTGTTTCCAGAATTTCAGAAGCATGTATGTTTCATGTTCAATCTATTAAAAGGCTAACTAAATATTAAAATATTGCTCTGCTAATTTCCAGAATGTTAGATAACATGTTTAGGAGTCTAATAAATATTTTTAATAAATTTATTATCTAGTTTTTGCTGATTCTAAAAGTATAAAACTTGATGTCGATTTTCTGGCTGAACATGAAATCTGTAAATAATGATTTATTTGACCTTGCTACTTTTGTCAGGTTTTGTGTTGTAAATATGCGTTGGAATCGTGTGGAAGTCTGGTTTCTAGAAATTCTAACAGATTCAGTTTTTGATTTGTGTAGCAGCGGAAAATTACATTTTAGTACAGATAACTCTTGTTGTCCAGAATTCCATTTTCCAATTTTTCTTATTTTAATTATTCCTATATCATAGTATTGCATGAAATTAAGAATATATGTTGCATTTTATGATCCTAATTTTCATCATTTTAATTGTCCAATTCAAGTTATCATCGTATTGTTCTCCTATTGCTACTATTGTTCATCGAAATGTCTCTTAATTGCATATTGTATTGTTGTATTAATGAAATAATTAACGAGCCAGGTTTTAAGGGATTGACTCGAGTAGTTGATGATATAGTGACTGTACGCGGAAGTGTGGGCCATGTTTCCCAAAATAATGTGTGTCGACTAGTGTTATCGTTATCGATTTATTGTTGGATTACTGACTACAGTATCCCAATTGATCGTATATTGTTTTATTGTTATTGTGCCGACTGGTGTGCACCAATGCTGCAAATAATGTTATCATGCCATGTACATGATCTATAGAATCTTCCACTTATGTCTAAACGACAATGATTGTATGCATGGAACCTGTACAATGGGATGCAGTAGTACGTGCATTAGTTATGATTAAATTGAAAAATAGACTTAAGGATTGACACAACATCTGTAATACCCCAGATTTTAAATAATGCTTTTAAGATTAATAAATGAATTAAAATGATTTTTGGTGATTTAATTTAAAAAATTTTGAAATTTACCTTTTTACACGTGCAAAACACGTGCAAATATTTTTTTGGGAAGTTCAAAGTCAAAAATAATTTTAGGGAAACTCATTATTAGATATTATTTGTGAATTTTCTGATAATTATTTGACCTATTTGCAGATATTATAAAAAGAGGGATTTTTGTGTAAAATTACCACTTTGAGTAAAAAAATCCAGATTTTCTGATTTTGGGCTGGGCATGATGCCTAGTCAACTTAGAGGTAAAGAGTTTAATTTTTTTAATAATAAATTTGGCTTATTTTGCAAGTTTTGATAAAGAAGAGTCTTTTTGCAAAATTGCCACTTTGAGGGGTACAAGTGCAATTTCATTTTTTTGGGTTTTCAAAATAGTGCCGGCTAATACTAGAGGGTTTTTTTTTAATCCCAATTAAGATGGTTTTATTTAATTTCCAAGTATAATGATCTGTATATGTAAAGATATATTTAAAAAAGGTATTTTGCAAATCTATTCAAAACCCTAGATACACAAATTTTCGGCCTGTGTAGGGTGAGGTGCAGCCATATCTTTGCAGAACAACACAAAGGGATTTCTTATTATTATTTTCTTGGAGTTTTAAAGCGGGGATCTTGGTTTTCTTACGAAAGGAGGGATTTTTCTTATTTCTTTATTATCTTCGGTTGATTTTCAATAAGGTAAGTAACTTATGTTTGTTTTGTTATTGTTCTAAGCATATTGTATGTGATAATTTGTCTATTAGAAAGCATGTTAGATGATGGTATGAAGATATAATGAATTTTGATGAGTAGATGAATTAAAAATTGAATCCTATCATGAAACTATACTATTGATGACTAAAACCCTAATTTAATGACTTGAGATTTCTTAAGAACCTAATATAAGCCATGAGTAGGATGCTTTCAATCATATTGTTGCTAATTTGAATATTGTATATTGAGTTGTATGAAAAGTAAACAAATTTAACTAAAGATGAACTTACTGTGTGTATGCATATGTTGTATTGTTCTTGATATTTCAATGGAGAAAACTTGATTCTTTAAATGTTAAATTTGTACATAACCATGGGTAAATTAATCTAATTAGTTGTAGATGTGTATAAGAAGAGGTAGAAGGATTTTTGGATCTAAAGAAATCAAGTTTTGATGTTTGAAAAAAAGGGTTCTTTTCGGGTCTGATGTGTATGCTGGCCGAATTTGAGTTTTGGTGTATTTGTGAAATCTTGATCTGATATAAGTTGCTTGGCACTGAGGTGGTTTGGAACAATAAACTACATGTATACAATGCCTTCTTAATGTTTAACTAATACACTCCTATACACATTCACATTATATATATATACTGTTTTGAAGATTTTATGGATTTTGATGGGATTTTGATTGGATTTCAAGTTTGTTGATTCTGAGATGAGTTTTCAACTTTCTATTACTCTAATTTGACGTATTCTGATGTTTAAACTGGCTCAATTACCCTATGCATATATATATTCTACTTTGCTGATTTTGAAGGGTTTTTGTGAAAAATTTCTATTTTGAGATCTTGATATGTTTTGATATGTTTTAATAACTCCTATATGTTATACAAGTCATATCCAACTGTCTCAGGAATTTAGCTTTTTACAAATTTGCGTTTTTATAAAATAAATCGATGTATCTGTTTAAAACATGCACATAATTTCAAAACTGCAACCTACTATAGTTGACAGTCAACCGAACTAAAGTCGACAATCGACTGGTCAGTTGCTGAATAACATATTTTGTTTGTAATAACAGTCGACTGCTTCATCTTTGAACTGATGTCGACAGTCGACTGTCGGTTTTCTTGAATTTTGGATTTTCGCAGGACAGTTCACTGACCATGCTCAATAGTCGACTGCCACTGTCCTGACTATCGGTTTTCTTGAATTTTGGATTTTCGCAGGACATTCGACTGACCATGCTCAATAGTTTACTGCAACTATCCTGACTGATGGTTTTCTTGTGTTTTGGATTTTCGCAGGACAGTCGACTGTCCATTGCGACGGTCGACTGTCATTGTTCTGGCTGATGGATTTTTCTTTCTGATATTTTCTTTAAACGATTGGTTCCTCAATATTGTGGGTTATTAATCTATTATTTTTAAATGATGTTTTGTTACAGATTACAGTATTTTACAAAGAGTTGTATTTTGTCCATATAGACTTCTAACTTGTACATCTATAACTTCATATAGTAACATACATATATAAATTTCCTATAAAGAAATTGATGTTTTGTGATATTCTACCACTTCAAAACATGATTTTCAGTTATTTAATGGATTAAATATTTTATTTGAATTCTAGAATTTTATGAGTACATTACATAGATTTGGGATTTTGTTGATTTAAGAGGTTTTCTTTATATAATCGTTTTGATGATGGATTTGTGAGTTTTATTGAAAGTTTTGGTATTGATGGTTGAGCTATGAGTCTTTAAAGATTGAGTGGGGCCTTAGCTACCAGCGGTTGAGATTTTGGTTGTTGTTCAGTTGAGTTTAGCCCGATTGGGTACACCAACTCTAAGAGATTCGAAATCTACTAAATAATTAATTAACTTAACAAGGTAAGGACATGCAGTAGATGGTGATATGATGAAATGAGTGCAAACGTGAGTTATGGACTCTAGGATGATCCAAGGAGTGAGATATTCTCCAGTATTCCGGGATGATGGACGTATGGGCCACAAAGTGATTTGTGAAGTGGGATTGATCTCCAGTATTCTGAGGACGTAAGTGACGCTAATGAGATGTTTGTGCAATGAGGGTTCCAGGATGACCTGCGGAGTGAGACAATCTCCAGTTTTTCTGGGACGATGGACGTAAGGGCCACAGAATGATCTGCGGAGTGGGATTGGCCTCCAGTATTCCAAGGGCGAGAACCAATACTTGCAGAATGTCTAAATCTCTTGGTAGTCATCGTAGTAGGATTAATTGCATATCAGGGGATTAAACCCTATCAAATGAAGAATGTTAAGGGCTTGCACCGGACCTATGTAGAGTAGGATGCATAGAATCCGACAAGTATGCATTAGAGAGTTAGCATATAGGATTGATGTTTTCTTGACTGGTTTTCATGCATGTTGTTTCCTATTTTTCTACACTTGACACTTAGTCTAGTTTCACTTGATGTTTTCATGTTTTATTCATTGTTATTTCTTATTTCATTTATTTTTGCTGTTGATACATATTGTTTATGACTTCATCCTTTATGTTTTATTCATGTTGCATTTATTTTTATGTCACTCACACCGTTATAGCTGACCCCTATAGTTTTTGGGGTTAGGGTTATCTCTAGCCTCATGTTTTATAGGTAGGTACCTATAGCTTGGGATTTGGATGCATGGGACAGAATTGATGTTATGGCTTATGTAAATTGTAAAAGAATGTTTTGTAAAATTAAGAATTTGTAATTCAAGATGTTTGATTTCTGCTGTGCTTTGTGATGAATTAATGTAATAAAAGTTTAAAATTTTCTCGGTGTTTTGGCTATGTTGAGTATTACCAATGAGGTTGATGCTGAAAATTGTGTCACGTATTTCTGAAATATTATATTGAAAATTCGGGGCGCTACAACATCGACATTGCATATTGTACATCATTCCTATTGCTATCGAATATTGTCTAAGTGTTATTGACATCGACCATTGAATATTGTTATCGAATATTGAATCATTGTTTATACCATTGCATCGATTATCATGATATTGATTATTTCCATTGTCCCATGTTATTGATTCCTATTGATTCATTGAATTCATTGTTACATTGTTATTCCATTGTTCCTTACTTTCTCTACTGGCTATCCATGACTTGCTCTAAGGAAAATTTTTCTCCTCTTTTTAAATGAAGTATTCATAGGTGATCATGGAGAATTACCTACTGGAATTGGAGAACAAGCTTTCTAAAGATTTATGCTTTCTAGTTGATTATTATTGCTTTTGACTTATTCTATTGAGACTTAGTATTATTGTGATTGGATTTATTATGTATTGGGCTTATGACTCGAATATTATTATTTGTTTCCAATGTTGGATTATTGTATTTGGATATTTCATATAGTTTATTCCAAGTATTATTATTCATGTGGTTATTATTATTGCCTGTGCAATTGTTTGTATTGTTATTATTGTTGAGTTGAATGGGTAAACAGCTTATGGATGATGCAAGTCATTTGTTGGGCCAATGTCACGTGCTTGTGTTCCATATTTTTGGGAAGCAGGGGATGACATTTTTACTTATATAAATGCATTATACCTGTCACGCCACGCTTCCCAAAAACACGGAATACGAGCGCGTGACAAAGCACAGCGAATGATTTCATCATTCATGAGCTGTAGGATCGGCTCAGCATCATAACAAGAATATAACAAAATGTACACAACCACGCGTGCATGAATAATTTATTAAACAATAGAAAATAATTGAAACCAAATAATAATATCTCAATGGTTTTCAAATCTAGAACAAAAGATAAAACTTAGGACTATAGCCCGTTACAAGGTTCATGTAGCAAAAGAAATAAACAACTCGAAGAAAACAAATATTTTAAGCAAGTCCTTGCTCCAAGCGAAGCCTAGAATGTCTGCTCACCAATTTCAGTAGGCAACTCGTCTCCAAAGTCTGTATATATAAATATAAAAAGGAAAAGAATAGAGAAAACAAGACAACGCCCTTAATGCAAGTTAGGACCACAAATAGTAAAACAAGTACAAGAATATGGAACAAGATTTAGAATCAAGAATGTAATAGGGATGCAACAAGTAGTGGGAATTCAAGAAACTAGCTAGCAAGAAAGATAACTCAAGTGACAAGGTTGGGTGACAAATACTTGTAGCAGAACAAGTGGCTAGTGAACATGTAATGGTATCAAACATCAAGTAACAAGTAACACGTACAAGTGTCGAGTAACAAGTAACAAATCTAATTTGTCAAGTTGTCAAGTACAAGTATCAAGTAGCAAGTGTCAAGTATTATGTTCAAGTATCAGGTCTCATGTATCATGTCATTAAGTATCAAGTAAGCATGTATCATGTTTATTTATCATGTGTCAAGTCTTGTAGTTATTACCATCTAGGTAGCACTTCATGCATCCATACTTTTACTATATGGTTGCTACATACAAACAGTTTCGTTTAGGCCTAGTGATGGATTTTAAAGGGCGGTGTACTCAGGCATCAAGTATCAAGCAAGTACGGTCCATGAATACAAAAATAAAATAACAGGTTCACGAAGCAAGTTCGTGAATACTAACAGGTTCAAGAACCACACAGTGGGTTCATGAATACAATAGGTTCATGAGCCAAGTACTGGGAAACACGGTCCCCCCTTCCGAGTACACTTACATATATTGTCCACTACTATGGTCTTTCCCTTAAACCCGGGCTTGTTATTTATTATTATCATCAAGCAAGCATGAAAATGTACGAAACAAGTCAAATAAATATAATCAAGAATATGGAACAAGTCTAGGCTAGGTAGGATACAAGTTTGAGGGTCAAAACAAATCAAAATATCAAGAACAACAAGAATTCCAATTCTGACAGCATGACGATTCCTGTTGCTACAAGATAGCAAATGTGGATCCGTAAGAAGGTCTAGAAACTAGACTCCTACCTGGTTCCAATGCATATAATTAAGGTACATAAAAGTTGTGGTAACACGTGTCAAAACATCAAACTATAAAGCTATTGTGTTCAGCCAGAATTTGTGAATCTAAGTTTATACATGTGAAATAAGGTTGGAACTTCAATAATTAATTATAAGAAAATTAGGGAATGTTCTCTAGGGTGTCCAGTACCAGCATCCAAAATTTCAAGTCATTTACTTACTGGTAGGTTGTTAAAATAATTGTAAACTACAGAGGTGCATCAGTTTTTGTGAATCTGCGACTACCGACACAGCAGCATTAAAACAGTGAAATCTTCTAGACCGTAACTCGGACTTCAAAAATTCTGGATGTTATTGACAATTAGACACTTAGGGATACATTTTATATTCAGGGCTCAAGTTCATATTTTGGTTATATTGGGGTCGAAACAGCAAGTAAAGACAAGAACAGCAATAAGTGTGAATTTCTTTAGTATATAAGTTGCATAATAAATGACTATTATGAGTCTAGATTAGTTTGTGATACAAATATGGATGCATTGGGGATCAATCAGCAATTCATATGTATTTCTCAACTCTAAAGAAAGGTCAACACAACACATCATACCTCACACGTCTACTAGTCAAGGGGTTCGTGTAATTAGGAGATAAAGGCGGTCCGACTAGTTGTAAATATATCAACGAAGGGTTGTGACTCTTAAGATTATGGAATTGATGAGGAATAATATTAGATCAATAATGATGAGACAAGGAGGAGTCACAACTTCAAATTAAATGCTTGTACTAGAACAAAAATTTGTACAAGAAGAATAATTGCCTTTAGGGCGACGATTAGATCCGATCATTTGGGAATAATGAGATCGGAATCCCGACGACATGGCGACAAGCAAACGATCACGATGATCACGATCGGGGCACGGATCTCATAGATCAAGATGGTGATCAAGGTGAAGATCAAGCGAATCCGACGGCCGAGATAGAACATAAATTATATAAGAATTAGAAGAGTACCAAAAGAGTAAATTTACCATGATTGACAATTTGATGAAAGAGAACAAAAGCGGATCAAATGTTTAACTCACCAAGTAGAAGACGAACGAGACGATCGAAATGATCAGGGGCCGCGATCAAGTGTGATCGGTCGATCAGACGGCTAAGATCGAGGATCGAAGATCAAGATCAAGATGATGATCATGATCGCGATGATCAAAAGAGATCCAACGGTCGAGATCAAGATCTTGATGATGATGGAGATGATGATCACGATTGCGATGATCAACGATCGGACGACCGAGAATCACTTGATCAATACTTTTGCTCAAGCAGCAAACAGGCAATGGTCAGCTCTGGTTCTGGAGACGACTGGCAGCTGCAGGTGGTGGGACTGGCAGTGCGAGCGACGGCAGAGGATAAGCCGGGGGGGCTTTCGCTGGCTGTGGGGTTGGCCGGCGCTGCTGCTACTTTGAGAGAGGAGAATGGAGGTCGAGGCTGTCGTCGAGGGGGAGCGCATGGCGAGAGGGGGTCACGGTGTGGAGGTGCACAGGGTGGCGCCGAGGTTGACAGGGTGCAGGGTCGGGGCACTACAGTCGAGAGAAGGAGAGGTAGGGAGAGAGGGATGACAGGGATGTGGAGAAGTTTTTGGCAGCTGGGTTAGCACAGTACGCGGTTTAGTAGGGTAAGGGTTAGGGTAGAAGAGTAGGTTTATATAGAATGGGTTATTGGGTTGAGATGGTTATTAAAATTGGTTTTGGGTTCATATTGGGTAATTGGATATTGGTTAAATAAATGGGTATGGATATTAACAAGATCCAAGAGAATAGATAAAATAATCAATACAATCTAGGATTTAAATTAATAGTAAATGATTAAATCAAGTATAACAATTAGTAATACAATAATAAATCAAATAGTATACTTCGAGTTAATACTCAAATACTAGCAAATACAATAGGATTTTGTAATAATAAAAATAATAATAATAATAATAATAATAATAATAATAATAATAACTTGTATTATAAAAAGAATCATTGGGAACTAGTTATAAATAAAATTATTAATTAAAAATTGATTTTAACAGAAGATCAATAATACATTTTAACATTGAATTTGAAAACAAAAGAAAAAAAATATTTACAACAAATTTTAAATACAGAAAAATACACAGAAAATACGTATTTGGGAAAACAGGGGTTACAATACCTCTACACCATAAGATGCCTTTTTATCACTATTTTGTTCTTACTTAATATTTTCGGACTTTTGTTATATTTACTTCTCACTATTAATTAATTTTGTAGCTTTATACTTCTCTAATATAATACATACTCACTATTGATATATTATCTTTATTTCAATTTTTATTATCTTTACATCCTTTATTACTGCATATACTTTCCACTGATTTTCATATATATATATATCATATATTTCAACATACTTACTATACATATCATTTTACACTTATCCAATTACTATATTACTATATTTTTATTTATACTAATTTACTACACTACATAATTATTGTTCTCATTTATACTTTCAGCTCATCCATATAATTTATACTATTTTTGTCTTAATGTTATAAATCATTTTCATTAATACTAATTTTATATGTTCAATATTTAAAATCTGTACTTTTTATCGTTGTAATTTCTCACTTCATTCACTACTTTTACTACTAAATTTATATCATAAATTTAAAAAACATAACATCATACTTAAAATTAAATATCCAATATTCTAGTACATATGGAAGATTACATCATTCCATTTACCATTTTGGTGCAACCTGATGTCGAGAGGGCAAACCTGCAACTACACATCAATGGATGCAAACTGCAAATAGATGTCGGAGAGGTAAAATCTGCAACCGAAAGTCCAGAAGGCAAACTGCAACCGAATGTCGTGGAAGCAATTCTGCAACTTTATGTCAAAAAGGCAAGCCTGCAGTTGGACACCAACGAGGCGAATCCACAACAAAGATGATTTTCTACTTTAATAACCCCCACCTTTATTTTGTATATATATTACTTACCACTATGTCATTATTTTGTACCAGTTTTAACCATTTTATAACGTTTTACAACTTAGCTTATACTGTTTCAACTTTATTATTATAATATAGATATACTTATATACGCATTGAATTAATTGCCAAACTATTTATATTTGCTTCTACATCTATCATATATGTGCTATTATTATTTTATTTATTTTTTAATCTATATTACTGGTTACGATTAATTGTTTTATTACTTTGTATTTTTATACAATTCTATTTTTATAATTTATTGCTAACCAATCTTCGATATGTTTGCTATTCTTATAAAATGATTTTTATTATTTATACTTTCGCTTACTATGTACATTTCATTTCTATCCCAATTAATATTATATATCATTTCATTTACATATTGCTACTTTTACTATTATTTTATTTTTTTTCTCCAATTGCTTACAACTTTCATGTTATAGTATTATTGTTTCGTCATATAGTTTGTACGCGTATTTATGTACAAATATTATGTATATTGATTTTCATGCTATACCTGACAACTTATAAATATTTGATATATACTAATCATTATTCTATAAAATTATTATGTAACTCTTATGAATGAAAATTTTATGACTTTATTTTAAATACATCTTTAAATTTTCTATTATTATACTTATTGTTTATACTTTTGTTAACAAAGTTTAATACTCCTATATTTTCAGATTTTTATCCAACGTCATTCTCTTAAATTGCTAATTCCAATTTTATCTCGTAATATATAATACTAGTTCAGTTTGCGATTTTAATCATTCTACCGCTTATTACTTTGATAAATTTTACTTACTAAGCTTATTAATAATTTATTAACCTATATATTGACTATGCTTCTCTTTATTTTTTTCAATTTCTTTGTTTTCAAAATTCTTTCACAATTAATGACTTAATTTATATTTTCCTTTTTATCAAATACTTTATCAAATATTATTTTGTATGAAAATTACTTTTAACCTATAATTGCCACATTTCTTTTTCTATTAAAATTTTCTGATTTTTTTAATTCTTTCATGTTTCGTTCTCATTCACCTTGATACTCATAGTTTCTTTATAAAAGCTTGTTTTGGTTTCCACATTACATATTTTTATACTACATTTATTTTATTAGTATTGGTAGCTCTTCTATATACAACAACAATTTTTATGGTATGTTCAAGATACAACTTTTACCATAATAA
The DNA here is from genome assembly GCA_017893485.1 of Hemerocallis citrina. Lineage (NCBI taxonomy): Eukaryota > Viridiplantae > Streptophyta > Magnoliopsida > Asparagales > Asphodelaceae > Hemerocallis > Hemerocallis citrina. The sequence continues at coordinate 334,415,821 of CM030358.1, forward strand.
GTTTTGAGGACAAAACTGAACTATGGGGGGAGACTGTAACACTCCACAAAATTGAGCTATGGCAATTCTGCCCACGGGTGTTACGCACATGTATTTTGTACTGTTACTATTAGTATTTGTAAATTATTTTAAAATAAATGTGTCCTACGTATTTTGTATTTTGATTCTTATATATATATATATATATATATATATATATATATATATTCTCTGGATTTCAATTATGTATTTGAATTAAAATTTTAACTCAAATATTTAATATTCTATTTTTACGTGCATTGCATGTGTTTTCAATACACCTTTCGATTGCGTATTTCTTTTCTCCCGCTCACCTCCTTCGCCCCTGCATCGTGAGCACGCCCCCATAGCCACCACTTCCATCCTCGACTACTCCCGCTCTCCCTCAGTCGAACCTCTGAACCCATCCCGCTCTCCTCGTCGCATGTCTCCCGCTCACCTCCTTCGCCCGTGCGTCGTCAACCACCGCTAGCATCATCACCACTAGCCCACCCTGCCAAAGCCGGCCGCTCGCTGTCCAGCTCATCGCCTGCAGCCCTTCCACCGTCGAGCCAAACCAGTCGAAGCCAGTACGCTTCCATTGCCGCCCATCGCCACTGCCGCCACTGGATGTTCTTACTGTGTGCTGTTCTGTGCGGGAGGAATTGATGTGTGCTGTTTGCTGTTCGGGGATTCTTGATCATTTGAGTTGTGGGTCGTCCAATCGATTTCAATCACCATCAAGATCTTGATCAACTTCTCCATCATCATCAGATCAGATCTGGACCGTCTGATCACACTTAATCTTGATCTTTGATTTGATCCTTGAATCTCGGCCGTCGATTGCTTGATCAGCTTAATCTCGGCCCTTAATAGTCTCAATCGTCTCATTCATCTTCTACTTGGTAAGTTAAACATTAAATCCACTTTTTGTTCTCATTCATCAATTTGTCAATCATGTTATATTTTACTCCTTTGGTAATCTTCTAATTCTTATACATTCTATATTCGATCTTAGCTGTCCGATCTACATTTGATCATCTCGATCTTGATCGTCATCAAGATCCGTGTCGATCTTTCCGATCATTGTTTGATCATCAACATCAAGATCCATGCCCGATCGTGATCATCTCATCAGGATTTTCTTGGTTCGCGATTGTCGTCTTTGTGTGAGGATCTGTTCCTGTTATTCTCTTCTCTTCGGAATAGTCATCTCGTAAGGCAAGTATTGTATGATTTTTTTTGTTTCTCATACAAGCATAAATATCGCAAGTAGATTGTAGTTGTGACTCTCCTTTGGCTTATCCTTTGATGATCTCATTTTACTCGTTACAATCTTTATCAATTCTATGATCATAAGAGTCACAATCTTTCATTAATACAGTCGTTTCACAACTAGTATAATTATAATATATTTCATGCAAAAATATCCTTGTTTGCTGCTGGCTTGTTTTTGGTCTGTTGTTTCGACACTAATAACATTAGAATCTAGAATGGAGTTCTAAACATGAAATGTATCCCCAGATGTCTAGTTTACAACCCTTTCAACGGATCTCAAATCTGATTTATGATGTGTAAGTTATCGCAGTTTTAGTGTTGTTGTGTCTGAGATTTCAGATTCACAAATTTGCTGCGTCACTTTGTTTCACAAATTAAATTAACCATGGTACCTATAAGATAATGACTTAAAATTTTGTATTCTGAGACTAGACACACTAGAGAACCTTCCCTAATTTTTCTAGAATTAGTTAGTGATGTTTCAGACCTGTTTCATGTTTCTAAACACAATTTTGCAAATTCTGGCTAAACACGGATCCTGTGTAGTTTGCTATTTTGACACCAGTTGCCACAACTTCTATGTATCTTGTTTATATCCGCTGGAACCGGCAGCGAGTCTAGTTTCTAGATTTTCTAACGGATCCAGATTTTCATTCCTGTGGTAGTGGGAATCCCAGTTTTGGTGCAGCAATGTCTTGCTGTCCAGAATTGATATTTTGTTATGTTTAAATATTTGCATGTTGTTTCTTATATTTTGTGATTTAGAACATATTCCTTGCACCATCGGAATGGGAGCATCGAGGATGTTCAGACGAGAAAGGTGGATGGACTGGCCGGGGTCAGACCGCCCTGCATCTTTGCCAATTCGATCGGGGCGGTCCTCTATCTCCTGCAGGCATTTGAGGACTACATTTTTACGTCCCTCAGAACGAGTCAACCCGTGGGTCTCCTGGTTCTCGGCTCCTCCCACACGATGTCTATGAGTGCGTTCGGTTCTAGTTCCGCTTCGAAGGGCCTGGAGAACCTCGTCTCGGAACTCTTAGAATTTGGCCCTCATCACGTGGTATCCCTTTCTGTGGCCATTTGGAGGTCAGTGATCCCTTGGGAAGCGACTGCATATCCTTTCCTCAATGTGAGAGAAGTGGCAGCTTCGGCTTGGACTATGGTTAGAGGGTTCCCTCTCTCCTTGGGAGTGGCTAAAATGATTCCGGGTGTCATTCTCATTCACCCGATTATTGATGACATTCTGGAGGTCGGGAATCACCAGGACAATAGGCTATCTCGCAACTGAGCAAGAGGTCCTCGGGGACAGCTCCTAGGGTTGTTCTGCCTACCTTTGGTGGGACCCTTAAGTGAAGACTTGACTACGGGAAGGACGTAGAGGAGGAAGCATAGGGTCGGTGTGATGCCCCCCGGTTGCAGTCGTCTTGGCTTTGGGAGCCATGGAAGCAGTTGTTCACAGAGTAGGGTCTATAGAAGTGGCTCAGGATCTGTGTTTTCTATAGACGATGCCAATCCGATGCTACTTATTTTTGGGTCTAGGAGCAAACATATAGTGAGTTCTTTTGGTGATGGGGAAACTCATATCTCAACCGCTGATCTAACCCTGCCGTAAGGCTGATGTATAGTTTGATTTGATGGACCGGGTGAGGGATGACCTACCATTGGATACCTGAAAAAAGTCTAAAACACTGAGAGGATTCCCAGCAATAGACCCTCCAACGCTCAAGTCAATAACCAGCAGTTTAAAAGGTGATTGGTTGATAAAAGTGTGATTACCTGATTACTGTAGAGGTAGGGTTGTATTGATAGGCCAATGGTGGTCTGTTTAAGGAAGATTTCCCAGATCTAATCCAATCGTTAATTCCCTGTTCATGAGAGAATTGATCCGTGATGGGTTGGATTCGGCTCGTGGGCCGCTCGCGGCCCACGAGCCGTTATAAGATCCCTTTGAGATTCGTGCAAACATCATACGGTGCAGATCGTCTCCAATTTTTACTCTCATCACCAAAGTTAGAGTTTGTTTATTTGCATGTTGTAGCCCTTCGAGTTTAAGATCGAAAACATCTTATGGTTTCATATACCTGATTTATAGATTGTGAGATGTCGATAGTTTAGTGCTGTAACGTCTAAATTTTTAGAGTATTGCCTATGCACGAGACCCGCAAAGAAAGATTGATAGCGTTGGTGTATGCCCTAGAAGCCAACCTTATCGACCTTGCTAGTTTACATTGTATCATGACATTTATTTCATATACGAGACATTTTATTTATTGTGTTGTTTATTGCAATTAAATGAACTTGAAAAAGTCCTTAGAATAGTAGGTTCAATACCATGAGATATCAAGTGCATGAATTGATTATAAGATCCGATTGGTTGAAATCTGAATATTATTCTTAAATATTCCTAGTCAAGTATTATTGTGAATTAGGACAACAATAATACATAGAGACAACTATGTGCATAGACTGATGACCATATCTCATGAGTCATGAATATGAGATATCAAGTCTTCACATGAGTACATATTAGAGTAATAATGTACTGGACTGACCCACCAAGAGAACGCTGTATGGATCATTATGTGACTGTCATGAGCGATTCTCACAGTGATCATGGTGTACGTGGTACTTTGACTTGAAGTCAATATGGTTTTCTACATCAGAAGTTAAATGTTTTAATATCGTCAAATGTTGCATGTGATAAGGTGATTATAAAATTGGCTAATGGACATACTATGAATCATGAGGAGGGATGTGAGTGACTTAGGTAGGATTTTTCCCTCTTATACAACATGAGCGATATCTTTAGGCCCCTTGATTGAGTGAAACTTTAAAATGCATGGTCGTGCTCAAATGAGTCAATATGAAATATTGATCTCATTTGTTTTAATAAGTATACTAAGATATCAAGAAACTAAAGATTGAACTATACAAGGGTAACACGCTCCATGCCTTGTGGTCAATTTAGATATCTGTACAAAAGGACTAAACTATATGGTAACATTAGTCATGGATAGGTTATGTCAAACCATTGGCATTCCCGTTACGTGAGTATCAGTGATGTATTGCTTGATATCGCTCACTATTTGTAACACTAAAATAGAATTTTAGTATTACCGTCAACGTAATGGGAACATACAGGGTCACACATTTAGAATAGATCAAAATTGTAATTTAAATTCATAAGACAATTTAATTTGGAATCTGAGTGAGACTTGGACTCTCAACATTGGTTGGACAATTAATTAGATTAAATGGGCCAACCAAAATTAGAAGGTCCACACATGAATCTGACCTTGGTTAGATTATGAGCCTGGCAGTCTCACTACTCCCTAAGGGTGGATTTCATGCTATATATGTATGATATGTATCTGTGGGAAAGTAACAAGGAAAATCCTAGCTGGTACAGAAATTGAGAGCGAGAAAGAGAGCGAGAGGAACATCCCCTTCGCGCAGCTAGCACCGCGGTATGAGGGACAACCCGATTTTGTTGTTCGTTGAAGTGGATATCGTCAAGGCACCACATTGTTGCAGTGCTCGTGATTGACAGATTGTGGAGACACCATCGTTGAGGTAAAAAAACTCCTAACATGTTTTATGGTATTCGCATGGATCCATGGCTGGGTTTCGAATTTTTTTATGTATTTTTTTGGTGCCTATTACTCTGTTGGAAACCTCCATACCCAACAGATAGGCATAGCTACTGGACTTAGAATCTAGTGAGTGACAAAACTCTAGATTCGGAAGAGAGTCTACTTTCTAGAATCTCCAATGGAACTAGATTTACATTCCCATAGAAGTGGAAAAGTAATTTTTAGTGCAGACGTGTACTGCTATCCAGATTGTACTTAGTATGCCTTAACTATATATATTATTATTCTCGTGTTAATAACTTATACCGATATTGTAGGTTGATAGACTTTTTTTTATATCATGCATTTTCATCTACCACTTGATACTTTCTTGATTACCGGCATGGCTCTATATCATGTACTGCATCATCTCTTGATACATTTCCGATTACCGTCTTGATACAATCGTTACATGCATCATTATTGTTATAGTCATTATTATTATTTCGGCTGGCTAAACTAAGTGCCACATAGAAAAAAATACCACTTTGAACTAAGTGTCACATCATAGAATCGGCGGGGGCCACCTCTAGAATCTGCGGGGGCTACCTCTAGAATCCATGAGGGCCACCTCTAGAATCGAATACCCTAAGAAGTGATCTGATTGTCTTGATACACATGCCCCCCTTACTAATTGCATTGACTGCATGTTTATGATTGATTGTGATGAAAGAATAATAAGCTGGGGTTATAAGGGTACGACTTACTAGTGGACAATATAGGATAGTGTACTCGGAAGCGGGGCCGTGTTTTCCATAATAATGATTCTTGATTTTTTATTTTTGATTCTTGATTCTTGATTACTGTAGCGCCTCGGACCCGGCTTCTCGAAGTCTGTGGCATAACCAGAATTTTTTCCATCAAATGCATCTCAACACAGTAATAACACGGAAATTTAAAAAACTTTTTTTATTGCCAATTAATAATCATTACATCATCAATTACAATCATTATCTTGTTCTTGAACAAGGCATGCAAATTACATTAAAGTATTACAAATACTACCCAACATTTCACCTACCCTTCAGATCGGTAGTCATTTGATCTTCCACTGGAACTCCACTGAGTGGTCAAACTGCTTCACTGAGATGCACCCAGTAGCTCGAATCTTCTGCTGCGCTACCCTGATATTCCTACACCTGCTCGAACGGTAGATAAGTATATTGCTACTCCAATTGGATGCCCTCTCATCTTGAGTCCTCCGTACTCGTGACCCGGTATCCAGCACCTAATTGAGTGGGGACATCAGTACATATACTGACAAAATGTTGATAAGAGAACAACGATCTCCAACTAGAAATCACAAACAACCTTTGTGAGAACAGAAACGTGCATCCTAATTTCATAGTGTCGGTGTATGCCATGACCTGATGTCTAATGCATATTACACAATGCACAGAAAACATATGCACTTTGGCTAATGTCAGCAAGGCTTTGGACACACATGCATCCCATAGTACATATGCTCCAAATCAAGCCGTCTTCTCCATTCCAGGGTTTCGAACCCTCGCCATGCAATGCATTCTACTAGAGTACTCAACCTGTTCCTGATAGATACAATATGGCTGGTGAATCCTACAGTTATTACTGCTAAACACAGTGGTCTCCCCGTTTGCCACTAGTGCCCCAATCCGGTCTGGATCACACCAAATGCCCTGACGATCTTAAAGATACACAACCGTATATCAATGGTGCCGAAGTACCATGGGAGAACAGCCCCATGGTCCTTTTGTTTCCACTCACCATATGAACATGAAAGCCTTGAGGGTCTAATCCCCCTATCCGACCGGAACTCTCTCGTTCTTACCACGGCACTTCAAGAATTAACAGAGCGAGATTCGGGTCCCGTACAGGGTTGACAGGAAGAGACAACCCTGGTTACCACTGCCTAGTGCTGGCCCGTAGAACAAGTTGAATTACAGGGAATCACCCCTAACATCAAATCTATTTTCAAGCAAAAAGTAAAGAAATCTGAAAGAACATTGGTTGCTAAAACATACGAGTTTGTCAAATCATGTAATGTCTAACGAATGACTGAGCCAAAACAGTTCTGTTAAAAAAAAACTAATCACGGCGAACCGACATTCATCGATTGTCAACACCTCCGTAGCTCCTCGACATGATGTACCCGGCCCATGACCCTCAGCGAGCAGTAGAACGGCACACAAGGGAGGGCCTCATACCCTACAATTGAGGCGAAACACACACAATTTACTAATATCCAGTCAATGACAGACCTAGGCATCAACACATTCTAGACGAGGTAGATAACCTAGCCTATCAACCCCAAACACCAGCGATCCGATCTCCATCGCTCGCCACTACCTTCGTCTCGGATCTCATCTAGTATCCCGGCCAGCGGTCAACCTTCTCTCGGTAAACGATCCGACGACGCACGGGAAATTCACCATCTCTCGAGGTGGAAATCAATATCAATACTTGCCTATTGGGTTGATAATCCTAACCATAGCTATAAATACGACAATCAGTCGTAAAACTATATCCCGAACTCAATCATAGTTCCATTATGAGTTATAAGCACCAAGAATATCATCTAAGTCCAATGTGAAGTTCTTAGAAGGGATAAATACTTAGTACATCTTAAAACTCAATTAGCTCATAATCATAATACTGCAGTATGAAGAAAATTCTATACCAATTCATTTACTAACTCATATTTGATGATCTTAGATCCTATAGCAAGGTATAATCCTTTACTTCACTTCTCTATTTGATAACTATCCCAAATTACGCCAACTAAAGTCAGAAAACCCCTTAGCCAATCTACTAATAATAAGCAGTTCAAAAAAATGTAGTTGTTGCACCTTGAAAAAATTATAACTTTCAAAATACAACTTGGAATTGCATGATCTTACCCATTCTGGAAAGCTAAGACTCTATACTAAAAATCTCTAGTTAACCATTCTTTCAGATTCAGCCATCTAGATGTGATAAAATTCCTATATGTCCTCAGATGTACACTTCTTCAATGCATTTGCTGCATCTTGCTAATGACATAAAAACTTTCTCACTTATCGGAATTATGCGATCTTAGATTCTATAGAAATATGGAAGTGTCTACTACAACTTCCTAGTTGATCACATCCTCAAATTCATCCAGTAAAACACTGGAAGACCCTTATTTCTCATCAGGCATACACAAAAAATAAGTTTCTCCACAAAACAAGGTCTTTTTATTAGGACTGGTTCTGTCCCAAACTTAGAAAAATTATATCTTTCAAACCACAAACTGAAATTGCATGATTCAAGTTATTTTGGAAAGCTAATACTATCTACTACAAGTCTCTAGTTGGTCAGTTCTGCAGATTCTAAACATACAACTCCAGAAACTCACAAGTTCACAGACCAGCTCACTCAAAGGCTAAACTGAACATGGTCCAATCAAAATTCAATATCAATTCAACCATAATTCCAATATTTCTGAAATTTTAGATTCAGTAACTCGACATATACAAATCAAACATATTCAAAAATTGCATCTAGATTCATAACACGCAGAAAGTTATAGCTTTTTAATCTCAGCATAAAAGTTTCTTCTACTTTGGGACAGGGTGCCTACTTCCTTTTACAAACTATTTTTAAAACCCCATTAAATTTTGTCTATCAATTCTGAAATTTTGGATACATGATCTATACTCACACCACATACTGCAATAAAAAGTTCATTGCAACATTATGCACCAATAAGTAGTTATGAATTATTGAACTTCAATTCTAAATCAGAGCAGAACTAGCTTTTGGTTCTGAACTAGTTGCCAACCTATATTTTTTTGGAGTATCAAATGAGCTCAGAAAGATGTGAAGTTTGAAACTACGGTTACTAACACATTCAAGAACCCCTTGTAAAAATTTGGGCTTAAAATACCCCACCAATTCCTAGATATGATTTTTCGAAGAGCACACAAGTTTTCATAAACAAAGCAGTTCCCTACTGCTCACTGCTATGAAAAGAAGTATTTGTTTGAGCTGCTAAATGAACCCCAAATATTATGAAAAGGTTTAAGTATGCTCTAGACTCATAGTAGAACATACCCTAAAAATCTTGGTTCAAGATTCTAAGCCATTTGTAAGTTAGAAATTCCTAAACTTACAATATCACATACACAAAATAAATAACTAGATTAGAGTTTGAGAACACCCACCTCCTAAAGTTGAGAAATAAGCCTAGTCTTCAACTTTACTTCTCCTTCACCAACCTAGCCTCCACTTGATATCCTACAAAAAGAGTAAATTTTCTTGGCTAAACACTTTCTACTCTCTCACTCTCTTATCTTTCTTCTATTTCTTTTTTTTTTTTTTTTTTTTTTGAACTTAGATAACATGAAGAACAAATGGAGAATGGAGGTGTGTTGCAGTTTATATAGCAATGGAGGAGGGGATTAGGGTTTGGCCGGAAATGGGAGGTTGGAGGGTGGGGATATGATGGTGAAGGTTGAGTGAAATGAATGGTGAAGATGGGAGCCAACACACCCAATGTCCTAGAACTTTCATGGCTCTTCTCATTTCTACAAGAAGATCAACACATGGGTGAACTAGGACCCTTGGATCACATCAATTTCAACCTATGATCATCATGAAAAAAAATGAGAACTCTTGGTTGTGTATGATTCTTACACATCCTACCAAGTATATAAATATATATATATATATATATATATATATATATATATATATATATATATATATATATATATACACACACATTTAGGTATATACAAGTATAAAATTCAATTCATTACAATTCGATTAAATATGTATACATATATATACATATATGTATAAAAATACATACAAGTATTCATGTGTATACATCATATACAATCCAATCAAAATATACATGCATTCATATATACACACTAACAAATAAAAAAAATATTTACTTGTAGAATATAAGAATATATAAAAAAATATTATTTCTTAAAGGATTTCTTCGTTTAAACAATCGGAATAATACACACAATTTAATTGAGAAGATATCCCGAATTCATCTTATTGGGTTCAGAATAACCAATATATCTGAAATTTCTCAATTAAAACCAATTATTATTAGAAAAATACATAATCGAGTGCAATTCTCAATTGTGCACGGATTATAATGCAAAATAGATATATGCAATTTTGCGGGGTGTTACAATTACTGGATTCTTATTTACATGAGTGCATGATTATTGATTACATGATTTCTGAGTACATAATTCTGTAGACTTAACTATTTTAAGTGTAGACTTCACTATTTTAAGTCCAAACGTAACTTGATTGATATGCACCGGAACCTGTGATATGTGATACATGATTGCATGCATTTGATAACTTAATAAAACTGATAGACTTAAGAACGACACTGAACATTGACACTAGTACCAATTACATGATTCTTGATTACATGATTACATGATTCTCGATTCTCGATTACATAATTCCATATTATATAATTCTTGATTACATAATCCTTGGTTACCAATTAATTATACCTTGAAGCCTTGATTGTACTTGCTTCCAGTTGTTACTTGCATCGTGCCCGATCGTATCATTTCAGTAATTGCACTGCTATTTCTTATTATTTTCATGTTATATCTTATTATCTTGCTATTATACTACTTGTTACTACCTGATGTTCGAATAACAGACCCCTCCCCCACCCCACTACTTCAGATAATGTTTATATAGGTACTGATGATGAGATACCAGAGGAACTTGGCGAACATACTTTCTAAACTGCCGTAATGGAATTGCTAGTGTTATTTCTCTACTTTTCAATTGCTACTTTATCTATCTTATCGAAGTGAACTATTTATTACATTGCATTTCTTTCAGTACATTATTCTCTTGGGCCTTTTAACCCGATATTCTTATATCTCGGATATTAGTTATTTTATTCTATTCATGTTCATGTGATTATTATTGTTACATGTATGGATGTGTTTTCATATCCCGTTGAGCTTATAATTGTACAGCTTATGAAATATGTGAGTTGGAATACTTATATCATTCGCTGGACCTTAGTTGCCTGCATGTATTTTCGTATATTTGGAAGCGGTGTGTGACAAATTTTTAGTGGTATCAGAGCTTAGTTCTAACCAAGTTAAGCTCAACAAGTATGCACAACACATTGATAACCATCTTTTGGATCCGAACACAAACCTTATTTGATTAATTTTACGATCCATTCATATTCGGTTCTTTCATTGCTTATTTCCTTCCGTACCTTGCATTCATTTTTATTCATTGATTCATTATTGGGTATGATACCAGTTCATTCTTTTGCTACCCATGTTCTCTTTGATTCCGGTACTACACATTCTTTTATTTCTGCTCGTTTCGTCGATCGACATTACTTGCCCTGCGGTGTCATGTCAGTGACTTGGAACATCACCACAGAAACATATTATGTCATATGTTCTAAACAGTGCAAGCATAGTCCCTTATTGATTTGTGGCATGAATTTTAAGCCAGGCTTCATCGTCATCAATAACTCCGATTTTGACGTTATATTTGAAATTGATTAGGGCTGAGGTGTAAATATTTGATATAGGTTGGTTGTAGGGGGTAAGTAATAGAGAAAAAGATAAGAAGAAGAAGAAATGAAAGAAACAATAAAGAAAGAAAGAAAGAATGAAAGAAAGAAAAGACACAAAGAAATACAATGAAAGAAAGAGAGAAAGAAAAGGAAAGAGAAAGAGAGAAGTCGGAGAAGAAAGATAGAGAAAGAGAAAACTCGAAAGCAAGTTTCAGAAAGAGAGAGAAGTTGGACGCGGAAGAAAGAGAGATCAGTGAGAGAGCTCGGACTTCTTAATTAATGGAAGAAGAAATGTATGATCTAAAATTGGTGGAAAGAGAAGGTGAAGCGAAGATGAAGAAGCTCTCTTCATCATTTTCTTCTTCTTTGAAGTTCGGCAGGATCAATGTGTTTTGTGACAGTAGCTCAGGCAAGAAAACTAGCTATCAAGAAGCTACAATTGAGCTCGGCAAAGAGCTGGTAGAGAAGAATATTGATTTGGTCTATGGAGTGGGAGCATAGGATTAATAGGCCTTGTCTTTCACATTGTTCATGCCGGTGGCCGACAAGTTTGGGGCGGGGGGGGGGGGTAGAGATTTTTCTGACATGCACGAGAGGAAAGATGAAATGGCTCATCGTATTGATGCTTTCATAGCCTTGACCGGAGAATATGAAACACTAGAGGAATTGTTTAAGGTGCTTACATGGGCTCAACTTGGGATCCACACCAAGCCGGTGTGTCTTTTGAATGTTGATGGATATTACAACTCGCTTCTGTCCTTCATAGATTCGGCTGTGTCTGAGAAGTTTATATCCAGTAAGGCCAGTGGCATCTTATTTTTAGCTCCATCGCCAAGAAACTAATCAGTAAATTAGAGGAGTATGTGCCGGACCGAGATAAGGTAGTGACCAAGCTGAACTGGGATGTTGTGATGCCTAGTAGTGGTGTCGATGACGGTTCAGATTCGGAACCCAGACATCAAATTGTTGAGTCCTCAAGTTGAATGTGCACAACTTGTCTTGGGTTATCTTAGTGCCTTAGTACTCTTAGTTTATTTTTTATTGTTTGTTGTACTCTTGATTAAAAAGTAGCTACATTTGTTGTGGATGATAAGAGGTTTTACTTGGCTATCCTATATTTCACCTGAGAAAATTTTGAGGATGAAAATTTTCTTGTATGGTGGGTATGATTATAACAATATGTTTTAGTTGAACGTATTTTATTATGTGAATCTTGTATTTCATTTATCAAACCATTTTTTCTATTTTTGGCTCTTTATCATGCACTATTTGATTTTTGTTAAAACCCAAATATTTTCTAATTCATTCTAAATTTTTGTGTTTATTCAAATTGAGTTTAAAGTAAAACTCTAAACTAGATTAATGATAACCATCAACTCTAATTCATCCCATAACCCAACTCCAACAGCCAACCCTCAACCACTTTTTTCAACTTCATTACTTCAACTCCATCTATCTCCCCACTATATATATATATGACATGGCTAAAAATGGGATTAAATCGGGACCGTTCAAATCGGGCACGGATCATAAAGCTTATAGGGGCAAAATGGTAATTTCACCTGCAAAATGGGTTCGAAATGGAAATCGGGTCTCCTCTCCAGGGCCCAATAACTCATAAATGGATCTGTTCAATTGGATACGGGTCCCAACCCGTTACGAGCCAGTTCAGAAGGATATAGAGAAATCCTGATTCGTCCTTATCCCAGGAGGTGGTTCTAACCACTTCTATCCATCCACACCGGGGAATAGAGATTTGTTCTTATCTCGAAACAAATCCCCACAGAGACTATAAATAACCCCCTCCTCCTACCTTTACAAGGCGATCACTCTTTGCCAACCTAAAGCTATTTCATATTCTTTTCTGAGTATTGACAAGAGCGTCGGAGGGTTCGTCGCCGGGATCAACCCCGGTGTTTCGAACATTGTGCAGGTCAACGGCAGCAACGAGAAGCCAGCCAAACAGCGGTGGTAGTGTTCAGGTTTGACCCATTCGATTCCTTGCGAACCCACAAATTTATCTGTTTGCCCCCACACTAAAATCAGCCGCAACAGATTGGCGCCGTCGGTGGGAATCGAAGAGCAATCCGACCCTACTCCATCAGCAAAAGCGCCTCCTAGCAATGCCTCCAAAGAAAGGGAAGTCCACAGTCTCCAACCATAGAACAACTTCCATTCCTCCTTCGCCTCCAGAGGCTCTCCCTCCGCTCGTCCAGCCAGTCCAGTCAACGGGCCAGCTGCTCGGGCAACCGATCCCTCAACTTGTTCAACAACCTCTTCCTCAGCAGCCTCACCACCAACTGGCCCATCAAGGACCTCAAGGGGCTGTTGGAGAACCCTCTCGCCGAAGTCGCCAAAAGCAACCACTTCATCAGTTCCATGTCTCCATTCACAACCCTTCCTTTGACTCCATGGCCTCCCATAGCCCTCCAACACCGAAAGATCTATGTGACATTATCATCATCCGACAGAACGAGATAGATCTACGGACCCGCTTGGATGAGAGGCAGAACCGTGATGAGAACCCCCGTGGGAGCATTAAAGGGACCGATTCCATCATAGGCCCAACCACTAAAGGTCGAACTCTGCTAGAAGACGGAGAGAGTCTCCCCAGCGCCGCCAGAGGAGTCGTCCAGCCCAAAGGCACCGCCGAGACCAAGAGGCACCCATCACGATGGCAGAGTTGCCAGGACTTTCAGGAGGCAGTCCTACGGGCCCTCAATGTCGCCCCCAATAACGACCGACGGGCCCCCAGTCCTTAGCCAGCTCCGAACCATCGCTGCTGCACTCCCATCTGCGAGCCATCGCCGTCGCTCTCCAAGTCCTTGGTCGGCTTCGAGCCATCGCCGTCGCACCCCTAGTCCTCGACCTACTCCAAGCTATCACCACTACAAGCCCCAGCCCTCTTCCACATGAAGACGAGTCCCGGGGCTCAGCAAGATATGACGGAAGGGAAGAATCATTCTACTGCCGTCTCCACGAGATGGAGAGGCACCTCGGCCAACTTGACAGAGATGAGGAACAACGGGCGAGGAACCTCCGCCCGAGCAGACCCCCGTTCTCCCGTACCATCATGGAGGCCCCCGTCCTGGAGAACTTCAAGCCTCCGCATTTCGAGTCATATACCAGGGAGTCGGATCCCGCTGATCACATTGAGAGTTTCAAAACTCGCATGATGATCCACCATGCCTCTGACGCCCTTCTTTGCAAAACCTTCCCAGCCACGTTCAAGGGGCCCACTCGGGAGTGGTATTCCAGACTTGTTCCGGCCTCCATCTTCTCCTTCGACCAATTCAAAGGTCTCTTCCTCACCCACTTCATGAGCAGCTGCCGCTCCGAAAAGACGAGCACCTCTTTGCTCTTCCTCAGTCACAGAAAGGGCGAGCGACTGAGGGACTACATCAAGCGGTTCACCGCGAAGGCCAGTTCTATCGCCTCACTGGATCAGTCCGTAGCATCGGCTGCTTTCCAGTCCAACGTTATTAACCCCGATCTCAGGGTGTCCCTTGCCAAGAAGCCTTCTTAGGACTTCTCAGAACTCCTTCTCAGGAGTGAGAAGTACATCCAAGCCGAAGAGGCTCTCAATCGCCCCATTCTTGAAGGATTGTCTTCCGGGAACAAACAGAAGACTGCTAAAGATGAAGGATCTAAGAAGCTCCAGAAGGATAATGGAGGCCAGCGTCGCCCTCCTCCCTGCTTCGAGAGGTTCACTCCTCTTAACGCCAGTGTCTCGACCATTCTAATGGAGGTCAGGAAGGAGGGAATCCTTCCCCCTCCCCCAAACATGAATACCCCGGGAAAGAAGAGAAATAGGGAGAAGTGGTGTCGCTATCACCGGGATCATGGCCATGAAACGGATGATTGTCCAGCTCTCAAAGACGAGATAGAAGCCCTCATCTAGAGGGGGCAACTCTCCCGGTTCCTCAGGAAAGACAGGGAAGATCCACCTCCGCCCTCAGGGGGGCTAACTGGCGAACCGAGCAATGTTCGAAGACCCCGGACCTCGAAGCCAAAGTCGTCCTGCACCTTATACACGGAGACCCAATGGAGGGAGATTCCAACTCCTCCTAAAAAGCCTTCGTGCGAGAAGTGAATGCCGTACAAAACCATCCTCCCTCCAGGGGCCTTGGGGTTCCTGTTACATTTTCTGATATGGGCTTGGAGGCATCCGAACGCCTCATTCCGATGCCCTTGTTATCAACCTCCGCATGGCAAATTTCCACGTATGTCGGGTCCTGTTCGACAATGGTAGTTCGGTTAATATCCTCTTCTTGGAGGCGTTCCAGGGCCTTCAGCTGTCAAGAGACCGACTCAAGCCAGTTGGTTACACTCTTCACGAATTCAACGGGGGTGCCGGTGATGATCGAGGGAGTTATAACCCTCGATGTGACCGTGGGCAAAACTTCGGTCACCCCGGACCGAGCCGATGGAGTTCATGGTGGTAGACGTGAAAACCTCCTATAATGTCATCCTGGGTCGACCAGGTCTGGGCGCTCTCCAGGCTATCCCATCGGCCTATCATATGAAAATGAAGTTCCCCACCTTGGCAGGAGTGGGAGAAGTAAGAGGGAACCAGGAGGCAGGCTCTTAAATGTTACATGAACTCGATGGGAGGGCCGGTCCTCTCCCTTGAAGCCCTCAAACTCCCACAAGGAAGTAGACAGACCATCTCCGAGCCGGTCGACGAATTGGAAGAAGTCGTCTTCTCAGAAGAAGATGCTACCAAGACATTTCAGATCAGCAAGGCCCTTCCTCCCACCATCAAAGAAGACATCTCCGAATGTATAAGGGAGAACCGCAATCTCTTCGCCTGGACCGTGGCTGATATGCCCGAAATCTCAGAAGAACACCTGATGCATCGCCTCAGCGTTGCGCCAGGAGTTAAACCTATCCAGCAGAAGCGACGTAAGTTTGCTCCCTATCGCCAACAAGCTATCAAAGAAGAGGTCGAGAAGCTCTTGAACGCTCGGTTCATCTAGGAGGTAAATTACCCTGAATGGCTATCGAATGTAGTAATGGTTGAAAAGGCCAACGGGAGCGGGAGAATATGTATCGACTTCACTGACCTCAACAAAGCATGTTCGAAGGACCCATTCCCCCTCCCAAGCATTGATGTTCTAATCGATGCGACCTCCAGCCACGAACTCCTCAGCTTCTCGGGGTATAACCAGATCCGGATGTTCCCCCCTGACATTTCGAAGACCTCGTTCGTAACCAACCAAGGCCTGTACTACTACCGGGTCATGCCCTTCGGGCTGAAGAATGCCGGAGCTACATACCAGCACCTTGTTAACAAGGTCTTCTGAGATCAGATAGGCCGTAACATGGAAGTCTATGTGGACGACATGTTGGTCAAGAGCATCAGTGGACAAGATCATGTCTTCGACCTCCACCAAGCTTTCAGGGTGTTAAAAAGGCACAACATGAGATTGAATCCGAGCAAGTGCGCCTTCGGCGTCTCGTCCGATAAATTTCTCAGGTTCATGGTTATCTAAAGGGGCATAGAGGCCAACCCTGAGAAGATCCAAGCCATACTCAATATGGCTCTCCCTTCTAATGTTAAAGAAGTGCAGAGGCACACGAGACACCTTGTGGATATAAAGCGTTTCCTCTCCAAATCAAGGGAGAAATGCCTCCCGTTCTTCAAAGCCCTGAGAGGTGCGAAGGGCTTTGAGTAAGGGCAACAAAAGCAAGAGTCTTTCGAGCAGCTGAAGGCCTACCTGGTAAACCCCCTACTCTTGAGAAAGCAGAAGCCTGGTGAAGCCCTCTACATATACCTAGAAACTTCGGAGCAGACCCTCAGTGCCGTCCTGGTAAGGGAGGAGGATAAGATGCACCCATCTACTACGTGAGTAAGGTCCTTAGGGACGCAGAACTCTGCTACCCGAAGGTAGAAAGATGGCCTACGCATTGGTCATTGCGGGCAAGAAAACTTTGCCCATATTTTCAGTCTCACTCGATGGTCGTTCTTACCGACTAGCCATTGAAGCAAGTTCTCGATAAGCCCGAGACATTGGGACGTTTAGTGAAATGGTCCATAGTGTTGAGCCAACACAACATCAGCTACCAACTCCGAACCGCTAACAAGGCACAAGCCTTAGCGGAGTTTATTGTGGAGAGCACCATTCCCGGCCCCTGTAAGTCGGTTGAAGAACCCTCGGTCTGGACCGTGTATGTTGACGGGTCCTCGTGCACCGACAGAAATGGGGCTAGGGGTCATCTTGACCGGCCCAGACGATTTCGTTCTGCAATACTCCCTCCGTATAAGCTTTCGTGCGTCGAACAACAAGGCTGGACACGAGGCCCTTGTAGCAGGACTTTGTATGGCTCGCAAAGCTGGAGCCAAACGTATCAAGATTTTCAGCGATTCACAGCTGCGGTGAACCAAGTGTCTGGGGAGTACGAGGCGCGAGACTATCGCATGGCTAAGTACTTGGCGAAAGTCAAAGAGCTGCTGGCTTTATTTGAAGAGGCTCAACTCCAGTGAGTCCCCCGAGAGGAAAACACACAGGTGGACGCCCTCTCCAGGCTCGCCTCCTCCTCCCTCCAAGGTTTGGAGCGAACCATATTGATAGAGGTCTTCCTGAGACCCAGTATTGAGGAAGACAACCCAGAACCGATGGAGACTATGCCCCTAACACTTGGGGAAAATTGGATGAAACCCCTACTCGAGTACCTTTGAGACGGAGTTCTTCCAATGGACCGAAGAGAGGCTAGGAGAGTCAGGACCAAAGCCGAGCGATACACACTCATTGAAAGAGTCATGTAAAATTGCTCCTATACTCAGATCGATAGTAGACCCTACCTAAAATGTCTCTCCCTGAAGAAGCACATTATGCCCTGAAGGTGGCCCATGATGGGATGTGTGACACGCACTTGGGAGCAAGATCCCTCGCTCGTAAAATTTTAAATTACAGCTACTTCTGGCCCACACTTCTTAGCAACTCCGAACAGTTCTGCCAATGCGGTCCCTGCCAAATATTTCCGTTGCCTACCATAAGCCCAGCTCTCCTCCTTAGCCAGTCTGATCTCTTTCGCAATGCGGGGGATGGACTTGCTTGGACCGTTCTCCCAGTGCCAGGCCAACTTAAGTTCCTCGTCGTGATAATAGATTATTTCTCCAAAAGGATTGAGGCTGAGCCCCTTCCAACGATTACGGAGAACAAGGTTCAGAAGTTCTTCTAGAAGAACATTATTTGTCGATTCGGCATACCTCGTATCCTCGTAACCGACAACGGAACCCAGTTTGCAGGGGCAACTTTTCGCAACTTCTGCACCAACCTCGGCATCCAGCAGTGGTTCTCCTCAATATCCCACCCTCAATCCAACGACCATGCGGAGAACGTAATTGAAAAATACTCTCCGGCGTTAAGAAGAGGCTTGCTAAATCCACAAAGGGATTATGGGTCGAATAGCTTCCTAACGGGCTATGGAGCTATCGCACCACGAAGAGAACCTCGACAGGAGAGTCCCCCTTCAATCTCACTTATGGATCAGAAGGCATCATCCCCTTAAAGGTCAGCCTACCTTCGCCCCGTTTGATCACCTAGAATGAAGAGTAGAATGCGAACCAGCTTCGCAGCAGCTTGGACCTCATCGATGAGATCCGCGAAAGAGCTTCCATCCGACAAGAGACTTATTGACGTGGGATAACCCAGTCTTACAATAAGAAAGTTCCGTCTCGCTAATCTTAAAGAAGGGGACCTGGTGCTCCGGAAGCTGTCAATCTCTCTTCCAAGCAAGAAGGACAAGCTAGCGCCCAACTGGAAAGGTCCATATAGGGTCTCCAAAGTTATCCGCCCAAGAGCGTATCAACTCGAAGACCCGAGGGGCAAGAAAGTACCGAGGACTTGGAATGCTGACCACTTGATGAAGTACCAAGAGGGTGTTTAAACACCGCTCCAAGCAACTTCTCCAAGAAGGTTCTCCATAAAACATGTTAAATTTCATTTTTGTTTTATCAAAGTGTAATAGCGGCTGCCTAAGTGTTTTCAATAAAAGTGATCTACTCCTACAAGTTCTCTATTCTGAGCATTCTAATTGTACTACTTCTACCCATAAAAAAACTCATTAAAACAACAAGTTCAGAGTCCTAACACTTGGCTCGATGCGACTTCTTCTACTTGCAAACAAACGAGTATGAAGTAGCTCGCCATTCGGAATTGCTCCCACAACTGTTGATATTCTCTAAACGACAAGCTCGAAGTCTAAAACTTGGTTTGATTCCACCATTCGCAATTGCTCCCACAGCTATTGATTTCCTCTTAAGTACAAGTTCGGAGTCCAACACTTGGTTCGATTCCGCTCTAACTACTTGCTTATAAGTGAGAACGAAGCGGTTCACCATTCGGAATTGCTCCCACAACTATTGAAACACTCTAGAAACGACAAGTTCGGAGTTCAACACTTGGTTTGATGCAACCTTTGCTACTTGTAGCTCACCATTCAGAATTGCTCCTACAACTGTTGATACACTTGCAAACATTAGCAAAACGCCAACTCTCACAAGAAGCTCGAAAAGTATGTGTATTATTTCATCAAATTCGAGATACAAGTCTAATTCTTGGCCGAAAACTCATTGAGATACAACCCATGAAACAGATGACTACAAGATTACAGAAGTCTGCCCTTACCCCTCCTAGGGAGCGGGATACTTCTATTAAGCGACAAACGCGGTCAGCGAGCGTTGTGCTGCTGCCTCATTTTCGTAGAAGCCTCCAACCTAGCGAGCTGAGTAGTGTCTTCGGCACCTAAGAGCCTGAGAGTCGCCCCAACAGACGCTCTGCTCAGCGAGCCAGCCACCCCGCTCTGTGTGTCCAAGGTGCCTCAAAATGAGGGGCAAGCGTAATGCCAACTCATGGAACGACCTGCCTTGTCCGTACTCACCTCGGGAGTAGGAAGTGCTCCTGACGTTACTCCCCTCGGAAAGTCATCGTAGCCGATGGTTCTCTGACTCTAGCTCTACGACCCGTTCCTTCAACGAGTCGTCTGTCACTCTGATCTTCAGGCGAGGCAGTCGGCTAGAGCTTCCCCCACGAGAAGCCTCGAAAATAGCCCTTCGAAGGTGCACCGCTTCCAAGCTCTTCTCGAGCGCTGCGTTCTTTAACCCTTCTATCTCAGCCCTTGCATCGAATAGAGATTGACGAAGGTACTTGAGTCTCAAGCCTCAGCTGAAGGCCATTGAGGGACTCGTCTCCTCCCCTTCAGGGGGCACTTCGCAAGCCTTCTCCTCTAGGCATTTCAGCTCGGAGTCCCTACGGGCCAACGTCAGCTTAAGATGGTTCAGCTCCGACTCGACTTTGTAAAGCCTCTCTCGAGTTCGAACGAGGCCCAACCTCGCAACTTCTAGACCAGATCGGAGGCATGATGCTTCGACAATCTGAGATACTTCAACAATATGAGATTCTTCGGCGATATGAAAAGGCAAGAACATGAACATACCAAGTTTAAACAAGGCTCCTATGGGACAGCTCAGACGCAAAGTATAACGCAAGTTCAACACTTAGTCAAAAAAATTCATTGAAGTTCACAAGTACAAAAAGCGGTGGCCAGTCCGTTATAAGGCAATACAAAACAAAAACCAAAGACGAGCAAGTAGACTAAGTCAAGGAGCCACCTCGGGGGGCTGCTCTGCACTCTCCCTTGGCGCTATCACAAGCGCTCTCTCCGTATTCGCCACCACCACAACCTCTTCTTCTTCTTCTTCGACCTCGGCTCTTTCTACGACCATCACCTCCTCGCCTTCAATGGGGGCATACAGGTTATACACCGAGCTATCAAAGTCAGGGGATGCGAGCTGCGACGTGCTTGAGGGCTCGAGCGTAAGACTCCTCCATGTCTGTGAGCATATGGGCCTCAGCCTCAGCTAGGATCGCCTTCGCCGCCTCAGCCACCGCTGCCTCCCGGCTCTCTTTGCATCTCCTTAGAGGCCTTCTCCCTATCCTGCTCAGCTTTGGCCTTTTCCTTGTCTGCCCTCACCGTCTCCAAAGGGATGCGTTCGTTTGCCTTGGCTAAGGCCGCCTCGAGAACACCGATCTGAGCAGCTCGGGACTCCGAGAGATGCTGCTCCGCCTCGTACATCTTCACGGTCTTAGCTCTCTCGGCCCGATCCCTGTTGCTCGATGCCTTCAGCTCCTTCTCCTGCTCGGCAAACTGCTCTAGCAGGTGACTGAAGTGACACGTGATCTGAAAGCCGAAAGTAAAAAGACGTGAGTATCGAGCACAGCAAATTTTGAAACTCCGAGGGCACAAGGACACTTACCGACATCATGGCCCTGGCGATCTCAAGCGCATCGTCGCCCACGGTCCCCGCCTTCAATGCTGCACGGTCCCTTGGGGTCGGCAGGTGGCGCAAAGCCTGTATACCTATGGCAGCATCGCCGAGGAAGTCGTTATGCTTCATCACCGTCCAATCGAGGACGAAGAGCTTCTTGTGCTCCTCAGTAAGGATAGATTCTGCATCGGCGGTGACAGGCGGTGCTTCAAGAGCTAGCGCAACTCCGACAGAAATTGCCTCGGAAGAGGGGTTGGAAGGCGTGGTTGAGGGAAGGGTCGCTTGGGGAGCAGAAGGAGAGGCGGAGACCAAGTCCACAACTGGCATCACCGCCGATGGTTCTTTGGCAGCCCGACCAGACGAGGGTCCCATCGTCGTCCTCTTTCTCTTCTTATTGTCTGATCCCTTTCTGGCGCCCGCACCTCGCTTTAGCAACATGGCTTGGAAATCCATTCCGGGGGCCTCTGAAAAAAGAAAGAATGAAAACCAAAGAGATTAGCATGAGAAGAGAGAAATAGTCAGAATAAAAGAAGAACAATAAACGAGGCGTACTAGGGTCAATCGGACTGAGACCCCCACCGAAGAGGACTCCCTTAGTTATATCTTTCCAACTCAAGGTCGGAAGACCGAGGATATTCGGCACGACCTCCTCCTCTTCCTTAGTCTGCACCGGCTCGGCCTTCGCCCACTCCGGAACGTCCTCCTTCCACCTCTTCGGGAAACCCCACGGTTTAGGACCTCAGATTAGAACTTCTCTTTCCAATGCTTGATGGAGTCCAGGTTCTCAATTAGCTTGACCCCCTTCCGCGGAGGTAGATAATATCGGTACTCCATCTTGCTCATATGACAGATTTGGTAAAGACCGAGGAGCAAGACGAGCCGAGGCTCGACCTTTATGGCCTGGCATTGGAGGATGAAGCCGATGACGTGCCACCACATATTTGGCATGAACTAAATCGGGCTCAGTCCGTACCATTGTAGCACTTCGGCCACGAACGGTGGCAAAGGTAGTCGAAAGTCGGCATTGAGCGCATCGTACGGGAAGATGCACGTGTCAGGAAAAGTACCCGAACACGCTCGGAAGCCCAGACCTAGGGAGGAGAAGAGCATATTTCTTCGGTATCCTGAATCCCTTCCTGATGCACAGCAGATCTGCCTCGGTCGGAACCGAGGGGATGTCATCAACCTCAGAGTGTTCCCTCGGATTATTCTCCTCTTATGTGGCGTACCTCCCGTATACCACATTCAACAGAAGGTCATCAGAGTACCCCCTCAACTTCCCGAGGTTCGATAGCGTGGACGGTAGCCTGCCTAGCGCGCGAGCTCCCCTCACGCTCTCTACGATAGTCTCCACGATCGCCGACCCTGATACTTCCTTCCCCTTGCTCAACGCTGAGAAGACAAATAACGGTCGACCGCTCTCTTGGTCTGAGGTGGAGGTGTCACTCCCCGATGACACTCTAGACATCTTTTAAGATATAAAATAAAGTATATAATTACCTTGAAGTGACATCTTTTAAGACATCTTTCAATAGTTTGCCGAATAGTGATTGCTTGGCCACGACCGCTAGCAGAGCAACCCAAGAGCAAAAAACAACTGAGAGAGTGAAGAGTAAAAAGTGAGAAGTGAAGAATGGGGAAGTGGTGAGAGGGCGTGGAGTCTTATAGTAAAAAGGGGGGGATTCTCGTGGGCTTTCAAACATCACCAATCCCTCGTGATTCGTGCCTGATCATCATCAGACGGCTCAGATTTCGTCGCGTACTTCGGATGCACAATCCGTGCAACCGAGCTGTGTATTAGCAAAAAATTACTAATACCTCGTGATTCTCGTCTGATCTTCATCAGATGGCTCAGATCTCGCCACGTACTTCGGATCCACAATCTGAGCAACCAAGGTAACGAGCTGCGTATTGGCGAAAAAATCACTAATTCCTCGTGATTCGTGCCTGATCTTCATCAGACAGCTCAGATCTCGCCACGTACTTCGGATCCACAATCCGAGCAACCGAGGTACCGAGCTGCGTATTGGAAAAAAATCATTTATCCCTCGTGATTCGCGCCTGATCTTCATCAGACGACTCAGATCTTGCGACGTACTTCGGATCCACAATCCGAACAACCGAGGTACCGAGCTGCATATTGGCGAAAAATAACTAATCCCTCGTGATTCGTGCCTGATCTTTGTCAGACGGCTCAGATCATGCCACGTGCTTCGGATCCACAATCTGAGCAACCGAGGTACCGAGCTGCATATTGGTGAAAAATCACTAATCCCTCGTGATTCGCACCTGATCTTCATCAGACAGCTCAGATCTCGCCACGAACTTCAGATCCACAATCCGAGCAACCAAGGTACCGAGATGTGTATTGACAAAAAGTCACTAATTGCTCGTGATTCGCGCCTGATCTTCATCAAACGGCTTAGATCTCGCCACTTACTTCGGATCCACAATCCGAGCAACCGAGGTACCGAGCTGCGTATTGGTGAAAAATCACCAATCCCTCGTGATTCGTGTCTGATCTTCATCAAACAGCTCAAATTTTGCCACGACCTCGGATATACAATCCGAGCAACCAAGGCACCGAGATACGTATTGACGAAAAATCACCAATCCCTTGTGATTCGTGCCTGATCTTCATCAAACGGCTCAGATTGTGCCACATCGCTCGGATTTGAAATCTAGGCAACTGAGGCACCGAGCTGCGAATTGGCAAAACAATCGCCTCATAATTCGGCCTGATCATGATCAACCTCCCTGATTGTGCCTCGTAGCTCGGATCTGAAATTCGAGCTACCGAGGCACTGAGCTACGAATGAGGAAAAAACTGCCTTCGCCCTAGAGGAGCCGTCTGATCACTCAGAAATTCTTGCCGAAGGCTGATGAACACTCCAGATTCAGCCACGTCGATATTCGGCTGATTAATTCCTTTTTCTTATTTATTAATTCGAATTAATTATTTAAAAATTGCAAAAAATGATTAAAATTCATGAAAATTAATTAAAAATTCTAAAAAATAATTATAAATTCGGAAAAGTATTTTTGAGCCCCTGGATAAATAATTATTAATTAGAACGATTAATTAGTGCTCTTTGAAAATAAATCACCACTTTGCAAAATTAAATAAATGACTCGAATAATAGTTAAAAAATCGGAAAAAATCACCAAAAGTCCAAAAGTGCCTAAGAACAACTTTGGGCGTGTTGCCCACTCAGAAAACACCGTTACTCCCTAAACAAGATCCGAACTCCCTTTAAGAACTCTGATAAAGCCCTGTACACTATCGAAATAGCAAAACTACTCCCTAAAGGCTATTACACACAGTCTTTGGGAGTGGGGGGCTCGTGATATGGCTAAAAATGGGATTAAATCGAGACCGTTCAAATCGGGCACGGATTGTAAATCTTACAGGGGCAAAATGGTAATTTCACCTACAAAACGGGTTCGAAATGGGAATCGGATCTCCTCTCCAGGGCCCAATAACCCATAAACGGATCTATTCAATTGGATACGGGTCCCAAGCTGTTACGAGCCAGTTTAAAAGGATATGCAGAAATCCTGATTCGTCCTTATCCCTAGGAGGTGATTCTAACCACTTCTATCCATCCACACCGGGGAGTAGAGATTTGTTCTTATCTCGAAACAGATCCCCACGGTGACTATAAATACCCCCATCCTCCTACCGTTACAAGGTGATCACTCTTTCCGAACCTAAAGCTCTTTCGTGTTCAGGTTTGACCCATTCGATTCCTTGCGAACCCACAAATTTATCTGTTTGCCCCCACACCAAAATCAGCGGCAACAATATATATATATATATATATATATATATATATATATATATATATATATATATAAGTGGTGGTAGTAGGGGGTTGGCTATTTGAAAGTGATGGAGTTTGGGTTATATAAATCACTTTCAAATTGCCAACCCCTACTACCACCACTTATATATATATATATATATATATATATATATATATATATATATATATATATATATATATATATATATAAACTCCATCTCCACTCATTCCATCTCACCTCCTTCAATTACTCTACTGTCTTCTTCTTCTTCTTCTCCTACACTCGATCAGCCAAGCAACCCATCAACTCCACTTAAACTCATTGCCTCCACATCAACCTCCATCCTTGCTACCATACCGCAGACTTCATCTCCACAAACAAGCACGACAACCACAACCACCTCCACTGCCTTTGCATCCCTAACCGACCAAAATTCCTGCACCTCCGAACACCCGAACACACCTCAGCTCAAACCCATCAATAACAACCCCTCTCACTTCAACTCAAAGCCAACACCCTCACCTTGCCGCCTCCCTTCCCAACATCCCCTCCATCTTGAGCACTGACTGTAATCTTCACCCTCCACCTAAACTCCATCGCACGCCAGCCTTCACCACCTTCTCTTGCTGCCTCCATCATGTTATGTTTCGATGGTAATCTCAGATTAAATACACAACGAAAAAATTACAAAAAAATATCAAAACCTAGCCATGAATCCATGCGAAAACCATAAATCGTGTTTAGAAGTTATACCTTAAAAATGGATCTGCTGTCTCCACAGTATGCCGATTACAGCACTGTAATATTGCGGTGCCTCTGCGGTATCCACACGAACGGATCAAATCAAGCTTTTCCTCATGCCACGGTGCTAACTGCAGGAAGGGGATGATCCTCGCGATCTTTCTCTCTCACAATTTCTGTGACGACTAAAGTTTTTCTTAACTATCTCTTTTCCACAGATACATATTATATATATATATAGATGTAGAAAATCAACCCTAAGAGAGTAATGAAGCTGTTGGGCCTTTGAACATTAGTTGGATCAATTAATCTAATTAATTACCTGTAAGACCTCGCAAAATAGTATCTATCTATTTTGTACTTTAATCCGTGCACGATTGAGAGTTACACGTATTAATGAAATTTTCTCAATTTTAATTGAGTAAGTATTGAAACATATTATTATTCGATATATTTCGAACTCAACAAATGTGCAATTATAGAACCAGAGTTGGGATATACTTGTCTCAATTATAATTGAAGATTAAATGTATAAATAATTGACTATTATTTGTATAATAATATATGAATATGATTGCTTGTGTGTATAAAAATTTGTCTTAAATTTTATTTTTAAGTGTGCTACAATTTATTTGTACAAATTTATTTTTTTTTGTGCACCAATTTGAGTGTATGTTTAAGTCAATCAAACTAAACATCGTTGGATATTTGGGCTCTAGCCATAATCAATTTGTTTTTTGTGCACCAATTTGAGTGTATGTTTAAGTCAATCAAACTAAACATCGTTGGATATTTGGGCTCTAGCCATAATCAATTTGATTCTATGAGCCTAACATGTCATGTGCACATCATATATATATATATATATATATATATATATATAGTATACTACACACTACACTATGTACACATATAAAAATATAATATTGCAAAATTATGGGCTTTGATGGAAGAAAAGTAGGGTTTTGAATTTTGAATGGTTATCTGATGAACACAAGAATATTCACATTTAGGAGCAATAATCTTATTATAAATGCACATTTAAAAGCTTAATATGTGGTATTTAACTCTTATTTTCTCTTTTCAATAGGAAACAGCCGATAACAGCAAAACAAAGCAGATTACAGACCAATACAGACTACAGCAGAGATCAGTCGACTGATTCCTCAGCCAGTCGACCGGACAGAGAGTTGCTAAGCCTCGGCATAGTCGACTTCCCCAAACACCAGTCGACTTAACCGAGAAATCGTGAAGCCACAGATGTCTCAGTACCAGTCGACTTACATCCAAGGCAGTCGACTGGTATGCGG
The DNA here is from genome assembly GCA_017893485.1 of Hemerocallis citrina. NCBI lineage: Eukaryota > Viridiplantae > Streptophyta > Magnoliopsida > Asparagales > Asphodelaceae > Hemerocallis > Hemerocallis citrina. Next base: position 334,443,400 of record CM030358.1, read on the forward strand.
CGGAGTGAAAGGATAAGATGCAGCCGAATCTAAATCTAAATCTATCCAAACCCAGGCTATATGTGAATAATAACTTCTTCAACGAATCAAAGCCAGAGACAGGGGATTGGCAAAAGCACGTGGTTAGCAGATAAGGAATAAAAGAAGAAAAGAGAAAGATATAAATTGCCGATTAAATAAGGAAAGAAATAATAAAAAGAGAGGGTCTTTCTTGAAAAAGGAGAAACCCTAATTCCTTAGCCATGTTCTATAAATACCAACCAAGAAGCATGAAAGGGGCGCTCTCGATCTTCTTCCACGTTCCTAATCACCGAATCACAAGAGTTTCTGAGCGTTCAAGTCATCAACAAGAAGCACTTTTATCGGCATCAAGGAAGGAGATAGGAGATCAAGTATTCGAAGGCAGCCGACTGTGTGACAGCCAGTCGACCTCATTGCCGGACTTCATTAGTTTATTTCTTCTTCTTCTATTCTTTATGTTGGTCATGTATTCGAACTTGTTGATTAATAAAAGTATTATGTGGAACTAATTTCATAGTTGGGTAGATTGAAACCATAGTTATGTAGTGCTATGTTCTTCTGAATTCTTTTATTTTACTTATTGATTGAATCTGAATGAAGTGATATAGATTGATGATAATCAAGCTTGTTCTCGAAGCTCTGAGAGCAGTCGACTGAGGTGAGAGCCAGTCGACTGACATACAGAGCTTGAGAATATCAAGTTTGCATTACCATTTATCTGAATCTGTTATATGAGCATATTGAGACGACCCGTATCTCGTGTTCATAATTTGTAACAAGGGAATCTTTTGGGGTTCTTGGTTCAATCAACTTAAGGGATCTAGATCTTATACCAATTTCTAGAACCTTGAGTGTTTGTTCGTTTCCACTGATCTTATGTTTTCTTTAAGTGCAACTTAGTAGATACCATGCTAAACACTCGATGAAAGAAACGAATTAGAGTAGATACCATGCCTAATTCTTGGCTTAGGGAAACGGTACTTTAAGGAGTAGATACCATGCCCTTGAAGGGAACAAACATGAGTAATAAGAAGAAGTTCAGAGGGTGACTTAGCATTACTGACTATTGGTGGAGATCTAAACCCAACTACTTCATAAATATTTGTGATTCAACACTTCTTAATTTAGTTTTAATCTTTTTATTTCTTTTAGACTTTTAAAACAACTCTTTATGATTCTTATTCTTTTTATTGATTAGTAAGTTAATTTCTACAATCTCTGTGGGATCGACCCTTGCTATTGCTACGCTTCTATAAACGATTCGTGCACTTGCGAGGTTGTTAATTTGTGTCTAGTTTTATCTATATATTTAGGTATCTAGAATCCAACAACAAGTTTTTGGCGCCGCTGCCGGGGATTGTCTAGTATTTTAACTTACGGATTAGTAGAAAGTTTTTATTTTTCTTTCTTTCTTTTTAATTTTATTAAGTATTTTTCTTTTAGGATACAGGATTTCGGTGGATGCACGGAAGGAGATCACTTCGTCCAGAGCTACTACCTATTGATGCAGAAACAGAACGCACTTTGCACAGACTAGGTAAACTATTTGCAGCGCACCAGTCGACTGTCCACACGAACCAGTCGACTGTCCAGAGACCCAGTTCACATACAGCAATGGCAGAAGAAATACCCAATCGCGTACCAATGCAGGACAAGTTCACGCCTAAGAACATCGAGCAACCTTCCTGCATTGCGTATCAACCTAATGTCACAGGGAACATGCATTTATCTCCTCAGTTACTTAGTATGGTTCCCCATTTTAGTGGCAGACCTGATGAAGAGCCTCATCTCCATTTACAAGATTTTTTCGATCTTTGCAGGACACAAAGCGTCCAAGGGCTTACCCCTGAACAAATCAGGTTAATTTTGTTTCCTTTTTCCTTAAAACTTAACGCTAAACTATGGTATAATTCTTTGGAACCAGGATCAATAAACTCATGGGAGCAATTGGTGACAAAATTCTTAAAAGAATTCTTTCCAGCCCAAAAGACCAAACAGCTGAAAAGGGAGATTCAACTCTTCCAACAAAAGGATGGAGACTTATTTTTCGAAGCATGGAAGGATTTCAAGAACAAACTCCTCAAGTATCCTACGCACAACATGCCTAAAGATGATCAGGTACAAGCTTTTTATGAAGGTTTAAATGATACTAACAAGGCAATTGTGGATTCAGCTTGCAACGGGATCTTAATGAGGAAAAGCGGTGAAGAGGCCATAGAACTATTTGAAGAACTCAGCGAAAACTCACAACAATTCTCAACAAGGAGGGGCCCTTCGAAAAAATAGGGAGTTTACGAAATTTCTAATAGCAATAACATTCAATTAGAAATGGTAAACATGAATAAAAAAATTGATATGCTTGTTAATGCGATGTCAATGATGGGTGGAGTTAAAAATCAAACAAATGAAATTTGTGCAATTTGTTCTCATGTAGATCATACCACTGATACATGTCCCATGTCTTCTTTCACAGATCAGGAGCATGCAAACTATGTAGGTCGAGGAGTGTTCCCACAAATGAACAATCCCTTCTCGAACACATACAACCCAGGATGGAGGAACCATCCAAACTTCTCCTGGAGCAATAATCAGAATAATCAAGGGACTCAATTCACACAAGGACATGCACGGAATTTCCAAATGGAAAGTGGGATTGATAGGCCAGTTCAAGAACAGAAGAAGTTGGATTTTGAATCCACCGTTCTTCAATTGCTCCAACAACAACATCAAACAAGCAACCAACAAGGGCAAGCAATTCAGAAGTTGGAAACACAGATTGGCCAAATCGCTAAAGAATTAAGCGAACGAAAGGTAGGGGAACTTCCATCACAAACTATACCAAACCCTGGAGGCCAAGAACAGCTCAAGGCAGTCACAACATTAAGAAGTGGTAAGATAATTGACAACAAAGTTGGAACACACGCAGAAGAAGCAGAAACACAACCATCAAAAATTGTGGGGTCCAACAAGGTAAGTGAAAAAGAAAGAACAGTTGTGCCACCATTCCCTCAAAGGTTAGTCAAACAAAAAAAAGATCAACATTTATTTGACATCTTTGAAACTCTCAGAAAGGTAGAAATTAATATCCCCCTACTTGATGCTATTAAACAAATTCCTTCTTATGCTAAATTTTTGAAAGAATGTTGTACTCACAAAAGAACATTTCAGGTTAGGGAGGATGTGGCTTTGACAGAGGAAGTGAGTGATATTTTATTAAGAAAATTACCTCCCAAATTAAAAGATCCAGGTAGTTTCACCATTCCTTGCAGGATTGGTGAGCACTTCTTTGAGAAAGCACTGCTAGACTTGTGGGCAAGCATCAATCTCCTCCCATACACCGTCTATGAAAAGCTAGGATTGGGGGAACTCCAACCAACATCCATCACGTTGCAGTTGGCAGATCGCAGTATCAAAAGACCTAGAGGTATTTTGGAAGATGTCCTAGTTCAGGTAAGCGATTTCATTTTGCCTGCTAATTTTGTTGTGTTAGATATGGAGGAATCTTCAATGCCATCTTCTCTACCAATCATTTTAGGTAGGCCCTTTATGAGTACAGCTGATATAAAAATTTGTGTTAAAAAGGGTACTATAAGCATGAAAATAAATGGAGAAAAGGTTGAATTTAAAATGTTTGATACACTGAAATTTCCACATGATGATCATGAATGTTATAACGTTGATGTGATGCAGGATATTGTTGATCAAACATTTCAGGTACATAGCGTAGAACCACTACAAGCCGCAATTACACAATCTCTAACTTTATCTAATGTCGAACAGGAATACGATGACTGGGAGATTGCAGAGACAATACATCACCTTGACACTTCACAGTCATGATCAGGTAAGTTTGCACCAGTATTTGAAAAATTGATGACTGATGACATTTTTGTTTCTGCAGATAAGTCGACTGGTGCACTGGACAAGTCGACTGGTGAAAAGGATCAGTCGACTGTCCAGACTGCTACCAGGGACCAGTCGACTGCACCAAGACTTACAGACCCAGAGCTTAAGCAGCTGCCTGACCATTTGAAGCACGCATATTTGGGCGAGAACTAGACGCTACCAGTGATAATTGCTGCAAACCTAAGTGCACAGGAAGAAGAGAAGTTGCTAAGGGTATTACGAGAACACAAGAGTGCAATAGGATGGACCATTGCAGACATCAAAGGAATAAGTCCATCCAAATGCATGCATAGAATACTCCTTGAAAACAACGCAAAACCAAGCAAGGAGGCACAGCGAAGGCTTAACCCGAACATGAAGGAAGTGGTAAGAGTAGAGATTCTGAAGCTACTAGATGTTGGCATCATCTACCCTATCTCAGATAGCAAATGGGTAAGTCCTATACATGTAGTGCCTAAGAAAAGTGGAGTCACAGTAGTGAAAAATGAAGAGAATGAGCTTATCCCTACTAGAGTGACTACAGGCTGGAGGGTATGCATTGACTACAGAAAATTGAATAATGAAACCAGGAAAGATCACTTCCCTCTTCCTTTTATTGATCAAATGTTAGAAAGATTATCAGGATATAGTCATTATTATTTTTTAGATGGTTATAGTGGCTATAATCAAATTGCTATTGCCCCAGAAGATCAAGAAAAAACCACTTTTACATATCCTTTTGGTACTTTTGCATACAGGAGGATGTCCTTTGGATTGTGCAATGCACCAGCTACATTTCAAAGATGCATGATGAGTATATTTTCAGACATGGTGGAAAGGTTCATTGAGGTATTTATGGATGATTTTAGTATTTTTGGATCTTGTTTTGATGAATGCCTTAATCATTTGCAGCTTGTGCTTAAAAGATGTGAAGAATGCAGTTTAGTGCTGAATTGGGAAAAATGCCATTTCATGGTACAACAAGGTATTGTGTTGGGACATGTGGTGTCAAAAAGAGGCATAGAGGTAGACAAAGCAAAAATCGATATAATATCAAAACTACCCCCTCCCACTACAATTAAGGGTGTTAGGAGTTTTCTTGGACATGCAGGATTCTATAGAAGATTTATAAAAGATTTCTCAAAAATCTCCAAACCCCTTTGTGATTTGTTGGCTAAGGATGTTGAGTTTGCATGGACAGAAGAGTGCACAAATGCTTTTAATACATTGAAAAATCTTCTCATTTCTGCACCTATTGTCATGGCACCAGATTGGAGCCATCCTTTCGAGCTCATGTGTGATGCAAGTGATTATGCTTTAGGGGCTGTGTTAGGTCAAAGAATCAATAAGAAACCCCATGTTATTTATTATGCTTCTCGAACTTTAAATGACGCACAGCTAAATTATTCCACTACTGAAAAAGAAATGTTGGCTGTTATTTTTGCTGTAGAGAAGTTTAGATCATATTTAATTGGTTCTAAAGTTATTGTTTTTACTGACCATGCTGCCTTGAGATATTTGTTTGCTAAAAAGGATGCTAAGCCTAGGTTGATCAGATGGGTGTTGTTGCTTTAAGAATTCGATCTTGAGATTAGAGATAAAAAAGGAAGCGACAATGTTGTTGCAGATCACATGTCCAGGCTACTGCAGGAGGAAGAGAGAATTGTGCCCCCACTTAATGAAAATTTTCCAGATGAACATCTCTTTGAAATAAACTTATCCTCGGGACAGTCGACTGGTAACAGGACCAGTCGACTGGTATCTCACTGTTTAAATTTTTTATGGTTTGCTGACATTGTAAATTATCTCACTACTCATGTTTTCCCTCCAGGTATGACAAGTCAGGAACGAAAGAGACTGGTGGCTATGTGCAAGCACTACTATTGGGATGATCCTTATTTGTTCAAATTTTGCCCTGATCAAATTATAAGAAGATGTGTGGCAGAAGAAGAACAACTGAATATTCTACAACATTGCCACCAATATGCATGTGGAGGACATTTTGGACCAAAAAGAACAGCACTCAAGGTATTGCAATCTGGATTTTATTGGCCTAAAGTATTCAAAGATGCTTTTTCTTTGTGCAGGTCTTGTGACAAATGTCAAAGGACAGGGAACATCTCTTCTAGAAATCAAATGCCACTGCAAAACATCCAAGTGGTCGAGCTTTTTGATGTTTAGAGAATCGACTTCATGGGTCCCTTTCCTAACTCATTTGGTTATTTATATATACTTGTTGGTGTGGATTATGTGTCTAAATGGGTCGAGGCTGTCCCCTCAAAAACTAATGATCACAAAGTTGTTGTCAAGTTTTTGCAGGAGAACGTTTTCACTAGGTTTGGTACACCACGAGCAATAATTAGTGATGGAGGGAGCCACTTCAATAACTTTCCATTTGCTTCTTTGATGAAGAAATATGGTATCACACATAGAGTGGGCACCCCATATCATCCTCAAACTAGTGGGCAGGTGGAGATTAGCAACAGAGAAATCAAAAGAATTTTGGAAAAGACAGTCAACACAAGGAGGAAGGATTGGTCGCTGCGCTTGAACGATGCATTATGGGCCTATCGAACGGCTTACAAAACACCCATCGGCAGGTCACCATACCGTTTGGTTTTTGGAAAAGCCTGTCATCTACCAGTGGAGTTGGAACACAAAGCTTATTGGGCCATTAAAAGGTTCAATTTCGATATGAAACAAACAGGCGACAAAAGACGATTACAACTAAATGAGCTTGAAGAGTTGAGGCACGATGCTTATGAGAATGCAAAATTGTACAAGGAAAGGACCAAGTTGTACCATGATAAACAGCTAGCAAGGAAGGAGTTTTATGAAGGACAGAAGGTATTGATATACAACTCAAGATTGAGACTTTTTCCAGGCAAGCTTATGTCACGATGGTATGGGCCATACATTGTCACAAGAGTCTTTCCACATGGTGCATTGGAGGTTCATAGCCAAGAAAAGAATCAAACATTTAAGGTGAACGGGCATAGAGCGAAGCCATACATAGAGATGAGTCTAGAACCGCAAGAGGAAGATGTGAATCTTCAAACCATTCAATACATCGCATGAACTCATCATGTCTAGCTGAAGACAGAAAACACAGCGCTTATTGGGAGGCAACCCAATTTTTCAGGGGAGTATTTACACTTTTCCTCTATTTTCTTTCATTTTATCTTTTATTTTCAGTCTCTCCTTACTAGATGTGACACATGCCTATTTTTTAAATTTTCTTTCGAATATTGAGGACAATGTTCCATCTAAGTTTGGGGGTATTAGGGTTATTTTATAGAGTCTTTTTAATTTTTTTTTAGGATAAACAATTTCTTATAAAGTAAGAAGACGGATACTTACTTACTTTAAGATTGTTGAGTTCCATTGTTCCCTACAAAGTTATATAAGTCATGCGATTATACATAATAAACAAATGTGATACCTTTTTCTGGTGATTATTCTCTTTAAATCTAGTCCTAAATTGAGTTTAAGTAAATAGAGTGATAAAATATATATATATATATATATATATATATATATATATATATATATATATATATATATATATTTGAATAAAGTCAATCTACTCCGATGTTTTGAGTGCTTAGTAACTAGGGGTATTCATCACCAATGTTTACCTTTACGTCAAACGGCAACTTGAAATATGAGTATGCAAAGCACTTTAGAGTTTGTGACTTGCTGAGTAACCGGGTGGATTCATCACCAATATTTCGCATTCGCGTCAAAAGGCAAGTGACAGATTTAGAGAAGAGACTAAAAAAAAACAAAAAAAACAAAAAAAAACAAAACTCTAGTTTGCTACTCGGTTTGTAGTAGAGAAAAGGGGATAATCACAGATTGAGTAGTCGCATACTATAACTACATTAATTGCATGACAAATATGATTAAGTCTGGGGATTATGACTAAACAATTGCACTAGAGAAAGTGGGTATGTGTAATTTTACTTTATCTGAAATTGTTTATAGTTAATATGTTGATGCTCACATAATAAGACTTCTAGGTGGTTAAGGCTGTCATTATTATAAAGATACCCTTGTTCATAATTCTAGTTTGCTTGAGAACAAGCAAAAATCTAAGTTTGGGGGTATTTGATGAACACAAGAATATTCACATTTAGGAGCAATAATCTTATTATAAATGCACATTTAAAAGCTCAATATGTGGTATTTAACTCTTATTTTCTCTTTTCAATAGGAAACAGCCGATAACAGCAAAACAAAGCAGATTCCAGACCAATACAGACTACAGCAGAGATCAGTCGACTGATTCCTCAGCCAGTCGACCGGACAGAGAGTTGCTAAGCCTCGGCATAGTCGACTTCCCCAAACACCAGTCGACTTGACCGAGAAATCGTGAAGCCACAGATGTCTCAGTACCAGTCGACTTACATCCAAGGCAGTCGACTGGTATGCGGCGGAGTGAAAGGATAAGATGCAGCCGAATCTAAATCTAAATCTATCCAAACCCAGGCTATATGTGAATAATAACTTCTTCAACGAATCAAAGCCAGAGACAGGGGATTGGCAAAAGCACGTGGTTAGCAGATAAGGAATAAAAGAAGAAAAGAGAAAGATATAAATCGCCGATTAAATAAGGAAAGAAATAATAAAAAGAGAGGGACTTTCCTGAAAAAGGAGAAATCCTAATTCCTCAGCCGTGTTCTATAAATACCAACCAAGAAGCATGAAAGGGGCGCTCTCGATCTTCTTCCACGTTCCTAATCACCGAATCACAAGAGTTTCTGAGCATTCAAGTCATCAACAAGAAGCACTTTTATCGGCATCAAGGAAGGAGATAGGAGATCAAGTATTCGAAGGCAGCCGACTGTGTGACAGCCAGTCGACCTCATTGCCGGACTTCATTAGTTTATTTCTTCTTCTTCTATTCTTTATGTTGGTCATGTATTCGAACTTGTTGATTAATAAAAGTATTATGTGGAACTAATTTCATAGTTGGGTAGATTGAAACCATAGTTATGTAGTGCTATGTTCTTCTGAAATCTTTTATTTTACTTATTGATTGAATCTGAATGAAGTGATATAGATTGATGATAATCAAGCTTGTTCTCAAAGCTCTAAGAGCAGTCGACTGAGGTGAGAGCCAGTCGACTGACATACAGAGCTTGAGAATATCAAGTTTGCATTACCATTTATCTGAATCTGTTATATGAGCATATTGAGACGACCCGTATCTCGTGTTCATAATTTGTAACAAGGGAATCTTTTGGGGTTCTTGGTTCAATCAACTTAAGGGATCTAGATCTGATACCAATTTCTAGAACCTTGAGTGTTTGTTTGTTTCCACTGATCTTATGTTTTCTTTAAGTGCAACTTAGTAGATACCATGCTAAACACTCGATGAAAGAAACGAATTAGAGTAGATACCATGCCTAATTCTTGGCTTAGGGAAACGGTACTTTAAGGAGTAGATACCATGCCCTTGAAGGGAACAAACATGAGTAATAAGAAGAAGTTCAGAGGGTGACTTAGCATTACTGACTATTGGTGGAGATCTAAACCCAACTACTTCATAAATATTTGTGATTCAACACTTCTTAATTTAGTTTTAATCTTTTTATTTCTTTTAGACTTTTAAAACAACTCTTTATGATTCTTATTCTTTTTATTGATTAGTAAGTTAATTTCTACAATCTCTGTGGGATCGACTCTTGCTATTGCTACGCTTCTATAAACGATTCGTGCACTTGCGAGGTTTTTAATTTGTGTCTGGTTTTATCTATATATTTAGGTATCTAGAATCCAACAACATTATCATGATGGGTGTGAGAGTTTCCAAGAGCATCTTGTATAACCCTAAGCATCTTTGTTCACTCTCACACTCCACCCTTTCCCCCATCATGAAGCCTCTTTTATTTAATCCACTCTATTTTGCACTAGCTCATTTTTTCTCATTCTCCTACACTTAAATATTTTTCCTACACATCAACCTACTTCAATCAATTCATATCTACCCTAAGCTACTGATTTAAGAAGGATGAGTCAAGGAGAAGGAGAGTCAAGGATTTGGAGCAAGAAGTGCAATAGCAAGGAGCAAGGAGGAGTGGAGCAAATTAGGTGGAGCTTGAAGGTGTTCTTGTGTACGATTTTAAGGTGGGTGTTTCTAAACCTTTATGGTGTTTAAATTTGTGTGGTGAAACCTTGATGTGGTCTTGACAACATGTGTAGGTCATGAAGTGTGTTACTGAGTGATAAAATTAGTTGCATGCTAATTTTATTAATAGAAGACTAAATAAAACCCAGTAAAAAGCTTAATAGAAAAGTGTGTTAGGTCTGGATGCTATAACTTGAAAAATACTTGGAGTTTGAAGATGAAATTTTAAACGTAGAATCTTATGCTTGTTATACAGATTCCTTCCAAATTTCATAATTTTTGGAACTTATTTACTATTTTAATTAAATACGAATTTGAATATTGACTGTGCAGAAAACAAATTTAGCTTAGGTCCTGATTATAATTTTCCGAAGCTCATAACTCTGTAACCACTTAAGATCTATTGCTAAAATTTTAGTATGTGTTTATAATATGTGTTAAGTGCTTGACATCATTTGCTATTTTTATCAAATTCAAAACCTTTAACTGTTCAAAAATGAAAAGACTGAGTGAAGATGATTTCTTCTATTTTTAACTAATCTTAAAGAGGTCATAACTTGAAAAATACTTTGTAGAATCACTTAAATTTTAAATATGTTCTGTCACCACGTATGAAGAACCTATGTTTGAAATTTCATGAAGTGTAGAGATCGTTTGCTATTTTAAAAATATTTTTATGTTAGCAATGGTTAGTTGTTGCTCTGTTCTGGAAATTATTGCATGCATGTTAAACAATGACTTATTTTACCACTTAAACGACTTTATCTGAAAATGTATGTAACTAGAAAGTTGTAGTAGAGACATAGATCTTTCTGTAATGTCTAAAAAATTATGATTTGGATCAGTATACGAATTATAATGAATTTTAGAGGTGATAACAAAAACACACAAATTCTTAAAGCTCACTGTTTACACTATGCTTAAGAGAATGAGTTTGAACTTGTAGAATCTGAGTTTTTAAGTTGCTGTTGTGGGTCATAAATCATGTTGTGGATGTGCGAACGAGTTAGGACTTATATTATCTAATGTTTCATGTTATGAGTAACTCATGTGTGCTTGTAGGCCTACAATATAAACATATTTGTTCACTATTTTGAAGTAGGAATCTGTACGGATGTTTATGTAATGTTGTTGATCACTTTGGGATGAGATTCATGCCCAATTTGTGCTTGAGCTTGCTGTCTACTTTGAGTAGAAGCATGGGGAGCACCCTATCACGTTTCTCTAATGAAATGGGACCAGGAACGATTCCGTTTTGGCATGAACACCAATTGTATGCTTACTGTTTGGAAATGTGATTTTCTATTTTTAAAGCTTTTTAGGACTCTTTTAGGGTATTGATGGTGTACGATTTATTCCTAGGGTAGTGTACCCTTTTTGGGCTACATTGGTTGAGTTTGAGACTCAAGAATTAAGTCATGTTGGTATATCTAGATGGGTAGAATAGGAACCCGTGTTGCATCGAATGCATTGGAGGAGGACTCCTGCACCGACGTATTCACCGTTCATGGAAGGATTCCATGGTTGTGTTTGGTGCTACTACTTGTCGAGGACCATGTAGCGTGAGGATAGCGAGAGCAACGTGTTTGGGTCGGGCCGAGGACGCTGTAACCCCCATTTCTTATAATTAGTATTTTTCGTGTATTTTCTACAATTTGATTTCTTTTATAAGTTATTTTGTGCTAAATTCATTTCGAATTTTTATTAAAGTATTTTGTTGTCATGCTCCGCTTCCCAAAAAGAATACGGAATACGGATACACGACTCAACCCAGCAAATGATTTGCATCATCCATAAGCTGTTCAGGAATATTTACAATATCTCACAACATAATCAGAGTCCGAAGCAAAAGTGTCAACCACACATGCAATAGATGAATTAATAAACCAACAGAATTTACTTGAAATAAAATGTATTAATCTCAAATAAATCAGAATCTGGACAAGACAAAATCCTGGGTCACATTGCCCAAAATACAAAGTAATTATCCAAGTACTCAAAGTACATTATTCAAAGCAACTCAAAGTACATTATTCAAAGCAACAATAATAGTAATACTAATAAGCAAGAAATCCAGCACTAATATCTCACTTCGCCAATGCCGTCGGGCAGCTGACCATCCTGATCTGCAATTAATAATTGCAGGAGAAGGAAAAAGAAAAAAAGTACCCGTCAATGCAAGTTACGAGCCACTTATAATGTAGGATACAAGCACATGGGAAAGGTAAAAAAATAGTTTGGAATAATGCATCAACAGTAATAACTAGCATGAATCACTAAAAAAAAGTCAACTAGCATGGTATACTAACAGTACAAATGAATGTGTCAAGTATAGTGTCATAAGGTAACTAACAGTGTCAAGTAACAGTAAGCTCAGTATATCAATGTAACAGTATAACAGTATCAGTCCAACAGTATCAGTCTAACAGTATCAGTCTTATGTTCTTAGAGTCTTGTATGTATTACTAGCTAGGTAGCACTTCATTCGCCCCAAAACATAACACCTGGTTGCTATAACAAACAATTCCACTTTTAGAATTCATAGTGGACCATAATGGGGTAGTGTACTCAGATATCAGTAATAGTAGCAGTAACAGTAAAAGTAACAGTAACAGTATGGAACACTAGTTCCCTTCCAAGTACACGTGTAATACCCTGATTTTTCAATAAATGAGAAATTATTTATTTTGCACGTGTTGTGCACGTGCAATATATTGTTGGATTATTTTATCATGGTGAGTATGTTTAAATATATTTTTCTCAAATTATTTTAGTACAAAAGCCTTCTTTAAAAGCCTTATTTGATTTAATTAAAAAGCCTTTTCTTAAAAAGCCCAAAAGCATTTTTATTTTTATTACTTTTATAAATTATTTTTGGCCCAAAAAGAAAGCCCATGAATTAATTTATTTTAATTAAACTTGTCATGTAGAAGACTTTTCTTAACAAAATTATTTTTTATACAATTTTAGAATGTACAAATTTGGCCTAGTTGCATGCACGTGCACTACACGTACACGTGCATTGCACACTCTATTTTTTGGGCCGGTAGCATTCTTTTTGGAGGGAGAGTTGAAATTTTGGGTGTGGAGAACATGGGGGTAGTTTCAAGGAGGTGGGTAGTTTTCCTAACTCCTACTTGAATCTAAGCCCTTCATTTTGCAACCACCAAGATGATCTTAGCCCTCCATTTCCCTCATTTTTTAGTATAAATACCCCCCTTTCTCATGGCTAATTTTCATATGCAAAGTGTAATTTCTAAAGCTATACTAATATATTGTGAGAGTTATAAAAAATAAGAGTTGTGTGGGTTGTATTGCTTGGAGTGGCCGGCACCATCAAGAGCATTCGGCTAGGAAGCTTTCGGCCAAGGAGGAGAAGTATTCGGCATTTGGTTGGAGGCTTGGAGTGGTGCATTCTTTTGGCTAGGAGGAGGTGTTCTCATCTACTTGATTGCTTTTGTTGTGTTTCTCTCCAATTGAGGTGGGTAAAATATTTCATGTTTCTAATATAGGGTTCATGCTAGTATATTGATGACACTATACATGGAAAATACCAATAAGAGACCACTTTAATTAAAAAGTTAGTATGTGAATGGCTTAGAATGGTGTGGTAAATTGTGTATGTAAATTGTTTGCATGAAATTATACCATATGAAGCACTTTCTATGATTATCTAGTTAATTGAACAATGATGCAATGTGACTAGCATGATGTGTGAAAGTCTTTTATTAATTACTTGCAAATTGTGTGGTTGAAACATGAAAATTGAGAAAGACATTAACACTATGGGAATTGAATAGAAAAGTATATTAAATACTTCGAATCCATGTGTAGAAGTGGCATGAATGAACCAAGGAATTGCTTGTTGTCATCATATTAGAAATGTACCAAAAATTAGAAATTGTTGAGTTTCACCTATTCATGTGCTATATGAATTCTTTTGCTAGTATGAGTATGGGAAAATCCAAAGTTGTATTGTGTTGTGAATGTAGAATAATAACCAGTAATTTATCATGAAAAACTTTGGGATAAAAGAGGGATTAGAAGAACAATCGATTATTTTCAATGTCGAAAAATAAAAGATTTGCTAGTTTTAATTAAAATAATTAATTTGGGTGGAGAAAAATGTGTTTTTAGTACAAAAATTTATTTTACAATTACTGTTTTGAAGATGGAATAAAGAAGCTTAAATCTGGAATTTTTCAGTAGTTTATTTGAAGGCAATATGAATCAATTGTTGAACATCGAGTTAATTTCAAAACAAACAGTGGGAATATGAGTTAAATGGGTTTTAAGTCCACACTGTGACAACCTGAGCCAGTGGCTCAGGCGGTCGGTGGCGCTGTTCGGTTTCCCTGAGCGGTGTGGTTCGAATCCGGGTCTCACCAAAATTTTTTAAGTACTGTGTATATATGTATATATCAGCGAAGAGATGGCATATGTACTTAGCGCATCCTCTTCTAGTCGCTAGCACCGATCGGCCTATCGGCGGGTGCTCTGGCCTTCTTCTCTATTGTGCTGGGTTCGAATCTTTCCCCTAGCACTTAGGGAAAAATATTTTTTTTATGAGATTTTGATGTCCAAAAAATATAAGAAAAATATGGTAATTTTCATAAAAATACAAGGAATTTTATGGGATTGGTTTGGATATTATTTGAAGAAAATAAAATGTAGTTTGTGAACAAATGGCATATTAAAGCTATGGTTCTAAGACACATACTCATGGTTAGTTTCAAATTTATAAAGAGTTAATAAAATGATTATTAGAAAGTTTTTGACACAAAAGAATTTGTGGTGTGACATGATATTATAATCTTTACTTGAAGATATGGTGTAAATTATGAAGTACGAATGTATGTTTATAAGGTGCATGAGTCCATTGTATGATGATGGAGTTTAGAAACTTTGTTGATGAAATTGTTGGACTTGAATATGAATTTTGAGTTATAGTATTCACCATGGATTTGTGAACCAATGAAATTATGAATAAGAAAGAATATGAAATTGTGACATGAAAGTGGTTATGATTTAAAGATTGTGAAATGAAATTTGAAATAGAGTAGCTAAGTCTCCCCGGCATTGAGAAAGATGAATTGAATTGAAATTAGACCAAGGTTGGTCATGTTGAAACAAATGAATAAGTCCGGATGATGGAGAGGCTAACTCTAGTGATTATTTTGTTCATGATTTTTTATATAAAACTAAGGACTAGTACATAGTGGAGATGTGATGAAAGTAGAAGAAAAACACGAGTATGAGGGCCAACGGATAGCGGTGTGAGAGCGATTCACAGGTTGCCTGCTTGATGCGTCAAGACAGTGCGTGGGCGCTACTCCGGAATTATCGTCCCGGTGGCGACGCTCGTGGGATGTTCGAGTGGCTATGGGTGGTGCCATTGTTCCATGGCGGAGGCTGAATTGTCCATAGGTTGCCTGCTCGATGCGTCGTGACAGTGCGTGGGATTCCCCTCCAGGCTGCCTGGACATGGGCTCATAGATCATAGGACATCTAAGACACTACCGTAGTTACAGTAGTAGTTAAGGCATAACGGGGGATTGAACCCTATCAAGATGAAGAACGAATAAGGGCTTGCCCTCGGACCTATGTAGTATGGGATGCATAGAATCCGAACAAGTGCGCATTAGTGTCATGTAATATAATTAACTGCATTAAGGACTAAGTGCACAATCACAACACGACATCAATAGGGTAGTCCCTTTAGTTTGAATGTGACAAGTTTGTGTTTGCTAAATATGAAATGTTAAGTTATACTATTTCCGGCAAGCGAGGACGGCCGTGTATAATGATCGTCGGTTGAATAAACTGACGTACCCACAGTCTAACATGCAGGTAAATGTCATGCTAAAGATTAAAGAGGATTTGGATGCTTAAAGATTTTATCAAGCTGTTGTACTTGTATTTAATTGTTGTATTTTACTTCCGCTGTGCAAAAGAAAGATGTAATTATGATGAAATCTCTGATGTATGATGAAAAGTTTTAATTTCCCTGTAAAAGTGTACTAAGAAAGTGAAAAGATCCTGTAGAACATCTCGAATTCAGTGTATTTGGGATTCGGGGCGTTACAGAGTGGTATCAGAGCCACGCTTTCTACACTTTCACACTTGTACAAATTTATAGGGAACGACACCCTAGTAGTGGACATTAGAGTGTGTGTTTGAATCTAGAGATTTAAATGTAAGTGACTTACATTTGTGTTGCTCTAAGATTTGTGATTTCTCCTCCCTATTTCTAAGATGGCTGACCACTTCGACCCTGCTGGAGGCGACGACTGGCACATTATTGAGGAAGAGTACCATCCTGGACAGGCAGATTCCGAGGACGAGTACTACCCTGGACAGGCTGATTCTGATGATGAGGAGTACCCTGAATCCCGAGAGATCACCCCACCTCCGGATTCATCTGATGATTCTCCTTCCGACGAAGAGGAAGTACCAGTTCCAAGTGGTCTTGTGGCTTCTCTTCAGAGGCAAGTGGAAACCCTGAAGGAGAGAGTTGGATTATTGGAGGCGCAGCTGGAGAAGCGGAAGGCTGACTATTCTGTTCTTAGCCATCGGATTTGGGAACTTGAGAAGAAAAAGAACCTAACTGATGTGCTGAAGGATGAGGTTGATGAACTGCGGGAAGAGCTTCGAGCAGCGAAGAGGACCCGTAGGAGTTAGAGTGTTGTGGCTTCTGTTTTCTTTCATTCTGATGTTTAGAGATGTTTTTAAATTCGAATGTATAAACTTTTGGAATTCAATGAAATGGAAGTTGGTTTAAATTCTTGTTATATACTTCGAATTTGACGGATCTTTTGCATCAGAATATGTCGAGAAGAGGAGCAAGGAATGGGGAAGGTTTGGATCTGGAGACTGAACTTGCTAGAGTTTACCAGACGTTGAATGCTGTGGCTCAGAACCAAGCTAGGGGGCCGGCAAATCCAGTGCCCGAGGCGATAAAGCTGGTGGAATCATTCAAGAGAATGAAACCACCCGTATTCGAGGGAAAGTCGGATCCAGATTCGGCTGACAACTGGATACGGCAAGTGGAGACCATCTTCGAGGTGTTGGAAACACCGGAGGGTAGCAAGGTCAAGTTGGCAACCTTGCAGCTGGAGAAGGATGCAGCAGTTTGGTGGCAATCTGTGAAGAGGACCATGGGAGGTCTGTTGTTGGGCTGGGAGGAATTTTTGGAGGAGTTCCGCAGCCATTATTTCCCCTCCGACGTCCAGGAGAAGAAGGCGATGGAGTTCCTGTCGCTTCAGCAAGGCAGCATGTCAGTGAGAGCCTATGAGACCAAGTTCACTCAGCTCTCCAGGTATGCTCCAGAACTGGTGGCGGATGAGGCCAAGAAAGCTCGCAAGTTCGAGCATGGTCTGAGGCCTAGCTTGAGATCTCGTATGATACCCCTTGGTATCAGGAGATTCGATAAGCTGGTCAAGAGGGCGGCAGCGACGGAGGCAGATATGGAGCAGTTCCATGTTGTTCAGAACAGGAGGAACAACTGGCAGTCTGGTAAGAGGCCTGCACATTCGGGGAGTTTCAGGGGGCAACCATCTGCACAGAGGTTCAAACCGACAGGGGCGAACGCTGTGAGTGTGGCTGGAGGGCCTGGAAACAATGTGGCGAGACCTTCTGCGGTGACTTGCTTTAACTGTGGGGAAGCGGGACACTACCGATCTCATTGTCCCAAACTTCAGCGCAGTAATAGCGGCGCACCAACGCAGCAGGCTGGGAAGAGGCCGTACCAATCAGGGCGAGTATTTGCCTTGACAGAAGCTGATGCTGAGGAGGCGGATCAGGTCATCTCTGGTACGAGGGCTGGTGTTTAGAGTCTTTGTCATTTCCTTTCCCTTTGTTTAGTGAGGCTGTTATGTAATGATGTATATTATGTAACAGGCGAACTCTATCTTAATGGAATTAAAGCTGTCGTATTGTTTGATACTGGATCCTCTCATACTTTTGTGTCTCCAAAGTTTGCTAAAGTGTTGGGAGTTGAACCGAAGATTTTCCCAGGCAAGATCTTATCAGTAGCTACTCCGTCAGGGGAAACTTTAACCACTGATCGGTATTATGCTGATTGCGAGATTGTGATTGGGGATAGAATCTTTGGCATTGATCTGATCGAACTGACTATCTTGGGAGTCGATGTTATCATTGGCATTGATTGGATGTCGGTGTACAGTGCAAGCATCGAGTGTAAGGCCAAGACGGTGACAGTGAAGGCTCCAGGTGGACCTGAAGTCGTGTTCCAAGGGAAGCGGAAGTGTTCTAAGCTGGTGGCTACTATCCGCAAGGAAGAGACTCCTGTGGAAGTGCAAGGGATTCCTGTGGTTCGGGACTATCCGACTGTGTTCTTGGAAGATTTTCCTGGGTTACCTCCGCATCGTGATGTAGAGTTCAGCATCACTGTTCAACCGGGAAGTGCACCCATTTCTAAGGCACCTTATAGGATGGCTCCAGTGGAACAGGATGAGGTGAAACGGCAGATTGAGGAACTATTGGGAAAAGGCTTTATTCAACCTAGTGCGTCACCTTGGGGAGCACCAGTGCTTTTGGTAAAGAAGAAGGATGGATCGATGAGAATGTGCATCGATTACCGAGAGCTGAATAAGGTCACTGTTCAGAATAAGTACCCGATTCCTCGAATTGATGACTTGTTCGATCGTCTACAAGGAGCGGCCGTATTCTCCAAAATAGATCTTCGATCGGGTTACCACCAAGTTCGAGTGAAAGCTGAAGATGTGCATAAGACTGCATTTAGAACTCGGCATGGGCATTACGAATTCTTAGTTATGCCATTCGGAGTGACGAATGCACCTGCAATCTTCATGGACTTGATGAACAGAGTTCTGAGGCCGTTTATTGATTCTTTCGTCGTGGTGTTTATCGACGATATTCTCGTGTACTCCAAGTCTGAGGAGGAGCACACTGAGCATCTGGCAGCAGTGTTGCAGAAGTTGGAAGAGCAGCAGTTGTATGCCAAGTTATCCAAGTGTGATTTCTGGAAATCTGAAGTGGCATTCCTAGGTCACATCCTTTCTAAGGAGGGAGTGGCAACTGATCCTCAGAAGATAGAGGCAGTGAGAGACTGGGCAAGGCCGACTACAGTGAAGGAAGTCAGAAGTTTCCTTGGGATGACTGGGTATTATCGGAGATTCATTCAAGGTTATGCTCAGATAGCTGTACCGCTTACAGGGCTGACCAAGAAGAATGTGAGCTTCAAGTGGACCGAGCAATGTGAGGCGAGTTTTCAGGAGTTGAAAGATAGACTGACTACTGCACCTATTTTGGCTTTGCCTAGAGCTGGTGTTGAGTATGACGTTTATAGCGATGCTTCACATCGGGGGCTTGGTTGTGTCTTAATGCAAGAAGGAAGAGTAATCGCTTATGGGTCTAGGCAACTACGACCACATGAGAAAAATTATCCGACTCATGATCTGGAGTTGGCTGCGATTATTTTTGCTTTGAAGCAATGGAGGCACTACGTGTACGGTGAGAAGCTGAATATGTACACGGATCACAAGAGCTTGAAGTATATATATCAGCAGAGGGATCTCAATCTGAGACAGCGGAGATGGTTGGAAGTGCTCGAAGATATGCGACCTGAGATCAAGTATCATCCTGGAAAAGCTAATGTTGTGGCTGATGCACTTAGCCGCAAGAGCAGTTTGGCCTGTTTGATTACAACTCAGAGGCATCTGATTGAGGAGCTGGACCGAGCTGGTATTGAGGTTGTCTTGCAAGGATTGGGAGCATCTTTGGCTCAGTTGAGGCTTCAGCCTACTCTGAATACAAGGATCATTGCAAGTCAGGAGGTTGATGCTGATATTCTGGAGATGAAGGAGCAGGTCAGTGCTGGCAGGTTGCCCGGTTTTCAGATCAGGGATGGAGTGCTGTGGTTCGGAGACAGGCTGTGCGTTCCAAATCAGGCGGACCTGAAAGAGAGTATTCTTCAGGAGGCGCATGCTACTCTTCTGTCTGTACATCCTGGGAGTACTAAGATGTACAAGGACATCAAGCAGCATTTCTGGTGGTCAGGTTTGAAGCGGGATGTGGCTGAATTTGTCGCGAAGTGTGAGGTTTGTCAGCAAGTCAAAGCCGAAAATCAGAGACCCGGAGGTCTATTACAGCCGTTACCTATTCCGGAATGGAAGTGGGATAACATCAGTATGGATTTCATCACGGGATTGCCTAAGAGTCCTAAGGGCAATGATGCAATTTGGGTTATAGTCGATCGACTTACCAAGTCCGCTCACTTTTTGGCGATGAAACTCACTGCTTCGATGGACAAGTTGGCTGAGATGTATGTTGGTGAGATTGTCCGACTTCATGGCGTTCCTTCGACCATTGTGTCTGATCGAGATGCGCGGTTTACTTCGCATTTCTGGAGGAGTCTTCAGGCAGCTTTGGGTACCAAGACGGATTTCAGCACTGCTTTTCATCCGCAAACCGATGGGCAGACCGAGAGAGTCAATCGTATTCTTGAGGATATGCTTCGGTGTTGTATACTAGACTTTGGAGGCAGTTGGGAAAGGCATTTACCTTTGGTGGAGTTTGCCTACAACAACAGTTTTCAGGCCAGTATTGGGATGGCGCCGTACGAAGCTCTGTATGGCAGGAAGTGCAGGACTCCTGTATGCTGGTATGAAGTAGGGGAGCGTCAGTTGTTTGGTCCTGAGCTTGTGCAACTGACTTCTGAGAAGATTGATCTGATCAGGAAAAGGTTGGTGGAAGCTCAGAGCAGGCAGAAAAGCTATGCAGACAACCGGAGAAGGGACCTTGAGTTTGAGGTTGGTAACTTCGTCTTTCTGAAGGTATCACCCAGCAAAGGTGTGGTTCGTTTTGGCAAAGGCGGGAAGTTAGCCCCGAGGTTTATAGGCCCGTATAAGATATTGAAAAGGATCGGGAAAACTGCTTACCGGCTTGAGTTACCGGAAGAGTTGTCTCAGGTGCACAATGTCTTTCATGTGTCTATGCTGAGAGGTTATATTCCGGACCCGAGTCATCATTTGCCTGAAGTGCCGGAAGGTTTGCAGTTAGACCTGAATTACATCGAGTCTCCTGTTGAGATTGTTGACCGTAGGGAGAAAGTCTTGAGGAATAAGACGATACCGATGGTCAAGGTAGTCTGGAGAAACCACTTGGTTGAAGAGGCTACTTGGGAATCTGAGGAGAGGATGTTGAAGGACTATCCTGAGCTTTTTGCTTGATTGTATTTTTGTATCTTCTGTTTTGTTGTGTGTGTTGTATTTTTGTTTGTTTTCCTCGCTCTTGATTGTAGTTCCGGGGACGGAACTATTCTAAGGAGGGAGTGCTGTAATACCCTGATTTTTCAATAAATGAGAAATTATTTATTTTGCACGTGTTGTGCACGTGCAATATATTGTTGGATTATTTTATCATGGTGAGTATGTTTAAATATATTTTTCTCAAATTATTTTAGTACAAAAGCCTTCTTTAAAAGCCTTATTTGATTTAATTAAAAAGCCTTTTCTTAAAAAGCCCAAAAGCATTTTTATTTTTATTACTTTTATAAATTATTTTTGGCCCAAAAAGAAAGCCCATGAATTAATTTATTTTAATTAAACTTGTCATGTAGAAGACTTTTCTTAACAAAATTATTTTTTATACAATTTTAGAATGTACAAATTTGGCCTAGTTGCATGCACGTGCACTACACGTACACGTGCATTGCACACTCTATTTTTTGGGCCGGTAGCATTCTTTTTGGAGGGAGAGTTGAAATTTTGGGTGTGGAGAACATGGGGGTAGTTTCAAGGAGGTGGGTAGTTTTCCTAACTCCTACTTGAATCTAAGCCCTTCATTTTGCAACCACCAAGATGATCTTAGCCCTCCATTTCCCTCATTTTTTAGTATAAATACCCCCCTTTCTCATGGCTAATTTTCATATGCAAAGTGTAATTTCTAAAGCTATACTAATATATTGTGAGAGTTATAAAAAATAAGAGTTGTGTGGGTTGTATTGCTTGGAGTGGCCGGCACCATCAAGAGCATTCGGCTAGGAAGCTTTCGGCCAAGGAGGAGAAGTATTCGGCATTTGGTTGGAGGCTTGGAGTGGTGCATTCTTTTGGCTAGGAGGAGGTGTTCTCATCTACTTGATTGCTTTTGTTGTGTTTCTCTCCAATTGAGGTGGGTAAAATATTTCATGTTTCTAATATAGGGTTCATGCTAGTATATTGATGACACTATACATGGAAAATACCAATAAGAGACCACTTTAATTAAAAAGTTAGTATGTGAATGGTTTAGAATGGTGTGGTAAATTGTGTATGTAAATTGTTTGCATGAAATTATACCATATGAAGCACTTTCTATGATTATCTAGTTAATTGAACAATGATGCAATGTGACTAGCATGATGTGTGAAAGTCTTTTATTAATTACTTGCAAATTGTGTGGTTGAAACATGAAAATTGAGAAAGACATTAACACTATGGGAATTGAATAGAAAAGTATATTAAATACTTCGAATCCATGTGTAGAAGTGGCATGAATGAACCAAGGAATTGCTTGTTGTCATCATATTAGAAATGTACCAAAAATTAGAAATTGTTGAGTTTCACCTATTCATGTGCTATATGAATTCTTTTGCTAGTATGAGTATGGGAAAATCCAAAGTTGTATTGTGTTGTGAATGTAGAATAATAACCAGTAATTTATCATGAAAAACTTTGGGATAAAAGAGGGATTAGAAGAACAATCGATTATTTTCAATGTCGAAAAATAAAAGATTTGCTAGTTTTAATTAAAATAATTAATTTGGGTGGAGAAAAATGTGTTTTTAGTACAAAAATTTATTTTACAATTACTGTTTTGAAGATGGAATAAAGAAGCTTAAATCTGGAATTTTTCAGTAGTTTATTTGAAGGCAATGTGAATCAATTGTTGAACATCGAGTTAATTTCAAAACAAACAGTGGGAATATGAGTTAAATGGGTTTTAAGTCCACACTGTGACAACCTGAGCCAGTGGCTCAGGCGGTCGGTGGCGCTGTTCGGTTTCCCTGAGCGGTGTGGTTCGAATCCGGGTCTCACCAAAATTTTTTAAGTACTGTGTATATATGTATATATCAGCGAAGAGATGGCATATGTACTTAGCGCATCCTCTTCTAGTCGCTAGCACCGATCGGCCTATCGGCGGGTGCTCTGGCCTTCTTCTCTATTGTGCTGGGTTCGAATCTTTCCCCTAGCACTTAGGGAAAAATATTTTTTTTATGAGATTTTGATGTCCAAAAAATATAAGAAAAATATGGTAATTTTCATAAAAATACAAGGAATTTTATGGGATTGGTTTGGATATTATTTGAAGAAAATAAAATGTAGTTTGTGAACAAATGGCATATTAAAGCTATGGTTCTAAGACACATACTCATGGTTAGTTTCAAATTTATAAAGAGTTAATAAAATGATTATTAGAAAGTTTTTGACACAAAAGAATTTGTGGTGTGACATGATATTATAATCTTTACTTGAAGATATGGTGTAAATTATGAAGTACGAATGTATGTTTATAAGGTGCATGAGTCCATTGTATGATGATGGAGTTTAGAAACTTTGTTGATGAAATTGTTGGACTTGAATATGAATTTTGAGTTATAGTATTCACCATGGATTTGTGAACCAATGAAATTATGAATAAGAAAGAATATGAAATTGTGACATGAAAGTGGTTATGATTTAAAGATTGTGAAATGAAATTTGAAATAGAGTAGCTAAGTCTCCCCGGCATTGAGAAAGATGAATTGAATTGAAATTAGACCAAGGTTGGTCATGTTGAAACAAATGAATAAGTCCGGATGATGGAGAGGCTAACTCTAGTGATTATTTTGTTCATGATTTTTTATATAAAACTAAGGACTAATACATAGTGGAGATGTGATGAAAGTAGAAGAAAAACACGAGTATGAGGGCCAACGGATAGCGGTGTGAGAGCGATTCACAGGTTGCCTGCTTGATGCGTCAAGACAGTGCGTGGGCGCTACTCCGGAATTATCGTCCCGGTGGCGACGCTCGTGGGATGTTCGAGTGGCTATGGGTGGTGCCATTGTTCCATGGCGGAGGCTGAATTGTCCATAGGTTGCCTGCTCGATGCGTCGTGACAGTGCGTGGGATTCCCCTCCAGGCTGCCTGGACATGGGCTCATAGATCATAGGACATCTAAGACACTACCGTAGTTACAGTAGTAGTTAAGGCATAACGGGGGATTGAACCCTATCAAGATGAAGAACGAATAAGGGCTTGCCCTCGGACCTATGTAGTATGGGATGCATAGAATCCGAACAAGTGCGCATTAGTGTCATGTAATATAATTAACTGCATTAAGGACTAAGTGCACAATCACAACACGACATCAATAGGGTAGTCCCTTTAGTTTGAATGTGACAAGTTTGTGTTTGCTAAATATGAAATGTTAAGTTATACTATTTCCGGCAAGCGAGGACGGCCGTGTATAATGATCGTCGGTTGAATAAACTGACGTACCCACAGTCTAACATGCAGGTAAATGTCATGCTAAAGATTAAAGAGGATTTGGATGCTTAAAGATTTTATCAAGCTGTTGTACTTGTATTTAATTGTTGTATTTTACTTCCGCTGTGCAAAAGAAAGATGTAATTATGATGAAATCTCTGATGTATGATGAAAAGTTTTAATTTCCCTGTAAAAGTGTACTAAGAAAGTGAAAAGATCCTGTAGAACATCTCGAATTCAGTGTATTTGGGATTCGGGGCGTTACAACACGTTTCCATATTTTCCACTACTAGATCTTCCCTTAAGAAACCCCGGCTTGATGACTTTTATTATGGTTTTCAACAGACATGATAGCGTATGAAATACTGTCAAACTAACATGGTATAATCAGTATTAGGGTCAGAGAAACAAATAAACTTGCATAGATGATATACGGTCACATAAACGAGCAAGACAGTGTTTGTTCATATTCAGGACAGCATGACAGTACAGTACTAAAATAGTGATTCCCGTTACTAAAGAAATCCAAATCTGAATCCGTCAAAGAATCTGAAAAATAGACTTCCACATGAATCCAGCGATTATATATAAGCCATGTAGTACTTCACAAAATCATAACTCAAAACTGATTTGAATCCAAAAAATACGTTCAGCCAGAAATCAGTAAATCGAATTCAAAGTAAAGAAAATAGCATCAAAACACCTCAAATAAATCCAAGAAAAATCTGGGGTAATCCCCTATATGTCTAATATCAGAATATAAAGTCTCATAATATTCCAGTAATATTAGGTTAGCCAACAAAAATCAGAAAATATCAAGAAATGATAGTTTGGCAAATCTGAAATTCCCAACACTGCTGTACGAAAACTATAATATCTCGAAAACTGTGAAACGAAATCCAAATCTGCCAAAGGGAGATGAAAATAGACAAAATAAGCTAACTTTCATATTTCATAAATATTTTCCATGTATTAAAAGTAAATAGGGTGAAAATACGATTCTTTACAGAACAGCGAGCAAAATACAACAAGTATAGATTTTTTCTTGAAAACAAAACCAACATAAACCACACGAAACCTGTTCCAATCACAATCAAACATGGTATAGAGTCTACTAAGTTTCCAAACATCAAGAAATAGGGTATATAACATATTCACAACCATCATATCACATGGATCTCATCAAACACATAATTTCACCTAATTATCTCAAATATATGAATAGATCAAAAACAGTTAAACCTAGTTGTTTTCATGTCGATTTTTGTGTCGTGAGGCAACTATGGTCAATAGCACTATAGAGATAAAACCCATCAAAGATAAAACACACACAAGTTGTTTCTAGAACCCAACTACACTATAAGCGGTATTTTTTGACTTGTATCATACAAAGGAATTTAAGTAAAAGTTACTTGCCTTAAACGATGATGAAACGAACACCAAGAATAACGGGAACAGATTCCCGGCCAACGAAGACAATGATCGAACGAATCCCACGAACAAAACCACTAACCAAAGCAATCACAAACCAACGACCACGAAAACAACTCGTGCAAACTCCGTGCACGTGCAACTCAAGCAACGGAGAGAGGAGGGTCGGGAACTCGGTGACGATGACGACTGCAGCTACCGCAGTCGGCGAGGGACGACCGGAGGGACGACGGCGGCGGTGCTGGCCTTGGCTGGCATCGCTGCTGCTACTTATGGCACACAGAACAGTGGCAGAGAGAGGGAGAGAACGACGGAGAGAGAGATGGGGAGATGAGGGTGCTCAGTGCAGGGGGTGATCGGCTATGAGGGTGCGGTAGGGAGGTGGCGCCAGGGCAGTGGAGCAATGGGTTTCGAGATGGAGTAATGGTTGAAGGTAGGGGATGAAGTCTTGGGGTTTCGGGGTTTGAACAGAGTTAGGGTTTTCGGTAGTAGGGTTTTGGGGGTTGGAGGTTTGCACAATAGGGAGGTTAATAGGAGGCTAGGGTTTTCGGTAGGGGAAGAGATAGAAGAGATGGGTTTTTATAGGGTAGAGATATTAGGGTTTAGGAGATATTGGGCATTGGGTAATTGAGTTGTTTAGGAGTAGTAATAGGATTTGTTCAATTAGGGGTTGATTAGGATCAAATTGTATAGGACTCAAATTAGGATTGTAGGTTAATTTGGCCTTGGTAATCAATTAGGGATCAAAAAGCAATAGGATTAGAAATAGGGTAACCAACCAAAACACCATGAACACCCAAGAGCAAAATAAAAAGAACAATAATCCAATAAAGAGAAAAGAACAACAATTGATGAAGAACGAAGCAAAAGACGAACAAATCAACACAAAGAGCTCAAAATCAAACAAAAATAAATATATATTGAAACAACTCCAATATACGGTCCAAGGAAAATACAAGAGAGTACAAATACCCAAGAAGAGAAAAAACACACAAAAAATATGAAAAACGAAAAATAGGGGTTACAATCCTACCCACCTAACAAAAAGAATTTCGCCCTCGAAATTCAAAAAGAAGATACATAGGGTAACCCCAAAAGAAAAGAAACAAAACAAAACAAAAACCTACTCAAACAAATGAGGAAACTTCTGCTAAATCTCCTCCTCCAGCTCCCGAGTCAACTCACTGGGCGAGTGAGGATGCCAAGCAACACGAACCAGCATGAGGACCTTGTTCTTAAGCACTTTCTCCCGCCGATTCACAACAGCAACTGGTGGAATCTCACAAGTCAAATCCGGCCGCACGATCAACTCAAAGTAGTCGATCACGTGGCTCTCATCGCGGATAAATCTCCTGAGTTGTGAGACATGGAAAACATCGTGCACTTCTGATAAGGCTAGCGGCAAAGCAAGACGATAGGCCACCCTGCCTACTCACTTCAAAATCTCAAACGATCCAATAAACTTAGGGCTAAGCTTGCCCTCACTACCAAACCGAATGACACCGCGCCACGGCGATACCTTAAGGAAAACATGGTCACCAACAACATACTCCAAGTCCCTCCGATGGACATCAGCCCATCTCCTCTGCTTATCCTGAGCTGCCTTAAGATGCTTTATGATTTGAGTCACAGCATCAACTGTCCTGGTGATCAACTCCGGACCCAACAACTGCCTCTCACCAATGTCATCCCAGCACATTGGTGATCTGCATTTAAGTCCATAAAGTGCCTCGAACGGTGTAACTTTAAGACTGGCCTGAAAGCTGTTATTGTACGAGAACTCTACGAGATGGAAATGGTCCTCCCAAGATCCACCGAACTGCAACATACAGGATCGCAACATGTCCTCAAGAATCCAAATAGTCCGCTCTGACTGTCCATCAGTCTGGGGATGAAAAGCTATACGGTACTTCAACTTACTCCCCAAACTAGCCTGAAGACTCTCCCAAAACTGATATCTGAATCTCGTATCCCTGTCGGATATAATACTGATTAGAACCCCATAAAGCCTGACAATCTCTTGCATGTAATTCTTAGGTAGGCTCTCAGTAGACTGACCGACACGAAAAGGAATGAAGTGAGTATTCTTCATCAAACGGTCGACAATCACCCAAATAGCATTGTGACCCTTAGAACTCCTCGACAAAGCGGTCACAAAATCCATGGTGATATGTTCCCACTTCCACTCCGGAATAGGAAGCGGTTGAAGAAGTCCAGCAGTTCTTTGATGCTCTACCTTAACCTGCTGACAGACCAAACACTGAGCAACAAACCGAGCTATAGCCCTTTACATACCATGACACCAGAAATGAAACTTCAAATCTCGATACATCTTAGTACTGTCAGGATGGATAGAATATGAGGACTGATGAGCTTCCTCAAGCAACCTCTGACGAACTTCACCCCTAGGGACACACAACCGGGAACCAAAACAAAGCGAACCATCGGCATGAATAACCATGTCCATTCTGGACCAAGACTCAACCTCAGCTCAAAAACCCTACAACTGCGCATCACCAGCCTGAGCCTCCTTGATCTGATCAACAAGAGAAGACTGAAGTAGGAGCGCAAGACAACTCCGACCAGAACTCAGCAACAAAACCTCCAAATCCAACCTCCTCATCTTCTCATTGAGATCACTCTGCTGAGTAAGAAACATAACTGCCGGTCTCCTGCTCAAAGCATCTGGCAGCAAGTTTACTTTACCAGGATGGTATTGCAAACTGATGTCATAATCGGCCATAAGCTCCAATCATTGCCTTTGCCTCATGTTTAATTCCTTCTTGGTGAAAACGTACTTGAGACTTTTGTAGTCTGTAAAGATCTGCGGTTTCCAAGTAAATAATGTCTCCACAACTTCAAAGCATAGATTACTGCCACTAACTCCAAGTCATGAGTAGGATAGTTCTTTTCATGCAGCCTCAACTGCCTCGATGCATGCACAACGATATGGCCCTTCTGCATAAGAACTGCTCCAAGACCCTTACCAGAAGCATCGCATTGAATTACAAATCCGCCTGAACCATCTGGAATATTCAACACAGGCACTGAAGTTAATCTGTTCTTCAACTCAACAAAAGCCTCATTGCACTCACCAGACCAACAAAACTTTTGATCCTTTCCTGTCAGTTTAGTTAACGGTCCTGTAATCTTCGAAAAATCTTGAACGAATTTCTGATAATAGCCCGCAAGACCAAGAAAACTCCGAACATCGGAAACTGACTTAGGAATAGGCCAATCCTTCACAGCTTCAACCTTGGCTGGATCCACAGAAAGACCATCGCCAGAAATAATGTGCCCCAAGAAAGAAATCTTGTCAAGCCAAAACTCGCACTTGCTGAGTTTTCCATAAAGCTGATTCTCTCTCAAAATCTGCAGAACCAATCTAAGATGCTCGGCATGATCTTCCCAATTTCGAGAATATACCAGAATATCATCAATGAAGACCACCATATATCTATCCAAGAACTGAGAGAAGACCCAGTTCATAAGACTCATGAATACAGCTGACGCATTAGTGACCCCAAACGGCATCATAAGATACTCATAGTACCCGTATCCAGTCTTGAATGCAGTCTTCTGTATATCAGCAGCCTTCACCTTGACATGGTTATACCCACAACAAAGATCCAACTTCGAGAAAATAGCAGTCCCACTCAACTGGTCGAACAAATTATCGATCCCAGGCAAAGTATACCGGTTCTTCACAGTAACACTGTTTACTTCCCGATAATCCACACACAGTCGACAACTACCATCCTTCTTGTGACAAAAGGGACTGGAGCACCCCAAGGAGAAACACTTGGTCTGATGAATCCCAAATCAAGAAGCTCATGAATCTGCACCTTAAGCTTTACTAGCTCAACTGGTACCATCCTGTAGGGACTCTTCGATATCGGCGCCGTACTAGGCTGAACATCAATACCGAACTCCACTTTCTTATGAGGGGGTAAACCAGGCAAATCATCTGGAAAAACATCCAAGAAATCCCGAACTACTAGAGGCGCAGCCTCACAGCTTGAGTCCAATTCCAACGCACAATCCACCTGTACAACTGCAGTCTTTGCTCGGCCAAGGAAAGACTCCCCGGCATGGAACTCAAATTCTGCTCGATCTAGAATTCTGAAAACAACTTTCTTGGTACGGTAATCAATAATGACATGGGCTTCACCCAACCAATCCATACCTAGAATAACGTCGAATCCGGAATTTCCAATTATAATCAAGTTGGCTTTAAAATCTGCATTCCCAATAACAACGGAACATTTCCTGCACTCACAAGAACAAATGACAACACCACCACCTGTCAAAATATTCCAAGCCACAGACATGTTACTGCAATCCAACTGATGGCGAGCGACAAATCGTGAGGAGACAAAAGAATGGGTTGCCCCAGAATCAAAGAGAACACGAGCAGAAAAAGAGCAAACAAGGACAACACCTAAGGGAGCAAAAGACATGGAGAAAGAAAAAGCAGACAATCAAGGGTAAGGAAAACAACAATGCAGAAAGATAACGGAAAGAAAGCAAAACAAGACCAAAAGAAAGAAACAACGATAAAGAAAAACAACAACAACAAAACAAAAGCAAAAAGATACCTGCCACAACTCCTTCACCCGTTTCAGCATCTACAGCAGTCAAATTGAAAGCCTGACCTCTTCTCGGAACAACGGTCTTCTGACCGACAATCTGATGCTGAGGAGGAAGCGGAGGTCTAACTGGAGCATGAGCTGGGCCTGCTTACTGAACAGGATCCTTGGCTGGAAGAGCCACCTGCTGCTGCTGCGGAGAATCGCGTACTGAATGATCAGCGGCGCCAAACCAAAAGCACTGGCAGTTGGCGTGCCAACAATTCTGACGCACATGCCCAGACATCTGACAAAAGCCGCAAAAACCACCCTTCTGGAAACTAGCAGAAGGATACAGAGTTGCCCTGACCGGATGGGTTGGGACAGGCCTCCAACAGGACCAGCAGAAGGCCTAGCAGTAGGATGCGGAATAGTCCGCTGAGAAGGAACCAAACCACCACGAGCCTGCTCATGAGCTCGAGCTGCCTCAAGAGCTTCAGCATAAGTACACAAATGGAGAGAGACAAGATGCCTCTTGATATCCTGCTCAAGCCCATTTGTGAATCTACGAGCCCTATCCTCTTTGGTAGCCATAAGAACGGCAGCGAAGCGACTAAGTCTAGTAAACTCAGCTGCGTACTCATCCACTGACCTGGAACCCTATTTCAAGAAGTCCATGTTACAACATTGTTTGAATAATTATATAAAAAAATTCCAAAATAGAATAATGACAACCTGTTCTTGGGCCAGGAATTGTTGTTCCATCTCAACTCGAGTACTTCTGGAGAAGAACTTCTCCAAGAATCTCTGAGTGAAAGTAGTCCAGGCAATAGGCTTCTCAAGTCGCTCGGACTAGGCCATCCACCAAATGTGAGCCAAATCTACCAGCTAAATGGAAATAACGTCCACCTTATCAGCCTCGGCAACACGTGCCACCAAGAGCAAGCACTTGGTCCGGATCAACCACTGTTCAGCCTCCAAAGACGTCTTAGTGCCGGAAAAACGGTCGGAATGCAGCCTCATAAAATTCGTAACTATTCCTGGACGAGGCGGAAGATTTGCCTGCACAAGCACAATAGGAGGCAGAACCCGGGCAGCTTCAAGAGAAGCCATCACTAGATCACTGTGGTTTTGCTGCTGATTGATCAACCGCTCAAGCACAGCAGTGACAGCCTCAACCAGATCAGGCTGAGAAGAATTTCCACGAGCCATAGCTGCACAAAAACCAAAACAATTAGCATCCAGAATCAAAGTTGATAATAATTCATTTACATATGCATGGTTGGTGAAATATTAAGCCGATCTCAGTTCGAGCCAAGCTTGTCTAATATATTAAGCAACTAATACATCAGCCAAACCTGGGCTCTGTTACCACTAAAAGCCTTGTCACGTCCCGCTTCCCAAAAATAATACGAAATACGGATAGCGACTCAACCCAGCGAATGATTTGCATCATCCATAAGCTATTCAGGAATCTTTACAACATCTCACAACAGAATCAGAGTCGGAAGCAAAAGAGTCAACCACACATGCAATAGCTTAATTAATAAACCAACAGAATTTACTTGAAACAAAATGTATTAATCTCAGATAAATCAGAATCTGGACAATACAAAATCCTGGGTCACATTGCCCAAAATACAAAGTAATCATCCAAGTACTCAAAATACATTATTCAAAGCAACAATAATAGCAATACTAATAAGCAAGAAATCCAACACTAATATCTCATTTCGCCAATGCCGTCGAGCAGCTGATGTAACCCCTGTTTTTTGTTTTGTGTATTTTTGAGTGTATTTTTCGTTTTGGTATATTTTCTCTGTTGTATCCCTCCTGTATTTCTTTTGACCGTATATTGGTGTTGTGCTAATCTAGCTACCTAAATAAATAGACTAACTAGACACAAATTATAAAACCTCGCAAGTGCATGAATCGTTTATAGAATCGTAGTAATAGCAAGGGTCGATCCCACAGAGATTGTAGACTTCAACTTACTAATCAATAAAACTAATAATAAAAATGAATAAGAGTTGTTATAATATTCTAAAAGAACTAAAAGATTAAAACTAAGATGAGAGGTGTTGAATCACAAATATCTCTTGAATAGTTGGGTTGTTGATCTCCACCAATAGTTAGTAATGCTAAGTTGCCTTCTGAATTTACTTCTAATTACTCATGTTTGTTCACTTCAAGGGCATGGTATCTACTCCTTAAAGTATTGTTTCCCTAAGCCAAGAATTAGGCATGGTATCTACTCTAATTCGTTTCTTCCCCTAGGTATTTTAGCATGGTATCTACTAAGTTATACTTAACAAAAGCATAAGCACAGTGGAAACGAACAAACACTTAAAGTTCTAGAAATTGGTATCAGATCTAGATCCTTTAAGTTGATTGAACCAAGAATCCTAAAGATTCCCTTGTTACAAGTTACGAGCACGAGATACGGATCGTCTCAATATGCTCATATAACAGATTCAGATTTCTAACTCACAAACTTGATGATATCAGATTCTGTATGGCAGTCGACTGGCTCTCACCTTCAGTCGACTGTACTTATAACTCCTGAACAAGTTTGACTGTTATCAATCTATATCAATTCAATTAGATTCAATCAATAAGTAAAATAGAAGGATTCAAAAGAACATAGCACTACATAACTACGGCTTCGATCTACCCAACTATGAAATTAGTTCCACATAATTATACTTTTATTGCTTAACAAGTTCAAATACATGATCAACATCACAGAATAAAGAGAGAAGAAATAAACTAATGGATTCCGGCAATAGAGTCAACTGGCTGTCACACAGTCGACTGCCTTCGAGTACTGGTTCTCCTCTTCCCTTTCTTCGACGATGATGGAATGAAGCACTGGTTGCTTGTTCAGGAACTTGGTGATTTAGTTGCTTCCAAGAGATAGATCGCCCCCCTGAATAATGCTTCGTTTCTGATATTTATAGAACACGGCTGAGAATTAGGGTTTCCCCTTTTTCAGGAAAAATCCTTCTTTATTTTATTTGGCGATTTATGTCTTTCTCTTTTCTTCTTCCTTTCCTTATCTGTTCACCACGTGCTCTTGCCAATTTCCAGTCTCTAGATTTGATTCGTTGCCTAAGATCTGGATTTAAATAGATTTGAAATTAGATTTGGGTGAATCTTCGAATATCTTATCTGTTTACTCCGCCGCAGACCAGTCGACTTATCTTCGAACCAGTCGACTGAGTCGAGACTCCTGAAGATTTCATAATTGTTCAGACCAGTCGACTGTCTTTTGGGAGTGAGTCGACTGTGTCGAGAGTTGTGGAAAATCAGCTTCTCTTGTCCAGTCGCCTGTGTTGGGGACCAGTCGACTGATCCTCTGCAGTTTGCTGTGTATTATCCTTGAAGTCCTAAATCTGCTTCGTTTTTCTGTTATTAGCTGTTTCCTATGGAAAAAAGAAAATAGGAGTTAAATACCACATATAGAGCTTTTAAATGTCTAGTTATAACAAGATTATTGCTCTAGAAAGTGAATAATATTGTGTTCATCAATTGGTTTTATTTTCAATAAATTCTTTTTGTTACTTTTTTTGTCATCTTTATGTTTCGAATTTTTGATCCTGTTGTCTCTTGTGTTCGCCTCCATTTGATCGAGCCATTACTTGTGATCCACTTTATTTTAATTATTGTGCCCTATTTTTATTTCCCTATTTTTCTACTGTCTCATTTTTTTTTTATCACCATATATTTAACAATTCCCTAATACTCATTTTCTTACATCCTTAATTACTTTTTAATATCATTTTTAATCCTATAATTTACTACCCAACCCACTTAACAAAACCCACCTATTATATAAATTCACCCACCTCAGATCGTAGTATTAAACCATGCCTTATTAAAATTCCCCAGAATCCTTATGAGCCATTTTACCCATTCATTAATCACCTATTAAAATCCCTCATTACTTTCCTTATACACATCCCACCCAAATTCTTACCTGTTTTACTCACCTACCTAATACAAATCCACATACCTTAATTATTTTTTTGCCTTATTTACTTTTACCGAACCCAAGTGCAGTTCCTCAACCCGTGCATGCATTACCCTTACCCGTTATCTTGCTGTGTGCCGCCTCCCTATTGCAACCAAACCCTATATCTCCCATATATATATTTATCACCTTCCCAATGTTGTGTAATTTCTCTTAGCCGTCACCAGTATTTTTCTTCGGTTCTCACTCTCTCTCGATTGATCTCTCTCGCTCTCTTGTTACTTCACGCGTGCAAGTGGGTTTGTGCGTGTGTGACTCGTGATTTGCTTTGGATCGTGGATTTTTGTTCGTGGATTTTGTTCGTTGTCGGGATCCATTCTCGTTATTCTTGGTGTTCTTTGTTTTCGTCTTCAGCTAAGGAAAGTAACTTCTACTCAAATTCCTTTGTATGATACAAGTCAAAAATACCGCTTGTAGTGTGGTTGGGTTCTAGAGACATTTCGTGTGTGAATCCCTTGTTGATATTGTCTCTATAGTGATTTGACCATAGTTGCCTCACGAAACAATATTGACATTAATTAACTTAGGTTTCGCCGGATCTTGATTTGATCATGTATGTGAGACTTCTTGTGAGAATCTGGGTATTTGATGAGAACCATGTGATAGGCTTGCCTTGGATATGTTAATTACCCCATTTCATGTTGTTTGGACACTTGGTAGACTCGATTTCAAGTTTGGTTGTGTTTGGATCAAGTTTCGTTGAATCTATGTTGATTTTGGTTTTTGATTACTGTCTTGATCAGTAATTTAGACTATATTAAGATCAGAATCTTAATTTTAGTATAAAACATGAGTTTTAGAGAAATTCGTCTGCTTTCCAACCCCTCTGATCTTGGTTGATTTCGTTTTCGTATGCGTGAGATATGACTGTTTTACTACAGAGATGTATATCTTTTCCAGATTTCGTTTTTCGATGATTTTGATGAATAAATTATTTTGATACTGATGCTACATATATTATTTTGATCCAAAACTTTGGTCAGTATATCTTTATCTAGTTAGGGGTTACTCAGAATTTTGGGGATTTTATTGATGAGTTTTATATGCCGTTTCATGCTTGTTTATAAAGATGGTGCTTGTTGTATTTTGCTCGCTGTTCAGTAAATAATCATATTTTCACCTTATTTCCCTCTACTGTATGAAAAATGCTTGTGAAATATGAAAGTTAAAATATTTTGTCTATTTTCATCTCCCTTTGGCGGATTTGGATTTCATCTCACTAGTTGCGAGATATTATAGTTTTCGTACAGCAGTGTTGGGAATTCTAGATTTGCTAAACTAGAATTTATCGATGTTTTCTGATTTTTGATGACTGATCTAATTTTGCTGGAAAATTCTGAAACTTTATATTCTGATACTAGACAGATAGGAAAATACCCCAGATTTTTTGTAGATTTGTTTAATGTATTTTCATGCTGTTGTCCTGCTCTTGAACTCGATTTCTTGATTTCTGGCTGAACATATTTTCTGCATTCAAATCAGCTTTGAACTATATTTTTGTGAATTACTATGTGACTTATTTGTATTCGGTGGATTGGGTTAGGAGTCTATTTTCTAGACGTTTTGATGGATTTAGGTTTGCATTTTTGGAACACTAGGAATTTTGGTTTTACTAAAGTTTGGTCTTGCTGTCCTGAACATGAGATTTTGTTATTTTGTCCCTGTATAAGTTATCTTACACCCGTATATGTTTATCATGCAACTTGAACTTGTTAGTTGATCATACCATGATATACTTGCTTGTTTCGTGACACATAGATGCTTATTTGACATTAATAATAAATTAACCAAGCCGGGGTTTTAAAGGGACAGATCTAATAGTGGATAATTTAGAAATATATACTCGGAAGAGAATCTATTGATTCTATGTGATACTTGGCTTGATACTTGAGATACTTGAGACTTGGCTAGATACTTGATATTTGAGGCTTGATATTTTACTTGAGGCTTGATATTTCACTACTTGATACTTGAGGCTTGTTTACTTGATACTTGAGACTTGATTCTTGAGCCTTGTCCCTAAATATACTGTCCTTTATGGTCCACTATGAAATCTAAAACGAAACTGCATTGACTGTAACAACCATTTGATAAAAGGATGGCACATGAAGTGTTACCTAGATAGTAATAATTACAAGATTTAATATACGACACTTGAATATGGTACATGCTTACTTGACACTTGATTACATGATACATGAGACATGATGCTTGAACATGATACTTGACACTTGTACTTGGCTACTTGACACTTGTTACCTGTTACTTGATTTCGTGATACATAACTCTTGATACTTGACACTTGTTTACCTGATACTTGTTCACTTGACACATTATCCATGCCACTTATACTTGTTCATTTGCCATGCTAGTTGTTATATTTGGATATCATGCATATACCATGCTGCTAGTTAGTTGTTCCCCATATACTTGTATCCTGCATTACAAGCGGCCCATAACTTGCAATTGACGGGTACTTGTTTTTTCTTTTTCTCTTCCCTGCAATTGTTGAATTGCAGATTTTGGAGAACAGGTTCCAGATGGTATTGGTAACATAAAGTATTAGTGCTGGATTTTATTATTATTATTTCTTGTAGCTTGCTTGAATAATATTGTATTTTGATACTTGGATATGTATTTGTGTTTGGGCAATGTGACCCAGGATTCTGTTGACTTATTCAGACCATGACTATTTGAAATTTATATATTTAGTTTCAAGTATTCTTGTTGGTGTTTTGGTTCATATGTGCATGTGGTTAATTCTTTTGCTTCCGACTCTGATTATTTCGTGAGATATTGTAAAGATTCTTGAACAGCTTATGGATGATAAAAATCATTCACTGGAGTTTTGTCGCGTATCTGTATTCCATATTCTTTTCGGGA
Organism: Hemerocallis citrina; assembly: GCA_017893485.1. NCBI lineage: Eukaryota > Viridiplantae > Streptophyta > Magnoliopsida > Asparagales > Asphodelaceae > Hemerocallis > Hemerocallis citrina. Next base: position 334,480,846 of record CM030358.1, read on the forward strand.
AGCAGGACGTGACAGGGTTTTTAGTGGTATCAGAGTCCAGGTTTGGCTAATGTATTAGTTGCCTAATATATTAGACAAGCTTGGCTCGAACTGGGATCTGCTCAATATTTCACCAACCATGTATGCATAAATGAATTATTATTATCAACATTGATCTGGATGCTAACATTTTTTCGTTTTATGCAGATTATGGCTCGTAGAGGTCCTTCTCATATTCCGGGTGATCATCCTGAGCTTGAGGCTATCACTGCGGTACTTGAACGCTTAATTAATCAGCAACAGAACCATAGTGATTTGATGATGGTTGCTTTGGATGTAACAACCCGAAAAATAGCATATAGCTATTTTGCATCGTAATGTGTGCCCAATTGAAAATTTGCACGCGAGTATGTATTTTTCTGATAACAAATATTTTAATTGAGGAATATCAGTTATTGTCTACTTTATTAAATTATTTTATACAGATTATTACAAAGTAGTTTTAATGTATTTTGTATTGTTGGGATTATTAAAGTAGAGAGTTGGGTTTTATTTGAAATGTATTGAGATTTGGGGGCTTATATGCAATACTCCTTTACATTATTTATTTAATTATTACTATTTACAAAAAAAACCCTTCCTTCTCCTTCTCCTTCTTCCTTCTCTTTTCTTCTTCCCATCCAGTTCCACCCCAACCCAGAAAACACCCCCCCCCGGTTCCCCCACTCCCTCCCCCTACTTCTTCCTCCTCCCGTTCACTCCCAACCAAGAAAACCCAACTCCTTCTCCCTTTCCATCTTCTTCTCCCTTCCGGGTTCGATGCCGGCCCCATGGAAACCCCCCGACCTCCTATCCCTTCCTCCCTTCTCTGTTCACTTCCAGCTGAGATCGAAAGAAACCCTGACCCCCATTTCCCTCTTCCTCCTTCTCCTTCCTTCCGTTCCCATCCCGATCGAAGAAACCCAGAACCCATTCGGCGAACGATTACCCCTCTCAAATCCCCACTGATCCTTCATCGATTCCAAATTAAGTTGAGGGGTAGGCTAAGTGAGGGATTCTCTACATGGTGGTAGCATCGGATTTTCGAATGGATTCGGGAAGGTAAAACCCTAATTATTTTATTGTATAAAATTTAGTTGGATTAATTTTTATTGAGTAGGAATATTAGGGTAGAGAGATTTAGAGATGTTGGAAGTGGTAGATGTGAGAAATTAGTGGATTGTTAGAGAGATTGCAAGTTGTTAGTAAAATACGGCTTTGGGTTTGTAAAAGAGAATTATATGGATATGAATTAATTCTCGTATAGTAATAGAAATTGAAGTTGGGCTATTAGAATATTTTGGGGACGATTTTAGTAATTAATTGGGGATGAAAATACCGTAGGCATTAGATTATCACGTGCATCGCACGTGTATATCCCAAGTGTTCAATAAACGCTTGTGTGATATTTGGGATAGTGTTATTAGCTTTTATGTTTGGTTTGAATTATTTGGGTTTAATTGCTTTGAAATTGATGATAGGATATAATTGCGACCTTGGATGCGAGGTGGCACGGCGCTTTGGATCTTCGCAAATTAAGTGAGTATTAATTTATCTTTGTATTTTGTGATTTAAGAAACATGTGGTGAGTTGAATTATTTATATATTTTTGCGGTTGAGAAATATGTGAGTATTAATTTATTTACATATTTTGTGTGTTAAGGAATATGGTGAGTTAACTTATTTATATATTTTTGTGGTTTGAAGAATATGTGAGTGTTAATTTATTTATGTATTTTGTGGTTTAAAGAAATAAGTAAGTATCGTTTTATTTACGTATTTGTGGGTTTAAGAAATATGTGAGTACTAATTTATTTATATGTATTTTGTGGTTGAGAAATATGTGAGTATGATGTATCTACTTATATTTTATGTTGTGGCCGAATTTTATGGCTTTTTGATATACTTCGTAGAAGTTATGTTAAAGATTGATTTTGAGGGAAAATACAGATTTTTATGGGCCCGAAAATAGGTTTTTGTGATATTTGGTGAAGTTAACTATTTTGAGTATATAAAACCGATATAAGTGATTAGTTATGTATGTGGGGATTCTCTACTTTCAAATTAGTTGTTTGCTCTCCTTATTTGTTTATGTATATGTAGAAAGAACCATCTTTAGGGTTACTACTTGTGTAGGTGAAGAAAAGAACCCATCTTTTAGGTGTGAGTTGTTGTAGGTTGAGAAAGAACCCATTTTGAGGGTTGAGTAAATTGTGGATGCTAAAAGAATCCATCTTTTGGGTATGAGTTGTTGTAGGTTGAGAAAGAACCCATTTTGAGGGTTGAGTAAATTGTGGACGCTAAAAGAACCCAACTTGATGTTATGTTAGTTGTAGTATGATAAAGAAACAATCTTTTGATGTTGTCAGTTGTAGGATGTTTAAAGATCACACTTTTATGTTGATTACTTGTTGTAGGTTGAGAAAGAACCCATTCCTATGGCTATATTATTTATGTATGCGAAAAAGAACCCATTTTAGTTGTTAGTAGTGGTGAGTAAAAAGAACACATCCTATGGATTTGGATTGTTGTAGAGAAAGAACCCACGCTTGTGATATAGTAAGAATCCATGGTTAAGTTGTAGTAGAACATCATGCTTGAGTTGTGTGAAGAACCCATTCATGCCTATGTGGCATTCCAGTAAAACCTACCATGCTTGAGTTGATTTTAGAAAGATAGCATGCTTGATTTGTGTGAAGAACCCATTCATGCCTATGTGGCATTCCAGTAAAACCTACCATGCTTGAGTTGATTTTAGAAAGATAGCATGCTTGAGTTGTGTGAAGAACCCATTCATGCCTATGTGGCATTCCAGTAAAACCTACCATGCTTGAGTTGATTTTAGAAAGATAGCATGCTTGAGTTGTTGTAGCTTGATTATAGCGAGAAACCCATGCTTAAGTTGATTATAGTAGATTCTTCTGTTACTTCTAATTATAGAAGATCAAGTTTGCTAGTAAGTACAGTTGGTTGCTTCTAGGTTTGATTACCTGTATGTGGTTTTACTTGTACGTGGCTCGACTAACCCGTATGTAGCTGTGGGTCTCATACGCAGCGTATTTGGCTCGTATGTAGTTGTCGTCTCATACACGGCTCGACTGGCCCGTATGTAGATGTTGGTCTCATACGTGGCTTATTTGGCTCGTATGTATGTTGTTGTCTCATACGCGGCTCGACTGGCCCGTATGTAGCTGTTGGTCCCATACGTAGCTGTTTAGCTCGTATGTGTTTTTGGTTACTCGTATGTAGCTTCTTAGCTAATACGCAGTTTGTTGTGCTCATTTAGGGCGATATCATTGCCCTAGGGCTATTGACCATTAAGATGTGTGTTTAGCTTAATCCTAAGGGACTGTGGACGAGTCACTTCGCGGGTGTCGTCAGATCTTAACCGTTGGTTGATTGCGGACCGGAGTGTGACGAAATCCAAGTTCAGAGTAGTAGCATGCGAATGCGTTCGTATTGTTGGGGTCTTGGATCGATGGGCCAGGAACCAGATCCTGAGGGGTTCCGGTAAGTCTGGGTTAAGCAGCCTAGTAGAGTTGTCTTGCAAAGTCTAATTTAAGGCCTAACATGTTGTGTTTATAATATTGTCATCCCTAGGATTATTCGGGTCAGGGACATCATTAGGGTAGTGACTTATAAAGATCATTTACTTAACCATTTTGCCAGAAAGAGAGGAGTTGGTAGTAGGGGGCATCTTATGACCAACTCGTCCTTTGGGCCGACCTTAGGTGGTGTTATTGGGTTGTACCTTCCCGTCAAAGAGATACGTACGGTGTCTTCTCACGAGTTGGGAGCACGGGTTGCGTATCTCACACTGTTAATTCCTGAAGTGCCATGATAAGGCGGGCGGAGCTAGGGGATGGACCCCGGAACTCCGTCGGGTCCTTGGCCAGGGAGAGCGAACAGGCCATAGATCACGGTCTATGATGAGTGACACAGGATAGGCTTTATGCTATCCTGCGCTCGGGAGACCCTGTGTTCGTCTGGTTTTTGAGTGAGATCCGGTGCGCCGGGTAGTAGTGGCAAACATAGACACCATGAGCGTACTGCATTGGTGGGACTTGACCACGTCTACAACCTCATCAGTCATGTAGTATTGTCAGGAACAGGTTGTGTACAATTAGAAATTCATAATGCGGGTTCAAATCCCTATATATGGAGAAACGGCTTGAGATGGGGCGCATGTAGTATGGGATGCATACTGTTCCGGAGACTTGCTTGCATTAGAATAAGAGCATCATTGTATTGGTAATCTTGCATTAGAGTTTAAGTCATAACGTACACTGGCACAAATTATATGTACACGTGTCTTTTCCATTCGAGATGAATTGCGAGTGCGATAGTGAAAGTAAATTAATAACCAAGCTATCGGCTTGGGATGTGATGTGATATTACCCAAGTTCGGCTTGGGGGTGCGGTGATATGTTATTACCCAAACTATGGTTGGGTTATGGAGTATATTGCGATGGAATACAAGTAAATGGTAATGTGCAGTGAGATGTTAGGTTGGACATGAATGAATGTGATAGTATGAGAATGAATGCATATATCTATGGTGTGATACGTGATATAAGGAAATAAAATCAATATTTGTATTATGAGAGTGGTTATTCAAATGATTACTAAATATAAGTATGTTATGAGCGGGCATGGATATACATACAGGTGATGACTCAGAGAGTAATTAATGTGAAATCTCATTTATGATGTTTACATATTCAGATGTCGAGTAAGATTTGTTTATCTTGAAAATTGTGAGTTCATTATGTTTTTACTTGTAAGTTTAATTTATTTACTTATTTAATAAATTATACTCACACCAGAAATGGCTAATCCTTTAGTGTTTGGGGGTTAGGGAGTCCCTGGACTACCCTAGGTCCCTACTGTTATAGGTCCTCAGCAGTGCAGAGGTGAGGTGTAGGTACAGGTTTCTGTGGAGTAGAGCTCCAGTTTACGTTTGTTCTTATGGTTTTATTGTAAATAGTAAAGGTTTTATGCTTTAAATTGTATTTTTGATGTATAAGTATGTGGATGATGATGAAGAGTACAGTGCGAGGTGGCATTATATGGTTTTGACCCGTACCCATCTCGTTGTGGAGTACCGGGCGTTGTGGTATGTTTTTACAAGTTAATTTCTAAAAACTTACTATGTTTTCAAAAGAATTTATGGTTTTTAATTGATAATTGATATACCTTTATGAGTTTGGCCCCCAGAGCATATATATATATTGCCTGTGTGATGATGCTCATTTTGGCCTGGGGAGCCCGTGATATTATTGCCTGTGATGTGAGCTACGGAATTTAGAGCAGAATTTCGTAAGCTTTTTGTGTTTTGGGGCAGAAATTACAAGGGAGACTCTGCCCAAATTTTCTTTGAAACATAACTATTTTAGTTTATGTTTAAAGTGATATAGAAATTGGAAGAATTGATTTTGGAGTCAAAAAGAAAAGAAAAGGGGCAGACGTTACAGTTTGGTATTACAAACTGATATTTATAATTACTGCGTAGTAACTCTGTATTGAAGAAAAGTGTTTAAATTTTTCAGTTTTTACTGTGTATCGTGACTAATTGAAGAAAAGATCTTGGCATGTGTCATGGTTTTCCAGTTACGTGGAAATCGGGGCGTTACATTGGAAGTCGCTCGAGTTCCTCCGCCCGTTGCGCCTAGGCAGGATGTTCTTCTTCCCCATCCAGAATCGGTTATAGACTTTATGAGGCTGCATCCCGATAGGTTTTCAGGCACTGAGACACCTTTGGAGCCTGAACAGTGGTTGATTCGGACAGAGCAACTGCTTTTGGCAGTTAGGGTTGGAGATGCAGATTGTGTGGATGTGGTGACCATCCAGGTGGTGGACTTGGCTCATATCTGGTGGAGGTCCGAGTCCGAAAGGCTAGAAAGACCGATCACTTGAGCTACTTTCACTAGGAGCATCTTGGAGAAGTTCTTTCCTACTAGCATCAGAGTGGAAATGGAACAACAATTCCTAGCCCTGAAACAAGTTGGTCGTTATTTCTAGCAATGGAATTTTGTTACATGTTGTTTAAGCAATGTTGTAACATCAAACTTTCTTGAAACAGAGCTCCAGGTCTGTGGACGAGTACGCAGCTGAATTTACTAGACTTAGCCGCTTCGCAGCGGTTCTTGTTGCAAATGAAGAGGATAGGGCTCATAGATTTACTTTGGGGCTTGAGCGTGAAATCAGGGTGCAGCTTGTTTCTCTTCGCTTGCGAACTTATGCAGAAGCTCTTGAGGTAGCTCGTGCTCAGGAGTAGGCTCGTGGTGGATTGGCTCCTTCTCAGCAGACTGTCCCGCACTCAGTTGCTAGGCCTTCTGGTGGGCCTGTTCGGAGGCCTGTCCCAGCCCATCCGGTCAGGGCAGCTCCTTACTCTTCTGCGATTCCTCAGCAGGCCAGTTTTTGTGACTTTTGCCATCTTGCTAGGCATGAGCACAAGGATTGCAGGCGTGCCAATCATCGCTGCTTTGGTTGTGGTGCTTCTGATCATATGGCGCGGGATTGCCCGCGCCAGCCAGGGGTCCCTTTCAGCAGGTTGCTCCAGCTCGTGGTCCAGTTAGACCACCTCTTCCTCTGCAGCGCCAGATTGTCGGTCAGAGGACCGCTACTCCCAAGAGAGGTCAGGCTTTCAACCTGACTGCTGCTGATGCGGAGTCAGCTGAGGGTGTGGTTGCAGGTATCTTTGGTTTTATTGTTTTATTGTTTTGTTATTTCTCTATGTTTCTTCATTTCCTTTGTTCTATTTCTTTCTGTTTGTCCTTTCTGTATTTTATTTTCCTCACCCCTGTTCAACCATTCTTTTCCTTTGTCTCTTTTGCTTTCTGTTTTAGGTGTTGTTCTTGTATGCTCTTTCCCTGCTCATGTTCTTTTTGATTCTGGCGCAACCCATTCTTTTGTCTCCTCTCGATTTTTCGCTCGCCATCAGTTGGAGTATAGCAACATGTCAGAGGCTTGGAACATTGTGACAGGTGGTGGAGTTGTCATATGTTTCCAGAAGTGCAGGCAATGTCCCGTAATTATTGGTAGCGCAGAGTTCAAAGCCAATCTGATTGTAATAGGAAATTTAGGATACGACGTTACTCTGGGTATGGATTGGTTGGGAGAACCCCATGCCATCATTGATTGCCGTGCCAAGAAAGTTGTGTTCCGAATTTCAGATCGAGCAGAGTTTGAGTTCCATGCCAGGGAGTCTTCCCTTGGCCGAGCTGCAGTTGATTAGGAGGTTTGTGCGATGGAGTTGTATTCGGACTGTGAGGCTGCGCTTCTAGTAGTTCGGGATTTCCTGGATATTTTTCCAGAGGAGTTGTCTGGCTTATCCTCTGATAGGGATGTGGAGTTCGGTATTGAAGTTCAGCCGGGTATGGCGCCTATATTGAAGAGTCCCTACAGGATGGCACCGATTGAGTTAGCTGAGCTTAAGGTGCAGATTCAGGAGTTGCTTGATTTGGGTTTCATCAGACCCAGTGTTTCGCCTTGGGTTGCTCCAGTCCTTTTTGTCAACAAGAAGGATGGTAGTCATCAACTGTGCGTGGAAATCAGGAACTGAACAGTGTTACTGTGAATAATCGGTATCCATTTCACAGGATCGATGATTTGTTTGATCAGTTGAGTGGGGCTGCTATCTTCTCGAAGTTGGATCTTCGTTCTGGGTATCATTAAGTCATAGTGAAGGCAACTGATGTGTAGAAGACTGCTTTCAGGACCAGATATGGCCACTATGAATATCTTGTGATGCCGTTCAGAGTTACGAACGCGCCGGCTGTATTTATGGGTCTTATGAACCAGGTCTTTTCTCGGTTCTTGGATCGTTTTATGGTGGTCTTCATTGATGATATTTTGGTGTATTCTCGGAATCGGGAAGATCATGCTAAGCATCTTAGAGTGTTTCTGCAGACTTTGAAAGAGAATCAGCTCTATGGGAAACTTATCAAGTGCGAGTTTGGGTTTCATTCTTAGGGCACATTATTTCAGGTGATGGTATTTCGGTGGATCCCGCCAAGGTTAAGGCTATGAAGGATTGGCTTGTTCCCAAGTCAGTTTCTGAAGTCAGGAGTTTTCTTGGTTTGGCTGGCTATTATTGGAAATTCGTCCAAAATTTTTTGAAGATATCAGGACCGTTGACTAAATTGACTAGGAAGGATCAGAAGTTCTGTTGGTCTGATGAGTGTGGTGTGGATTTTGTTAAGTTGAAGAACAGATTGACGTCAACGCCTGTGTTGACGATTCCCGATGGTTTAGGCAGATTTGTAATTCACTATGATGCTTCTGGTAGGGGTCTTGGAGCAATTTTGATGCAGAAGGGCCGAGTCGTTGCGTATGCATCGAGGCAGTTAAGGCCTCATGAGAAGAACTATCTGACTCGTGACTTGGAGTTAGGGGCAGTGATTTATGCTTTGAAGCTGTTGAGACATTATTTACTTGGGGATCGGGTGGAGATCTTTACAGACCAAAAAAGTCTCAAGTACGTCTTCACCCAGAAGGAGTTAAACATGAGACAAAGGCGTTGGTTGGAACTTATGGCCGATTATGACATAAGTTTGCAATACCATCCTGGTAAAGTAAACTTGGTGCCTGATGCTTTGAGCAGGAGACCGGCAGTTATATTCTTGACTTAGCAGAGGGATTTGATTGAGCAGATAAGGAGGTTAGAGTTGGAGGTTTTGTTGCCGAGTTCTAATCGGAGTTGTTTGGCGCTCCAGCTGCAGTCGTCTCTTGTTGATCAGATTAAAGAGGCGCAGGCTGGTGATGCGCAGTTACAGGAATTTTCGAGCTGAGGTTGAGTCTGGGTCCAGAACGGACATGGTTATTCATGCTGATGATTCGCTTCGTTTTGGGTCCAGATTATGTATCCCGAAGGGTGAAGTTCGTTTTGGTATATTTTCTCTTTTGTATCCCTCTTGTATTTCTTTTGACCGTACATTGGTTTTATTTTCAATAAATTCTTTTTGTTACTTTTTTTTGTCATCTTTATGTTTCGAATTTTTGATCCTGCTGTCTCTTGTGTTCGCCTCCATTTGATCGAGCCATTACTTGTGATCCTCTTTATTTTAATTATTGTGCTCTATTTTTATTTCCCTATTTTTGTGTCGTCTCATTTTTTTTATCACCATATATTTAACCATTCCCTAATACTCATTTTCCTACATCCTTAATTACTTTTTTATATCATTTTAATCCTATGATTAACTACCCAACCCACATAACAAAACCCACCTATTATAAATTCACCCACCTCAGATCGTTAAACCATGCCTTACTAAAATTCCCCAGAATCCTTATGAGCCATTTTACCCATTCATTAATCAACTATTAAAATCCCTCATTACTTTCCATATACACATCCCACCCAAATTCTTACCTGTTTTACTCACCTACCTAATACAAATCCACCTGCCTTAATTATTTTTTTGCCTTGCTTACTTTTACCGAACCCAAGTGTAGTTCCTCAACCCGTGCATGCATTACCCTTACCGGTTATCTTGCTGTGTGTCGCCTTCCTATTGCAACCAAACCCTATATCTCCCATATATATATTTATCACCTTCCCCATGCTGTGTTATTCCTCGTAGGCGTCACCAGTATTTTTCCTCGATTCTTACTCTCTCCTGATTGATCTCTCTCGCTCTCTTGTTACTTCACGCGTGCAAGTGGGTTTGTGCGTGTGTGACTCGTGATTTGCTTTGGATCGTGGATTTTCGTTCGTGGATTTTATTGGGTTGTATATAGACTTCCAACTAGAATCTGGAAAATAGACTTCCACACGAATCTGGCGATTATATATAAGTCATATAGTACTTCACAAAATCATAATTCAAAACTGATTTGAATACAGAAAATACGTTCAACCAGAAATCAGTAAATCGAATTCAAAGTCAGGAAAACAGCAACAAAACACCTCAAATAAATCTAGGAAAAATATGAGGTAATCCCTATATGTCTAGTATCAGAATATAAAGTTTCATAATATTCCTCTAAAATTAGTTTAGCCAAAAAAAATCAGAAAATATCAAGAAACGATAGTTTGACAAATCTGAAATTCCCAACACTGCTATACGATAACTGTAATATCTCGCAAACCATAAAACAAAATCCAAATCCGCCAAAGGGATATGAAAATAGACAAAATAAGCTAACTTTCATATTTCATAAATATTTTCCATACAGTAAAAGTAAATAGGGTGAAAATACGATTCTTTACATAACAGCGAGCAAAATACAGCAAGTATAGCTTTCATAAACAAGCATAAAACGGCGTATAAAACTCATCAATAAAATCCACCAAAATCCTGGGTAATCCCTAGATAGATATAGGAATACTGTGCAAAGGTTCAGATTAAAATAGTCTATTTAAGAATAGTATCAAAATAGTTTAATCATCAAAATCATCAAGAACGAAATCTGAAAATAGAATACACCTCTGTGGTAAAATAGCCATAACACACTCATACGAAAATGAAATCGATCAAGGTCAGAGAGTTTGGAGATAAGACATATTTCTCTACAATTTATTTCTAATAAAAAATTCAAAATTCTGACAGTAATAGGGTCTAAATACAAATCAAAACTGATCATCGACAAATACAGATTTTCTCTTGAAAACAAAACCAACATAAACCACATGAAACTCGTTCCAATCACAATCAAGCATGTTATAGAATCTACTAAGTGTCCAAACATCACTAAATATGGTATATAACATATTCACAACCATCATATCACATGGATCTCATCAAACACATAATTTCACCTAATTATCTCACATATATAAATAGATCAAGAACGGTCAAACTTAGTTGTTTTATGTCAATTTTTGTGTTGTGAGGCAACTATGGTCAATAACACTATAAATACAAAACCCATCAAAGATAACACACACACGAGTTGTCACTAGAACCCAACTACACTATAATCGGTATTGTTTGACTTGTATCATACAAAGGAATTTGAGTACAAGTTACTTGCCTTAACCGATGACGAAACGAACACCAAGAATTACAGGAACGGATTCCCGACCAACGAACACAATGATCGAACGAATCCCATGAACAAAACCACGAAACAATGACCATGGAAATAACACATGCAAACTCTGTGCACGTGCAACTCAAGCAACCGAGAGAGAAGGATCAGGAACTCGGCGACGATGATGGCTGCGGCTACTGCAGTCGGCGGAGGACGACCATAAGGACGACAGCGACGGTGCTGGCTTCGGCTGGCATTGTTGCTGCTGCTGCTAGCACGCCGAATAGAGGCTGAGAGAGGGAAAGAATGATGGAGAGAGAGAGACTGGGAGATGAGGGCGCTCAGTGCAAGGGGTGATCGGCGATGAGGGTGCGGTCGGGAGGCGGTGCTAGGGTAGTGGAGCAATGAGTTCCGGGATGGAGTACTGTTTGAAGGTAAGGGATGAAGTCTTGGGGTTTCGGGGTTTGAACAGAGTTGGGGTTTTCGGCAGTAGGGTTTTGGGGGTTGGAGGTTTGCACAGTCGGAAGGTTAATAGGAGGCAATGGTTTTCGGTAGGGGAAGAGAAAGAAGAGATGGGTTTTTATAGGGTGAAAATATTAGGGTTTAGGAGATATTGGGTATTGGATAATTGAGTAGTTTAGGACTAGTAATAGGATTTGTTCAGTTAGGGGTTGATTAGGATCAAATTGTATAGGACTCAAACTAGAATTGTAGAGTTAATTTGGCCTTGCTAATAAATTAGGGATCAAAAGCAATAGGATTAGAAAAAGGATAACCAACCACAACACCATGAACACCCAAGAGCAAAATATAGAGAACAATAATCCAATAAAGAGAAAAGAACAACAATTGATGAAGAACGGAGTAAAAGACGAACAAATCAACACAAAGAGCTCAAAATAAAACAAAAATGAATATATTTGAAACAACTCCAATATACGGTCCAAGAAAAATATAAGAGAGTACAAATACCCAAGAAGAGAAAAAATATACCAAAAATACGAAAAACGAAAAACAGGGGTTACATTTGTAATCTAAAATTTATTCATTTCGAATAACAGTGTGTTTTAATCTTATTTTCTATATCTTATTGATCAACTAATTATATTTGAGCCCAAATATATATTATTATTATTGGATTATTTTAATGAGTTCGTCAAACCGGAATACTATTTTGTTATATAATTTTATTATGATTATAATTGATACTTTTGATTATTTAATTTATTATTCATTTACCGAATTATTTCATTTTCGTTTTTGATCTGATTTTTCCTGGCGAATTCCAATTTATTTTTCAAGCCCAATTTATATTTTAATTCATTTGTATCAATATTTATTTGGATTTAAACATTTTCCATGAAATTCTTTGTTCGTCTTGATGAACTATTTTCTTGTTGATCCTATTGTTCTCTTATTTATTGTGGGTATTTTTATTTGAAACCTATTGATTTAAATCTACCTCTTATTTGCACCATAAAACCCAATTTTATTTGTTCTTGACCCAAAACCACTATTATTGGATCCTAAACCTCTAACCCAGTATCCTAATTGCACCTTATAAAAACAACCGTGATGCAAACCCTCTAGTCGCTTATTATCTCTCTTCTCTACTCCCGTTCTCTCTCTCACTGTGTTTTCTTGCCAAAAACCCCCAAACCGATCCTGTCTCTCTCCCGGCCATCTTCCCCGGTCACCTTCCGGCAATCTCTTCCCCGTCGCCACCTCCCCTCGTCAGCACGGCCTCCCGTAGCGCCGCCAACACACCTCCCAAACCCCCTCTGCACCTCCTCGCCCTCCTTTGTCCTCGACATTAACAGTTTAATATCCCAGATTTTTAAATAATGTTTTTAAGAATTATAAATGAGTTAAAATGGTTTTTGGGGATTTAATGAACATTTTTCGAAAATTTATCTTTTTACAAGTACAAAACACGTGCAAACATTTCTTGGGAAGTTCAAAGTCAAAATTAAAATTTAGGGAAACTCATTATTTATTATTAAATATTATTTGTGAATTTTCTGGATTTTTTGGATAATTATTGGATGTATTTGCAAATATTACAAAAAGAAGGACTTTTGTGCAAAATTACCACTTGGTGTGAAAACTCCAGATTTTCAGATTTTTGGGTGGGGCATGATGCCTAATCAACTCAGAGGTAAAGATGTTGCTTTTTTTAATTTATAATAAATTTGGTCCATTTTGCAAGTTTTGATAAAGGAGAGTCTTTTTGCAAAATTGCTATTTAGAGGGGTGAAAGTGCAAATTCGTTTTTTTGGGTTCTCAAATAGTGCGGGCTGGTTGTAGGCTGGTTTTTTTTATTTTTAAAACTTAATTAAGTTGGTTTTATTCAATTTCCAAGTATAGGGATTTATATATGTAAAGGTATATTTTAAAAGAGGCATTTAACAAATCTACTCAAAATCCTAGAGACCCTTATTCCGGCCTATATTAGGGTGAGGTGCAGCCGTCTCTTTGCTGCACAACACAAAGGGATTTTTTATTATTATTTCTTTGAGTTTCAAGCGGGGATTCTTGGTTTTCTTGCGAAGGAGGATTTTTCTTATTCTTTATTTTTCTTCGGTTGATTCTTCAAAGAGGTGAGTGACATATGTTTATTGTGTATTTTTCTTTGAATATTTTAAGTGATGATCTATCTATTAGAAAGCATGTTAGGGATTGATTTGCATAAAGATGTAATGAATTTGGTAAGTAGATGAGTTAAAAATTGGATCTTTTATGAAAACTAGTTATTTATGATTAAATTTACATATGAATGATTTGAGATTGTTAGAGAACCTAATAGAAATCATGAGTATGTTATTTCTTTTAGATTTTTGCTGATTTGATTGAGTATGATGAATGTTATTCACGAATGGATCAAAAATGCATGAATACCCTTTTTGATGAGTTTGGATGAATGCAAGTTTGACTATAACGTGTTACAATCCATATATTCATGGGTTAACTGTTGTGAATGATGGTATATGAGTTAAATGAATTATAAGAAAGGCTAATGAATTAAAAGATGATGTTTTGAGGTTGGATTGGGATAACTAAACTTGGGACTGATGCATTATGACCACTCTTGGGATTTTATGAATGTGCGAAGTTTTCAATTGAGTTTGAGTTGCTTAATACTGAGGCTAAAACTAAATTTTTCACTATTCCTAATTGGTGAGTTTTGAAGTTTTCTTGGTGCACAAACACGCACATACATTTATACATTAATATCTTATTTCATTGTTTTTGAAGAAATTGGGTTTTGTGAGTTTTGTAGAGATTTGATTTAATCTTGAATTATTTAGTACTGAGATAATTTGAACAATGTATTCCCTAATTACAAATTTATTTTGACGCATAATTGATTCACAAATACCCTATTCTGATATATTCACATAATCATGTCTTATTTTGAAGAAATTCAATGAGTTTCTATTTTATTAATTCGAGGTGGTTTTGATTTGTTTTTATGAACTCCTATATACTCTACAAGTCACGTTTTATCACCTCAGGAATGTACTTTTTATAGATTTCGTTTTATAACCTAAAACGCAATAGTGGTTAAAACATGCACAAACTCAAATTGCAGTCTTCAGGTACGACAGCCGACCGGTTATTCCCAACAGTCGACCATCGTGATCCTAACTGCAGTGTTTTCTTGATGTTTTGGAATTTTATGCGGAATAGTTGACTGACCACTTTATATAGTCGACTGCCACTTCTCTGATTTACTTTTTCTTGATGTTTTGGATTTTCATGCAGGACAATCGACTGACCACTTTATACAGTCGACTGCTAATGCTCTGATTTATGTTTTCTTGAAGTTTTGGATTTTCATGAGGGATAGGCGACTGACAACTTTATACAGTCGACTTTCACTACTCTGATTAGTGTTTCTCGTGGTTTTGGATCTTTACGCGGGACAGTCGACCGACTACAGTATGAAGTCGACTGCCACTGCTCTGACTGAAGTTTTCTTGAGCTTTTTTGATGTTCTTTTAAAACGATTGATTCTTTAATATTTTTGGATTAATGTCCTACAGTTCTAAATATCATTTTCCTACAGATTATAGTATTTTCCAGATGTTATCTAAAGAAGTATGAGTTGTAATGAAAGTTTGGTTTTGATGGTTGAGTGTGAGTCTCTAGAGGGTGTGTGGGACCCTAGTATACCGGCAATTGAGAGTTGTGGTTTTCCCTATTGAGGCTTGATTGTTGATGAGTTGAGTTAAGTCCGGTAGGGTACACCAAATCTAGGAGATTCGAAATTAATTAAATAACTTAACAAGATAAGGACAGACACTAGATGGTGATACGATAAGATGAGAACATGGATTATGGACCTCAGTATGGCTTGCGGTGTGAGATAATCCCTGGAATTATCGAGGTATGAGTGAAATAGTCTCCGGAATTACCTGCGGTGTGGGATTGATCTCCGGAATTATCGTGGTCGCGGCGACACATGGGTTATTCGTGTGATGAGGAGCCATAGCTTGTGGTGTGGGGTATTCTCGAAGATTCCCAAGTGTGAGTGAAATAGTCTTCGGAATTATCTGTGGATAGAGTTTGACCTCCGAAATTATTGGGGCATGGGCTAATACTCACAGTTTATCTAATCTCATAGTAGTCATCGTAATAGGATTAGTTGCATAACGGGGAATTAAACCCTATCAAGTGGAAAACGTTAAGGGCTTGCACCGGACCTATGTAGAGTGGGCTGCATAGAATCTGACAAGTATGCATTAGAGAGTCAGCATATAGCATTGATGTTTTCTTGACTTGGTTTTATGCATATTGTTTCCTGTTTTTCTACACTTGACACTTAGTCTAGTTTCACTTGATGTTTTCATGTTTTATTTATTGTTATTTCTTATTTTATTTATTCTTACTGTTGATACATGTTGTTTATGATACTATGTTTCATATTTTATATATGTTACATTTATTTTTATGTCACTCACGCCGTTATGGCTGACCCCTGTAGTTTTGGGGGTTAAGGTTATCTCTAGCCTCATGTCTGACAGGTAGGTGCTTATAGCTTGGGATTTGGATGCATGAGATAGAATTGATGTTATGGCTTATGTAAATTGTAAAAGAATGCATTGTGAAAAAAAGATTGTAATTCAAGGTGTTGTTTTTCTGCTTTATTTTATAATGGACTAATGTAATAAAAGTTGAAAATTTTTATTTGTATTTTTAGGCTATGTTTACTATCATAATTGATGTTGATGCTAGAAATTGTGCCACATATTTCTAAAATATTATATTAGAAATTCGGGGCACTACAGAGATTTTGTATTAGAGCACGCTTCAATTGTAATAATAAACATGGTATAAAATTAAACCTAGGTGTGGACACTAGAGCGTTAGTACCTAGGTGTGGACATTAGAGTGTGAGTATCACATAGAGTTACAACATGATGATTTGGTTTTAGGGTATGGTTGTGGTTTTGCCATGGGGGTATTGATATGAATATGAATTGTATTATGATGCTCTAACCTTGCCCTCATTTTGTAGTATACAATAATGGTAGGACCCAGGACCAGGAATGGTACAAATGGTGATGGGGCTTGTAGTTCCCATGGGACTGGACTTGATCTTGAGACTGAGATTTCCAGGGTGTATCAAACCTTGAATGCATTCATGGCAGCTAACATGGCACAGAATCAGAAACAGAATCAGAATCAAGGGCCTGGACTAGTGTTTGTTAATGCTGATCCTATCAAGCAGGTTGAGTCCTTCAAACAGATGAAGCCGCCAGTGTTTGAGGGGCAGTCTGATCCAAATGAGGCTGACGATTGGATTAGACAGATGGAGATGGTCTTTGAAGTCTTGGAAACCCCAACAGTCAATAAGGTGAAATTGGCTACTATGCAAATAGAGAAGGATGCTGGCATCTGGTGGTAGTCAGTGAAGCAGACTTTTGGAGATCAGCAAGAGACTTGGGAATCTTTTATGGATGAATTCAGGGATCATTTCTTTCCTCTGGATATTCAGGAGAAGAAGGCAACAGAATTCTTGAATCTACAGCAAGGCAACATGACAGTGCGTGAATATGAGACTTAGCTGTCAAGTTATGCACCGGAGCTGATTGTTGATGAAGCGAAGAAGGCCAAGATATTCGAGCAGTGCTTGAGGCCGAATTTGAGGTTGAGGATGACTCCTTTGGGCATAAGGAGGTTCGATAAGCTGGTCAGGAGAGCAGCTATGACAGAAGAGGATATGGATCAATTCCAGAAGAAGCAAGAGATCTGGAATAGAAACAAGAGGCCAGCAGCAAGTCAGAGTGGGAAGAAGTTCCTACTGAAGCAGATCAAGTTCAGTATGCCAGAGCAGAGGGCACCTGTATCTCAGGAGGTGACTTGTTACTACTGCAAGGAGGCGGGTCACTACAGGTCAGCATGTCCTAATTTAGCGAAGCAGACTTGTTTTCAGTGTGGGCAAGTGGGGAATTCTAAGCTTTACTGTCCACAATTGAAGAAGGGTGGTTCAGGCGGAGGCAAATTTCAGAGGCAAGGACGAGTGTTCGCAATAACTGAGGAGGATGCGGGTAACTCAGAGGATGTGATTCAGGGTATGCAAGAATTTTGAATTTTTTATTTTTATTCAATGTATTAAGTAAAACTTTGTTTAAGAATAAATTTGAGATTTGAGTATCATTCTTCATGTAACAGGATTTGTTTTGGTTAATGGAATAAAAGCAAAAGTTTTATTTGATACTGGTTCTTCGCATACATTTGTGTCGCCGAATTTTGCAAAAGTCTTAGGTGTGGAACCTAAGTTGTTTCCAAGCAGAGTCTTGTCGGTGGCAACGCCGTCAGGAGAAGAATTGGTTGCTGATCCATATTACGAAGGCTGTGATATCGAGATTGGTGGGAGATTATTCGGCATTGATCTCATTGAGCTGCAAGTTCTAGGTGTGGATGTGATTTTGGGCATTGATTGGATGGCAGTTTATGATGCCATGATTGAATGCAAGAAGAAAGAGGTGTTGGTGAAAGCACCAGGTGGTCCCGCAGTGACTTTTCGAGGGAAGATGAAGGACCCGGAGGTGGCTGCAGTGGTATATAAGTTGATGATTCCAGATGAAGTTAGAGGCATTCCGGTTGTCAGGGATTATTCTACAGTGTTCTTGGAAGATTTACCAGGATTGTCGCCGCAGCGAGATGTGGAGTTTTGTATTAATGTTCAGCTGGGGAGTGCTCCAATTTCTAAGGTTCCGTATAGGATGGCACCTATAGAGCAGGATGAAGTTAAGAAAAAGATTGAGGAATTGCCGAGTAAGGGTTTTATCAGGCCGAGTTCTTCACCGTGGGGTGCTCCAGTGTTATTGGTCAAGAAGAAGGATGGGTCAATAAGGATGTGCATTGACTAACGGAAGTTGAATAGGGTGACTAACCAGAATAATTATCCGCATCCACGGATTGATGATCTGTTCGATAGGCTTCGGGGAGTAGCTGTGTTTTCGAAAATTGATTTGAGATCAGGGTATCATCAGGTTCGAGTCAAAGAGGAAGATGTGAGTAAAATAGCTTTCAGGACTAGTCATGGACTCTATGAGTTTTTGGTAATGCCATTCGGAGTGACGAATGCACCGGCAGTGTTCATGGATATGATGAATCGGATATTGCATCCATTTATTGATTCCTTCGTGGTGGTTTTCATTGATGATATTTTGGTGTATTCGAAGTCGGAGGAAGAGCATTCTATTCACTTGACAGAGGTGTTACAGAAGTTACAGGAGCATAACTTGTGTGCCAAACTATCGAAGTGTGAATTTTGAAAGTTTGAGGTAGCTTTTCTTGGTCATATCCTTTCTACGAAGGGAGTGACCACTGATCCTCAAAAAGTTGAAGCTGTGAGGGATTGGCCCAGGCCAACGTCTCTGAAGTAAGTTAGGAGTTTCTTGGATTTGGCTGGGTACTACAGAAGATTCATTTAGGGCTATGTACAGATTGCAGTTCCTTTGACAGGGTTGACTCGGAACAATGTGGCATTCACATGGACTGATAAGTGTGAGGCGAGTTTCCTTGAGCTAAAGGAGAGGTTGATGATTGCACTTATCTTAGCTTTGCCGCAAGCTGGGAAGGATTATGATATCTTTAGTGATGCATCTCTAAGAGGTTTGGGGTGTGTCTTGATGCAGGAAGGCAAGGTTATTGCCTATGGTTCGAGGAAGTTGCGTCCGCATGAGAAGAATTATCCGACGCATGATCTGGAGTTAGCAGCTATGATCTTTGCCTTGATCAAGTATCATCCGGGCAAGGCAAATGTGGAGGCCGATGGGCTTAGTCGGAAAAGCAGTTTGGCGAGCTTGATCACTACTCAGAGTGAGTTGGCGACATAGATTGATTGGGCAGGTATTGAGGTGGTACTACAGGGTTTGGGGGCATCTTTGGCTCATTGAGACTGCAGCCTTCTTTGAGAGAGCAGATTGTGGAAGATCAGAAATCAGATGCAGAGATCCAGAAGATTTTGGAGCAGGTTTTCGATGGCAAGTTGTCAGAATTTCGTGTCCAAGATGGAGTGCTATGATAGGTGAGAGGTTGTGTGTTCCAGAGAATGCAGACTTGAGGGAGAGTATCTTGCAGGAGGTACATAGTACTTTGTTGTCAGTACATCCTAGAAGCACAAAGATGTACAAGGACATCAAACAACACTTTTGGTGGTCTGGTATGAAGAGGGATGTGGCAGATTTTGTGGCAAAGTGTCTGATTTGTCAGCAGATCAAAGCAAAGAATCAGAGACCTAAAGGTTTGTTGCAGCCTTTGCCCATTCCAGAATGGGAGTGGGAGAATATCAGCATGGATTTCATTACAGGTTTGCCAAGGAGTGCGAAGGGCAATGACTCGATTTGGGTTATTGTTGACCGTTTGACCAAGTCAGCTTACTTTCTGTCTATGAAGATTACTTGGTCATTGGAGAAATTGACAGAGCTGTATATTGATGAGATTGTGAGACTTCATGGAGTTCCTGTGTTGATTGTGTCCGATAGGGATGCGAGGTTCACTTCGAGGTTTTGGAAGAGTCTGCAAGAAGCTTTGGGTACCAAAACTGATTTCAGTACCGCTTTTCATCCGCATACAGATGGTCAGACTAAAAGGGTGAATCGGGTACTGGAAGATATGCCGAAGGCTTGTATTATGGATTTCGGTGGTAGTTGGGAGAGGTACTTGGCATTGGTTGAGTTTTCTTATAATAATAGTTACCATGCGAGTATCGGGATGACTCCGTATGAGGCTCTGTACAGGAAGAAGTGCAGGACGCGTATTTTTTGGTATAAGGTTGGCTAGAGGCTGATGTTTGGGCACGAGATTGTGCAGCAAACATCGGAGAAGATTGAGTTGATTCGCAAGAGGTTGGTTGAGGCTCAGAGTCGGTAGAAAAGTTATGCAGACACTCGGAGAAGGGATTTGGAGTTTGAGGTTGGGGTTGCAGTTTTCCTCAATCTATCTCCGACCAAGGGAGTGATCAGGTTTGGTAAGGGAGGAAAGTTGGCACCAAGGTATATTGGGCCATACAGGATTTTGGGGCGGATTGGTAATACGACATATAGGTTGGACCTTCCGGAGGAGTTGGCGCAAGTGCATGATGTGTTCCATGTGTCGCTATTGAGGAAGTATGTGCCAGATCAGAGTCATCAGCTCGTGGAAGTGCCTGAAGTCTACAGGTAAACCTGACTTTCAAGGAGCAACCTGTGGAGATTGTTGATCACAGGGAGAAAATTTTGAGGAGCAAAGTGATACCTATGGTCAAGGTGTTGTGGAGGAACTAGCAGTTCGAGGAGGCTACTTGGGAGCCGGAGGATCGCATGCAGAAGGATATTCCTGAGCTTTTTGTATTATTGTATTCTTTTGTATGATGGTGCTCTTTGAGTAGAGATGTATTTCTTTTGTTAGATTACAATTTCTTGTGTATTTGTATCTCTTAAACTATGTTTTTCATTTATGAGATTTTCATTTCCTTTTTGCTTATTTTGTTTGGACCCTATTAGTGGTAGTTTTGAGGACAGAACTATTCTAAGGAGTGAGTGATGTAATACCCCAGATTTTTAAATAATGTTTTTAAGATTTATAAATGAATTAAAATGATTTTTGGGGATTTAATGAACATTTTCCGAAAATTTATCTTTTTACACGTGCAAAACACGTGCAAACATTTCTTGAGAAGTTCAAAGTCAAAATTTGTATGTGGGAAAACAAATTATTTATTATTAAATATTATTTGTGAATTTTCTGGATTTTTTGGACAATTATTGGACCTATTTGCAAATATTACAAAAAGAATGACTTTTGTGCAAAATTACCACTTGGAGTGAAAACTCCAGATTTTCGGATTTTTGGGCGGGGTATGATGCCTAGTCAATTCAGAGGTAAAGAGTTTGCTTTTTTTTATTTAATAAATTTGGTCCATTTTGCAAGTTTTGATAAAGGAGAGTTTTTTTTTGCAAAATTGCTATTTAGAGGGGTGAAAGTGCAAATTCATTTTTCTGGGTTTTCAAACAGTGCTGGCTAGTTGTAGGCTGGTTGTTTTTGTTTTTAAAACTCAATTAAGTTGGCTTTATTCAATTTCTAAGTATAGAGATTTATATATGTAAAGATATATTTTAATAGAGGCATTTTACAAATCTACTCAAAACCCTAGACACCCTTATTCCGGCCTATATTAGGATGAGGTGCAGTCGTCTCTTTGCTGCACAACACAAAGGAATTTATTATTATTATTTCTTGGAATTTCAAGCAGGGATTCTTGGTTTTCTTGTGAAGGAGGATTTTTCTTATTCTTTATTTTTCTTCGGTTGATTCTTCAAAGAGGTGAGTGATATATGTTTGTTGTGTATTGTTCTTTGAATGTTTTATGTGATGATCTATCTATTAGAGAGCATGTTAGAGATTGGTTTGAACATCAAGATATAATGGATTTGGTGAGTAGATGAGTTAAAAATTGGATCTTTTATGAAAACCTAGTTATTTATGATTAAATTTACATATGAATGATTTGAGATTGTTAGAGAACCTAATAAATATCATGAGTATGTTATTTCTTTTAAATTTTTGCTGATTTGATTGAGTATCATGAATGTTATGCACGAATGGATCAAAAATGCATGAATACCCTGTTGATGAGTTTGGATGAATACAAGTTTGACTATAATTTGTTACAATCACATATATTCATGGGTTAACTGTTGTGAATGATGGTATATGAGTTAAATGAATTGTAAGAAAGGCTAATGAATTAAAAGATCAAGTTTTGAGGTTGGATTGGGATAACTAGACTTGGGATTGATGCATTATGACCACTCTTGGGATTTTATGAATGTGTGAGGTTTTCAATTAGTGTTTCTCGAGGTTTTGGATCTTTATGCGGGACAGTCGACCGACTACCGTATGAAGTCGACTGCCACTGCTCTAACTGATGTTTTCTTGAGCTTTTCTGAAGTTCTTTTAAAACGATTGATTTTTTAATATTTTTGGATTAATGACCTACTATTCTAAATATCATTTTGCTACAGATTATAGTATTTTCGAGATCTTTTCTAAAGAAGTATGAGTTGTAATGAAAGTTTGGTTTTGATGGTTGAGTGTGAGCCTCTAGAGATTGTGTGGGAACCTAGTATACCGGCAGTTTAGAGTTGTGGTTTAGCCTGTTGAGGTTTGATTGTTGATCAGTAGAGTAAAATAACTTAACAAGATAAGGACAAACACTAGATGGTGATATGATAAAATGAGAACATGGATTATGGACCTCAGTATGGCTTGCGGTGTGAGATAATCCCCGAAATTATCGAGGTGTGAGTGAAATAGTCTCCGGAATTACATGTGGTGTGGGATTGATCTCCAAAATTATCGGGGTCGAGGCGACACTCATGGGGTATTCGTGTGATGAGGCGCCATAGCTTGCAGTGTGGGGTATTCTCGCAGATTCCTAGGTGTGATTGATATAGTCTCCGGAATTATCTGTGAATAGAGTTTGACCTCCGGAATTGTCGGGGAATGAGCTAATACTCACAGTTTATCTATATCTCATAGTAGTCATCGTAGTAGGATTAGTTGCATAACGGGGGATTGGACCCCATCAAGTGGAGAACGTTAAGGGCCTGCACGTGACCTATGTAGAGTGGGATGCATAGAATCCGACAAGTATGCATTAGAGAGTTAGCATATAGCATTGATGTTTTCTTGACTTGGTTTATGCATATCGTTTCCTGTTTTTCTACACTTGACACTTAGCTTAGTTTCTCTTGATGTTTTCATATTTTATTTATTGTTATATCTTATTTCATTTATTCTTGCTGTTGATACATGTTGTTCATGAAACTATGTTTCATGCTTTATTTATGTTGCATTTATTTTTATGTCACTCACACCGTTATGGCTGACCCCTATAGTTTTGGGGGTGAGGGTTATCTCTAGCCTTATGTTTTACAGGTAGGTGCTTATAGCTTGGGATTTGGATGCATGAGATAGAATTTATGTTATGGCTTATGTAAATTGTAAAAGAATGTATTGTGAAAGAATGATTGTAATTCAAGGTGTTGTTTTTCCGCTGTGTTTTGTAATGGACTAATGTAATAAAAGTTGAAAATAAAATTCTGTATTTTTAGGCTATGTTTACTTTTATAATTGAAATTGATGTTGGAAATTGTGCCACGTATTTCTGAGATATCATATTCGAAATTCGGGGTGCTACAAACAGAGCACCCCAAAACTGTAGCTCCCCGATTTCCATATACTGGGATGTTGGATCCTATAGGCAAGGCAAAAAACACACAGAGTACACACGATGTATCCTGGTTCGGTCCTCCCGACCTGCATCCAGTCCCCAAGCAACCCACTTGAGATTTTCCGCTATTCTTGAAAAATGTACAAGAATACCCTACGGCGTTAGACAACAACCTTGTCCAACCCGTAGTCCTTTCTCACAACTAGAGAAAGCAACCCACTCTTCCACCAAGAGTGAAAACCTGACTCTGCACCCTAGAGCCCTACTCTCCAACCGAGAGGAACCACTCTCACAACCCGAGAGTGAAAAACAACAACAAAATGTTTACAATCAACCTATAGCCTTGTTGTGAATGTGATTTTGTGCGTGGCTATTAGGTCAACTTCCGAAATCAGTCTAAAACGAAATCACTGTTATATTAGACTGATTTCAGAGAACCAAAAACTTAGAGAATTTGAAAGCTTGTGAACTCTTGTTTTCTTTTTGAAAATAAGTACTTGTTGTAGTGTTGTTGTAACCTTTTCCATGTGATTTCTACACTCTATTTAAAGAGTTAGAATCACTGGACGTTGAGAAGCAGTTGTACCAACTGTCAACCAACGGAAATAAAACTTTTGAATTCGAAAAATCAAGTTTTGAAATCAGTAAACTGTCGAAACGACTTGAACAGTCGACTGAGTTGTCATTATGAGTCGACTGATCAGAGTTTGAATATGTTCAGACAGTTTCGTACTAGGACAGTCGACTGGTGCCTAATGGCGGTCGACTGGTACTAAACAGCTGAGCTTTTTCAATCTTGTTTCGATCTTGTTAAGTTTGAAAAAGAACACTCAATTATTTTAAAGATATGTGTGAGTGTGTGTGACAAGGCTATTAAAGTATTTCTAAGACTCAATAAAATAAAATAGTTACAATTTGTTACAAGACACTTAATACAACAAATTGAAGCATAGGTCTTGTCTTGAGTCTTGAGTCTTGAGATGGAGCTTTTAGCCTTCATCTTTTTCTTTGAAGCTGGCAACCTTGTAGATTTCTTGATCAATTAGCTATAAGAGCTTTGTTTGTAGCTTTGCTTGATCAACTTGCTTGAAAAGCTTGTTTAGAACATTTTGCCTTTGTGTATATCCTGTAATATATAAGAAGTGGCATAGCAACTTTGCATTGTGTTGTAATCATCAAAATCATGAATCAACATTCTCCCCCTTTTTGATGATGACAACACAATAGCTTACAATAATAGGAATAAATACTACAAGTGCTCACATGCTCCCCCTATCAAATGTACAACATGCATAGGCGTGAAAACATGCACAAAAACATGCACAAAGACACAAAGATAAGTATCACCAAAACATAACACAAAGCAACATAAACATAACACAAAGCTTATATTTTCTCCCCCTTTGTCATCAGCAAAAATGGAGAAAAAAAATAAACAATTACATAGCAAAAGGATATTTATATAAAAAGAGAATAGTCTTAGTTCAAACGATTACATGATAGATAGAAAATGCAACAATAAGTAAGAAATACAAAAAAAATGAAAATAGTAACGCATCAATCTTCATCATCTTCATTATCTTCATCTTAGCCACCATGAGAGGGAGGAGGAAACTGAGTGGTGAATAGGTGGGTAAGATGAGATATACTTGCTTCAAGGGCATCTTGACGATCCATGAGAGCGTTTTGACGATCCATAATATAATTAACAGACGTGTAAAGACTTCTTGGATTATCAAAATTAGCACAAGGACGAGCAGAACTAGAAGCAGAAGACCGACGAGCTGAAGTGGCTAAGGGGATAGGAGGGACATTCCTAGAAGGAGACCTAGGTGGAGAATTTAGCAACTTCATACTTGTTAAACTCGCACGATCAAATGAATCAAAGTGTTTTACAACATCCGTCCAAGATTCGAGATCAATATCATGAGCATAGAAGACGTGAGTAAGTAAAGCACCAAAGAGAAGAAATGAAGTATGAGCCTTAGCAAGACGTTTAAAGATGACAAGACCCCAATTTATTTTAATATTGCCTAACATTGCATAAACAGCTTGTTGTAACTTCATGGAATACTGATCATAACTCCCTGTTTTGGGAATGATATTGTATGATAGTATGCGTGCAACAAGCTTAGCAATATGAGTGATAGATCGATTGGTCATAGGAGGACCATGATTTGGCAAATAAATTTTAGAAAAGATGTAGTCATCATTCATATCAACATCTCCTAAGTCACATCCTTCATTAGATAGATTCAAAATAAGACTTAGTCTTGCAGGGAAGATTCTCATATGTTTATCTTTGACAGATGATAAAATAAGAATCTCATTACCATCATTGGAAGTAGTAATCTTCATATTTGTATAAAACAAATATATTAAGTGAGGATAATAAGAGGGTTGATTGACTAGAGACAATAGATCAAATAAGCCACATTGCTCAAACAATGGGGCTAGAGGGAACCTATCTAAATCTGTAAAATTCACAAATCTACATAGAAAAATGATAATGGAACAAATAATGTATCATTTATCAATGAGATCTGGTTTTCTCAAATATTGAAGATAGTTTCTAGATCCTTGTCCTTCTTCTACTTTAGATGAATGAGATCTTTTGGGGGCCATAAAGAAAAATCCTAAAAATCAAGAGATGGAAAAAGTTCTAAGAAAATATACCGACAAGGAAGTCGCAAAGAGAAGTAAAGAACTTCAAGAGATCTTCTGAGAATCACTGAAAATTGAAAGAGATCTTCAATCTGGGTTTCAAAATCCTTGAAAATGCTAAGCAGCAGCAGCAGCCGACTTGAGAGCTTTGGTAGAGAGATAGAGTTAGGGTAAAAGTGAAAGAATGAGGGGAAAGAGTTAGGGTTTTTACTTTAAATGGATGACTGAGATGAAGGGTAGGGAGTTTCAAAGGCTCAGATCGATCAAAGGATAGCAGTAAAGAAAAAAATTGCCTCAAACGATGTGCCAAAATTCGATTTTGAAGAAAAGCTGAGTCGCGACAGTCGACTGATATTAAGGAGCAGTCGACTTAGTCGAGAGTCAAAAATAGAAAATTGAACATAACATTAATGCAACTGTTCAGTCGACTGGGTACTATGCATAGTTGACTGTCCAGAGCATAAAACTCAGACAAAAATTAGAAAAAGATACTTGGCTGTCGATCGAACAATACTTGTAAGTCGACTTACCAGAAAAAATTCAAGAAACATCATGAAAACTACAAATCCCTAGTTCTCTTCTTAAGATGATAAAGCTATCTTCCTTAAGAGGTTTGGTAAAAATATCAGCCACCTGTTTATCAGTAAAAAGAAAGTCTAAAGAAATGTCTTCCTTTAAAACATGATCACGTGAAAAATGATGTCGAATATCAATATATTTCGTACGTGAATGTTGCACCGGATTTTTAGATAAGTTAATGACACTGGTATTATCACACATTATTGAAGGTTTTTCAAATGAAATACCATAGTCTAATAGAGTTTGTTTCATCCACAAAATTTGGCCACAAGCCAAACTTGCAACGATATATTCAGCTTCTGTAGTAGATAGGGATACCAAATTTTGCTTCTTACTGCACCAAGAGACTAGTGAGTGTCCAAAATAGTGACATGTGCCACTAGTGCTCTTGCGGTCAGTTTTACTACCGACAAAATCCGCATCACTATACGACAAAAGTTGAAAGTTGTCGGTGCGTGGATAAAATAGACCATAATCAGACGTGCCTTTAATATATCTTAAAATGCGTTTCACAGCTTTTAAGTGAGACTCTTTAGGACTTGACTGATATTTAGCACACAAACATATACTAAACACAATGTCCGGTCTACTAGCAGTTATATATAAGAGTGAGCCAATCATACCTCGATAGAGTTTCTGATCGACACTCTTACCTAATTCATCTTTGTCAATGGTAGTGGTAGTAGCCATAGGTGTGGTCTTACTACTCGTGCTATCCATATTAAACCGTTTGAGTAATTCCTTAACATATTTTTCTTGATTAATAAATATGCCATTATGTGACTGCTTAATTTGTAGTCCAAGGAAATAATTGAGTTCACCCATGTGACTCATCTCAAAATCGTTTTTCATGGTGTTAGCAAACTCTTGACATAGATTACTATCAGTAGAACCGAAAATTATGTCATCAACATATATTTGTATGATTAAAATATCATTTTTAATTCTTCTAATAAACAAAGTAGTATCTACTTTACCTATTTCAAAACCTGTTTCTAAAAGAAAAGTCTTCAATCGATCATACCAAGCACGAGGTGCTTGTTTAAGACCGTATAAAGCCTTTTTCAATTTAAAAAATATGGTTTGGGAATTGTTCATGTTCAAAACCTGGTGGTTGTTTAACATAAACATCTTCCTTTATAAACCTATTAAGGAATGCACTTTTAACATCCATTTGAAAAAGTGTAAAATTCATAAAACAAGCAAAAGATAATAAGATACGTATTGATTCTAATCTAGCAACAGAAGCATATGTTTCATCAAAATCTATGCCTTCTTCTTGATTATACCCTCGAGCAACTAGTCTAGCTTTGTTCCTAACAACTTGTCCTGAGTCATCTAACTTATTCGTGAATACCCATTTAGTACCAATTATAGTATGACCAGGAGGTCGTAGAACTAAATCCCATACATCATTACTTATGAATTGGTTTAACTCATCTTTAATGGCATTCATCCAAAATTCATTCTCACACGCTTCTTGTATATTCTTCGGTTCAAAATCCGACAAGAAAGCTGTGTGAGATATCATGTTAACATGTGATCTCGTCTGAATACCATGTGAAATGTCACCAATTATTAAGTCATGAGGATGATCTCTAACTTCAACAAATGATTTTGGTAAAGTTGGAGACATCACAACAGGATCAGTCGACTTGACAAGTCCATCAGTCGACTTGACTTCCTTATCGGTCGACTTATCCGCAAGACTAGTTTGTTCTAAAGATGTAATCACTTTATTTAAGGGTGATGAATTAGTTTCATCATCTTCATTTAAAGTCGATGAAGACAGAGATTCGTCAAATGCAACATGCATGGATTCTTCAATAGTCATTGTTGACTTGTTGAAGATTCTATATGCTTTACTCATATTTGAGTATCCTACAAAGATACCCTCATTAGATCTAGGATCAAACTTATCTAAATTATCTTTAGAGTTCAGAATAAAACACTTACATCCAAATATTTTAAGGTAAGAGACGTTAGGAATTCTATCAAAAAATAGCTCAGAACATGTTTTCTTTAGCTTATGCCTAATCAAAATTCTATTTAAAACATAATAAGCTGTAGCAACGGCTTCAGCCCAAAATTGCTTACGTAAATTGCTTTCAACAAGCATGGTACGTGTACATTCTTGCAAAGTCCTATTCTTCCTTTCAACCACTCTATTTTGTGGTGAAGCTCTAGGAAATGCAAATGAATGAGTTATACCATTCTTGTTGCAATATTCTGCAAACGTTTCATTTTCAAATTCTCCACCATGATCACTTCTAATAGTGACTATGGTTAGAGACTTTTGATTTTGAATTCGTTTAGAAAAATTAGCAAATTCTTCAAAAGCATCATTCTTATGTTTTAAAAAGAAAGGCCAAGTGAATCGTGAAAAATAGTCTACTAAAACAAATACATACATACTTTTATTTAAAAAAGCAACTCTAGTTGGGCCAAATAAATCCATGTGAATTAATTCGAGCGGCCTACTAGTAGGAATTACTTCTTTTGTTTTAAAAGTACATTTAATTTGTTTACCTAGTTGACATGCATCACATAACTTATCCTTTTTAAAGGATAGTTTTGGCAGCCCTTTAACTAGGTTGTACTTAGACAATTTAAAGAGATTTTTCATATTCACATGGCCAAAACATCTATGCCAAAGCCAAGAATCATTATTAGAAGCTGCTAAGCAAAAATCATTCGAAAACTCATATGCTTTTAAACACAATTCATAAATGTTATTTTTCCTAAAACCTTGAAAAATTATATTTTGCATGGTAGAATCATAAATTAAACATGCATCTTTTTCAAATATGATTTTATAACCCTTATTACAAAGTTGGCTAATACTTAACAGGTTATGCTTAAGTCCACTAACTAATAAGACATCTTCTATAGAGGGGTTAGTGTGCTTACCGACCATACCAATTCCTATGACCTTTCCTTTATTGTTGTCACCAAATGTAACTGTTCCTTCATCAATGTTTTGTATGGAAGATAGGAGGTTGGCATGACTAGTCATGTGCTTCGAGCATCCGTTGTCAAGTATCCAACGATCTCTCTTAGGTACCTATAAAATATTCAATGTGAATATAGTACCCTTTTCATTAGGTCCAAAATAGATTAGTTTGTGGGAAACCAAACCCATGATGAGTTTGATTTGTCACCATAACCAGAAATAAAATTAGCAGAATTACATACAATAAGCATATATGAATTAATATAAGAATTCTATCTTTCGAACTTAGGTTGACTGGAACCCATACATATTTGCTCTGTCCAGTTGACTTTACAGCACCTTTCAGTCGACTTTTACTATTATTCAGTCAACTGGGAAGTAGTATAGGTCGACTTATCTGAGATATTTGTCTCGATGAATGAGACTCAATACCTCTGGACAGGCGATTGGTGGATGGGTGCAGTCGACTTGTCTCAACTTTAGATTTGCCTTTATCACGAAAACTTATAATTTTAGGCTTTTCAAAAAACTCATAATGTTTATGCGTAACACAGGAAATAGATACAGGTTTATTTGCACTAGTGTTCTTAGAAGAATGAAATTTTTCAAGGGACTTTTTAAAACCAAGTCCAAACTTTTGACTAGACTGCACTTGATTTTGAAGAACATCATTTAAATTCTCTTTTCCTTTATTAAATTTAGATACGTACTTTGATATCTCTTCATAATTTTTCTTTAGAGACTCAAGATCCATATCTAAACTAGAAAGACGAGAATTTAAGGATTTTACTTCTTTATCAAGGTTAAGATTCTCTTGAGAAAGTGTTTGATTAACTTTCTCTAAGTTCTTAACTCTAATCTTTTCTTTTTTAAGTTTTTGAAAATTTTCATTGAAAGCATCAAGTAAATCATTAGAATCATACTCATTACTTACTTAATTTTGAGATGCCATAGAACACATGTTTGCAACCTCGTTTGTCTCATCAATTTCTTCTTCCGACGAAGAATCGCTGTCATCCTAAGTTGCTTGGTATGCTTTTTTGTTCTTCACGAACTTGTCTTTGTGTACTTGTCCTTTTTGAAGTTGGATGCCTTTTCTTTAGATTTTGCGTTCTCTAGTGGGCAATCCTTCTTCATATGGCCTGTCTTGTTACACCTGAAACAAGTTGGAAATTCATTAGATTCCTTAGATTTTGAATTAAACTTACCTTTTCTTAGGAACTTTTTGAACTTTCTCGTGAACATGGCAATCTCTTCCTCATCTTCTTCTTCATCCTCGGAGTCCGACATGGCTTTGAATGCTAATGTCTTATTCTTTGATTATTGTGGTTCGGCATCCTTCTTGCGCTCTTCAAGTTGTACCTCATAAGCCATAAGATTTCCCACAAGATTCTCAAGAGAAAGTTGTGTTAAATCATTGGCCTCTTCTATGGCGATGGTCTTCGTCTCCCATTCGAGGGTTAGTGCACGAAGTACCTTTCTCACCATCTGGGCTTGAGTGTATGTCTTTCCAAGTGCCACAAGTGAATTTGTAATGTCTGTGAACCTTGTAATCATCTCGAACACATTCTCATTCTCCTTCATGCGGAACATTTCAAACCTGTGAACAAGAACAGATATTTTAGATTCTTTTACTTTATTTGTTCCTTTATGAGTTACCTCGAGTGTGTGCCAAATTTGATGTGTGGTTGTTGCATTGGACACACGGTTGAACTCCTTCTTTGTAAGGGCACAAAATAGCGCGTTCATCGCTTTTGCATTGTTCATTGTTTGGTTCTTCATGTCGTCATTACATTGTGCATATGGAATAGGAGCGGTGTACTCGGTTTTCGTCATGTTCCATATTTCATAGTTGATGGACTAAAGGTAGATCTTCATTCTACACTTCCAATAGTTGTAAATGGTTCCATCAAAGAGGGGTGGCCTTTGTGTAGATTGGCCTTCATGGTATTGATTTGCATTCGAAGTAGTTGTCATTGCACTCAACCAGGCTTTGATACCAAGTGTTGGATCCTGTAGGCAAGACAAGAAACACACAGAGTACACACGATGTATTCTGGTTCGGTCATCCCAACCTACATCCAGTACCCAAATAACCCACTTGAGATTTTTCACTGTTCTTGAAAAATGTACAAGAATACCCTACGGCGTTAGACAATAACCTTGTCCAAGCCGTAGTCCTTTCTCACAACTAGAGAAAGCTACCCACTCTTCCACCAAGGGTGAAAACCTGACTCTACACCCTAGAGCCCTACTCTCCAACCGAGAGGAACCACTCTCACAACCCGAGAGTGAAGAACAACAACAAAATGTTTACAATCAACCTATAGCCTTGTTGTGAATGTGATTTTGTGTGTGGCTATCAAGTCAACTTCCGAAATTAGTCTAAACGAAATCACTGTTATACTAGACTGATTTCAGAGAACCAAAAACTTAGAGAATTTGAAAGCTTGTGAACTCTTGTTTTCTTTTTGAAAATAAGTACTTGTTGTAGTGTTGTTGTAACCTTTTCCAAGTGATTTCTACACTCTATTTATAGAGTTAGAATCACTGGACGTTGAGAAGCAGTTTTACCAACTGTCAACCAACGGAAATAAAAGTTTTGAAATCTGTAAACTGTCAAAACGACTTGAACAGTCGACTGGGTTGCTGTTATGAGTCGACTGATCAGAGTTTGAATAAGTTCAGACAGTTTCGTACTAGGACAGTCGACTGGTGCCTAATGGCGGTCGACTGGTACTAAACAGCTGAGCTTTTTCAATCTTGTTTCGATCTTGTTAAGTTTGAAAAAGAACACTCAATTATTTTAAAGATATGTGTGAGTGTGTGTGACAAGGCTATTAAAGAATTTCTAAGACTCAATAAAATAAAACAGTTACAATTTGTTACAAGACACTTAATACAACAAATTGAAGCATAGGTCTTGTCTTGAGTCTTGAGTCATGAGATGGAGCTTTTAGCCTTCGTCTTTTTCTTTGAAGCTGGAAACCTTGTAGCTTTCTTGATCAATTAGCTATAAGAGCTTTATTTGTAGCTTTGTTTGATCAACTTACTTGAAAAGCTTGTTTAGAACATTTTGCATTTGTGTATATCCTGTAATATATAAGAAGTGGCATAACAACATTGCATTGTGTTGTAATCATCAAAATCAAGAATCAACATGGAAAACCGTGACATAAGGCAGAATCTTTTTCTTCAATTAGCCACAATACACAGAAAAACAGAAAAATTTAAAATTTTTTATTCGACACAATTGTATTACAAGTCCGAATGTTATAAAACTGCAATACATTACATCAATGTTACAATAATGCCATAGAAGCCCAAGTGTTACAAACTTTCAATAAAAATTACATCATAGTACAATGAATAATATATAACACTTGGTACATTCTCTTGGATGCTTCTCAACAATTAACAAATTTACAATTGAAACAATGGTAACCAACGTATATTACAATTGAAACAAAACCAACACTTTGCTTCTCTTGCATTGAGACGTCTTGAATCATGTACCTGTAGTTTTACAATCCAGTAACTATTGAAGTGGAACGTCAGTACATATATTGATGCTTTAAGACTGATGATTAGCATCAATTCACAACTTTAAACAGATAGATTGATGAAAAGAGAAACATGTATATATAATTGATGTGTTAGTGTATGCTATGACTTAGAATCTAATACAGGATTAACTAATGCAATGATACACTTATTCTAATGCAAGAAAGTCTCCGGAACAGTATGCATCCCATACTACATACGCCCATAACAAGTCGTTTCTTCATATATAGGGATTTGAACCCGCTCCATGAATTTGACTCTTGTACTCAACCTGTTTCTGAAGTAACAACGTGACTGATGAGGTTGCCCAGAAATGGTCTAATCCCGCCATTTACAGTCATATAGTGATGTCCCCGTTTGCCTACTATTGCTCGGCGTATCGAACCTCACTCAAAAATCTGATGGACTCTTGGAGTTAACTACAACACAGGTTAGCTCGAAGCATTGTAATATTCCCGTTTTTTTATTTTAATTAGAAATAGATTT
The DNA here is from genome assembly GCA_017893485.1 of Hemerocallis citrina. Classification (NCBI taxonomy): domain Eukaryota; kingdom Viridiplantae; phylum Streptophyta; class Magnoliopsida; order Asparagales; family Asphodelaceae; genus Hemerocallis; species Hemerocallis citrina. The sequence continues at coordinate 334,514,820 of CM030358.1, forward strand.
TTTCAATTTTTGCACGTATAATGCACGTGCAAATTTTCTATTTTTATTTTCTTTCCTCTTATTTAAATTTATTTTTGTATCATGCATGAGTCTCTTTTTATTTTAGTCTTTTGTTAATCCATAGGCCTAAGAGTAGATTCTAAAGCCCCCTAGACTAATTAAAATCAATCCCACAAAACCAGCCCATTAATTAATCCTACAACTAGTTGTGCATGGACTCACACATGACATGTAACAACTTTTTGGCACACAAATAAAACTATAGGTTTGTATGTATTATTATGTGTGTGTGCGCACTTGTGCTTAACACGTGCACGTGTATAGAAGTAGAGAGAGTGGCCGGGTGTGGGGGAGAGAGAGAGGTCGGAAGTGGAGGAGTGGAGAGAGTGGGAGAGTGGGAGAGTGTGAGTGGGTAATTACTTGATTGATGAGATCAAATCCTAGCCCTCCATTTGTTCTATATACCCCCCCCCCCCCCCCCCTATGTCTTCTCATTTACACTACATTAAAAAATCAAGAGAGAGGAAAAAGAAAGAGAGTTAGAGAGTGTTCTTGTGTTACATTGGAGGAGTTGGAGTGCTCTTGCTGAGAGCAGAAGGACTAGGTGTTGCTCATTGGAGCTAGGAGTCTCTAGGAGTTGTGTCTCTTCATCTTTTTGCAAGTCTTCATAAGAAGTGGGTGATCTTTATGCTTTCTAATTGTAGGACAAGTATGTTAGTTTTGACAAATGAGTTAAGTAGACTTAATTGATGTGGTAAATGTAGATTTTTCACGCTATTGTGATTGTGCCATGAATTATAGAAAATTTGGTTGTGATTACAAAAACGATTAGACATCATGATAACTAGAAAGAGAGTTATAAACAAATGACTTATTGCCTTGAACCATACTAGTATGCATGTTGAATTGTAAATGTCGAAATTTTATAAATTTGTATGAAGATTGTTGAGACTTTCCTTGTAGTCAAAATAAATTGTAGTAAAGTTTTATTGCCTTGAACCATAATAGTATGCAAGTTGAATTGTAAATGTCGAAATTTTATAAATTTATCTGAAGATTGTTGAGACTTTCCTTGTAGTGAAAATAAATTGTAGTAAATTTTAATTGGTACAAATGGGTTCACAAAATGGGTTGTAAGAGATACAAAGTTTGTTATTTTCCTAAATTGGAGAAATGCAAATTTATCTATGCAAATGAGTGAAAAATGAATTGAAATATAGATACATGTTTAAAATATAAGTTTGAAAATTCGTGGGTTACTGTTTTCAGGTAAACTCAGTCTGGATAAAATATTTACAGTCCATTAAAAAGCTAGATCGATCGTATGATTGAGTTTTGTGAAAATACACCAATCGCAGTGCTGTATGAATAAAACCTTAGCACTCTGACTTCATATCAGTGGTTGGGGTTGGACTTACTAGTTAGCAGTGACATTTTAAAATCATTACGGTAGCGCGGGTGTGGTCAGGGGTCTTGAGTTCGAATCTCGATAGCCCCCTTCTTTTTATGTTTTGGCTTTAATTGACCCAAAGGTCGAGACTTGACACTTTGAGTTTGCGGTCTGTCCTTGTGACAATGAAGTCATTTGGACTGCTTGGTTACTGTAGTGTGCCGTTGGGCTTGGGTTCGAAACTCGGTAGCTCCACTTTGATTTTGTTGGGGTTTTGATTTATTTTGAAGAGTTTAAATACAATTAAAATTTTGGAAAAAATTCTAATATTCCTCTAAAATGATTTAGAGTTTATTAAAAATAGTTCCATGATATTTCAAGTATTGTGTGAGAAATTAAAAGTGAAATTGATATAGATAATGAGTTGATGATTCGACAATATTTATTTTAAGATTATGACATTTATTTTGATTAGAAGAAGAGAAAATATTGCTATATTATTTGGTTTCTCTTGATGAGATTATTAACATATTTTGAGTAAGAAATACTTGATGTGGATTGAAATGTTATGTGTGATTAAATTTCTAATGAGATTGGGAGTGGATGAATCTATGTTATGAGTTCATGAAAAAAAATGTTGTTTTTTTTAATTGTGAATAAATGAATGAATTGAATATCATGAATGATGGAAAAATAAGACATTGACTATGTTATGAATAAGTTTAAGATTTGAATACCATGAGGTTTAATACATGATTATTGAAGGGTATGAATACTCAGGATTTCTAGAACATGAAAGGTTGTGATCTAGAGGTTTAGTGAGACCCCGGGTTCCAGCATTGTTAAATTAAATAATTGATTTATTATGAAATATGACTATGGAGCTACCTCGGTATTTGTGATTTTCAGTAAGGGGAAAAGCTAACTCTAGGTGTTATAATTTATTCATGTCTTGAACTTAAGAATTAGTCACCTAAGTGAAGTTGTAGTAAACTTGGGAAAACGTGAGTGGAGGGCTTCTATATTGTCGGGTGGTGGATCTCCGGGACTATAGACCCTGTCGGGCGGTGGATTCTGGGACTGTGGTTACTCCGATGGAGACGAGCTTTTTATTTTAAATCTGGAACTATGCATAGTCGGGCGAATAGTTTTTCGTACTCTAGTGTATATACGTATACCGAAGCTAGAGGGACAATTGACGGGAGGTTTGTAAGACGAGGATTCTATATAGTCGGGAGGTGGACTCCGGGACTGGGATCCGTACTCGTGAAATGTCAAAACTTTGCTTTATTACTGGGTAGTTATCATGACAAGGGATCGAACCCTTTATTGTGGAGTACGTAGGTGCTTGCCCTCGGACCTATGTAGTATGGGATGCATAAAATCTGAATAAGTATTCATTAGTGACATCTTAGTTTAAAATATCTACATTAGGCATTAAGGCATTGCATACACTTAACTGTTTAGAGTAGTCACTTTTAACACTTTATTTTACATTCAAGTTTGTGGTTTGTTAAAGTATTGAGATCGTTATACTTTCGGCATAGCTAGGATGGCCGTGTATAATATTTTTCGATGGTTGTAAGCAACTGACGTGCCCACAGTTTTATATGCAGGATTTAGATTTTTCAAGAATATATAAATTTGATTTGATGCTGATGATTATTTAAATATTCAAGTTGTTACATTTGTATGTTTTTCATTATTGTACTTCAATTTTGCTTTCGATGTGTTTTTAAATGTAAGACTCTGTTGTATTATAAAATTTCAAAATTCCTTGTAAAATTGTACGAAGTGAAGTGTAAAGATCCTGTGGAACTTTGAATTCAGTCTTATTTGGAATTGGGGTGTTACAGAGTGGTATCAGAGCCACGCTTAAATAAGTATTACAAATTTATGAGGAACGACACCCTATAGTGGACATTTGAGTGTGAGTTTCAACTTATAGAGATTAAAATGTAACTTACGTTTGTGTTGCTTTATACGATGATATTTTCTCCTCCTTTCCCTATAAGATGGCCAATCATCATGATCCCCAGTATGAGATGAATTGGTTCGTCCCTTTCGAGGATGAAGAGGAAGAGCCAATAGAGGAAGAACAAGAAGAGGAATTACCAGAGTCCAGGGAGATTACTCCACCTCTGCCTAATTCCCCCGAAGAATCCTCAGACGAAGAATTCATTCCAGATGACCAAGGTGGTATTGTTGCTTCTCTTCGAAGAGAGCTGGATGCTCAAAAGTCGAGAGTAAACCACTTAGAAGCACAACAGGAAGAAGATAAGGAGCGCATTTAAGAGCTGAGTTACCAAGTGTCGAACTCGAGAAGGTTCAGCACGTGAATAATCGACACTTTGCCAAGTTGGACCATATCGCTCGCTGGGACAAGCAGGAGCGACATCACAGATTTGAATATATGAAGAAAGAAATCCAGGAACTACGGGAAGAGCTCAGAGAAGCCAAGAGAAACCGTAGAATCTAGGATGTCTTTTTGATATGGGATCATCGCTCACATTTGTGCAACCCTCATTGGCAAAACGATTGGGAGTCGAACCTAAAATTTTTCTGGCAAAGTTCTATCTGTGGCTTCTCCGTCAGGAGAAAACTTGACTACCGATCGATAATATGAAGGGTGTGATCTTAAAATTGGAGGTAGGCTCTTTGGCATCGACCTCATTGAGTTGGCAGTTTTAGGGATCGACATCATCATTGGTATAGACTGGATGTCAGTGAACAGTGCCATTATTGAGTGCAAGAGCAAGGAGGTTGTGGTGAAGACACAAGGAGGACCAGCAGTTACATTTTAAGGAAAGAGGAAGTGTAAGCAGTTGGTAGCAGCTCTGACTGAGCAGAAGGTTCTTAAAGAAGTGGGGCAGATTCTAGTAGTTCGGGATTTTCCAACAGTATTTCTAGAAGATCTGCCTGGGCTTCCTCCTCATGGAGATGTAGAGTTTAGCATCTCTGTTCAGCCAGGAGTGCACCCATTTCCAAAGCACCATACAGAATGGCGCCGGTTGAACAAGATGAGATCAAGAAGCAGATCGAAGAGTTGTTGGGCAAAGGATTCATTAGGACAAGTGCGTCACCTTAGGGAGCCCCAGTTCTTTTGGTGAAGAAGAATGATGCATCGGTGAGGATGTGCATCGACTACAAAGAATTGAACAAGGTGACAGTGCAGAACAAGTATCCAATTTCTCGAATCGATGATCTATTCGACCGTCTACAAGGAGCAGCTGTTTTCTCCAAGATAGACCTGTGGTCAGAATATCACCAAGTCCGAGTAAAGGATGAAGATGTGCACAAGACGGTATTCAGAACTAGACATGGTCACTATGAGTTTCTGGTCATGCCGTTTGGAGTAACCAATGCACCTGCTATTTTCATGGACATGATGAACAGGGTCCTGCGGCTGTTCATCGATTCCTTCGTCGTTGTGTTCATCGACAAATTAATGGTCTATTGCAAGTCAGAAGAAGAGCATGCCGAGCACCTGGAAGAGGTACTAAAGAAGCTACAGGAGCAGAAACTATATGCAAAGCTATCCAAATATGACTTCTGGAAAACCGAAGTCGCCTTCCTAGGTCACATCCTTTCTGAGGAGGGAGTAGCTACTGACGCACAAAAAGATTTAGGCAGTGAAAGATTGGCCAAGACCGACCACAGTGAAAGAGATTAGGAGCTTTCTGGGTTTATTTGGCTACTACAGAAGGTTCATTCAGAGCTCGCCTAGATAGCTGTGCCACTCACAGGGCTTACAAGGAAGAACGTGAGTTTCAAATGGTCGGAACAGTGTGAAGCTAGCTTTTAGGTGTTGAAGGGAATATTGACTACTTCTCCCATTTTGGCTTTGCCAAGAGCAGGAGTCAACTATGATGTCTACAGCGATGCTTCGCATTGCGGATTGGGCTGTATGTTGATGCAAGAGGGAAAGGTAATAGCTTATGGGTCTAGACAGCTGAGACCGCATGAAAAGAATTATCCAACCCATGATCTAGAGTTGGCAGTGATCATTTTTGCATTGAAGCAGTGGAGGCACTACGTGTATGGGGAGAAAGTCAACATGTACACGGATCATAAGAGTCTGAAGTATATCTATCAGCAGAGGTACTTGAATCTGAGGAAGAGGAGATGGTTGAAAGTGTTAAAGGATATCCGACCCGAGATCAAGTACCATTCAGGCAAGGCCAATGTGGTGGCTGATGCGTTCAGCAGGAAGTGCAGTTTGTCCCGATTGATCACAACTCGGGAGAAGTTGGCAGAAGAGCTTGATCGATCTGGGACTGAGGTGGTTTTGCAAGGATTGGGAGCTTCCTTAGCTCATTTAAGGATTCAACCCACTTTGAGAGACAAGATCATCGACAGTCAGAAGACCGATCCAGAGATTCAGGAGATGAGAGAGCAGATTGGCGTTGGCAGGTTGGCAAAATTTCAAGTGAAGGATGAAGTGTTGTGGTTTGGAGAGCGGCTGAGTGTGCCAGATCAAGCAAAACTGAAAGAGAGTATTCTTCAGGAAGCACATGCTACTTTATTATCCGTGCATCCAGGGAGTACCAAGATGTACTAGGACATAAAGCAGTAATTTTGGTGGGCAGAGATGAAGCGTGATGTGGCTGAGTTTGTTGCCAGGTGTGCCGTTTGTCAACAAGTCAAAGCTGAGAATCGAAAACCCGGGGGTTTGTTGCAGCCATTACCCATCCCGAAGTGGAAGTGGGATTGTATCAGTATGGACTTTATCACAGGATTGCCTAAGAGTTCCAAGGGCAACGATGCAATTTGGGTGATAGTAGACCGACTCACCAAATCGGTTCACTTCTTGGCGATGAAGCTTACTTGGTCGATGGAAAAGTTGGCCGATTTGTATGTTGGAGAGATCGTGAGGCTTCATGAAGTTCCTTTATCAATAGTATTCGACCAAGATGCGCGTTTCACCTCGCATTTCTGGAGAAGTCTTTAAGCAGCTTTTAGGACGAAGACTAATTTCAATATGGCCTTTCATCCTCAAACTGATGGTCAGACTGAGAAAGTCAACAGGGTACTAGAAAATATGCTGAGATGTTGCATGTTGGACTTTGGTGGCAGTTGGGAGAGGCATTTGGCTCTTGTGGAATTTGCCTAAAACAACAGTTTCTAGGCAAGCATCGGGATGGCAGCGTATGAGGCTCTGTATGGAAGGAAGTGCAGAACGTCGGTGTGTTGGTATGAAGTGGGGGAACGACAGATGTATGGGTCGAGATTGTGCAGCAGACCTTAGAAAAGATCAAGCTGATCAGGAAGAGGTTAGTCGATGCACAAAGCTGGCAGAAGAGTTATGCCGACAATTGGAGGAGAGACCTGGAGTTTGGAGAAGGTGATTTTGTCTTTGTGAAGGTGTCTCCAACCAAGGGGGTGATTCGGTTTGGAAGAGAAGGAAAATTAGCCCCGAGATACATAGGTCCTTATAAGATATTGAAGATGATTGGGAAGACAGCTTATCGATTAGAACTAACGGAAGAGTTGGCCCAAGTACAGAATGTCTTCCATGTATCTATGTTACGAGGTTATATTCCGGATCCGAGTCATCATTTGCCCGAAATGCCAGAGGGTCTGCAACTGGATTTGAGCTATGCAGAGCGTCCAGTGGAGATTAGGGATCGTCGAGAGAAGGTCTTGAGAAATAAGAAGATACCTATGGTCAAGGTCTTCTGGAGGAACCAATTTGTTGAGGAGGCCACTTGGGAATCAGAGTAGAGGATGATGAGAGATCACCTGAGCTTTTCAACTAAAATTTGTAACTCTTTTCTTTTTCTTTCCTTGTCTTTTCTCACTCTTAAGTGTAGTTCCGATGACGGAACTACTCTAAGAGGGAGTGTTGTAACATCCCGTATTTTTATTTTAATTAAAAATACATTTTTTCAATTTTTGCACGTACAATGCACGTGTAAATTTTCCATCTTTATTTTCTTTCCTCTCATTTAAATTTATTTTTGTAGCATGCATGAGTCTCTTTTTATTTTAGTCTTTTTGTTAATCCATAGGCCTAAGAGTAGATTCTAAAGCCTATTAGACTAATTAAAATCAAGCCCACACAACCAGCCCATTAATTAATCCTACAACTAGTTGTGCATGGACTCACACATGACATGTAATAACTTTTTGGCACACAAATGAAATTATAGGATTGTATTTATTATTGTGTGTGTGTGTGCACTTGGGCTTAACACTTGCACGTGTATAGAAGGAGATAGAGTGGTTGGGTGTGGGAGAGAGAGAGAGGTCGGAAGTGGAGGAGTGGAGAGAGTGGGAGAGTGGGAAAGTGTGAGTGGGTAGTTACTTGATTGATGAGATCAAATCCTAGCCCTCCATTTGTTTTATAAATACCCCCCCCCCCCCCCCCATATGTCTTCTCATTTACACTACATTAAGAAATCAAGAGAGAGGAAAAAGAAAGAGAGTTAGAGAGTGTTCTTGTGTTGCATTAGAGGCGTTGGAGTGCTCTTTCTAGGAGGAGAAGGACTAGGTGTTGCTCGATGGAGCTAGAAGTCTCTAGGAGTTGTGTCTCTTCATCTTTTTGCAAGTCTTCATAAGAGGTGGGTGATCTTTATGCTTTCTAATTGTAGGACAAGCATGTTAGTTTTGACAAATGAGTAAAGTAGACTTAATTGATGTCGTAAATGTAGATTTCTTGTAACCCCTATTTTTCATTTTGTGTATTTTTAGGTGTATCATCTTTTTCCTTGTATTTGGTTCCTCTTGTATTTCTCTTGGACATTATATTGGATTATATTTTCAATATATATTCTTTTAATATTTTTGGTCTCTTTTATTTGAATTCTTGATGCTTGTTCGTCTCTTGTTTCGTCTCTTTTGATCGAGCTGTTGTTATCTTCTCTATTTTATTTTTTCGAGCCTGCAGTATATTTTTCTGTTATTCTGTTCATTTTTGCCCCATCTATATTTTTGCTTGAATCCCTATTACCCATTTTGATCCCCTAGCTATACACTTAATCAAATACCCCAATTGTTGCCTATGCTCTGTTTGCTTTTAAACCAATATCAATTTCACAATCCTATTCTTTTTTTAAACCTATACTATACCATTTCAAAAAACCTACACTAAATCCACCATACCCAAATTAATACACACTCACCTATACCCCTTTTCCCTATTCAACCGACCCGATATTTCTCTACCCGTTCTGCCGTCACCATCGACACCCCCCTACTTCTCAACCCTAATTATAACCCACTATATATTACAAAACCCATGCACCCTGTTTCCTATACCTCCCTTCCGCCGCTCTCTACTTTCCCGTCTGCATCTCCCCGTCTCCTAAACCCTCACCTCCTTGCACCTCCCTGCTCTTCGGCTTCACCACGACCAACTGCACCATCCTCCCTTGCACCTTAGCCGTGCACCCATCTTCCACCGTCCCCAGGTCTCTCCCTGCTCTGTTTTCGGTGCGCCCAGCAACAGCAGCAGCGATGCCAGCCGAAGCCAGCACCGCCGCCATCGTTGTTCCCCTCGCCGACTGTGGTAGCTACGGTCGTTGTCTGCCATGCCACATCCATTATCTCTCTCTCTCTTGGGTTCGTGGTCATGTGCTCGTGGTTCTCGTAGTTCGTGGGTTTTTGTTCGTGAGCTTTGGTGTTCATGGTTCGTCGGTTTTCGTTAAGTTCATTGGCTGGGAATCCGTTCCCGTTATTCTTGCTTGGAGTCATCTTCGTCGTCGGTTAAGCCAAGTAACTTGTACTCAATTCCTTTGTATGGTACAAGTCATAAATACCGCTTGTAATGTAGTTGAGTTCTAGAGACAACTTATGTGTGATGTATTTTCTTGATGAGTATTGTCTCTATAGTGCTATTGACCATAGTTGCCGCACGACACAAATTTGACATGAAACAACTTAGGTTTTGACCGTTCTTGATGTGATTATATTTGCGGGATAATTATGAGAAATTGTGTGTTTGTTTGGATCCATGTAATATACTTGTTGTGGACATGCCATATACCCTATTTCATGATGTTTGACACTTAGTAGACTTTATAACATGTTTGGTTGTGTTTGGAACAAGTTTCGTGTGTTGTATGTTGATTTGTTATTAAGAGGAAAAATCTGTATTTTTGTCGATGATCAGTTTTGATTGCTATTTTAGACCATATTATGGTCAGTATCTTAATTTCAGTATCAAACATGATTTTTAGAGAAATCCGTCTTCTTTCCAGACTTTCTGACCTTGATCGATTTTGTTTTCATATGTGTGAGATTTGATTGTTTTGCTACAGAGGTGTATTTCATTTCCAGATTTCGTTTCTTGATGATTTCGATGACTAAACTATTTTGATACCAGTGTTAAAAATATTATTCTGAAATGAAATTTTGTTCAGTACTTAAATATCTATTCAGAAATTACCCAAAATTTTAGTGGATTTTATTGATGAGTTTTATATGCTGTTTCATGCTTGTTTATAAAGACTATACTTGCTGAATTTTGCTCGCTGTTCTGTAAAGATTTATATTTTCACCCTAATTACTTTTGCTGTATGAAAAATATTTTTGAAATATGAAAGTTAGCTTATTTTGTCTATTTTCATCTCCTTTTGACGGATTTGGATTTCGTTTCATGGTTTGTGAGATATTACAGTTTTCGTACAGCAGTGTTGGGAATTCCAGATTTGCCAAATTATCATTTCTTGATGTTTTCTTATTTTTGTTGGCTAATCTAATCTTACTGGAAAATTATGAAACTTTATATTCTGATACTAGATATATAGGGAAATACCACAGATTTTTCCTCGATTTATTTGAGGTATTTTTATGCTATTTTCCTGACTTTGAATTCGATTTACTGATTTCTGGTTGAACATAATTTCTGGATTCAAATCAGTTTTGAGACTTGATTTTGTGAAATACTATATGACTTATTTATATTCACTGGATTCGACCGGGAGTCTACTTTCTAGACCTTTCAATAGATTCAGATTTGCATGTTAGTAACACCGGAAATCACTATTTTACTACAGTATGGTCTTGCTGTCCTAAATTAGAAATTTTGCTATTTTATTCTTTTATATGTACTCTTACATCCGTACATGTTTATCTTGCAACTTGAACTTGTTATATGATCATGCCAGGTTATTCTTGATATGTTTTGCACACCTACATGCTTGTTTGAGATTAATAGTAAATAACCAAGCCGGGGTTTAAGGGAAAGATCTAATAGTGGATAATTCAGAAACGTGTACTCGGAAGGAGATCCACTGATCCTACGTGATTACTTGATACATGATGTTTGACACGTGATTACGTGACACTGGCACGCAAGACACATACTTGCCACTTGCACAACGTGACACGTGATTACATGATACATGATACATGATACATGATACTTGGAGCTTGGAGCTCGATACTTGATACTTGTCCCTGAGTACACTGCCCTCTATGGTCCATTATGAAATCTAAAGCAAAACTATTTGATATAGAAAACCATGTAGTATAGGATGCATGAAGTGCCACCTAGATAGTAATCACTACAAGACTTGATACATGATACCTGAACATGATACTTGAACATGATACATGCTTACTTGATACTTGACTACATGATACATGAGACTTGATACTTGACACATGCTACATGTTTACATGATACTTGATATTTGTTGCTTATTTACATGATGTTTGTTCACTTGACACTTGATACATGCTACTTGTACTTGTTCGCCTTACCATGCTAGTTGTTATATTTCGTTATCATGCATATTCCATGTTATTAGTTAGTTTTCCCCACGTACTTGTATCCTGCACTACAAGCGGTCCGTAACTTGCATTGATGGGAGTTTGTTTTCTTTTTCTTATCCCTGCAATTGTTAAATTGCAGATTTTTGAGAACAGGTTCCAGATGGTATTGGTAAAATGAAGTATTAGTGCTGGATTTTACTATTATTATTTCTTGTAGGTTGCTTGAACAATATTGTTTTTTGATACTTGGATTTATTTGTATTTGGACGATGTGATCCAGGATATTGACTTATTCAGATCATGATTATTTGAGATTAATACATTTTGGTTTCAAGTATTCTTGTTGGTATTTTGGTTCATATGTGCATATTGGTTGATTCTTTTGCTTCCGACTCTGATTATTCTTGTGAAATATTGTAAAGATTCTTGAACAGCTTATGGATGATGAAAATCATTTGCTGGGCTTAGTCATGTATCCGTATTCTGTATTCTCTTGTGAGAAGCGGGGCGTGACATTTTTCACGCTGTTGTGACTGTGCCATGAATTATAGAAAATTTGGTTGTGATTAAGAAAATGATTAGACATCTTCATAACTAGAAAGTGAGTAATAAACAAATGAATTATTGTCTTGAACCATACTAGTATGCATGTTGAATTGTAAATGTTGAAATTTTATAAATTTGTTTGAAGATTGTTGTGATTTTCCTTGTAGTCAAAATAAATTGTAGTAAAGTTTAATTGGTACAAATGGGTTCATAAAATGGGTTGTAAGAGATACAAAGTTTGTTATTTTCCTAAATTGGAGAAATGCAAATTTATCTATGCAAATGAGAGAAAAATGAATTGAAATATAGATACATGTTTAAAATGTAAGTTTGAAAATTCGTGGGTTACTATTTTCAAGTAAACTCAGTCTGGATAAAATATTTACAGTCCATTAAAATGCTAGATCGATCGTATGATTGAGTATTGTGAAAATACAACAACCACAGTGCGGTATGAACAAAACCTTAGCACTCTAACTTCATATCAGTGGTTGGGGTTGGACTTACTGGTTAAAAGTGACGTTTTAAAATCATTACTGTAGCGCGGGTGTGGTCAGGGGTCTTGAGTTCGAAACTCGATAGCCCCCATCTTTTTCTGTTTTGGCTTTAATTGACCCAAAAGCCAAGACTTGACACTTAGGGTTTGCGGTCTGTCCATGTGACAGTGAAGTCGTTTGGACTTCTTGGTCAGTGGAGGCGCCATAAGGCGGTTACTGTAGTGTGCCATTGGGCATGGGTTCGAAACTCGGTAGCTCCACTTTGATTTTTTTGGGGTTTTGATTTATTTTGAAGAGTTTAAATGCAATTAAAAATTTGGGGAAAATTCTAATATTCCTCTAAAATGATTTAGAGTTTATTAAAAATAGTTCCATGATATTTCAAGTATTGTGTGAGAAATTAAAAGTGAAATTGATATAGATAATGAGTTGATGATTCGAAAATATTTATTTTAAGGTTATGACATTTATTTTGATTAAAAGAAGAGAAAATATTGCTATGTTATTTGGTTTCTCTTGATGAGATTATTTACTTATTTTGAGTAAGAAATACTTGTTGTGGTTTGAAATGTTATATGTGATTAAATTGCTGATGAGATTGGAAGTGGATGAATCTATGTTATGAGTTCATAAAAAGAAATGTTGTGTTTTTTTTAATTGTAAATAAGTGAGTGAATTGAATATTATGAATGATGAAAAAATAAGACATTGACTAAGTTATGAATAAGTTTAAGATATGAATACCATGATGTTTAATACATGATTATTGAAGAGTATGATTACCCAGGATTTCTAGAACATGAAAGGTTGTGAGACCCCGGGTACCGGCATTGTTGAATTAAATGATTGATTTATTTTGGGATATGACTATGGAGCTGTCTCGGTATTTGTGATTAAGTCCGGTAAGGGGAAAAACTAACTCTAGGTGTTATAATTTATTCATGTCTTGAACTTAAGAATTTGGCACCTAAGTGAAGATGTAGTAAACTTGGGCAAACGTGAGTGGAGAGCTTCTATATAGTCGGGCGGTGGATCTCCGGGACTATAGACCCAGTCGAGTAGTGAATTCCAGGGACAGTGGTTGCTCCGATGGAGACGTGCTTTTTATTTTAAATCCAGGACTATGCATAGTCAGGGCGAATAGTTTGCCGTACTCCAGTGTATATACGTATACCGGGGCTAGGAGGGATAATTGACGGGATGTTCACACGACGAGGATTCTATATAGTCTTGCGGTGGACTCCGAAATTGGGATCCGTACTTGTGGAATGTCTAAACTTTGTTTTATTACTGGGTAGTTATCATGGCGAGGGATCAAACCCTTTATTGTGGAGTACGTAGGTGGCTTGCCCTCGGACCTATGTAGTATGGGATGCATAGAATCCGAACAAGTATGCATTAGTGTCATCTTAGTATAAAATATCTGCATTAGGCATTAAGGTATTGCATACAGTTACATGTTTAGAGTAGTCACTTTTAACACTTTATTTTACATTCAAGTTTGTGGTTTGTTAAAGTATTGAGATCGTTATACTTTCGGCATAGTGAGGATGGCCGTGTATAACATTTTTAGTCAGTTGTAAGCAACTGACGTGCCCACAGTTTTATATGCAAGAGTTGGATTTTTCAAGAAGATATAAAGTTGATTTGATGCTGATGATTATTTAAATATTCAAGTTGTTACATCTGTATATTTTTCATTATTGTACTTCAATTTACCTTTCGCTGTGTTATTAAATGTAAAAGACTATTGTATTATAAAATTTCAAAATTCCTTGTAAAATTGTACGAAGTGAAGTGTATAGATCCTGTGGAACTTTGAATTCAGCCTTATTTGGAATTCGGGGTGTTACAGGCATCTCTTGTTGCCCCCTAGCTGATAGTCTATGGCTTGTTTGCCTTTCTTGATATAGAGCATGAATGAGTTTCCGGGGTCCATCCCCTAGCTCCGACAGGATACTTCCCGCCCTTATCATGGCACTTCAGAAATTAACGGACGAGATACAGATCCCGTGCTCCCAACTCGTGAGAAGGCACAAACCGTATCCCTTTGACTGGAAGTGTCACGGCCCGCTTCCCAAAATACGGGAATAAGAACACGTAACGAAGGCCCAGCGAATGTTTATACACCATCCATAAGTTGTAACAGATTAACTCAACAATATACAAGAGAAAACAACCACGCAGGAATAATATAATCACATAAAGAAAGAATAAACTCCAAATAATCATGATATAAATTCACTAAATAATATTCCAACATCTGGGATAAAACAAACTTCGGGTCATAAAACTCAAGAATATAAAGTATGATAAAAAGCAATACAATAAGCAAACAACAAGAAATAGCTATAGTAGTCTAATGGTCCAGCTCCGATCTTCAGAGATTTTGCTCACCAAGTTATTCTGATATTGCTCCTTCGGTATCTGTAAACTATTGATCTAAAAAGAGAGAAAAGAGTGTACTTAGAACAAGTCTGGGACAACAAGTAGAGAAAAATAGAGGATAAAGGAAACATGAATATCAAAGAAAAGGGACATGATCAAAGTCAAACAACGAAGCAAAGGTAGGCAATAATATCAAAGGCCTACAGTAATCACACATGTAATGCTTGATGTCAAGTCAAGCTCCATACTGGATCAAGCATGTAGGTTACTAATCATTTTATTAGCCTATCTAATGCACGTACTACGATATCCCATACTACAGGTTCGGCGCAAACACACAGTGAACATTTTAGACTGATGGTAAATTCACGGATTGTGTACTTGGAATTGATAACAATAATTTACAATGAAGAATTAACAATCAACCATTGAAATGAATACTCCTCCTTCCATGTCAAGTGTCAAGTGAGCAAGAAGGCCTTACCGAGTACATTTCCCGATCGTTCACTACCAAGTCTACCCATAATACCTCGGCTTGTTATTAGTTTATTTTCATCCTATCTGAGCATGCAAGAGGGTGTCAATATTGTATGGTACTAAGTGTGAATAATTCTATACGTTACAGACAAAGCATGAAGCAAACAAATCAATTACATGCAATTTACATAATCAGGACAGCATGACCTTGCTATACTAAAATATGGATTACTACCACTACAAAATAGCAAATATGGATATGTCGAAAGTTCTAGAAACTAGACTTCCACCCGGTTCCAGCATATATATATAAGGCACATAAAAGATAAAGAAGGTAGGGCGAAAACTCTATTCTATTCAGATTTTATGTTCAGGCAGCATGATGTAATTTGTGTTCACCTATATGTTTCAGGTTAGAAAACTCATCAAATAAATCTATAAAAAATCTGGGTCATTCTTACACATGTCTAGGTTTAGCCTAATTTATTTCAGATTTTTATTTTAGTGTTAACATGGTCAAATAAATTAACAGAAGGATACGCATGGATTTATAAATCTGAAAATACTAACACAGCTGTACTAAAATTATGATATCTAACAGATTACACGTCGCCATTCAAATCCACAAAAAGAGTAGTAAACTAGACATTTGAGGCTAAATTGCATGTTCAGAAAGTTACTTCAAAATATGACAGTAACATGGTTGAAAATCTTATTCAAAAAGAAACAACTAGCAGTCCAGAATTTGTTTTATCATAAAAGGGGCAATAAATAAATCATGCAACCATATATTTCATACAAATTGGTAATCAAAGTGATCCTAGGTGTTAACATGCATATTTCTATGTTTAAGATACAATTTTGCAGGCATGGTATTCAATTCATCAATCAAATCAATCTAACATGTATACAATTCATCAACAAGTCTACAATATGGATCTAGTTATTTTCATGTAATTGTGCATATGCATGAAACAATAGGGACTAGGTTTAGATCAAAGAGAGCGGCACGATGTTAAGAGTATGGCGGGTTAGCTCGTGTAAACCCTCGATAAACTTAACGGAATTGTCAAATACAGCATGATAAGGAAAAAGGACGGGATCTACTTGCAGAGATCAAACGGATCTTGAACAAAATAAACAATTAGTTCAAGAAGAGACTTGCCTGTTAAATTGCAGATTTGAATAATAAAGAATAACGGGATAAGAATCCCGGGCAATGATCCACAAGAACAAGAGCAAAACACTTGCAAAACACCAAATGACAACTCAAGACCGAACAGCAAACAACAACACATGCACACACAGCGGATCCAACAGCAGATCCAACGGCAGATCAGGGCAAATAAAAAACGGTAAAACCCGGATCCACTGTGCCAAATAGCAAACACCAAACTCGGCCACTCATACTTTGTCTCCTTCCCATCGACACAGAGAGAGACTCGGCGATGCTGGGGCTGGCGATGGCGCGGCACTTACGGCAGAGCGACGACTGATGGCGACGACGTTGCGGTCGAGAAGCCACGGAAACGGAGAGACTCCGATGACGAAAGAGCGCCTCTATTTTCGATCGAAAACAAGGGAAGATGCCAACAAAGGAAAGAATGTGCTTACACGATGACGGCGATGCTAGGGGATCTGCGGTGGATGAAGGGGTGCACGAAGGGACCACGGTGGCAATGGCGAGGACAGGGGTTCGGCGGTGGAGCAAAGGTGGTTCGGTGAGATGGTTTGGGCAGGTGAATGACGAAGACGGAGAAGATGATCGGAGAGCGACGGGTGACGAGGAGGAGAGTTTGATAAGGGGACGGGTCAAAGGTGGTCGGAGTGACGGGAATGGGTTGGTTTGTGTTAGATGGAAACAGGGAGAGGGAAAGAGAGACGGGGTAGCACAGTAAGGGGAGGGGGACTTCACAGTATAGGGGTTAGGGTTAATGACGGCTAGGGTTAGGGAATTAATTATGGTTTAAAAGTTATTAGTATATTTATAGGGGAAAAGATGAGATATTGGGTATTGGGTAATTGGGTATGTGTAGCGCCCCGGATCCCCGTTACCGGACATCCGTGACACTCACCAGAATCTTTGCCTTCAAATGCATCTCAACACAGTAATAACACGGAAATTTAAAAACTTTTTATTGCCAAATATGGTCATTATATCATTGATTACAACCGATACCTTGTTATTGGACAAGGAGTACAAATTACATCAACTTATTACAACTTATTACAAATATTTACAGACTCCACTTGTAAAGCTATGAGCTGCCTCCCGAAATGGTAATCGACTGATTACAGCTGAACTTCGCTGAGTGGCCCATCGGCTCCCCTGGGACTTGCTCCTTGGCTTGAGGCTTCTGCTGCACCTACTCGAAAGGTAGGAGTCGATACCAAAAAGGTGGGGAACGTCAGTACTTCAACTGATGCAAAGCTGATGATAACAGCAATCCTCTAAAGTTCAATCACAACCAATAATTTATGCAAAAGAGAAAAGTGATGTGCCAAACCAAGGGTTTAATGGATTCAGGTTCTAGTGTAGTATTATGCCATGACCCTATGACTAGATGTAGCAAACTTACATGCCTGACTCTAATGCAAGCAAGACTTTAGAGCACGAATGCATCCCATACTACATACGCCCTTAAATCTAGCCGTCTTTCTCCACAATTTAGGAATTCAAATCCTTGCCAAGCATCCTACTCTTGTACTCATCCAGTTCCCAATAGATTGTTCGTTGCCCAAGGAGGTTGCAGTAGGTCGGTCTAGTTCCGCCCCTGCAGTGCCTAAGTGGTAGCCGCCACTTGGTACCCGTATATGGACCTCCTCAGAAAGCTATGTTGAATCCGGCCACCCGACCGATTGATTCCCCATGTCCACCTATGGACTGACGCATGCATGTTCACCCCTGATCGGGTTATGAACTTATATATATACCAAAAACACAAAACCTCCATGCACAGGGACGTGAGCACCTCGGGAGGTCAAATCCTCCTAGCCTCCCGTACCTTACTCCGGCAAAACTCTGGAAATTAACAGATCGAGATAAGAGCCGAGGACTCATCCATGAGTGACGAAAACGTATTCCTACGACTGGTAGGTACAACACCGACTATGGTTTACTAGGACTAATGCATTTTCCCAACCCCTTAATATTCCATTCTAACCCCTGCCTTACTCTAATTACTTCGGGTAAAGATAAAACTGCTTCCACACTTGCCTATCAGGTTCTGGCCCTGGTGATACCGGTCCGGTTCGCCACTTTTATGGCTTGGAATTGTCCAGCCTTCCAGCCTACATTCACCGCTGCACCGGCTGTGAATGTATGTTCACCCTCATGAATTTATAATAATGGCACGGCTCAGATGTCCTACGCTTCGGGGGAAGTTTATAATGTAGGATTGACAGGTGCAGGGTATCCCTTACCCTAGTGACTAACTCCAGTCACACATCCCACTCTGGGACTCAACAACCTCAATAATAGATATCAACCATCCCTAGACAAGAGTCATCAACTCTGATAGTATACAAGGAAAAATGTCCTCACAATACCTAGTCAACACCAAGACTAAGCGACCTACGGGGTTTCTACCCGAAACTTGGAATGGTCATAACTCTCTCGATACAACTCCGATTGGAGTGTACAAGCCCAATCCAGAAAGGTAAGATCCTAGGCTACAACTTCCTAGTTGATCATGAACTTAAATTCAATCATCGTGATCCCCAAAATAGCCTCTCAAGTCTCAGCCTGCGTGCTTCCTGTACACGGGCTGCACCTTACCGGTACTACAAAATACTACTCGTTCATCAGAACGTCACAAACCTAAGTTCTATAGAAGGGTGTGGGTGTCCTCAACAGCTCTCTAGTTGGTCATGAGTCCAAATTATACCAATAAATCACCCTAACACACACATCTCTCACCAATGCACTAAATCACACAATGGGTCTCTCTAAATCAGAGCACTCAGATCCACTCTAGGTCTCTGTCCAGTATTACAAAAATCACAGTAAATCAACACTTTACTGGAATCACCTCAAATTGGTCTTGTTGGGAAGATCTAGGTGTCTAATACAAATCTCTAATAAACCAGATTCTCAAATTGTGCTCTTAATGAGCCTCAAATGTCCAATCTCTATAGGGTATCAAAACTGGCTGAAACCAGCACAGTTTATACTCATAAAATCATATTAAATTCCATACTCATCCAAATGACACGAAATTTATGTTGATGAAACTAGAGATCATAATAAACAACATGAAAAAGACTTCATGTCAAAACTCCAAGTATACAGTGAGTTCTCTCAATTTCTATTTGGCACAGAAAATCATCATGCTCTTTAGTTCAGCTTCAGCTACTGATTAGAGATCAATTTTCTCAAGCCTATAAATTTATCCAAACATTTTCTTGACTTTTGCATAGAATCTAGATGCATGCAGGAATCTAGGGTAAAAATTTTAGATCAATAACTTGCCCCAATAAATTATGAAAATTCCTACAACATTAGTCATTCTGTTAATCAATTGCTGATTCTGCCTTACGGCACAGTTTTACCATTCGATTTTATTAAAATATCAAATGACCTCAAAAAAATCCGAAATAAATCATCAACTATCTACCCATATATATGAACAATCCCTGAAAATTTCATGTCTCATTCTTTGCAGTTTGTTCTCGAAAAAATCTACAAAATGGCATTCTGAACCAGTTTTCTAGTTTCAGTTCTGATTTCAACTTTCATGCTCTTAGATGTTCATCCTAGCACATCCTACCATACATGCATGCAAGAAAATCAATTAAAAGACAGTAAATGAAGGTTTAGAGTAACTTCCTACCCTTGGTTGTTGTAGAAGAATGGATCTACTTGAGCTTTTCCTTTTAAAAATCCTTCCTTGAGACCTTCTTCTTCACTCTCTCTTTCTCCTTTCTTATTTCCTCTTGAAGGAGTTCTGAAATTTCCAGAGCAAGGAGGTGGAATGGAGTGGAGAAATGATGGAGAAGGGAGGGGGATATGTCCGGTTTTGAGCTGGGGGGGGGGGGGGGGGTTAGGCTAGGTTAGTAGGTGGTTTTGGATCAAAACCATGGCTTCTAGCCCATGGTTTTGTGGTTGTTGTGTTGGCTGCCCATCTTAAGTTAATGGGTTCCTACGAGTGCGAGACGAGAGGTTTATCGAGCATACGCAATATATATCCACTGTAGTATCATACAGTGTTATATTTGCATAGGCGTCATATCGAAAACTAGCGTTTATACTAGTATCGGTCCTCCTCGTTCTCGTGCATCTTTTAGAATGCAATCATCCCATGAACCGTCCCGTAATCCTAAACACACACCACGATAGCAAAATCAACCCATAATACTGCAATCAAGTGCATGCATACGGACAATATACATACATACATATATATTCAGGTATTGTACAATACGGGGTGTTACAGTATGGATCCAATAAATGAAAATACATTGTACATGAATATAATTGATCAATACAAATCCGAATACAAGAAATAAGATATCTGATATAATTTGCATTACATAAATTATTCGAAACAAACGAAAACACCATTATTAAAAAGGAATTGATTTGTTTTAATAATCAATAATAATAATAATATATAACCATATTAACAATAAGAATAAAAATAATAATAACACTAATAATAACATCAATAATAATAATAATGACAATAAAAACACTAACAATAATAATAGCAATCATCAGGATATTATTAATATATAAAAATAGAAATTTTGTTGAAATAATCCAAACAGTAATAATATTTTGATTTGAGTTAAAAATGTAAATAGTTGGTCAAGCAGAAATGGAAACAAATTTTATTCAAAATAATTATAATTATTGTTTAGAAAATGCTTAAACACGAAATTCAAAATGAATTTAACAAAAAAAAAAATTATGAATATTGAAATGCAGGAAAATACTCAGAAAATACGTATTTGCAGAAATGGGAGTTACAGGATGGGTACAACCAATAACACCACCTAGTGTTGGCCTATAGAATAGGTCGGATCATAAGATATCACCCTTAATACCAACTCTTTCCCTTCGGCGAAAATGATAATAAATAAAGGTTAAGTAGTAATAGCCATAAGTTACTACCCTCACGATGTCACTAATCCCAAACAATCCGAGGCATGACAATAGTACTAACACAACATGCTAGGTCTTAAGTTAGACTTCACAAGATAACTGTACTAAGTGCTCAACCTATACTTACCAGAATCCCTAAGGATCCTGTTCATAGCCTATCGATCCATGATCTCGGCAACACGAACATATTCGCAGGCTACTACCCTGAACCTGGATTTCGTCTACACTCCTGGCCCGTGATCAACCTACACCGGTTAAGATCTGACTGTGCACGAGGGGTGTCTCGTCCACAAACCACGAGGAGTAAAATAAATACACGTCTTGTTGGTCGATGGCTCCTAGGGCAATGATATCACCCTAGACGAGCACAATAACTGCGTACTAGCTAATAAGCTACATACGAGCAAAACAACTTACATACGAGCCGACTAGCTACGTATGAGCCAAACGAATTACATACAAGCTACTTGGCTATGTATGTGATAAATGAATCATATAGAAGCAACCATAAAAGTCTTATAACAACCTAGAAGCAAAATAACATGCTAATTGCAAAACTTGATCTTTTATTCACAAAAGCAACATAAAAGTCTTCTAACAACCAAGAAGAAATTAAATATGCTTCTCTTATCGGAATTCAACAAAATTAGACTTTTTGGCAAGGTGAGAACCTCTACTACAACTCCCTAGTTGACAACCTTCTTAGATTCAGTCAATAAGAGGTACAAAAAAACTTCAAACAATCTAAATAGCGAAGCTTCAGCCAAAAGGCTAGCTCTGTGACTTGTAAATGTCATAACTACTACTCTGCTTATCGGAATCTAACAAAATTTGGCTTTTTGGAAAGGTGAGAACCTATAATACAACTCCCTAGTTGAAAACTTTTCAGATACCTTATGGAACTCAAAATCCAACTCTTTAAACACAGTACAAGAGAACAACAAGGACAGCCAAAAGCTGAAACATCTAAAGCTCGTAACTTTTGCTATATTTGTTGGAATCCAACAAAATTGGACTTTCTCGAAAGCAAATAACATGCACTATAACTTCCTAGTTAACAACTTTCTCAGGTTCCGTATGGAACTCAAAATCCAACTCTTTGAACACAATACAAACAACATGGATAGCCAAAAGCTGAAACTTCTAAATCTTGTAACTTTTGCTATACTTGTCTGAATCGAACAAAATTGGACTTTCTGCAAAGGTAATAACATCCATTATAACTTCCTAGTTAACAACATTCTCAAATTCCGTATTGAACTCAAAATCCAGCTTTTGAACACAACACAAAGAGCAATGAAAAGGACAGCAAAATCTGAAACTTGTAAACCTCACAACTTTTGCTATACTTATCGGAATCTAACAAAATTGGGATTTTTGGAATGGGTGGAACATATAATACAACACTCTAGTTTAACACTTTTTCAGATTCCGTAAAGAACTCAAAAAATTGAGCCTTTTGAACACAATTCAAAAACAACAAAAAGTACAACAAAAGCTGAAACTTGTAAAGCTTATAACTTTTTCCATACTTATCAGAATCTTACAAAATTGGACATTTTGGAAAGGTGAGAACCTCTAATACAACTCTCTAGTTGAAAATTTTTCCAAATTTAGTAAGTAAGAGGTACAAAAACTTCGAATAATCTTGACAGCGACTTCATCCAAAAAGGCTAGCTGCTGTCAATCTTGTAGAAGTCATAACTCCTACTCCGCTTATCGGAATCTAAAAATATTGGACATTTTGGAAAGGTGAGAACTTCTACTACAAATCTCTAGTTGACAACCTTCTCAGATTCAGTCAATAATAGGTACAAAAACTTCGAACAATCTAAACAGCGAAGCTTCAGCCAAACGACTAGCTGTTGTGACTTGTAATGGTCATGAATCCTACTCCGCTTTTTAGAATCTATCAAAATAGGATATTTTGGAAAGGTAAGAACATTTACTACAACTCTCTAGTTGACCACTTTTTCAGATTCCAAAAGGAACTCAAAATCCACCCCCTTGAATACAAGTCGAACCAAACAAAACAGCAGTTTCTTTTTTATGCTCGTTGTTTTGGGGAAACGATTTGTTTAGCCTAGTAAATTAACCCAGAAAAATCTACAAAATTAGAGCGTGGTAATAACACATATGAGAATCTCTAAAATTAATTTCGAGTCAAAATTCCAACTTTAACACAAGTAATTAATTCTAACTACATACTAGTTTAGGGTTGATTCTTTAGTGCTCTAATTGAGTTCTACCACTTCAATCTTCATATGTCATTTTATTCTAGTCCATAGACATTTATATCAGGTGACATTACTCCAAGTTCTTCATTTAACATATAACAATAATAATACAAAATAACAAACATGAGATGAAAAACCCCCACCCAAAAGTGTAGGAAGGACTTGCAAGTTCTTCTCCTCCTTGCTCCTTGTTCTTTCTCCTCTTCAAGAATAACCTCAAGAACACTTAATCCATGAAACCCTAACCCATATTTTGATTTTGATCTCTCTTTCTTTTTATTTCTTATCAATTTTTTTCTAATTTAAAACTAGTAAAAGACGAAGGAAAATGAGATGAGAAAGAGTTAAAGGACCCAAAATGAATGAGGGCTTTTTCCCTTGTGTTTGGCCGGCCGCGGGGGGGGGGGGGGGGGGGGTGGGGTTACAGGAAAGTTTTTTTTTTATGAAATGGATAGAGTCTGAAGACTCCAGCCATACGATATAATATATTAAAATCAAAGTAGGTCTTACAAGGTGTAAAACGAAAAGTACAGATAATCAAAAACTACAAACAGGCACAAATAGCTACATAGACCCAAAAGCACTAAAGCATAAAGCAAAGAACTAAGCGCGATCTAGATCAGCGCAGACCAAACAAACAAAACCGCAGCAGACACAGCGCCTGAAGCATGATGGCTCGAACGGAGGAGAATTGATGAAACAGGGTCGTCCGCAACCGAACTCTCGGACGACCGGAGAGCGGCAACAACTGCTGAGCTCGCCAGACAACTGAGAGAGAATGATGCTCAATTAAAGCACCACGAAGATGAAAACCCCCCCTGCCTGCTACAAACACAAGATAAGGCAGACAACCTGGACCAAAATGAAGGCAAACTGAACCAGGATGGTCCGCAAAAAACCTACAGAGCATCATCAAGAAAAGAGCCATCGGCTAGGATTGAAACAATCAGTAAACTAACAGAGCGGGCAAAGCAAAGGATCACCAGCAAGAAAACGAGGCGAATCATCTCTAAAAACAGCTAAAAGACCACAGATAAACACAATGTGCTCAGCGCACACTCCCAAAGCCATAAAGAACATTAGATTAACTGATACTAGTTCATGCAGCTAAATAGTGGAAAGAACAACAACAAAACATCCAGGAGAACATCCACACTTTGATAATAACATAAAGTAAAGAGCTCTAAGCAAATAAGCTCTAAACAAGGGAACACAGGAAAGAAGATTCGGAATGAACTGATCCAACGCAGCGGGACGACATAACCACCAGTACCAGTTAACACATCGTGATAAAGAGAATATAGGAGATGGCCCATAGCAAAGGGCAACCAAAAGACACCACTTCCCCGAGCCATAGCTGCCCAAGAACGGAGTCAAAATTATCTGCCAAAAGCCGTTATAGGAAAGTTTTTGATGTGAGAATAAGTCACTTGTTTCTCTCTTTTGTGGCTTAAAGAAATTTGAGATCACATTACAAATTTAAATTGCAATCAACACCCTACTCCTCTCTAACCCTCCATTTGATCATGATTGATAAATAATAAGAGGTATTTTCCCAAAATCATATACTACATGATTTCGTACAAACGTACGAAATCGATACAGTACATATACGTACATACATCTACATATACAGATAATTTTTATTAGTTAAAATAAATAATCTCTACCAAAAATATTTTAATTCAGAAATAATAAGAAAAATAATTTTATTACCGGCTCGGAAGATTTCTGTACCAATATGATACAATACAGATGTATATAGACTGGTGTGTATATATATATATATATATATATATATATATATATATATATATATATATATATATATATATATATAATGTTTATTAACAAAACCAGATAATATCCATCAAAACATTTCAATTCTGAAAATAAACATAAAATAATAATAAAATAATAATTTTTAGTATCTGGCCCGGATATTTCAGACATTTTCTCAAAAATGCATTGTACTGGATTTTGTACAAGTGCACAAAACCGATACAATACATATATATACTTACCTGTATGTATGTGTGTGTGTATATATATATATATATATATATTACATTAAAACTAAGTAATTTCCATAAGAAATATTTTAATTTTAAAAATAATTATAATACAAATATAATATCCAACCAGGATATTACAATACTCCCTCCTTAGAATAGTTCTGTCCTCAGAACTACGTTTAGTCAGGAGAACTGAAAAATACCCATACACTAAATAACAAGGGGAAAGAAAGCTTATACGGCTCCCAAGTGACTCCTCCACGAACTGATTCTCCAAAGAACCCGACCTTGTTCCCAAAGCTGCCTGCTGATTCTACCAAAATCGAGGTGTAACTCTTAAATCTTGGTAAGAACTACTGACGCTGGCACTCCATGCTGCTTACTTACGCCTTTAATGTGGAATTTCGCTAATTTCTATAGCGACTAAGTCATCTTTATCGGAAGAAAATGTGCAGACTTTGTCAATTGATCCCCAATAACCCAACTTGAGTCATTCATTTTTGAATTCTTGGGTAATCATGTGTTGAAGTCTATACTGATGTTCTGAGATCAACTTGCCACTTCGGTGCTTCAATCCCTGCATCTCCTGTCTAAGCCTTCCGACTTGCTTACTTAGACTCGGTTGTAGCTTCTATCGTGCCAAAACTGAGCTCTAATCTTGATTAATCACTTCAATATTGGCTTGCCTGATCTCATCATTTAGCTTCTTACCACCTTCATGGTCTTCGGCTGAGGCTAATACTTCACTACCTCGATCGTCCATGATTCGGTAGCCACTTCCTCCTTAGAATAGGATGTGGCCCACAAACTCCACTTCTGACTTCCAGGACTCTCACCTATAATTTGCACAACTTGTAATGAGGATTGCTCCAGATGGTGTAATCAACATAACCAAATCTACATTTTTCCTCCCGCACACATCTCAATTTCTAGAAAAATAATTTAGACGAAAGAATATAATGAACCAAAATTGAACAAAACAGTTGCCTGGATTTCATATATATATAAATCCATTCGGTTACAAAAAGTGTTACATCATTATTACTTCTTAGTCCAAAATAAATTTCAAAATACAATTTTTAAACTTAGTTGCAACTCCATATGTACATACTGGTAATGGCTCTCCTGCCTTCTTCAACTTGCCTTTAGTAAGTGTGAACACTTACTCTTGGTGAATAGGCTCATTTCCTTTATTGTTCATTTTCGGGGCTAATCTGTTGCCATTTTTATGAAGCGGGAAACAATTTGGCCTAACATGACCAATCTCCCCACAATTGTAACATGTACAGGTCTCCACCTGAGGGTCCTTCCTCGGGTACTGGCTCATGAAATGACCTTGTTCACCAAACAGGAACAACTTCCTGGCTTGGTGCGTCCAAATTTGCCCTCCGTTTTCTGAATCTTCTGCTTCTGACCTCGGTTCTCAAACCCTGATGCAAGTGCAGATTTTTTTCATTGTAGTTGTGAACAGAGTGATTTTTTGTGTCCAACCTCCTTACAGAAATAGCATACTACAAACTTGGTGGTCTCCTGGACTTGCTCCCATTCATGATGTAGTCGTGCCAATCTAGAATTAAAGTGTTCCCTGCTCCTCTGCTAGGCTTGCTAATATAGCTCTGCAAGCATCACCCAGTTGTTTAGCTCGACGACCTTTCCTGATCCCGTACTTACTCTTAATTCTCGAATGTATGCCGACCGCCGCCACTGTGCATTGATCCACACTTAGCTCCTGTAATGGTGAAGGTGAGTCCGTCTTGATATTAGCTTGTAGTGAAATCTCCTTCGACTCCTCGCTCGATATCATCGGATCATCCCTTGAAATCGTCTCACTCTCTTCCATCAACACATCCTCGGTTAGGATATCTTCGATTAGCATCCTTAAAACACATATATACTGGAATTAGTCCAGAGATAGAAAGTTTATAAAACATAAGTTTAAAGAAACAACAATATGATTATAATTGTCTACAACTAGATAAAACCCGACTCCTAAAAGGCATCCAAGTTTAATTTTCCAACTGTGCTGGATTGTAAGTTGAAGTCGAATCTGATACCACTCTGTAACGCTCCGATTTCCATACACAAGGAAATCGTGACATAAGTCAGAATCTTTTCCTTCAATTAGCCACAATACACAGAAAAACATGAAAATTTAAAACTTTTTATTCAACTAAAATGCATTACAAGTCTGAATGTTATAAAACTGCAATACATTACATCCGTGTTACAATAATGCTATACAAGACCAAGTGTTGCAAACTTTCAATAAAAATTACATCATAGTACAATGAACAATATATAACACTTGGTACTTTCACTTGGATGCTTCTCAATAATTAATAAATTTACAATTGAAACAATGGTAACCAACGTATATTACTGTTGAAACAAAAATCAATACTTTGCTTCTCTTGCCTTGAGTCCTCCTAAATCCTATACATGTAGTTTTGCAATCCATTACCTATTTAAGTAGGGACGTCAGTACATATACTGATACTTTAAGGCTGATGACTAGCAACGATTCTCCACTTTAAATAGACAGATTGATGAAAAGAGAAACGTGTATATATAAGTGATGTGTTAGTGTATGCTATGACTTAGAATCTAATGCAGGATTAACTAATGCAATGATGCACTTATTCAAATGCAAGAAAGTATCTGGAACAGTATGAAGCCCATACTACATACACCCATAACAAGCCGTTTCTTCATATATAGGGATTTGAACATGCGCCATGAATTCTACTCTTGTACTCAACCTCTTTCTGAAGATACAACGTGACTGATGAGGTTACCTTGAAACAGTTTAATCCCATCATTCGCAGTCATATAGTGGTGTCCCCGTTTGCCACTATTTCCCGGCGTACCGGACCTCACTCAAAAATCTGACAAACTCTTGGAGTTAACTACAACATAGGTTAGCTCGAAGCATCCCCTGTGGCCCCCTAGCTGACCGTAGTCTATGGCTTGTTCGCCTTTCTTGATATAGAGCATGACGGAGTTTCGGGGGTCCATCCCCTAGCTCCGTAAGGATACATCCCGTCCTTATCATGGCACTTCAAAAATTAACAGACGAGATACGGATCCCGGGCTCCCAACTCGTGAGAAGGCACAGACCGTATCCCTTTAACAGGAAGGGTACCAACCAATAACACCACCTATTATTGGCCTATAGAAAAGGTCGGATCATAAGCTATGACCCTTAATACCAACTCTTTCCCTTCGAAGAAAATGATAATAAATAAAAGAAGTAGTAGTAGCCATAAGTTACTACCCGAACGATGTCACTAACCCTAAACAATCTGAGGGATGACAATAGTACTAACACAACATGCTAGGTCTTAAGTCTAGATAACACCACTAGGTGCTCAACCTAGACTTACCAGAATCCATAAAGATCCTATTCATAGCCTATCGATCCAAAACCCCGGCAATACGAACGTATTCGCATGCTACTAACCTGAACCTAGATTCCGTCTACACTCCCGGCCCGCGATCAACCTACACCGATTAAGATCTGACGGTGCACGAGGGGTGACTCGTCTACAGTCCACGAGGAATAAAATAAATACACGTTTTGATTGTCGATGGCTCATAGGGCAATGATATCACCCTAGACAAGCACAATAACTGCGTACTAGCTAATAAGCTACATACAAGCAAAATAACTTACATACAAGCCCACTAGGGACGTATGAGCCAAACGAATTACATACGAGCCAACTGGCTATGTATGCGACAAATAAATCATATAGAAGCAACCATAAAAGTCTCCTAACAACCTAGAAGCAAAATAACATGCTACTAGCAAAACTTGATCTTTATTCATAAAAGCAACATAAAAGTCTTCTAACACCCTAGAAGCAATTAAACATGCTACTATTATCGGAATTCAACAAAATTAGACTTTTTTGAAAGGTGAGAACCTCTACTACAACACCTTAGTTGACAACCTTCTCAGATTCAGTCAATAAGAGGTACAAAAACTTCAAACAATCTAAACAGCGAAGCTTCAGCCAAAAGGCTAGCTGCTGTGACTTGTAAATGTCATAACTACTACTCCGCATATCGGAATCTAACAAAATTTGGCTTTTGGAAAGGTGAGAACCTATAATACAACTCCCTAGTTGAAATTTTTTTTCAGATTCCTTATGGAACTCAAAATCCAACTCTTTAAACATAATACAAAGAACAACATGGACAGCCAAAAGCTGAAACTTCTAAACTTCGTAACTTTTGCTATACTTGTCTGAATCTAACCAAATTGGACTTTCTGGAAAGCCAATAACATCCACTATAACTTCCTAGTTAAAAAAAAATTCAGATTTCGTATGGAACTTAAAATCCAGCTCGTTGAATACAATACAAAGAGCAACAAAGAGAACATCAAAAGCTGAAACTTCTAAAGCTCACAGCTTTTGCTATACTTATTGGAATCTAACAAAATTGGGCTTTTTGGAAAGGAGGGGAACATCTACTACAACTCTCAGGTGTAACACTTTTTAAAATTCCGTAAGGAACTCAAAATCCAGCCCTTTGAACACAATTCAAAAACAACAAAAAGCACAGCAAAAGATGAAACTTGTAAACCTTATCACTTTTGCTACACTTATCAGAATCTAACAAAATTGGACATTTAGGAAAGGTGAGAACCTCTACTAAAACTCTCTAGTTGAAAACTTTTCCAAATTCAGTAAGTAAGAGGTACAAAAACTTTGAACAATCTTGACAGCGACTTCAGCCAAAAAGGCTAGCTGCTGTCAATCTTATAAAAGTCATAACTCCTACTCTGCTGATTAGAATATAACAAAATTGGATATTTTGAAAATGTGAGAACCTTTACTAAAACTCTCTAGTTGACAATCTTCTCAGATTCAGTCAATAAGAGGTACAAAAACTTCGAACAATCTAAATAGTGAAGCTTCAGCCAAACGGCTAGCGGCTGTGACGTGTAAAGGTCATAACTCCTACTCTGCCTATCAGAATCTAACAAAATAGGACATTTTGGAAAGGTGAGAATATCTACTACAACTCTCTAGTTGGCAACTTTTTCAGATTCCGTAAGGAACTCAAAATCCAGCCCCTTGAATACAAGTCGAATCAACCAAAATAGCAGTTTCTTTTTTATGCTCGCTGTTTTGGGGAAACGATTTGTTTAGCCTAGTAAATGAACCCAGAAAAATCTACAAAAATTAGAGCATGGTAATAACACATATAAGAAGCTCTAAAATTAATTTGGAGTCAAAATTCCAACTTTAACACAAGTAATTAATTTTAACTACATACTAGTTTAGGGTTGATTCTTTAGTGCTCTAATTGAGTTCTACCACTTCAGTCTTCATATGCCATTTTATTCTAGTCCATAGACATTCATATGCATGTGAAATTAGTCCAAGTTCTTCATTTAACATATAACAATAATAACACAAAATAACAAACATGAGATGAGAAACCCCCACCCAAAAGTATAGGAAGGACTTGCTAGTTCTTCTCCTCCTTGATCCTTGTTCTTGCTCCTCTTCAATAACAACCTCAAGAACCCTTAACACATGAAACCCTAACCCATCTTTTTATTTTGTTCTCTCTTTCTTTTCTTTTCTTCTCAATTTTTTTCTAATTTAAAACTAGTCAAAGAAGAAGCAGAATGTGATGAGAAAGAGATGGAGGACACAAAATGAAAAAGAGATTTTGCCCTTGTGTTTGACCAACCAAGGGGTGTAGAGGCGTGTGTGTTGGGGGGGGGGGGGGGGGGTATAGAAAAGTTTGTGGTGTGAGAAGAAGCCACTTGTTTCTCTCATTTGTGGCTCAAACAAATTTGAGATCAAATTGCAATCAACACCTTCTCATCTCTAACTCTCCATTTGATCATGATTGATCAATAATAGGATGTATTTTTCCAAAATCACATACAACATGATTTCGTACAAACGTACGAAATCGATACAGTACAGATACGTACATACATCTACATATACAGATAATTTTATTAGTTCAAACGAATAATCTCGAAAAAAAATATTTTAATTCAGAAATAATAATAAAAATAATTTTAGTTCCGGCTCGGAAGATTTCAGTACCAATTTGATACAATACAGATGTATACAGACTGGTATATATATATAGATAATGTTTATTAACAAAACTGAGTAATATCCATCAAAACATTTCAATTTGGAAAATAAAAATGAAATAATAATAAAATAATAATTTTTAATATTAGGCCCAGATATTTTAGATATTTTCTCAAAAACGTATTTTACAAGATTTTGTACAAGTACACAAAATCGATACAATACATATATATACTTACCTGTATATATATATATTGATAATGATTATTTATTAAAACAAGTAATTTCCATAAGAAATATTTTAATTTTAAAAATAATTATAATACAAAAACGATATCCAACTGGGATATTACAAAAACACCTATCGCCTTTCTATTTTGATCGGCGACCACCAGTCGCCGCTCCCCCCCGACGCCACCACCGTTGTGCCGCCTCCTGTGACACCGACGACCCGCCCACCCCTCTGGCTTTGCCTCTTGCTGACGTGGCTGACTTTGCCGTTGCTGTGTATTTGAGTCACTGTTATGACTTTAGCCCTTTGGTTGCACGTATTATACACGTGCTAGTTCGTGTGTTCGTGAGTTCGTTGCTTCAGAATCCTTATCTCGTTATTCTTGGTATTCCATTTCACCGTTCATAAGGCAAGTTACCATACTCTTGAATTATTAATTATATCAAATTCAAGTTTTGTTGAAACTCTTGCAACTAGATCCCGTTGTTTATCGTATTATACATTGTTCATCTCTTTCGTTGGGTATATTGAGGGTTTACACGAGCTAACCCCAATTTACTTGACATCGTGCTACTTTTGAATCCAAACAGTGAATCTTTCATGTGTGCATATAGAATTGATAATATTGTTCATATAATTATCACACAAATAAATTATTGTAGAAAGAATTGCTAGGTTGTGTATTGTTTGATCGATTGATGATTGATTGATGATAAATTGATGTATGTATGTATTCTTAATCTTATTTATCATATTTTTATACCCTTCATGCTGAATGAGAAGTTTATCAACTAGTAGAATTGATACCCATCATGTTTAATTTACTTATTTCATGAAAATACCCTAAAACCTGTATCTTGCTTGCTAGTCTGTATGTTGACTGCAAATTTCGACCTAGTAAATGATCTTAAAATGAATTACTTTCTGAATATGAATTGTAGCCTTAACCTTCTAGTTTTCAGAACATCTTGAATTTTTGAATTCTGAGTTCTGTAGCAAAAGTTATGCCCGTTTTACTAGAGCTGCATTTTTAATTCCAGATTTTCAGATTCTTGTATCTTTCATGTTTAAACTGTAAAAAGACTAATCAAATGATAAAATCTTGCTCTGATAATTTCCAGATTATTAGTTTACATGTTTAGGATTATAATAAATATTTTTAATGAATTTTATCTTGAATTTTCGCTGATTCTAAAAATAAAATAACATGATGTCGATATTCTGCCAGAACAGGAAATCTGTAAAGAACCATGTGTTTGACCTAGGTACTGTTGTTGAAATTTGAAATTTAAATATGCGTTGGAACCGTGTGGAAGTTTAGGTTCTAGAATTTCTAAAGGATTCAGTTTTCGAGCTCTGAAACAGCAGTAAACTGCATTTTTGTACAGACTACTCTTGTTGTCCAGAATTTTATATTCCAGTTTTTGATAGTGTAATTGATCCTACATCGTAGTATTGCATGAATCGAAGTGTGTATGTTGTATTGCATGATCCTAGTGTCCTATTGTCAACATTCTAATTGCCCTACTTCATGCTATCACCTTATTGTCCCTTTATTGTTCTTATTGTTCTTCCAATGTCTCGAACTGTATATTGTATTGTTGCATTATTAAAATAATTAACAAGTCAGGGGTTAAAGGGGATGACTTGAGTAGTGAATAATATAGTGACTGTGTCGGCCAATGTTTATCGACTGATTGTGGAGCGCTAACTACGGCATCCCTATCTCTCGTGTATTGCATCAATAAATCGTATCAATCTATCAATGTACCAATGTTTCAATGTACCAATTTATCAATGTATTAATGTATCAATGAATCAATGAATCATCGTAATGTATCGAGCAATAATATTATACTGTATCAATGATTATAGTACTGACACATGATCTATATAGTTCACCACTCAGTCTGTAACCCCTGCTCCCGTAGAATACGTATTTCTGAATATTTTTCTGTATTTTGATTATTTATAAACCTGTTTTGTGCTAAACTGATTTCGAGTCTTCTACTAAGTA
The DNA here is from genome assembly GCA_017893485.1 of Hemerocallis citrina. Taxonomy (NCBI): domain Eukaryota; kingdom Viridiplantae; phylum Streptophyta; class Magnoliopsida; order Asparagales; family Asphodelaceae; genus Hemerocallis; species Hemerocallis citrina. The sequence continues at coordinate 334,548,516 of CM030358.1, forward strand.
TTTTTCCAATAGACAATTATATTTACCTTGAACAACAATGTATTTCTCTATTTATAATGGATAGACTATTTATATGTTATATTTTTTAATTAATTGATTTGAAGCCCAAAAATCAAGCCCATCTCCTATTGGACTCTTCCCTAAACCCAAACCCATAAACCCATACACACACCCGTATGCAATTTTCCACATTTCCCCACTCTGCACAATTTCCCGTATCTCCACATTCCCCACTATCTCCAACTACCCCTTAATTATGTTATTTAATTATTATTTTATTAACCCCCCACTACTCTCTCCCCGTTATTCTCTCTCTCCCCGTTATTCTCTCTCTCCCGTTATATACCTCTCCCCCACTCTCTCAATCCCGTTACTCCCTCTCCATCTCTTCTCTGTTTTCCCCAACCAAACCAGAACAAAAACCAACTCTGAACTCTCCCATCCTCCTTCATCTTCCTCCTCCGAACCCAACCACCACCCTCGCCATTACCGCATAAACCATCTTCTTTGCCTACTCCCGCTCCTCGTCGAGCCGTTCTAGTCCTCCATCACCATCACCTCTCCTTCGCCTCCGCTCAGCACTGCTCGCCTTGCCTCCGAGCGCCACTCATCGAAGCCTCCGCCGCAGTGTCGTGTCCCTCTTCCTCCCTCCTACCTTGCAGCGATCCCCATCGCCGCCATTGCCGTCTCACCATCTTCCCCTACTCGACTGCGCCTCCATCGCACCTCATCATCACCGACAGCAATGCCTCGCCCTCGTCCCATCACCACCACGACCACTCATTGTCGCCCTCGCTCGCCTTGCCTTCTTAGTGCCAGCGACCCCCCGACATCCATCGCAGACCCCCTACCGCTCTCGTCGTCGTCATCCAAGCCCCGTCGAAGTCCCCAGATCGCGCGCTCCGTCTTCCTCTGTTTTCGAGTGCGAAACATAGCTTCGCTCTCCGTCGAGGTGCTGTTATTGCGTCGCTTCCCGACCAACACAGCCGCCACCAGCGTCGCCTGCCTCAGTCGTCGCGAGCCCCGCCGCACGTCACCTGCCGTCAGTCGCCGATCGTTCTCCCGCTCTCCTTCTCTCTCAGTCGAATTGAATAAGAAGGAGTGTGATTGGTCAATTTTGCAGTTTGGTGTTTTGCCACAGCAGGATCCGATTCTGCTATCCCGTGTTCGCCCCGATCTGCTGTGTGGAAGAGTTCTTATTGGTGGGATTCCGTGTTTCGCTGTTTTGCAGCATCGAATCCTAGCTACGCTCTTCCAAGTTCGGATCGGATCCGGTGTGAGGGAGATTTCTTATTGGATTGATTGGGTGTTTCGTGTTCTGGACACATTAGATCCGAAGTTGGTGTTCGCTGTTCTGCCTGGATCCAGCGAGGGAATAGCCCCTAAATTGTTGCTGTTTGCTTGGTTGCTTGGATTTTCTTCGTACGATCTTCGCACGTGTTCTTGGGATTGCTCCCCAGGATTCTGATCCCATTATTCCTTATTTATATTGGACCGTCTACAAAAAAAAGCAAGTCCACTTGAACTCAGTTATTTATTCTAGTTCAAGATTTTTGATCTCTTATGCAAGTAGTTCCAATTTAATTATCATTAAATTTGCCTTGTGCCTTTCCGTTGGGAGTATCGAGGGTTTACACGAGCTAACCCGAAATACTCTTGACATCTTATTACTATCCATTGACTCAAATCCAAGCCTACATACACACTTGACATAAATAAAATGACTAGAAACTGTATATATGGAAAATGAATGGTGATTGAATACATTGATTGATTGAGATATTGTGACTTGTTCAATGACATGATAAATTGACCCGTACATTGTAAAATACATTCTAATTGCTGTACATTAGTGTAATGCATTTCATGATACAATAACATGTTGATTATCGACTTGAATGAACGTATGCGTGATGACATTTTATAATTCCTGCTGCCTTGTCTGTCTTATACTGAGGTTTCGACCCAGTTATATTAGGAATCAGTTAAAATAATATAAAGAGAATTGTTGTTTTAGATTTACTACTTCATGTTTATTATTGTGCAATGCATCATATTGCTGCATTCGTATCGTTCCCTTAATCTTCTTATACACACTTGCATGGACATGAATGACTTAATAAAACACTAAACAAGCCGGGGTTAATAAGGGTTGACTTAGTAGTGGATAGTCTCAGAAAATGTACTCGGTAAGGCCTATCGTGATATTCTATTGACATGGAAGGAGAAGTATTGATAATGAATGATTGATTGTAAATTGTTAATTGTAAATGATTATTATTGACACCGAGTACACGCTCTGTAGATCCCACCACTATGTCTCAAACGTACACTATTTTGAGTGCATTGAACCTGTGGTATGGGACGCAGTAGTACGTGCACTAGATAGGAGAAACAACATGCTAATAGACATAGTGGACATGTATATACTTGATTATAACCATTGTTATTAGTACCATTATTGTCTTTGCAATTTGATCTTGATTCATATTTGTTCATGTACCCTGTTTCCTTACTCTCTGCTTTTCACTACTTACTGTCCGTACTTGCTCTAAGGACAAATTTATTCTTTCTTTTTAGATGAACAAGTACATGTGTACAAGGAGAATTTCTAGAAGGCATTGATGAGCAGTTCTTCGACAATTGGAGCAGGCGCCTCTCGAGCTATTTGGTAAGTTCTTATATTCCAGATTTGGTTATTGAATTTCATTCTCGTTTATGTGATTATATTTTCTGCGTGGTTGTGATTTATTTTTCGTATATTGTTGAGTTAAGACTGGTACAGCTTATGGATGATATGAGTTGGCATACTTATATCATTCGCTGGGCCTCAGTTACGTACCTGTATTTCCGTATTTTGGGAAGCAGGGCGTGACACGGTCTAAATGAAATTGATTGCATGCAACGAACCTGTAGTATGGAATGCAGTAGTACGTACATTAGTTATGATTAAATGATTAATAAACTTAAGAATTGACACGACATCGACATTGCATATTGTTCACCATTGTTCCTATTGATACCAAATATTGTCTAAGTGTTATTGATACCATGAATATTATTACCGAATATTGAATCATTGTTTATAACCATTGCATTAACCATCGTTGATATTGATTATTGCTTTCGTGCCATTTTATTGATTCCTATTGATCCATTGAATTCATTGTTATACCGTTATTCCACTGTTCTCTACTTTCTCTACTTGCTGTCCATGACTTGCTCTAAGAAAAAATTTTCTCCTCTTTTTAGATGAAGTGTTGTAACCTCTTTTTTCGTAAATATGTATTTTTTGTGTATTTCCGATATTTCAATTTTTTGTAAATTATTTTTATTTGTAACTATTTTCTATGATTTTTATATTGTAATAGAAATCTTATTATTATTATTATTATTATTATAAATTTTTACTGGTTATTAAAAATCTATTTCTATGTACTAATTGTATTTGTAGCTTTTTGAAATAAATTCTATATTGTTATGCAAATTAAATTTTATTATAAACAATATTTTTATTGGTTATTTTATTTTTCTATTTAATTTATAAACCCAAATATTCCTAAAACCCTATTTACCCCTATTGGATTTTACCCATTACCCATTACCCATTAAACCCCAAACCCAATACACCCTACCTGTTTAACCCTATGCCCTACCCGTTACCCAATCTACACCTAACCCTAAAAACATTCCCTATGTAAGTCTATACCCCTCCCCGGTTTATTTAACCTAGCTGCTACCCTTCCCCTACCTCCAGCCCCCTGCATATCCCTTCCTAACCCATCCCCATGTTCCTTCATCTATCTCTCTACCCGTCTACCATGTTCCTGCTCCCGTTCCTCTCTCTCCCGCTCTGCCGACCCCTTCCCTATGCTGCCCTCCTACCACCACTTCAGCGCCGCCCTGCCCCCGTGCGTCGCCAGCGTCGTCTCCGACGCTCTCGCCAGTCACCAGCCATTTCCCTCTTCGACAGCAAGCGCGACTCTCCCTATCGCGATGCGACTCAAGCAGCACAGCCAGCGACAGCACAGCTACCCTGTGCTCCTGTGCAGTGCTTCCCTCTAGTGCCTTGCCGCCAAGGCCGCCTTCATCTACATTCCACCAGTCGACTCCCCTCTTCGGCCTCCCTCTGGTCCCTTTCCTTAACTCCCTGCGTCGACCGCAGCACGACAGTGCCCTCCGTTGTCGTCCTCCGTGCAGTGCCAACCTCGTCCTAATGATGCACCACAGGCAGACAGCGACGACGCTGCCACTCCTCGTCCGCCGATCACCCCTGGCCGTCGCGCTCCCTCTCGCATGGCACTCCCTCCCTCCTTGCCTTATTTTGGTGATCGGTTGAACCTTGGTCGTCCAATCGATTTCGATCATCACCATCATCATCTTGATCTTGATATTCGATCCTGGCCGTTGGATTTGCTTGATCTTCACATTAATCTTCATTGCTGTCTTGATCATCGAGATCCATGCTTTGGGTTCATGATTTTGATTTTTGATCTTGTGTTCGTGATTGGTTCGTGATCCGTTCATTAGCTTGTGAACATTCCTGGGAATCCGTTCCCGTTATTTTCTTTCTCTCCGTCGTTTTCATCGTCTCTCAAGCAAGTAACTTGTATTCTTTTCCTTGTGTAGTTTTGTTCTAGAGACAATACTTGTGTGTGAACCCCTGTTGTATCTTGTTTCTATTGTGTTGACCTGCTCGTAGTTGCCTCATTACACACATGACATGAAATAACTTAGGGATGTCCACTTCTTGATGTGTACATGCATGTTGTTTGTATGGTATCGTGTGCTTGGTTGTGTTAGTTGTAGTATACTTGTTGTAGACTTGTAAAATACCATATATCATGTTGCTTAGACATCTAGTATACCTTATTTCATGTTTGGTTATGTTTTGGATGAGTTTCATGTTCACTAGTTGATTTTGTGCATAAAGAATATTTTCTGTTTTGCCGATTTCCCGTTTTTTATTAGTGTTTTAGACCCTATTAAGGTCAGCCTATGAATATTATTTGTGAATATGAATTATAAAGAACTCTGTCTACTTTCCATATTTTCTGACGGTTCTCAGTTTCGAGTTAGGAGTTTCGAGTTATAACTATTTTACTACAAATGTGTTTAAAATTCCAGATCAGTTTTATACGTATTCTTTATAGTAATCTATTTTTCTACTGATGTTAAAGATAATATTTTGATCCAATACTTTTTTGAGTACAACTTGACTTGTTTGGGATTAACTCCTAATTTTTTTGGATTTAATTGATAACTTTTATAAACCTTTTTATGCTTGCAAACAACTACTATACTTACAGAATTTTCATGCTGTTCAGTAAAGATACTTAATTTCAACTTGGTTCTACATGCTTTCTATGAAAGCTTCGTGAATAAGAGTTGTAGCCTACTATATCTGTTTTATCACCCTTTTGACGGAACTGGATTTCGATTTATATATTGTAAGAAATTGTTGTTTAAGTACTGCTGTGTTTATGCTTCCAGATTTACAAAACTGCCTTATCTTGCTGCTTTCTGATTTTACTTGACTATTCTATCTATATTTGAAAATTATGAAACTTTGTTTTCTGTTACTAAACATACGAGAGAATACCCCAGATTTTTCTTAGATTTAATCAATGAGTTTATATGCCATTTTCCTGTTCATGAATACAAACTTCTGATTTCTGGTTGAACGAGTTTTCTGGATACAATTCTGTTTTGAGACTTATTTTTGTGAAACACCATATGACTTACATGTATTTGCTGTATTCGTCCGAGAGTCTATTTTCCAGATTTTTGGACGGATCCAGGTTTTCATGTTTTTAGCAACGGGAAAACCCAGTTTTAGTGCAGTACTGTCTTGCTGTCCTCAACTAGAATTTTCGTTGTTCTATCCCTTTATGAGTTGTCGTTCATCTGTACATATTTATCTAGCAACCTGAATCCGTTACTTGTTCATGTCATGTTATTCTTGACCTACTTGTGACACATACATGCCTGTTTGATTAATAATAAATAACCAAGCCGGGGTTAAGGGAAAGATCTAGTAGTGAAAAATATAGAAATGTGTACTCGGAAGGGGCCCTGTGTTTCCCACCTGATGATCTGATATATGTTACTTTTATATGATTACCAGCTATCTGATTCCTGAATACATACTTCCTTATGAGAGGGTGTACTCAGAAGGGGGCCCGTGTTTCCCACCTGTTACCCAACTACATACTTCCTATAGGAGGGTGTACTTGGAGGGGACATAGTCCTACCTGATGCATGATTACTTGATACCTGTACCTGTGCCTGTTTACCTGATACCTGAGTACACGTCCCTATGGACTCCACTACGAAATCTAAACGTAACTTATTTGAATGTAGCAACCATGTGGTAAAATTTTGGAACGCATGAAGTGCTACCTAAATAGTAATAAATACAAGACTTGACATGACATAACTTGACATACATGATACATGTTACATGCTCGCCTGATACAAGTTACATGTATACCTGATTACCTGTTCACCTGTTCATCTGTATACCTGTTTACCAACTTGCTCGACACTTGATACATGTTACCTGTACCTGTTAGTATATCATGTTACTGATTTTGTTTTTTGATTCATGTTAGTTATCCTGTTTTGTCATCATGCCTATACCATGCTATGTTGTTTCTGCTGTTATTATATTTGTTTATTCTTTCCCATACTTGTACCTGCACTACAAGGGGCCCGTAACTTGCATTGACGGGCATTTTGTTTTCTTTTTCCTCTTCTTGCAATTTATTAAATTGCAGATCATGGAGATCAGCTGCCCGATGGAGTAGGTGATCTGAGATATTAGTTGCTGGAGTTTTGCTATTATTATTATTTCCTGTTGCTATTTGAGTAATGTATCTGCTACTTGAATTATTTTGTATTTGGGCAGTGTAACCCAGAATTATTGACTTGTTCAGATCTTATTTATTTGAGATTATTAAATTTGGTTTCAAGTAAATTCCTGTTGGTATCTTAATTCATATATGCATGCTTGGTTGACTTTTCTTGCTTCCTACTCTGATTATTCTTGTACTCATTGTAAAGATCCTGACAGCATATCGATGATGATAATCATTCCCTGGGCTTAGTCACGTATCCGTATTCTGTATTCTCTTTTTGGGAAGCGGGGCATGAAAAAGTTTTTAATGGTATTAGAGCCCCAGATTTGGCTAATGTATTAGTTTGACTGATATATTAGACAAACTTGGCTCGACCTAGGATTGGCTCAATAATACATAGACCACGCATACATGAAATAATCATAATCAACATTGATTTAGATACAAGTCTTGTTTCGCTCATTTTTTATCCCTCCTTATTCACTCCCTTGATTCTTCTGTCTGTTTCAGTCGTCCTCTATGAATTATTTCTTCTTGCGTATGAATTTATTCTTTTCGTACTCGTATCCATTTGATTATGGTGTCATCCATTCTTTTCTTCCTGCTTGGTTCTTCAATCGGCATCACTTGTTCTACTTCTGCTTATCAGCGGCTTGGATCATCATCTGGAGAGAAAGTGTTGTCTTTGCTCCGAGATGTGCATGTAGAGTCTTCCCCGATCAAAGTGGCGCAGCAAAAGCGTGGTGTGCCAATAACCCACAGGTCCTAGGATTTCCTTGTTGCTTCTTCTTTGTATTGTTTGCTTCTCCCCATTCCTTGCACTCATCTTCATCCGTTGACTCATGGGCTGGTCTAACGCTTCCTTGTCCATCCTTTCTTCGATTCTAGCTCTATCTATTTCATTATCTCTTTGCTTTGTTATCTTGCAAGTCATGTGTTGTTTCTTCATCATTTTTTATACCAGTTACTTCTGTCTTGCATTCCATTTTGCCATCATGCACCAATTCATTATTTAATTCAATGCTTTCCTGTTCATTCTCTCTTTGATTTCAGCTCTACCTACTCCCTATCTTGCATTTTTATCTTGTGCTATTCTTTCCTTTTGATACTGTTTATTTTCTTTCATGCATTCCATTTGACATCGTTGTTATCCACTTCCTTCTTTTTCCGGTATTGCCACTACCTTGTTCCTTTTCCTTTAATTCTTTGTTTTGTTACCCTCCCCCAAATTTGTTTTTTCCTTGTCCTGTGTATCGCCTTAGTAAATTTCGAGAACGAAATTTTGTTGTAAGGTAGGGTAGGATTTTAATCCCTATTTTCGTAAATACGTATTTTCTGTCTATTTCGAATATTTCAAAATTTTATAAATTATTTTTATTTGTAACTATTTTCTATGATTTTTATATTGTAATACAAATCTTGTTATTGTTATTATTATTATTAATTTTTACTGGTTATTAAAAATCTATTTCTATGTATTAATTGTATTTGTAGCTATTTGAGATATATTCTATATTGTAATACAAATTACATTTTATTATAAACAATATTTTTATTGGTTATTTTATTTTTTAATTGAATTTATAAATCCAATTATTCCTAAAACCATATTTTCCCTATTGGATTTTACCCATTACCCATTAAACCCCAAACCCAATACACCCTATCCGTTATCCTATCTACACCTAACCCTAAAATCATTCCATATATATATCTATACCCCTCCCCTATTTATTTAACCTAGCCTCTACCTTTCCCCTACCTCCAGCCCCCTGTTCCTTCCTCTCTTTCTCTCCTCGTCTACCCTGTTCCTGCTCCCGTTCCTCTCTCTCTCCAGCTCTTCCGACATGTTCCCTGTACCGCCCTCCTGCCACCACTTCAGTGCCGCCCTGCTCCCGTGCGTTGCCAGTGTCGTCCCCGACGCTCTCGCCAGTCGCCAGTCGTTTCCTCTTCGACAGCCAGCGTGATTCTCCTGTCGCGACACGACTCCAGGCAGTGCATCTAGCGACAGCGCAACTACCCTGTGCTCCTGTGCAGCACTTCCCTCTAGTGCCTTGCCATCATGGCTGCCCTCGTCTACCCTCCACCATTTGACTCCCATCCCCAGCCTCCCACCTGGTCCCTCTCCCTGCCTTCCTACGTCAATCGCAGCACGGCAGTGCCCTCCGATGTCGTCCTCCGCACGGTGCCTGCCTCCTCCCGACGATGCACCGCTAGCAGACAGCAACGATGCCGCCACTCCCCGTCCGCCAATCACCCCTGACCGCTGCTCTCCCTCTCGCAGAGCACTCCCTCCCTCCTTGCCCTGTTTTGGTGATCGGTTGAAACTTGGTCGTCCGATCAGTTTCAATCATCACCATCATCATCTTGATCTTGATATTCGATCTTGGTCGTTGGATTTGCTTGATCTTCATCTTGATCTTGATCGCTGTCTTGATCATCAAGATCCCTGCTTTGGGTTCTTCATTTCGATTGTGATCGTGTGTTCATGATTGGTTCGTGATCCATTCGTTTGCTTCTGTTCATGCCCAGGAATCCGTTCCCGTTATTCTCTTTCTCTCCGTCATTTTCGTCGTCTCTCAGGCAAGTAACTTATATTCTTTTCCTTGTGAAATACATGTACTAAATACCGCCTGTAGTGTAGTTGTGTTCTAGAGATAATTCTTGTGTGTGAACCCTTGTTGTATCTTGTTTCTATTATGTTGACCTGCCCGTAGTTGCCTCATTACAAACATGACATAAAATAACTTAGGGATGACCACTTCTCTATGTGTACATGCATGTTGTTTGTATGGTATCCTGTGCTTGGCTGTGTTAGTTGTAGTATACTTATTGTAGACTTGTAAAATACTATATATCATGTTGCTTGGATATCTAGTATACCATATTTCATGTTTGGTTGTGTTTTGAATGAGTTTCATGTGAACTAGTTGATTTTGTGCATAAAGGATATTTTCTGTTTTGCCGGTTTTCCATTTTTTATCAGTGTTTTAGACCTTATTAAGGTTAGTCTATGAAAATTATTTGTGAATATGAATTATAGAGAACTCTGTCTACTTTCCATATTTTCTGACGGATCTCAGTTTTGATTTATGAGTGTCGAGTTATGACTATTTTACTACTGATGTGTTTAAAATTACAGATCCAGTTTTATACGTATTCTGTATAGTAATCTATTTCTCTACTGATGTTAAAGATAATATTTTGATCCAATATTTTTTTAAGTACAAATAGACCTGATTGGGATTAATTCCTAATTTTTGTGAATTTAATTGATAACTTTTATAAACTATTTTATGCTTGCAAACAACTAATATACTTACATAATTTTCATGTTGTTCAGCAAAGATATATAATTTCAACCTGATTCTACTTGCTGTCTATAAAAACTTGGTGAATAAGAGTTGTAGCCTACTGTATCTATTTTATCACCCTTTTGACGGATATTGATTTCGATTTATATTTTGTAAGATATTGCTGTTTTAGTACTGCTGTGTTTATGCTTCCAGATTTACAAAACTGCCGTATCTTGCTACTTTCTGATTTTACTTGACTATCCTATATATGTTGGAAAATTATGAAACCTTGTTTTATGTTAGTAAACATACTAGGGAATACCGCAAATTTTTCTTGGATTTAATTAGTGAGCTTTTATGCCATTTTCCTGTTTATAAATACAAACTTCTGATTTCTGGCTGAACGTATTTTCTGGATACAATTCTATTTTGAGACTTGTTTTTGTGAAACACCATATGACTTATATATTGGATTCGTCCAAGGGTCTATTTTCCATATTTTCTAACGGATCCAGGTTTGCATGTTTTTAGCAACGGGAATCCCAGTCTTAGTGCAGTACTGTCTTGCTGTCCTCAGCTAGAATTTTCGTTGTTCTATCCCTTTATGAGTTGTCTTTCATCTGTACATGTTTATCTTGCAACCTGAACCCATTACTTATTCATGCCATGTTATTCTTGACCTGTTTGCGACACATACATGCCTGTTTGATTAGTAATAAATAACCCTGTCGGGGTTAAGGGAAAGATCTAGTAGTGGAAATATAAAAATGTGTACGCAGAAGGGGCTGTGTTTCCCACCTAATGATCTGATATCTGTTAACTATGATATGATTACCTGCTATTTGATTCTTGACTACATACTTTCTTATGAGAGGGTGTACTCAGAAGGGGCCCGTGTTTCCCACCTGTTACCCAAATACATACTTCCTACGGGTGGGTGTACTTGTAGGGGACGTAGTCCTACCTGATGCATGATTACATGATACCTGTACCTGTGCCTGTTTACCTGATACCTGAGTACACGTCCCTATGGACTCCAATACGAAATTTAAACGTAACTTGTTTGAATGCAGCAACCATGTGGTAAAAGTTTGGGATGCATGAAGTGCTACCTAAATAGTAATGAATACAAGACTTGACATGACATAACTTAACATTCATGATACCTGTTACATGCTCACCTGATACATGTTACATGTATACCTAATTACCTGTTCACCTGTTTATCTGTATACCTGTTTACCTCCTTGCTCGACACTTGACACATGTTACCTGTACCTATTAGTATATCATGTTACTTGATTGTGTTTCATGATTCATGTTAGTTATCCAATTTTGTCATCATGCCTATACCATGCTATGTTGTTTCCGCTATTATTCTATTTGTTTATTATTTCCCATGTACTTGTGCCTGCACTACAAGCAGGCCCGTAACTTGCATTGACGGGCATTTTGTTTTCTTTTTCCTCTTCTTACAATTTATTAAATTGCAGATCATGGAGATCAGCTGCCCGATGGAGTAGGTGATCTGAGATACTTGTGGATGGAATTTTTCTATTATTATTATTTCTAGTTGCTATTTGAATAATGTATCTGTTACTTGGATTATTTTGTATTTAGGCAACGTGACCCAGAATTATTGACTTGTTCTGATCTGGTTTATTTGAGATTATTAAATTTGGTTTCAAGTAAATTCTTGTTGGTATATTGATTCATATATGCATGCTTGGTTGACTTCTCTTGCTTCCTACTCTGATTATTCTTGTACTCGTTGTAAAGATCCTGACTGCTTATGGATGATGATAATTATTCGCTGGACTTAGTGACGTATCCGTATTCCGTATTTTCTTTTTGGGAAGCGGGGCGTGACAAGTGTTCAAAGGTAAAGATGGTGAATTACCTACTGGGATTGGAGAACAAAGATTTTGAAGACTTAATGCTTTCTAGTTGTTTATTATTTTATTGAATATAATGTATTGAGATTATTATTATTTGGGATTGAATTTATTATTGTATTGAGCATATGTTTCGGATTTTATTATTTTTTCCAGACGTTGAATTATTGTACTTGATATTACATATTGCTTCATTTCAAGTCTTATTGTTTATGAGATTATTATTATTGTCAGCACAATTGTTCTGTATTTTCTACAATTTGATTTTTTAATAAGTTATTTTGTGCTAAATTCATTTCGGATTTTTATTAAAGTGTTTTGTAATCAAAAATTTATTCATTTCTAATAACGGTGTGTTTTAATCTTATTTTCTATATCTTATTGATCAACTAATTATATTTGAGCCCAAATCATATATATTATTATTGGATTATTTGAATGAGTTCGTCAAACCCGAATACTATTTTGTTATATAATTTTATTATGATTATTAACTGTTACTTTTGATTATATAATTTATTTTTCATTTACCGAATTATTTCATTTTCGTATTTGATCTGATTTTTCCTGGTGAATTCCAATTTATTTTTCAAGCACAATTTATATTTTAATTCATTTGTATTAATTATTTACTTATTTGGATTTAAACATTTGTCCATGAAGTTCTTTGTTCTTCTTGATGAACTATTTTCTTGTTGATCCTATTGTTTTCTTATTTATTGTGGGTATTTTTATTTGAACCCTATTGATTTAGATCTACCTCTTATTTGAACCCTAAAACCCAATTTCATTTGTTCTTGACCCAAAACTGCTATTATTGGATCCTAAACCTCTAACCCAGTATCCTAATTGTACCCTATAAATACAACCCTAATGCAAACCCTCTAGCCGCTTATTCTCCCTCATCTCTCCTCCCATTCTCTCTTTCCCTGTGTTTTCCCACCAAAAACCCCCAAACCCATCCTGCCTCTCTGCCGGCTGTCTTCTCCGGCCACCCTCCGGTGACCTCTTCCCCGTCGCCACCTCCACTCGTCGGCGTCACCTCCCCTAGCACCACCAGCACACCTCCCAAAACCCCCCTGCACCTCCTTGCCCTCCTCCGTCCTCGACATTAACAGAGCACCCCAAAACACCTGCCGCCTCTCTGTTTCGATCGGCGACCACCAGTTGCCGCTCCCCCCCGATGCCACCGCCGTCGCGCTGCACCTCTTGCTGACGTGGCTGACTTTGTCGTTGCTGTCTCTTTGAGTCACTATTGTGACTTTAGCTCTTTGGTTGCACGTATTATACACTTGCTAGTTTGTGTGTTCCTGAGTTCGTTGCTTCGGGATCCTTATCCCGTTATTCTCGATATTCAATTTCAACGTTTATAAGATAAGTCACCGTCCTCTTGAACTGTTAATTGTATCAAATTCAAGTTTTGTTGAAACGCCTGCAAGTAGATCCCATTGTTTATTGTATTATACATTATTCATCTCTTTTGTTGGTTATATTGAGGGTTTACATGAGCTAACCCCAATTTACTTGACATCATGCAACTTTTGACTCCAAAGATTGAATCTTTCATATGTGCATATAGAATTGATAATAGGGTTGTTCATATAATTATCACACAGACAAATTATTGTAGAGAGAATTGCTAGATTGTGTGTTGTTAGATCAATTGATGGTTGATTGATGATAAATTGATGTATGTATGTGTTCTAAATATTATTTACTATGTTTTTATACCTACATGCTGATGGAGAAGTTTATCAACTAGTAGAATTGATACCCATCATGTTTAATTAACTTATTTCATGAAAATACCCTTAAACATGTATCTTGCTTGCTGGTTTGTATGTTAACTGCTAATTTTGACATAGTAAATGATCTTAAAATTATTTACTTTCTGAATATGAATTTTACCCTTATCTTTCTAATTTCCAGAACATCTTGAGTTTTTGAATTCCAAGTTTTGTAGCAAAAGTTATACCCGTTATACTACAGCTTCGTTTTTAATTCCAGATTTCCTGATTCTTGTATCTTGCATGTTTAAACAGTAAAAAGGCTGATCAAATGATAAAATATAGCTCTGATAATTTCCAAATTATTAGTTTACATGTTTAGGAGTATAATAAATATTTTTAATGAATTTTATCTTGAGTTTTCGCTGATTCTAAAAATAAAATAACATGATGTCGATATTCTACATGAACATAAAATCTGTAAAGAACCATGTGTTTAACCTAGCTACTGTTGCAGGAATTTGAACTTTAAATATGTGTTGGAAAGTGGAAATCTAGTTTCTAGAATTTCTGATGGATTCAGTTTTTTGAGCTCAGAAACAGCAGGAAACTGCATTTTTGTACAGACTACTCTTGGAGTCTAGGATTTTATATTCAGTTTTTAATAGTTTAATTGATTCTACATCGTAGTATTACATGAATCGAAGTGTGTATGTTGCATTGCAAGATCCTAGTGTCCTATTGTCATCATTCTAATTGCCCTACTTCATGTTATCACCTTATTGTCCCTCTATTGTTATTATTGTTCATCCAATGTCATGAATTATATATTGTATTGTTGTATTAATAAAATAATTAACAAGCCGGGATTTAAGGGGATGACTTGAGTAGTGAATAATATAGTGACTGTGTCGGCCAGTGTTTATCGATTGATTGTGGAGTGCTAAATACGGCACCCCAATCTCTCATGTATTGCATCAATGAATCGTATCAATGTATCAATGTACCAATGTATCAATGAATCAATGAATCATCGTAAGGTATCGAGCAACAATATTGTACAGTATCAATGATTATTGTATCGACACATGATCTATAGAATTCACCACTCAGTTTAAACGAAATTGATTGCATGCATCGAACCAGTAGTTATGGATGCAGTAGTACGTGCATTAGTTATGATTAAAATGATTAATAGACTTAAGAATTGACACGCCATCGACACTGCATATTGTTCACCATTGTTCCTATTGATACCAAATATGGTCTGAGTGTTATTGATACCATTGAATATTATTACCGAATATTGAATCATTGTTTATAACCATTGCATTAACCATCGTTGATATTGATTATTGCTTTCATGCCATTTTATTGATTCCTATTGATCCATTGAATTCATTGTTATACCATTTTTCCATTGTTCCCTGCTTTCTCTACTTGTTGTCTATGACTGGTACTAAGGACAATTTTTCTCCTCTTTTTAGATGAAGTGTTCACAGGTAATGATGGTGAATTACATGCTGGGATTGGAGAACAAAGATTCTAAAGACTTAATGCTTTCTAGTTGTTTATTGTTTTATTGAACTTAATCTATTAAGATTATTACTATTTGAGATTGGATTTATTATTGTATTTGGCATATGTCCCGGATTTTATTATTGTTTCCAGACGTTGGATTATTGTATTTGGATATTACATATTGCTTCATTTCAAGTATTATTGTTCATGAGATTATTATTATTGCCTGCGTAATTATTCTGTATTGATTATATTGTTGATTTGATCGGATAAACAGCTTATGGGTGACGTTAGTCATTTGCTCGGCCAATGTCATGTACTCGTATTCCGTATTTTTAGGAAGCAGGGCGTGTCAGTTGCGATCGAACTCCAAGCATAGATGGCGGTTGTGGCGATTGACGGAGTCAGTTTGTCGTTGGTTCGGGCCAAGTGTGGCAAGTGTGGGTTGAGACGGTCCAACTCTTGGGTCAGATTTGAGGGATAGTTTGAGTCTTATTGTGGGATTGGGTTAAGATCTAAATTGATAAGATAGGTAAAATAAAAAGAGTCTACAAGTAGAACTTAACTAGTTGTTCATAATAAACAATGTTGTTTACTAAGTTAGGATTTGGAAATACTTGATAGATCGCCTAAGAGAATTGGTTAAAATGAAATAGACCTAGAATCGCCTAATAATTCATATATCTAATGAGCTAAGGAAAGGGAACTAGAGGTTGACTAGAGTCGTGGGACTTGATAATCAGATGATCAGACAAAAGCTAGTAATCTTATAATTAACCTCATTCACAATCTTGGTCCTAGAATGGGTTAGCACTAGTACTTTAGGTTGTGGTGTTGCAAATTAGCTCGAGTAATGGTTGAATGTAAGGATAGGAACTAGTGGGTGGTGTTCTCCTGTCAGGGGGACGCGATGCATCTTCACGCCTGGCCGAATCCTAGGTTCATTTAATGCAGCAGGGAACTAAGAGACTGCTCTGTGGGGGCTCTATTGTCTTTGGTGTGAGTGCCTTTATGATTGTAACAATCTTTGAGGAGGTTTGGAGTGGTGGCGTCATCTGAACTGCAAGTTCTGGTTTAGTGTAAGGACAAGGGTAATGGAGTTGGTAAACCATATATATGTTAGGTCCTATGTTGATCAATGCGGGTAGGGGACTTAGAGACTGCTCTGTGAGTGAACTCTGTGGGAGCTCTAAATTAATGTCCTCTGCGAGGAGCCCTATATCAGCTTCTGGTGAGGCCCGGGAAGGCGGAATTACTGCAATCTACTATGGGTTCAGCCGCGACAGAGTAAGCCTGCGAATCCAACCCCAGGAAAAATTACCACAACCCGTTATGGGTTCCAACCACGACGGAGTAAGCCTGCAACTGCAACCCCAGGCTTAGTGGGTAAAACACGAGGTAATGGACACCACTACTAACAGCAAAGACGGGAGTGAACCGGACGACTGCAGCCTCATCATCGCTAGAGTATTAGAGACAGGAGAGAGCACAAGAGTAGGATGCATAGCGGGGGATCGAACTCCATCAATTGAAGAATGTCATTTGGTTGGGGAAAGTGTAGTATGGGATGCATATCTCTCCAATCAGACGTGCATTAGAATAAGATCATCGTGTTCATTTTGACTGTGCATTAGACTTAGGCAATGGCATACACCGACACTTGTTTGACATCACTTTTCCTTTTGCATCAAATTTTGGTTGTTGAGCTTTGGAATGACTATATTATGGCATAGCGAGGATCGTTGTATTATAACATTGCATCAGTTGTATTCAACTCACGTGCCTACAGTTTGGTGAGTTTGCAGGACTACCTGATCGTGGGGAGCGCAGGAAAAACTCAAACCGTGGGAAGCATCCAAGTCAAAGTTACTGGCCAATTTTATTGTATATTCATGATGTACAAATTTATTGTAATTGTTGTAATCATTGGACATTGTAATAATATTTTGATGTAATAAATGTTTTTAATTTCCTCTGATTTTGTTGGGTTGTGACTCAATTGAAGTAAGATTCTGGCTTGTGTCTCGAGTTTTCGAGTATTGGGAACTCCAGGCGCTACATTACCCAACCATGTAAGGAGTCCAAGTCTTACTAGGCTTCCCAATTAAATTCATCTCATGAATTTAATCCAATTTTGTTCCATTCTAAGTGTGACCCTGTAGGTTCCCATTACGTTGACAGTAATACTGAAATCATATTCTAGTGTTACAAACAGTGAGCGGTATCTACTAATACATTATTGTTACTCATGTAACGAAAATTCTAGAGATTTGACATAACATATCTGTGACCAATGTTACCATGTAGTCTAGTCCTTTTGTCCATATATCTAATTGACCACAAGACATAGAGCATGTCACCCTTGTATAGTTCAATCTTTGGTTTCTTGATGTCCGAGTAGACTTAATAAAACAAATGAGCTCTATATCTCATATTCACTCATTTCAGCACGGCCATGCATTTTGCAGTCTCACTCAATCAAGGGCCGGTACATATCGCTCCTGTCATGTAAGAGGGGCAAATCCTATCTAAGTCACTTACAACCCTCCGCATGATTTGTAGTATATCCAATAGTCGACTTTATAATCACCTTATCACAGGCAACGTTTGAAGACATTAAACCATATAATTTCTCATGTAGGGAACAGTAGTGACTTCAAGTCAAATGACTACGTACATCATGATCACTGTGATAACCGCATATGACACTCACATAATGATCCATGTAGTGTTTTCATGGTGGGTCAGTCCAGTACATTATTACTTTCATATGTAATCATGTGAAGACTTTATATCTCATATCCATGACCCGTGAGATATGGTCATCAGTCTACACACATACTAGTCTCTATGTATTATTGTTGTCTTAATTCACAATAATATTTGACTAGGGATATTTAAGAATACTGTTCTGATTACAGCCAATAGAATCTCACAATCAAGTCATGCACTTAATATCCCATGGTATTGAACCTGCTATTCTAAGGACTTTATTATGTTCATATAATCACAATAAACAACACAATAAATGAAATGTTTCATATACGAAACAAATATCATGATACAATGTAAACTAGTAATATCAATACACAACTGGCCTCTAGGGCATACGCCAACACATCATCCCATACACCCCCACCTCAGCACCCGACTCCAACACAGCCCGAGCAGCAACACCTCGCTATCGTGTTGTTGTTATTGTTTTCGTTTTGTCATGTTGCTACCCTCGTTGTGTTGTTGCGTGGTTGTTGTTCTCTTTCCAGAAGCGGAGCACGAAGCCGAACATGAACCGGAGCACCATCGACGGACTCGACAACGAGTTCTATGCTTACGAAGAATCGGCATTCGAACAAGGCAAACATCCATTGAACTCTTAGCAAGTAATCTTCGTTATCATCATATTTTATTGTCAAACTCTATTGTAGTTTCCTTGTTCCTTGTTATTGATTCAAATCTTGAATCGTTAATCCTCTTCGTATCAATTCATCTTATTATCGAATATTCAGATGTTCTGCCATATAAAACACTTGACTTTGTACTGAGATTAGACTTTATTTCCTGTAACTATAGTTAGTGTTTGATATATGCATGTTGTATCCATTCGAGTTAGAGTCCAAAACATCTTACAGTTTCTCAAACTGATTTATAGATTGTGAGATATCGATGTTTTAAACCTGTAACGCCTAAAATTTCAGAGTATTACATGTGCACGAGACACACAAAGAACAGATTGATAGAAATAGCTACTGGACTTAGAATCTATCGAGTGAGTAGGCATTGTATTTGAAAGAGAGTCTACTTTCTAGAATCTCTGACAGAACTAGATTTGCATTGTCGTAGAAGTGGGGAAGTAAGCTTTAGTGCAGACGTGTACTGCTGTCCAGATTGTAGTTAGTATGCCTTAACTATATTGTTATTTTTGTGTTAATAACTTATAGCGATATAGTGGCTGATAGATTTTCTTTATATCATGCATTTGAATATACCACTTGATACTTTCTTGATTACCATCATGGCTTTATATGTAACCCCTGTTTACGCAAATACGTATTTTCTATATATTTTCTGTATTTAAAGTTTTTGTAAATTATTTTTTTTCCGCTTTCAAATTCTTTTATCAAAATGTATTGTTGGATCTTCTATTAAAATCTATTTTCAATCAGTAATTTTATTGTAACTATTTTCAAATGATTCTTATATTATAAAACAAATCTTATTAGTGTTATTATTACTTTGATTTCTATTATTATTATTGTTACTAAATTTTTTTTAATGTCCCCAAAATTTATCTAAGTTTAATTATATTTTTATTTCTATTTTCCTAATGGATTTTAACCCAAAAACCCAAACCCATTATTTTATTGGATTTATTACCTATTCCCCTATATATTAAACCCATTAACCCAACTACCCAATACTCATTATTTATCTTACCCAAACCCATTGATACCGAATTTTTCATCTCCAAACCCGTTAACTGCACCCCTAACCGTTTGCACTACTCCAAACCTGAAAGCCCATCAGTCGTCAACACCCCCTAAACCCTAACCCTGCTCATCTTATATATATTCATACACCCTATGCACCCTATTCACCTCAACCCCCCTACAGACGCCTACTTCTGATTCAAAACTATACCCATCCCGACCTACCCTAGCCGCTGTCTACCCTACTTCCCGATCCTCCTTCTCAACCCATCTTCCTACTCCTAGCCCTGTGCCTCGCTCGCTGCACCACCCTACTTCGGCTCACATCCCCTATCCCCTGTGTGTTGTTCTTCCTATCTGCATCGCCACCCAGCAACCCCCCGACCTTGCTCCACTGTGTGCCCTCCTACTGCCAGCGTCGACAGCCAGTGTAGCCCCCTACAGCGCGACCACCTGCGCTGCCCCTCCGCCCAGTCATTCCTTCCTGTGCTCTGCTCTCTTCCTCCGACTCAGCCACCCCTCGGTGTTCCCCTGATCTCTCCGGACGTCGTGACGTAGTCAGCAACTTCCTCGGCAGGCCCCTATAGTGACCTCTTGTCGCTGTTGCGCCGTCCAGCCGCCGACACAGCCACCGTAGTCCCCTACTGTCTTTAGCCTCGCCTGAGCACCACCTCCCGCCGTCGAAGCCAAGCCAGTGCAACCCCTTGGTGGTTGCTGGTTGATCATGGATTTTGATCAAGTGGATTCTTGGTCGTCCGATCATCGATCGATCTTGATCATCATGATCTCCATCAGTCTTGATCTGGTCGTCCGATCTTGATCATCTTGATCGTCCGATCAGATTCTGGTCGTCCGATCTTATCCGATCATCTTGATCTTGATCTCTTGGATCTAGCCGTCTGTTTGACCTGATCTTGATCATCCTCTTGATCATCGAGATCCGTGCTTTTGGTTCTTGATTTCGATTGTGATCATGTATTCGTGATTGGTTCGTGACTCGTTCGCTCTTGTTTGTGCCTGGGAATCCGCTCCCGTTATCCTCATCCTTTGCATCGTTCCGTTGTTTAGGCAAGTAGCTTGTATTCTTTTCTTTGTGAATACAAGTACTGAATACTGTTTATAGTGTAGTTATGTTCTAGAGACAATTCTTGTGCAAGACCCCTGTTGTATCTTTTCTCTATTGTGCTGACCCGCCCGTAGTTGCCTCATTACACACATGACATGAAATTACCTAGAGATGACCACTTCCTGTTGTATACATGCATGTTGTTAGTATGATATCGTGTGGTTGGTCAGTGGTAGTTGTAGTATACTTGTTGTAGACTTGTGAGATACCCTAGACCATGTTGCTTGTACATTTAGTATACCATATTTCATGTTTTGTTATGTTTTGGGTGAGTTTCATATGAACTAGTTGATTTTGCGCATGAAGGAGATTTTCTATTTTATCGACTTTCCGTTTTTGTTCAATATCTTAGACCCTATTAAGGTCAGTATATGAGAATATTTTGTGAATATTAATTAAAGAGAATTCTGTCTACTTTCCAGATTTTCTGACAGATCTCAGTTTCGATTTATGAGTTTTGAGTTATGACTATTTTACTACAGATGTGTTTCCAGACCCAGTTTTTTCTTTATTCTGTATAGTATTCTATTTTTCTACTGATGTTAAAGATAATATTTTGAACCAATATTTTGCTCAGTACAACTAGACTTGATTGGATTGACCCCTAATTTTTGTGGATTTAATTGATGAATTTTACAAACTATTTTATACTTGCAAACAACTACTATACTTGCAGAATTTTCTTGCTGTTCAGTAAAGATACAAAATTTCGACCTGATTCTATTTGCTGTCTCTAAAAACTTTGTGAATATGAGTTATAGCCTACTATATCTATTATATCATACTTTTGACGGATCTGGATTTTGACTTAAATTTTGTGAGATATTGCTGTTTTAGTACTGCAGTGTTTATGATTCCAGATTTACAAAACTACTGTATCTTGCTTGACTATTCTATCTAGGTTGAAAAATTATGAAACATTATTTTCTGTTACTAAACATACTAAGGAATACCCCAGATTTTTTGTTGATTTAATCAGTAAGTTTTTATGTCATTTTCCTGCTTATGAATACAAACTTGTGATTTCTGGTTGAATATGTTTTCTGGATTCAAATTTGTTTTGAGACTTGTTTTTGTGAAATACCATATGACTTATACCTTATATATATTTTCTGGATTCGGCCAGGAGTCTATTTTCCATAGTCTTTGACGGATCCAGGTTTGCGTGTTTGTAGCAACGAAAATTCCAGATTTAGTGCAGTACGGTCTTTTTCCTGAACTAGAATTTTCGTTGTTCCTACTCTTTTGTGTGTTGCCTTTTACCCGTGCATGTTATCTGTCAATCTGAGCTTGTTACTTGATCATACCATGTTATTCTTGCCATGTTTTGTACACATACATGCATGTTTGATAATAACAATAATAAATAACAAAGCTGGGGTTAAAGGGAAAGATCTAATAGTGGAAAATACATAAATGTGTACTCGGAAGGGGATCTATAGATCCTACGTGATTACGTGATTACGTGATTACGTGATTACTTGACACTTGCACAAATTGACACGTGAATACTTGGCACTTGCACAACTTGGCATGTAATACATAATACATGGAGCTTGGAGCTCGATTACTTGATACTTGTCCCTGAGTACACTACCCTCTATGATCCACTATGAAATATAAAACGAAATTGTTTGAATGTAGCAACCATGTGGTAAAAACCTGGGACGCATTAAGTGCTACCTAGATAGATATAATACAAGACTTGAAACAACATGATCACTTGACACTTGATACTTGTTACTTATTTACATGATACTTGATACTTAACAGTTGATACTTGTTACTTGTTTACATGATACTTGTTCACTTGACACTTGATACATGCCACTTGCACTTGTTCATCTTACCATGCTATTTATTCTATTTTGTTATCAAGTCAATTTCATGCTATGTTGTTTACCCCTTTCTTGTACTTGTGCCTGCACTACAAGCAGCCTGTAACTTGCATTGACAGGCATTTTGTTTTGTTTTTCTCTTCCTGAAATTTATTAAATTGTAGATAATGGAGATCAGCAGCCCGATGGAGTTGGTGATATGAGATTCTAGATGCTGGAGTTTTGCTATTATTATTCCTTATTGCTTATTTTGAATAATGTATCTGTTACTTGGATTATTTGTATTTGGGCAATGTGACCTAGGATTATTGACTTGTTCAGATCTGGTTTTTGAGATTACTATATTTTGTTTCAAGTAAATTCTTGTTGGTATATTGATTCATATATACATGCGTGGTTGACTTCTCTTGCTTCCCACTCTGATTATTCTTGTGAAATATTGTAAAGATCCTAACAGCTTATGGATGATGAAAATCATTCGCTGGGTTTAGTCACATATCCGTATGTCGTATTCTTTTTTGGGAAGTGGGGCGTTACACTATATCATGTATTGCATCATCTCTTGATACCTTTCCGATTACCGTATTGATACTATCGTTGCATGTATCGTTATTGTTATAGTCATTCCTATTCTTTTAGATAGTGGAACTAAGTGCCAAATAGAACTTAGTATCATATAAAACTAAGTGCCACGTAGAACTAAGTGTCACGTCGTAGAATCGACAGGGGTTACCTCTAGAACCTGCGGAGGCAACATCTAGAATTCAATACCCTAAGAAGTGATATGAATGCCTTGATACTACTGTCCCCCTCACCGATTGTATCTACTATATATTTATGATTAACTGTGTTAAAAGAATAATAAGCCAGGGGTTATATGGGTACAACTTCGTAGTGGACAATATAGGAAAGTGTACTCAGAAAGGGGGCACATATTTCCCGTAATAATCATTCTTGGTTCTTAATTCTTGATTCTTAATTACCGGGTTCTTGATTACATGAGTACATAATTCTTGATTACATGATTTTCGAGTACATAATCATGTAGGTTTTACTATTTTAAGTCCAAACGTCACTTAGTTAATATGCACTTGAACATGCGGTATGGGACACAGGGTTGTATGCATTAGATAAGGTAATAAAACTGATAAACCTAAGAACGACACTGAACGTTGACACTAATACTGATTACATGATTCTTGATTATATGATTACATGATTCCTGATTCTCAAATCTTGATTACATGATTCCTGATTATATAATTCTTGATTACATAATTCTTTGTTACCAATTGATTATACCTTGAATTCTTGATTGTACTTGCTTCTAGTTGTTGCTTGCATTATACCTGGCCGTACCATTTCAGTAATTGCACTGCTATTTCTTGTTCCTTCCATGTTATATCTTATTATCTTGCAATTATACTGCTTGTTGCTACTTATTGTCTGAAACATGCTCCAATGGACCCCCCCCCACCCCACCCCACTACTTCAGATAGTGTTAATACATGTACCGATGACGAGATAATAAAGGAACTTGGCACACAAACTTTGTAGACGGCAGTGATGGAATTGCTAGTGCTATTTCTATATGTTCCATTTGCTACTTTATCTATCTTATCATAGTGAACTGTCTATTGCATTGTATTTCTTTTAGTTCATTCTATTCTTGGGCATTTTGACCCGAAATTCTTGGGCATATTAGTTATTTTATTTATTCTTGTTCATGTGATCATTATTGTTACATATGTGGATGTATTTTCCTATCTTGTTGAGCTTATAATTGTACATCTTACAAGTGATGTGAGTTAAAATACTTGTATCATTTGCTGGGCCTTAGTTGTCTGCCTATGTTTTCATATATTGGGAAGCGGGGCATGACAACATCAATCCCTTTGGTTGTCATCGTATGATTTTCTATTAACCCCTATATGAACGAAGGTAAGTTTTTCAATTTAGTTATAACCATAAGAAATCAATTACACTACCAGATAAATAGCAGAATAACAAGGGGATGAACTTGCATTTCTGTACGCTAAGGAATATAAATTTACTAGGTAAGGGATTCCTACTCTTTGACATGCAATTTTTCCTTACTTTCATAGTCAACTTTTTTATTCAACTATTATCTTTCCAGCATTACCCTTTGAGACCGGTTTTATAATTGTAGTAGGCGTATCCATTGCTTTTGTTGTAAAAAGTTACATTGATTGATTGATAACTAATAAACTGAATTGAACAACCCATTGTAGTGGGAAAGCCCTAGAAATATTCTAGGTCATAACTGATTGTCAGGATTATATCTCAAAGGGGGGGGTGGGGGGGGGGGGGGGGAGGGAGAAGAGTGCCCTCAGTTTTTGTAACCCCCATTCCCGTATATAAATATTTTCTGAATATTTTCTGTAGTTCGATTATTTATAAATTCATTTGTTTTAGATTTGTTTTGGACCTTAAAATTATTTCGAACGATGGTATATTTTAACTTGATTTTCTATTCCTAATTGGTCGACTATTTACATTTTAGCCCCAAAACTAATATATTATTATTATTGGATTATTTTAATCTTATTATTATTATTGTTGTTACTTTGATTGCTATTATCATTATTGTTGTTACTAGTATTATTGTTATTATTAATGTTATTATTATTGTTATTGTTATTATTATTGTTATTATTATTATTATTGTTATTATTATTACTACTTTTGATCGTTTATTAAAAATCTATTTCTATTTATTATTTGTATTTGTAGTTATTTCCAATTATTTATATATTGTAATGCAAATTACATTTTGTTATATAATCCTATTTTTTTAATTTAGTTATTCCATCTCCTATTGGATCTAAAACCTAAACTCTATAGCCAATTTCTTATTGGATTCTAACTAAATATCCAAACTCATTATCCAAACCCAATATCTCAACTAAACCCTATAAATACCCTATTATAACCCCCCTAATAACCCTACCTAACCCTAACCCCTACCACAGCCGCCTTACCCCCCCTCCCACCCCAACCCCTCGCATCCTGTGTAAGCCCAAACCCCTCGTCTTCCTCACCTTCCTTCTCATGTTCCTTCCTCCTGAAACCGCAGCCTCGACCACCGTCCTCATCGAGCTCCTCCAACTGCCATCCTCGCCCTGACATCACTGACCCCTGCTCCACCTCCTATCACCGCACCTGAGCCTTCATGAACCCATCGCCACCCTATACAGCCTTTTGCCATTACCACCGTCGAACCACCACTCGAGTTGCCCTCGTCATCCCCGTCCTCCAACCTCCAATCACCCCCAGCCCTCTTCACCCATCATCCAACTCCTCGTCGCCCCCACTCCCGAAGCTGCTGCCACCCATCGATTTTCCGTCGACCTACCCTCGACGACCTTGTCCTCTCCACCCTGTGTTCCGACCTGCCGCTGCAATCCCCCCGTCGTCTTGTACTCCGACACTCTCCTTTCAGTCAATCCCCGCTCGAACCTATCATCCTGCCTTCGTCCCTGTGCCTTGTCGTCCGCCGTCGCCTAATGCGCCTCCGGTCAACCCCCAGTTGACTACCCACAGGCGCCGTGTTGTTTGTTCCCTGTTTGCTGTTCGAGATCTGAGTTGTTGTCTATCGTTTGATCATGATCGTTTGATCTCGGCCATTGATGTTGATCATGATCTTGCAATAGATTACTATCATGATCTTGGTCGTCAATCGCTCGATCTTGAATCTTGATCTCGTTATTTATCTCAACCGTTGATCTTTCACTTGATCATCGATCGTCATCGAGATCAGTACCCGATCATGATCGTCACATCGATATTTGCTTGGTTTGCGATCGTTGTCGTTCCTCCAGGATCCTTATCCCATTATTCTTGGTATTCACTTTTATCGTTCAAAAGGCAAGTCACTTTCCCCTTGAATTGAACATCGTATCAAATTCAAGTTTTTATTGAAATTCTTACAAGTAGATCATATTCATTATCATATCGTTGTATTGACAATCTTTCATTGGGTCTATTAAGGGTTTACATGAGCTAACCCCAACTTACTTGATATCGTACCACTTTTGACTCTAAAGATTGAATCTTTCATGTATGCATATCGAATTGATAATAGGGTTGTTCATATAATTATCACACAAATAAATTGTTGTGGAGAGAATTGCTAGGTTATGTGTTGTCTGATCGATTGATGGTTGATTGATGATAAATTTATGTATGTATGTGTTCTTAATCTTGTTTACCATATTTTTAAGCCCTTCATGCTGATTGATAAGTTTATCGACTAGTATAATTGATACCCATCATGTTTAATTAAATTATTTCATGAAAAATACACTAAAACCAGTATATTGCTTGTTGGCTGTATGTTGTCTGCTATTTTCGACTTGGTAAATGATCTGAAAATAAATTACTTTCTGTATAAGAATTGTATTCTTATCTTTCTAGTTTCCATAACATCTTGAATTTTTGAATTCTGAGTTGTGTAGAAAAAGTTATACCCGTTTTACTACAACTGTGTTTTTACTTTTAGATTTTCAGATTCTTGTACGTTTCATGTTTAAACAGTAAAAAGACTGATCAAATGATCAAATTTTATTCTGATAATTCCAGATTGTTGCTTAACATGTTTAGGAGCCAAAAAAACTATTTTTACTGAATTTATTATTGAGTTTTTTGCTGATTCAAAAAATATAACAACATGATATCGAAATTCTGCTTGAACATGAAATCTGTGAAGAATGATGTATTTGACCTAGCCTACTGTTGTCGAATTTTGAACTTTAAATATGCGTTGGAACCATGTGGAAGTCTAGTTTCTAGAATTTTTGACGGATTCATTTTTTGGATTTTGAAACAGTGGGAAACTGGATTTTTGTACAGACTACACTTGTTGTCCAAAATTTTATCTTCTTGTTCTTAATAGATTAATTATTTTTATATCGTAGAATTGCATGAATTAAAGTGTGTATGTTGCTTTGCAGGATCCTAATGTCCTATTGTCATCATCCAAACTGTCATATTTCATGTTATCATCTTGTTGTTCCCCTATTGTTACTATCGTTCATCTCATGTCTCTTAATTGCAGATTGTATTGTTGTATCGATAAAATAATTAAGAAGCCGGGATTTAAGAGTTGACTTTAGTAATGGACAATATAGGGACTGTACTCGGAGGAGGGGCCCTTGTTTCCTTAAATATTGTTATCAGCTATTGTTTTATCATGTGATTGTGGCTTACGACGGTAACCCAATCTATCGTGTGTTGTATCGTTGCTGAATTATCATATCGTGCATTGAATATTGAATCGTGACTATTGAATATTGATTATCGTTGCCGAGTACATGAACTATAAAATCCACCACTAAGTTTAAACGTAACTTGTTTGTATGTAGCAACCATGTGGTAAATAAATGGGACGCATGAAGTGCTACATTAGTTAGGATTAAAATGATTAATAGACTTAAGAATTGACACGGCATTGACACTGCATATTGTTCATCATTGTTCCTGTTGATATCGATTATTGGCCAAGTGTTGTTGTTATTGTTATTGATCATTGAATATTGTTATCGATTATTGAATCATTGTTACACCATTGCATCGATTATTGCTATCATCCCATGTTATTGATTCCTATTGATCCATTGAACTCATTGTTGTACCGTATTTTCATTGTTCTTTGCTTTCTCTAGTTGCTATCCATGATTTGCTATAAGGACAATTTTTCTCCTCTTTTTAGATGAAGTGTTCACAGGTAATAAAGGAGAATTGCCTACTGGGATTGGAGAACAAAGATTCTGAAGATTTAATGCTTTCTAGCTGTTTAATATTTTATTGAACTTAATGTATTGAGACTTATTATCGAATTGTGATTGGATTATTATTCTATTGGGCTTATGACCCAGATTTTATAATTGTGTCCAGACGTTGGTTTATTGTAATTGGATTTTTCATATTGTTTCATTCCAAATATTATTGTTCACGAGATTATTATTATTGCCTGCGCAATTGTTCCGTATTGATTATATTGTTGAGTTGATCGGATAAACAGCTTATGGGTGACGTTAGTCATTCGCTGGGCCAATGTCATGTACTCGTATTCCGTATTTTTGGGAAGCGGGGCATGACAGTGTTCCATGGTTTCGCCTGAGAAATGACAAAACCAGTTCAAAAAGGCTATTTGGCCGCTCAGTTTTTAAATATACAATTGCTTTAAAAGTCAATTCCTTATATATTTCTATAAATTACTCTGTTCAATTGTGATCGAAAAGTTGTTGTTGCTAATTTCAATATTGTTGTATTTATTCATATTATCCATATGTCTAATTTGTTATAAGTCTTTTTATTGTCCATCATTGTGGTACACATGTGATGCAACCCTTACTAAACAATTCTTTGTGCTCCTCCATTTGACTCTTAGTTTTAGGTCACAATAAGAAGAAGATATTATAAGATAGTTTAAGCGCCACATGTTTTAGTAATATCGAAGAATCATAGTAGAAGCATATTTTGTCATCAATAGCTTAGAGAAAATATTTCAAGCTATTGAATGCTCTAAGCCATAAAAAAGTAGAGCTTGCATTTTATAAATTAGCTAGAGAAGCATAATAGAGGTGGAAACTAATTGAGCGGACTAAGACTCCCAATGAACTCGAGGAAATGACTTGGGATATATTTAAAATAGAATTTTTTTAAAAAAATATTTTCCGTAGGTACAAGGGGAAAAAATGGAGAGAAAAATGGCTTAGAGAAAATATTTCGAGCTAGTGAATGCTCTGGCCATCTAAAAGTAGAGTTTGCATTTTATAAATTTGCTGGAGAATTAGACCAGTGGTGGAAATTGGTTGAGCGCACCAAGTGTAATGCCCCGAGGCCCCGCTCAAACAAATTCTAACAACTGTCCACCACAGGCTGCCTCTCAAATGGTGCCATGACTAGTTGCTGCCTTTTGATCATAGGCTTCCTAATATATACACACACAATCCTAACTCACCTTCCATGTGGGACTAAGTCATCACCACCTACCATGAACACCATGGCCCCATAGTAATTAATTCATTCTTCCTGTAGGCACTATACACACACTACCAAATCTATAGGCTCATCTAAGCATGAATTAATTACTAAGCTCACCATGAAGGCCCATCTCATATGAGGTATGACATACACCCCACCTTAAGAACTCAGCATCCTCGTTGAGACCGGGACCCGCAAGCTGATACAGGATCGCCTTTCTATCTAATATGGAGTAGAGTACCCTAATTCTGCTAGCGTACTGCCCATGGTCATACTACCAGCATACTGATCTCATCTCTCTCTCAGGCATACATGTAACTACCGTTTCGCTATTTTCTTTTTCCCCTTTTGTAATATTTTTTTTATTTGTAATTAAATAGAATACCCTATTTTCTTTTTTTCTTGATTATTTTAATTAAGATTTCATTCATGAAATTCTCCGTTCTTCTTGTTGAGCTGTTCTTATTGATTATATTTTCTTCTATTTAAATGTGGGTATTTTTATTTGAACCCTATTAATTAAGATCCATCTCTTATTGAACCCTAAAACCCAATTTCATTTGTTCTTGACCCAAAACCGCTATTATTGGATCCTAAACTGCCAACTCACATCCTAATTGTACCCTATAAATACAACTCTGTTGCAAACCCTAAAAATTGTGCAACTGAAACCCTAGTCGCTTATTCTCTCTCTCTTATTCTTTTTCCTCTCTGTTTCTCTCTCCCCGTCAGGATTTCTTGCCCAAACCATCGGCAGCCCCCGACCTTCTCCGCCATCCCTCCGGCGACCCCTAGTCATCAACCCTCGGCGCCGTCCTCCTATCGATGCTGCGACCACACCCGAAACCCCCGAGCGCCCTCCTCCTCTGTCGTCGTCATCAACGGTGCCAAAACCCCAACCCAATAGCACCGCTACTCCCTGTCCCGTTGACCAACCCAGGAGCGATGCTGCCCTCGCCGTCCATGCCCACCATTGCCGTCGAGCCACGTTGGCCAGGTCCAGACCGCAAGTTGTTGTTTCTGCCATTTCTATTTGTTGTCTTTGCTTGGGTTCTTCTCTTTTGTACGTAATTTGCATGTGCTATTTTGGAGGATTTGTGTGTTTGTGGGTTCGTTGCTTCGGGATGCTTATCCCTTTATTCTTGGTATTCATTTCCACCATTTATAATGGCAAGTCACTATCCTCTTAAATTGTTAATTGTATCAAATTCAATTTTTTTTGAAAATCTTGCAAGTAGATTCCTTATTATCGTATTATACATTGTTAATCTCCTTCGTTGGGTCTATTGAGGGATTACATGAGCTAAACCTAATATTCTTGACATCGTGCCACTTTGACTCCAAAAAATATTGAATCTTGCATACATCATATAGTATTGATGATAGAAAATTTTCATGCATCTCATAACACGATTAATTATTGTAGACACAATTGCTAGGTTGTATGTTGTTTGATCGGTTGATGGTTGATTAACGATAAATTGATGTAAGTGTTCTAATTTTATTTATCATGTTTTGACACCGTTCATGCTAATTGAGAAGTTTATCGACTAATAGAATTGAGAACCCATCATGTTTAATTACATTATTTCATGAAAACTATCCTAAAACCTGTATCTTGCTTGCTGGCTGTATGTTGACTGCTATTTTCGACCCAGTAAATGATCTTAAAATCAATTCATTTCTGAATGAGAATTGTATCCTTATCTTTCTAGTTTTCAGAACATCTTGAATTTCTAAATTCCGAGTTGTGTAACAAAATTTATGCCTGTTTTACTACAGCTTGGTTTTCTCTTTCAAATTTTCAGGTTATTGTACATTCCATGTTTAAACAGCAAAAAGTTTGATCAAATGATAAAATTTTGTTCTGATAATTTTCATATCGTTATTAACCATGTTTAGGAGTCTAATAAATATTTTAGCGAATTTAATATTGAGATTTTGCTGATTCTAAGATGTTAACAACATGATGTCAAAATTCTGCCTGATCATGAAATCTGTAAAGAACAAAGTGATTGACCTTGCTACTGTTATCGGATTTTGAACTTTAAATATGCGTCAGAACCATGTGGAAGTCTAGTTTCTAGAATTTCTGACGGCTTCAGTTTTCGAGTTCTAAAACAGCGGGAAACTGCATTTTTGTACATACTAGTCTTGTTGTCCAGAATTCCACTTTTCAGTTTTAGTAGATTAATTAATCATATATCATTGTATTGCATGAATCAAAGTGTGTATGTTGTATGTTGTATTGCATGATCCTAGTGTACTATTGTCATCATTCTAATTGTCCTAATTCATGTAACTATCATATTGTTCCTCTATTGTTACTATTGTTCATCCAATGTCTCGAAATGTATATTGTATTGTTGCATTAATAAAATAATTAACATGTCAGGGTTTAAGGGATTGACTTGAGTAATGAATAATATAGTGACTATGTCGGCTAGTATTTATCGATTGATTATGGAGCGCTGACTACGACACCCCAATCTTTCCTGTATTGCATCAATGAATCGTATCAATAAATCGTATTAATGTATCGTATCAGTGAATCAGTGAATCAACGTAATGTATCGTGCAACAATATTGTATCGTATCAGTGATTATCGTACCGACACATGATCTATAGAATTCACCACTCGGTCTAAACGAAATTGATTGTATGTATCGAACCTGTAGTATGGGTTGTAGTAGTACATGCATTAGTTAAGATTAAAATAATAATAGATATAAGGATTGTCACAATATCCATATTGTATATTGTACATCATTGTTCCTATTGATACCAGATATTGTCTAAGTGTTATTGATCATTGATTATTATTACCGAATATTGAATCATTGTTTATACCGTTGCATCGTTTACCATGATATTGATTATTGCTATCGTCCCATGTTATTGACTCCTATTGATTCATTAAATTTATTGTTATATCATTATTCCATTGTTCCTTGCTTTCTCTACTTGTTGTCCAAGACTTGCTCTGAGGACAATTTTTCTCCTCTTTTTAGATGAAATTTACACAGGTAATGAAGGAGAATTGCCAGCTGGGATTGGAGAACAAAAACTCTAAAGATTTAATGCTTTTAATTTCTTATTGTTTATTGAACTTAATGTATTAAGACTTATTATCTATTGTGATTAGATTATTATTGTATTGGTCTTATATTTCGGATTTTATTATTGTTTCCAGACGTTGGATTATTTTACTTGGATATTTTATATTGCTTTATTTCAAGTATTATTGTTCATAAGATTATTATTATTGCCTGCACAATTGTTCTGTATTGATTATATTGTTGAGTTGATCGAATAAACAGCTTATGGATGATGTTAGTCATTCGCTGGGCCAATGTCATGTGCTCGTATTTTGTATTTTTGGAAAGCGAGGCTGGACAAGGTTTCTAGTGGTATCAGAGCCCGGTTTGGATAATATATCAGTCAAACGTGACTAACGAAAGGAAGTTTGGCTTTGATTGATATATTAATCAGATTTGGGTCTTTACCGGTTTGACTCAACAGTATGTGCAATACAGGTTTCGCATGAACAATTGATATCCAACTTATGATATGGAAACTAGCCTTATTTGATTCCTCTTTGATCCCTTCCATTCCTTAATTCCTTATTGGGTATGATTTCATTCTTTGCATACCAATATTCTTTTGATTCTAGTGTCATCTATTCTTCTTCTTCCTGCTTCTTCCGCCGTTCGGTATCTCTTGATTTATAACAAAATGTCTACATCTTGGAGATTCACTATCAGAGTAGCGCAGCGGAAGCGTGGTGGGTCCATAACCCACAGGTCCCAGGATTTTCATGTTGCTTCTCCTTCCTTCCATTGTTTGCTTTCTCTTTCCTTGCTTTTTTATTCTCTTATCCTATTGTTTATTCATGTTAGCCTCTTATTCATGTCTGTTCTTGCATTTTGTTTCCGCCTTTTGTGTTCTCACTGTGACTTCTTGCTAGGCATTATCCTTGTCCATTCCTTTCCTGCTCATGCTCTTTTTGACTCTGGTGCTACTCATTCATTTGTTTCTTCCTGCTTCGTCAATCTGCATCACTTGCCTAGTAGCGCTATGCCAGTAGTTTGGAACATTACAATAGGTGGAAGTGTTATCGTGTGTTCTCAGATTTGTGAGGAGAGTCCCTTGGTTATTGGTGGTGTTGATTTTGTTGCCGATCTGATTGTCATCAGCAAATCTGGTTTTGATGTTATTCTTGGGATGGATTGGCTTGGTTCCACTCATATTGTGATTGACTGTCGCAAGAAGAAGGTTGTGTTCCAAATGCCAGAACGTCAGGAATTTGAATTCTGTGCCGGTGAAATACCGCTTGCTTGTGTGGATAAGTTGGCAAGTCAGGAAGTTGGAGTTATGGAGGAAGTGTGTGTTGATGATGTTGTCGCACCATTGGTTGTGCGGGATTTTCTGGATATTTTTCTTGAGGAATTACCGGAATTATAGCCAGATCGTGAAGTGGTGTTCAGTATTGATGTTCAGCCAGGAATAGCTCCAATCTCTAAGAGTTCGTACAGAATTGCTCCTATTCAGTTGGCTGAGTTGAAGGAGCAGATTCAGAAGTTGTTGGATAAAGATTTTATCAGGCCGAGTGTTTTGCCTTGGGGAGATCCTGTTCTGTTCGTCAATAAGAAGGATGGTAGTCAGAGGTTGTGTATTGACTACTGTGAGCTCAGTAATGTCATAGTGAAGAATCGGTATCCCGTTGCCATGGATTGATGACCTATTTGATCAACTGGGAGGCACTTCTGTATTTTTGAAGCTGGATGTTCATTCTGGTTATCATCAGGTTAAGGTGAATGTCGTGGATGTACAGAAGACTGCTTTTCGTACGAGATATGGGCATTATGAATTCTTAGTGATGCCTTGCAAAGTTACGAATGCTCCAGCTGTGTTTATAAGTTTGATGAATCGGGTTTTCTCTCCCTTCTGGGACAAGTTTGTAGTGGTATTCATTGATGATATTCTTTTCTATTCTCCTAATCGGGATGAGCATGCTGAGTACTTGAAGGTTGTGTTGCAAACATTGAGGGAGAATCAGTTGTATGGGAAGCTTAGCAAATGTGTGTTTTGGTTGGATCGTGTGACATTCTTGAGTCATATTATTTCTAGTGATGGAGTTTCTGTCGATCCGTTCAAGATTTCTACAGTTAAGGATTGACCAACGCCGAAGTCTGTATCGGATGTTCGGAGTTTTCTTGGTCTAGCGGGTTACATAGGAAGTTTGTTCGGAATTTCTCGAAGATTGCAGAGCCGTTGACCAAGATGACTGGGAAAGATCAAAAGTTTGTGTAGGAGGAGTCCTATGAAGAAGCCTTCGTTGAACTGAAGAATCGGTTAACGTCAGCACCTGTGTTGACCATACCGGATGGATCAGGAGGTTTTGTAATTCATTGTGATGCTTCAGGTAGAGGTTTGGGTACCGTTTTGATGCAACGAGGCAAGGTTTTTGCATATTGATGTGTCCAATTTTTATACAAATATTTGTACTCATTTACCTATAAAAATTGCTTGTATTCGTCTATCTTGTTTATAATTCATCTTATTTCCATAGTTTTCAGTTAATTTATTATTTTTGAAGGAATAAGATTTTTGATGCAAAAAGGTGAATATTTTTGGTAAAAATCAACAAACAAAATAGACATATTGATTTATTATTTTTTTATTGTTTTGTTGAATTTTAAATTTTAAATTTTACAATTTGGCCGTGTGAAAAGCAAGATAAAAATTTTAATTTGCCAATTGATCTGAAAGTGCAATAAACTAATTTTAAAAGGGTTTAAATGAGCTAATATGATTTTTATTTAGTTTAATTAATTTAAACTAATTATTTTTATTTTTATTTTTGAATCCTAATTTCTGATATATTTTGTTTGTGTGCAGCACGCGTTTCAAGAAAAAGAAAGAGAAGAAAAAGAAGGAAGAAATAAAGAGCAAATTACAGAAGGAAACAAATAAATAAAGAATTGGGGTTTTTCTGCAAAAATAAACCCTAATCTCTACTTCCCGTGCCTATAAATAGAAGAGCAAACAAGAGAAGGAGACCACACGCTTAACAAAAGAGGGAGAGCGACGACTGACCTCGTTATTAAAAAAAGGCAGGAAGAGAGAGGTGGGGCTCATGCTCTGATACACATGTAGATAGAGAGAAGCACAGGAGAGAGAAAGAGGCAAAGGGGGGCTTTGGCGTGACGTCAGCAGCCGACAGCTGTGTGTGCTGACCTGTCGCACGGAGTCAAGACGAGAAGCAGCAGGGACCCAGTAGGCGTGACGTCAACGCACTCCAGACGTGTCGCGGTGACCGAGGCAAGGGAAAAAGGCAGAAAAGACAAAAGGCAGGAGGAGAGAGGAGAGGCTGACGTGTGCTGACGTGTGCTTCGGAATTCGAGGAGTTTGGTTTGCAAAATTTTTACAAAATAGTTCTTCTTGTATCTCTTTTCTCTCTGTCTAATTTTATTATGCAATCCAAGACAGTATTTGTTAGTTGCAAATTTACTACAAAGTAAGTTTATTTTTCTAGGGCTTCGATGTAGCCTAGTTTTGATAACACAATTTTCATTCCATATTATTTTTCTATTTTTCCATGGTTCTGTGTTTGATTTTTGATCTTAATGCATACAGTTGGTTGACCTACATTTGTATGATCTATTAAATCATGGAAAGACCGAACTGGTAATTTGTGATTTTGAATTTATAAAATTAAACATTGTTACAAGAGCGAACTGCTGTTAATGTGACCGTTAAGAAATCCATAGAACTTAATGAGTCTTCAATTAATTAAATTTGTGCATGAACAATGACAAACTGTTAGTTGGAGATATTTTTAGTATTGCTTGAGAGAGAATATTGAATAATTTTGGAATTTTGGTCTGCAACTTGGAAAAATAATCTTTTTATTCACATAGAATTATAAATTGTGTGGGATTAACTAGGTGAAGTCAAAAGCCCTAGAATTAATTTTGCCATTAACAAATCAAAAAAATTCCAGATTCCACACCTCTTAATTAATTTAGTTGTTTTCTTTATTGAATTTCGATTTTCCAAATAGTAGTTAATCTAGTAATTTCGGTACTCAATAAAATAATTAGTCCTTGTGGGTTCGACACTCTTTTCACTTAACTATACTACTTGTTACGATTTTGTACACTTGCAAAATATTCACATCACATATGCATCTAGATAATTGAGGCCGCATGAGAAGAATTATCCTACACATGATTTGGATCTTGTGCTGTGATTTTTGCTTTAAAGCTTTGGAGGCATTATTTACTTGGAGACCGAGTGGAGATCTTCACTGACCACAAAAGTCTAAAGTATGTGTTCACTCAGAAGGAGCTAAATATGAGGCAAAAGCGATGGTTGGAATTGATGGCAGATTATGATATCAGTTTGCAGTATCACCCTAGCAAGGTTAATTCAGTACCTGATGCTTTGAGCAGAAGACCTTTTGCTATGGTTCTTACTGAGCAGAAGGAACTAGTGGAAGCTATGAGGAGATTGGAATTGGATGTGGTATTGCCTGGTTCTGAGCAGAGTTGTATGGTGCTTCAGTTGCAGTCATCTTTGGTGGATCAGATTAAGGAGGCACGGTCTGGTGATGTGCAGTTGCAACAGTTTCGAGCTGAAGCTGAATCTGGTTCTAGAACTGATATGGTGATTCATGAGGATGGATCTCTCTGCTTTAGGACTTGTCTATGTGTTCCGAAGGGAGAAGTCATGTAGAAGTTACTTGGAGAAGATCACAATTCGCAGTACTTTATTGATCCCGGTGGTACAAAGATGTATTGGAATTTGAAGTTGCATTTCTGGTGGCAGTGTATGAAGAGGGATGTTGTAAGATCTGTTTCTCGGTGTCTGATCTTGTCACGCCCCACTTCTCAAGAAAACGGAATACGAGTACATAACATCGGCCCAGCAAATGACTAATGTCACCCATAAGCTGTTTATTTGATTAACTCAACAATATAATCAATATTGAACAAATGCACAGTTAATAATAATAATCTCATTAACTATATTACTTGGAATGAAGCAACAAAAATATCCAAATACAATAATAGTCCAACATCTGGAACAATAATAAAATTCGGGACATAAGCCCAATACAATAATAAATCCCAAACACAATAGTAACAAGTCTCATTACAATAAGTTCATTAAAAATAACATTCAATTATAAAGTAGTAGTTTTTTAGAAATTTGCTCTCCAATTCCAGCAGGCAATTCTCCTTCATTACCTGTGTACACTTCATCTAAAAAGAGAAGAAAAATTATCCTTAGAGCAAGTCATGGATAGCAAGTAGAGAAAGCAAGGAACAATGGAATAACGGTATAAAAATGAATCAATGGATCAATAGGAATCAATAACACGGGATAATAACAATAATCAATATCATGATAGTCGATACAATGGCTATAAACAATGATTCAATATTCAGTAACAATAATCAATGATCAATATCAATAACACTTAGCCAATATTCGATATCAATAGGAACAATAATGAACAATATGTAGTGTCGATGTTGTATCAATTCTTAAGTCAATTATCATTTTAATCCTAACTAATGCATGTACTACTTTATCCCATTCTACAGGTTTGATGCATACAATCAATTTTGTTTAGACTTAAGTGGTGTACTTGGTAGATCGTGTACTTAGCAACGGTAAACACTATTCACCTTTCGGTCTACAATAAGGTCTTCAGCAATGATACGGTACACGATATATTTGGTTACCGTTGTAAGCCACAATCACATGATAAAACAATACCCGGAACATTATTTAGGGAAACACGGGCCCCTCCTCCAAGTACGATCTCCACTTTGTTCAGTACTTAAATCACCCTTTGAACCCCGGCTTGTTAATTATTTTATTAATGCAACAATACAATATGCAATTCAGAGACATTTCGAAGACAATAGTATCAATAGGAAAACAATAGGTTGGTAACATGAAATAGGACAATTAGAATGGTGACAATAACTCATTGGGAACATGCAATGCAACACACATATTTTAATTCATGCAATAGTACGATATAGGAATAATTAATCTATTAAAAACTGAAAAGTAAAATTTTGGACAGAAAGAGTAGTCTATACAAAAATATAGTTTCCCGCTATTTCAAAAATCGAAAACTGAATCCGTCAGAAATTCTAGAAACTAGACTTCCACACGGTTCCAACGCATATTTAAAGTTCAAAATTTGACAAGAGTAGTTAGGTCAATCGCATTGTTTTTTACAAATTTCATGTTCAGGCAGAATTTTGACATCATGTTGTTATAATTTTAGAATCAGCAAAAACTTAAAATTAAATTCGTTAAAAATATTTATTAGACTCGTAAACATGATTACTAACAATCTGAAAATTATCAGAGCAAAATTTTATCATTTGATCAGCCTTTTTACTGTTTAAACATGAAATGTACAAGAATCTGAGAATCTGAAATTAAAAACACAGCTGTAGTAAAATGGGCATAACTTTTGCTACACAACTCGGAATTCAAAAATTCAAAATGTTCTGGATACTAGAAATATAAGGCTACAATTCTTATTCATAAAATTAGTCATTTTAAGATCATTTACTGTTTCAAAAGTAGCAGTCAACATACAGGCCAACAAGCAAGATACAGGTTTTAGGGTATTTTCATGAAATAATTTAATTAGACATGATGGGTATCAATTCTACTAGTCGATAAACTTCTCAATCAGCATGAAGGGTATGAAAACATGGTAAATAAGATTAAGAACACATACATACATCAATTTATCATCAATCAACCAACAATAATCAATCAACCAAACATAAAACCTAACAATTCTCTCTGCAATAATTAATTGTGTTATGATTATATGATTAACCCTATTATTAATTCTACATGAATACATGAAAGATTCAATCTTTGGAGTCAAAAGTGGTACGATGTCAAGAATATTGGGGTTAGCTCATGTAAACCCTCAATAGACCCAACGAAGGAGATGAACAATGTATAATACGATAACAAAGGGATCTACTTGCAAGAGTTTCAACAAAACCTGAATTGATACAATTAACAATTCAAGAGGATAGTGACTTGCCTTATAAACTATGAAAACAAATACCAAGAATAACGGGATGAGAATCTCGGGCGACGAAACACAAACGAAGCACATGCAAAAGCACGTGCAAACAACGAGCAAAGAATACCCGGCACACCAAACAACAAACAACTCCAACATAACCAGCAACCACCCACAGCAAATCAACTCCCAAACACCAAATGGAGTGTCTAGCCAATCAAATCCTTCCCTCTCTCCACCAAAATAGCAAAAACCGGAACGACCCAAACACATAACAACAGCAAACTCCTCGCTTCCACTACTCGAACAACAAACAGCACTGATCAACACTAGCAGCAAACAGCGAGTCGCAGCTGCGGCTCGCTCGACTCCGATGGCGGTGATGGACTGCGGCCGAGGGAAGGGACGAGAGGGTGGCGTTGGTGGTCGACGAGGAGGGTTGGAGCGATGATGGGTACATCAAGGGTTTTTTGTTACCAAAACAGAGGAAGGAGAAGTTTGCGATGATGGGCAGTCAAGGGGTGGTTGGAGGCAGGGGATTCGACGGTGGGGGTCGATGGGTAGAAGATGACAATGAGGAGGAGAAGTGGAAGACGATGAAGGAGGTGGTGGTCGATGAATGCAAGGGCTGGCGATCGCTTCGGTAAGCAGGATCGAAACAGGGGAAGGAGAAGAAGAGCGGCGCAATGGCGACTGGGGGTGCGAGGCTCAGGCGAGGGACTGGACAGAGAAAACGACGGGGATCGAGGGACGGTCGAGCGGGATGCAATGGTGAGCAGCGAAGAGGGTGGAAGACGGGGATGACAAGGTGAGGATAAGGTTGATGGATGAGGAAGACGAAGGCGGGATGAAGACGATGGGTTGCATGAGAGGATGGGGATGGAGGACGACTGGGGTAGAGCTATAGGAAAGAGCGGAGGCAACGGCAGAGGGAGGTCGGAGTGGCGAGGAGAAGAGGGTGGTTGGGTTCTAGTAGGGGGGGGGGGGGGGGGTAGGTCTGAACACTAGATGGGGGAATTAGGTTTTGGCGGCTGTGGTTTAGTAGGGTTAGGGGTTTATTAGTGTATATATAGTGATTTAAAAGGATATTGGGTTAGAATCCAATGTGAGAATGGGATAGGGTTAGGGATTTCTAGATCCAATAGGAGATAAAATAATCAATAAAATATGATTTATAAGCAAATATAATTTATATTACAACATAGAAATTTATTTGAAATAAATATAAATACAATTAATAAATAGAACTGGATTTTTAATAACAATCAGAAGTAGTAATAATAACAATAATAATAATAATAATAATAATAATAATAATAATAATGATGATGATAATAGCAATCAAAGTAACAACAACAATAATAATAAGATTAAAATAATCCAATAATAATAATAAATTTGAGTTGGGCTAAAATTTAAATAGTTCATCAATTATGAATAGAGAATAAAGTTAAAATATACCATCGTTCGAAATGAATATAATTTTCGATTAGTAAATATTTTAATAGAAGATCCAAATCGAATTAAAAATAAAAATGAATTTACAAAAAAATCAAAATACAGAAAATATTCAGAAAATATGTATTTACGGGAATGGGGGTTACAGATCTGTCAGCAAGTAAAAGCTGAACATCAGAGGACTGCTGGACTTTTTCAACCGCTTCCTATTCTAGAGTGGAAGTAGGAGAATATCACTATGGACTTCGTGACTGCTTTGCCTAGAATTTCCAAGGGTCACAATGCCATCTAGGTGATTATGGATCGCTTGACGAAGAGTGCTCATTTCATCCCCTTCGGAATTGGTCAGTCTACAGAGAGT
The DNA here is from genome assembly GCA_017893485.1 of Hemerocallis citrina. Classification (NCBI taxonomy): domain Eukaryota; kingdom Viridiplantae; phylum Streptophyta; class Magnoliopsida; order Asparagales; family Asphodelaceae; genus Hemerocallis; species Hemerocallis citrina. Next base: position 334,590,115 of record CM030358.1, read on the forward strand.
CTCGCAGAAAGGTATATGCAGGATATTGTGAGATTGCATGGTGTTCTTATTAGTATTATATCAGACAGAGATACTAGATTCAGATCTCAATTATGCGAGAGCCTTCAGAACAGTCTTGGGAGTAAGCTAAAGTTCAGTACTGCATTCCATCCACAGACAGATGGCCAATCGCAGAGGACTATACAGACCTTGGAGGATATGTTGAGGTCTTGTGTTCATCAGTTTGGAGGATCTTGGGAAGATCATCTACACTTGGTGGTGTTTTCATACAATAATAGCTACCAAGCTAGTCTTCAGGCAGCTCCGTATGAAGTCTTGTATGGTCGGAAGTGTAGATCACCAGAGTGCTCATATGACATTGGTGAGAGGAAGCTTTTGGGGCCAGAATTGATCACGAAGACTGTTGATACAGTGGCCCAAATGAAGAAGCATTTGCAAGCCGCATAGGACAAGCAGAGGAAATGGGCAGACATGCACAGGAGACTGTTAGAGTTCGAAGTGGGTGATCATGTGTTCCTCAAGGTGTCTCCATGGAAGGGTGTGATTTATTTTGGTGGTGGGGGCAAGTTGAGCCCTAGATTCATTGGTCTGTTCGATGTGGTGGAGCGAGTAGGCAAGGTGGCCTATAGACTCGCGTTGCCACCAGCTATTTCTAGAGTGCATGATGTCTTCCATGTTTCTCAGCTCAGGAAGTATGTTCGGGATGATAGTCATGTTATTTACTATTCGGAGTTATTGGTTCTACCAGATTTTTCATGTGAGATTCATCCAGTGTGGATTGTGGACCGGCAGGAGAAGATTTTGAAGAATAAGGTTATCAAGTTGGTTCATGTTGCTTGGAATCCTCACTTGCTTGGTGAGTCGACTTGGGAGCTTGAAAGTGTGATTCGGAAGAGGTTTCCCCATCTTTTTGAGTAGTTCTTATTCATTTCTTTTCTTCGGGGTTACCCTACTATCACTTGCTTAAATTTCGAGGACGAAATTTTATTGTAAGGTGGGTAGGATTATAACTACCGTTTCTGCTATTTTTATTTCCCCCTTTGTAATATTTTTCGTATTTGTAATTCAATAGAATACCCTATTTTCTTTCTTTCTTGATTATTTTAATTAAAATTTCGTTCATGAAATTCTTTGTTCTTCTTGTTGAGCTGTTCTTATTGATTCTATTTTCTTCTATTTAATTGTGGGCATTTTTATTTGAACCATATTGACTTAGATCCATCTTTTATTGAACCCTAAAACACAATTTCATTTGTTCTTGACCCAAACTGCTATTAATGGATCCTAAACCACCAACCCATATCCTAATCGTACCCTATAAATACAACTCTATTGCAAACCCTAAAAGTTGTGCAATTGAAATTATAGCCATTTATCCTCTCTCTCCTATTCTCTCTCCTCTCTGTTTCTCCCTCCGTCAGGATTTCCCGCCCAAACCATCAGTAGCCCCCGACCTTCTTCTCCGCCATCCCTCCAGCGACCCCCCATAGTCATCGACCCCCAGGTGCCGCCCTCCTGTCGATGCCGCCACCACACTCGAAACCCCAAGCACCCTCCTCCTCTGTCCTCGTCATCAACGGTGCCAAAACCCTAACCCAATAACGCTGCAGCTCCCCTGTCCCGTTGACCAACCCAGTAGTGCCGCTGCCCTTGCCGTCGACGCCCACTGTCGCCGTCAAGCAACGTTGGCCAGGTCCAGACTGTAAGTTGTTGCTGCCATTGCTATTTGCTGTCTTTGCTTGGGTTCTTCTCTTTTGCACGTAATTTGCAAGTGCTATTTTGGTGGATTTGTGGGTTCGTGGGTTCGTTGCTTCGAGATCCTTATCCCGTTATTCTTGGTATTCAATTTCATTGTTTATAAGGAAAGTCACTGTGTCTTGAATTGTTAATTGTATCAAATTCAAGTTTTGTTGAAACTTTTGCAAGTAGATCCTTTGTTATCGTATTATACATTGTTCATCTCCTTCGTTGGGTCTATTGAAGGTTTACACGAGCTAACCTTAATATTCTTGACATCGTGCATTTTTGACTCCAAAAAAATATTGAATCTTGCATACGTCATATAGTATTGATAATAGAAAATTTTCATGCACCTCATAACACTATTAATTATTGTAGAGACAATGGCTAGGTTGTATGTTGTTTGATCGATTGATGGCTGATTGATGATAAATTGATGTATGAGTGTGTTCTAATTTTATTTATCATGTTTTCACACCGTTCATGTTGATTGAGAAGTTTATTGACTAGTAGAATTGATACCCAACATGTTTAATTAAATTATTTCATGAAAATTATCCTAAAACCTGTATCTTGCTTGCTGGCTATATGTTGACTACTATTTTCGACGCAGTGTATGATCTTAAAATGAATTACTTTCTGAATGAGAATTGTAGCCTTATTTTTCTAGTTTCCAGAACATCTTGAATTTCTAAATTTCGAGTTGTGTACAAAAAGTTATGCCCGTTTTACTACAACTGTGTTTTTACTCTCAGATTTTGTACATTCCATGTTTAAACAGTAAAAAGATTGATCAAATAATAAATTGTGTTCTGATAATTTTCAGATTATTAGTAATCATGTTTAGGAGTCTACTAAATATTTTTAACTAATTTAATATTGAGTTTTTTCTGATAATAAAATGCTAACAACATGATGTCGAAATTCTGCCTGAACATGAAATATGTAAAGAACAATGGGATTCACCTATCTACTGTTATCGGACTTTGAACTTTAAATATGCATCAGAATCGTGTGGAAGTGTAGTTTCTAGAATTTCTGACGGATTCAATTTTCGAGTTCTGAAACAGCGGGAAACTATATTTTTGTACAGACTACTCTTACTGTACAGAATTTGACTTTTCTGTTTTAGTAGATTAATTAATCCTATATCATTGTATTCCTCGAATCAAAGTATGTATGTTGTATTTCATGATCCTAGTGTCCTATTTTCATCATTCCAATTGTCCTAATTCATGTTACCATCATATTGTTCCTCTATTGTTACCATTGTTCATTCAATATCTTGAATTGCATATTATATTGTTGCATTAATAAATTAATTAACAAGCTGAGATTTAAGGGATTGACTTGAGTAGTAAATAATATAGTGACTATGTCGGCCAATGTTTATCGATTGATTGTGGAGCGTGACTACGGCATCCCAATCTTTTATGTATTGCATCAATGAATCGTATCAATGAATTGTATTAATATATCATATCAGTGAATCATCGTAATATATCGTGCAACAATATTGTATCCTATCAGTGATTATCATACCGACACATGATCTATAGAATTCACCACTCGGTCTAAAAGAAATTGATTGTATGCATCGAACCTGTAGTATGGGATGCAGTAGTACATGCATTAGTTAGGATTAATATGATTAATAGACATCAGGATTGGCACAACATCGACATTACATATTATACATCTTTGTCCCTATTGATACCATATATTGTTTAAGTGTTATTGATCATTGATTATTGTTACCGAATATTGAATCATTATTTATACCATTGCATCGTTTACCATGATATTAATTATTACTATCGTCCCATGTTATTGACTCATATTGATCCATTAAATTCATTGTTATATCGTTATTCCATTGTTCCTTGCTTTCTCTACTTGTTGTCTATGACTTGCTCTAAGGAAAATTTTTCTCCTCTTTTTAGATGAAGTGTATACAGGTAATGAAGGAGAATTGCCTACTGGGATTGGAGAACAAAGATTCGGAAGACTAATGCTTTTAATTGCTTATTGTTTATTAAACTTAATCTATTGAGACTTTTTATCTATTGTGATTGGATTATTATTGTATTGGGCTTATGTCCCTGATTTTATTATTGTTTCTAAACATTGGATTATTGTACATGGATATTTTTTATTGCTTCATTTCAATTATTTTTGTTCATGAGATTATTATTATTGTCTGAGCAATTGTTCTGTATTAATTATATTGTTGAGTTGATCGAATATACAGCTTACGGGTGACATTAGTCATTCACTGGACCAATGTCATGTGCTCGTATTCTGTATTTTTGGAAAGCGGGGCATGACAATACATCTCACCCACTCTTATCCACAATCGGTATCGAAAGTCGGGTCTGATACTATTTGTAACGCCCCGGGGTTCCGCTCAAATAAATTCTAACAACTACCCACCACAACCTTTCTCTCAAAATGTGTAATGACTAGTTGGTGCCTCTTGATCATAGGCTTCCTAATATATACATGTTACCGCTAAATCTGGTGTGGGGGTAAACAGACAGAATTTGTGAGTTCGAGGAAAAACCTGAATAGCGAAACCAAACCTGACCCGTCGTTGACTGATCGTTGACTCCCGCCGTTAACCTGCAAAAAGTGCGAGACACCGGGGGGGATCCCGGCGACGCACCCTCCGACGCTCAAGTCAGTAATCAGAAATGATTAAGAAAGAGCGTAAATTGAGAAAATACTCATTACCTCTTAATGGAGATGGATGGGGGGTATTTATAGGCGTCTTAGGGATCAAATTAGGAATGTAATCCCCGTGATTAGATAAGGAATATTCCTCGTAATCAGATAAGGCATGTAATCTGATAAGGTATATTCCCTGTAATCAGTTAAGGAATTTAATCCCTAATCCCCAGTGAAAAGATAGATGTGAATCATGGCCGTTGATTTAGATCTAATCAGGGACCTTGATTGTATCTTGTTGGACCAGGCATGCAGCGGGTTGGAACCCGTACCCAGTTGACGTGGATCCGTTCATGAGTTATTGGGCTTTGAATAAAGACCCAGTTCCCATTTCAGACCCGTTTGTAGGCGAAATTACCGTTTTACCCCTGAGCTTTAAGATTCGTGTCCGATGTGAACGGTCCCGATTTAATCCTATTTTTAGCCATATCACGAGCCCCCCACTCCTAAAGACTGAGTTTGATCAGCCTTTGAGGAGTAGTTTACTGTTCTAATGGCGTACGGGATTTTATCGGTGTTCTTAAGGGAGTTCGGATCTTGTTCGGGGGTGTAACGGTGTTATTCTGGGCTTGTAAAATACCCAAAAATATCCTCAGAATTTTCTGGATTTTTGGTGATTTTTCCAGATTTTTCTGAATTTTTTCTCTTTTTTTGAATTTTTTATTCATTTTCCGGATTAAATAATTAATTATCAAAAATATTAATTAATTATTCTAATTTAATAATTATTTTTCCAGAATTTTAAATTATTTTTCTGAATTAATAATTATTTTTAGAATTTTTAATTAATTTTTTCCGATTTTTTAAATATTTTTTCGAATTTTTCGAATAATTAAAGCAAATAAATAAACAAATAAATAAATAAATATTACCTAGACACGTGGCAGATTTCTGACCGTCCATCATGATCAGATCCGCGCGCATCGTGAGGCAGATCATGATCGGGACACGTGGCGCGTTTCTGGCCATCCATCATGATCAGATCTGCGCGCATCGTGAGGCAGATCACGATCGGGACACGTGGCGCGTTCCTGAGCGTCGATCGTGTCACGACGCGAATTTTGAGACGATCGGACGGATTGTGTGGGTTGGCTGATTTTTTCTCCATATAAGAGGGTCGGTGCCATGAATGCTCGGAAAAGGCGGCCGAAGTCTACGTGGACGACACGTGGCGAAGTCAACGCTGACTTTCTCTCTCCTTCATTTTTTTTTTTTTTTTTTTTTCTTCTTTCTTTCGCTGCTTCTTTCTTCTTCTCTCCTTCTGTTCTCTTCGTCTTTCTTCTTTCCCTTCGTCTTCTCCATTTTTAAGCGCCAGCGACTCGAAGTGGGAATCTACGGAGGGGGCTCGTCTTCGGAGGTCGACAAGAAGGAGAGCTCGAGGTACCCGCGATAGTTCGGCGAGGGAGTCAGAGTTCGGAGCTTCGACGACGGAGGCAGCTTTGGGAAGGAGATGGGCCGAGCTCGGCGATGGAGTCGAGGTCAGGAGCTCGACGGAGGAGACGGAGCTCGAGTTCGGAGCTCAGTCGCGAGGGGAGCTTGCGACGGAGGACGTCGGCAACTGAGCTTCGGCAGAGCTCAGTGACGACGGCGTCCGGTCGTGGCTCGTCTATGAGCTTGGCGATGGAGTCGAGGTCGGGAGCTCGACGGAGGAGGCGGAGCTCGAGTTCGGAGCTCGAAGCGGTGGAGGAGCGCCTGAACTCAGTGGAGCTTGATGAAGGAGGCAGTCGGCGAGGTCGAGTTCGCGCGAAGATGGGTTCGGCGGAGCCCGAGGTTGAAGGAGGTGGCTTCGTTGGAATTGGCTGGCGAAGCTCTTCGTTGGAGCTCGCAGCGGAGGCGAGCTCGCTGCCAGAGCTTGGCACAGTGGTGAGCTCGCGAAGGGAGACGTCGGAGACAGCCGACGACGGAGGGGGTGATAGAGGCTTCAGAGGAGAAGATGGGTTCGAAGCTCAGTCGAGGAGCTTGGTGACGGAGCTTTGGCGAAGGTGATGAGCTCGTGAAGGGGGGAGCTCAACGCAGTGGGGAGCTCGATGTCGGAGCTCAGTGCCCGGCAGAGCTCGCTCGAGGGAGCTGACGGAGCCTGTGATGGCGGCGTTTGGAGCTCGTTGAGGTGGATCTCAATGGAGTTCGCCATTGGAGTTGGAGCTCGATGCTTCGGAGCTTGGTGACGGAGCTCGGCCACGTCGGGAGCTCGTGAAGGTGGTGTTGGATGCGAGCTCGGGATGGGGAGCTCGACACAGTGGTGGATGTTTCGAGCTCGTCGATGTGTTGGGTTTGGAAGCTCGACGGAGCTCGTAGACGGAGGAGTTGGGTTCGGCGTCGGAGGCAGGCGAAGACGGAGGGGGGAGCTCGAAGGTGACGCGCTGGCTTCTTTTTTTTCGTTCCTTGGTTTATGTTTTGTTCCTTGGTTTTTGCTTTGTTTGGTTGGGATTTGCGCCAAGGTGGCTGAAGAGGAAGGGGAGGAGAGAGAACGGGTTTTGGGTTCGGATCTTTAATGGGTCTGAACCCGACCCTATAGCCCCCCTTTTCTTTTATTGTTCGTGGGTCTTGTGCTGAGAGCGTTCGGTAGCTGATGCCGAACCCAACTGGTGCCGAACTCAAGCCCGTAAAACGGTCGGTGTCAGGAACGCTCGGCAGCTGGTGCCGAACTCAACTGTGCCGAACTCAAGCCCGTAATACGGTCGGTGGCAAGAACGCTCGGCAGCTGGTGCCGAGGCTCGAGACTTAGAAATTTTTTGGAGATCTTGACTGCCGAACTCAAGCCTGTAATACGGTCGGTGGCAAGAACGCTCGGCAGCGGGTGCCGAACTCAAATGTGCCGAACCCAAGCCCGTAAAACGGTCGGCGGCAAGAACGCTCGGCGCGGGTGCCGAACTCCAATTTTCCCTGCAGAGTTCTTCTTGATATTTCCCAGTGCTACGGAGGTCGGCTCGGGGCGTGCGACCCCTTGTTTCGAAGCTAATTCGAAGATCTACGACTTTTCTTTGGGAGTGAGATGAAGATTCACCCTCCTTCCTGGTCAAAACAGCCAGAGAATATCCTTGTATACATGAGGTTGAGGAGAGTTTTCGATGTTCCCGGTGCTACGGAGGTCGGCTCGGGGCGTGCGACCCCTTGTTTCGAAGCTAACTCGACGATCTATGACTTCTCTTTAGGGGTGGGATGAAGGTTCACCCTCCTTCATGGTAAAAATAGCCCCGCAACATCCTGGTCTTCATGAAGTTGGGGAATGTGTTCGGTTTTGGGGATTTTGGAAGAGGAGCTCCACTCCTAGGGACGGAGAAGCTGCGCTAGGAAGACCCTTGTGCTAGGAAGACCCGTCCTGTGAGCAGAGCGAAGAGCTCGGCTCTAGAAGAGAGCCGTTTGTGAGACGAGTGTGAGGAGGAACTGTAGGAGAGAGTTGCGAGCTCCGAACTCGTTGAGAAGAGGTCCGCTTCGGAGGCGAGCGGAGCGAAGGGCTTTGATTCTGGGAGAGAGCCATTCGGGAGACGAGTGTGAGGAGGAGCCCTAGGAGAGAGTTGCGAGCTCCGAACTCGTTGTCAAGAATGCTCGGCGGCTGGTGCCGAAGTTTGAGACTTGTTGATTTTTTGGTGTTCTTAACTGCCGAACTCACGCCTGTAAAACGGTCGGTGTCAAGAACGCTCGGCAGCTGGTGCCGAGGCTTGAGACTTAGAGATTTTTTGGAGGTCTTGACTGCCGAACTCACGCCTGTAAAACGGTCGGTGTCAAGAACGCTCGGCAGCGGGTGCCGAACTTGATTTTTCCCCTGTAACGGGGTCGGTTCCACGAACGCTCGGCAGTGGGTGCCGAAGTGGAATTTCCCCCCGTAACGGGGTCGGTTCAACGAACGCTCGGCAGTGGGTGCCGAACTGGAATTTTTCCCCATAACGAGGTCGGTGCCACGAACGCTCGGCAGCTGGTGCGGAGCTTGATTTTTTCCCCCGTAACAGGGTCGGTTCCACGAACGCTCGGCAGTAGGTGCCGAACTTGATTTTTCCCCCGTAACGAGGTCGGTGCCACGAACGCTCGGCAGCTGGTGCGGAGCTTGATTTTTTCCCCCGTAACAGGGTCGGTTCCACGAACGCTCGGCAGTAGGTGCCGAACTGGAATTTTTCCCCATAACGAGGTCGGTGCCACGAACGCTCGGCAGCTGGTGCGGAGCTTGATTTTTTCCCCCGTAACAGGGTCGGTTCCACGAACGCTCGGCAGTAGGTGCCGAACTTGATTTTTCCCCCGTAACGAGGTCGGTGCCACGAACGCTCGGCAGCTGGTGCGGAGCTTGATTTTTTCCCCCGTAACAGGGTCGGTTCCACGAACGCTCGGCAGTAGGTGCCGAACTGGAATTTTTCCCTGCAGAGTTCTTCTCGATGTTCCCGGTGCTACGGAGGTCGGCTCGGGGCGTGCGACCCCTTGTTTCGAAGCTAATTCGAAGATCTACAACTTCTCTTTAGGAGTGAGACGAAGATTCACCCTCCTTCATGGTCAAAATAGCCCCGCAACATCCTTGTCTTCATGAAGTTGAGGAGTGTTTTGGTCGTGGGGATTTTGGAAGAGGAGCTCCACTCCTAGGGGCGGAGAAGCTGTGCTGGGAAAACTCTTGTGCCAGGAAGACCCTTGTAAGAGCCGTGGGAAGACCCATCCTTTGAGGTGAGCAAAACGAAGAGCTTGGCTTTAGGAGAGCCATCTGGACGAAGAGTTTGAGGAGCAACTCTAGGAGAGAGTTTTAGCTCCGAATTCGTTGGAGAAGAGCTCCGCTTTGGAGGCGAGCGGAGGGGAGGGCTCGATTTGTAGAAGAACCATCTGGAAGAGGAGTTTGAGGAGCAACTCTAGGAGAAAGTTTTAGCTCCGAACTCGCTTGAGAAGAGCTCCGCTTTGGAGGCGAGCGGAGCGAAGAGCTTGGTCCTGAGAAGAGGAAGGGGAGGAGAGGCATTCGGGTTCTCCCCCTGCCTCGTTCTTTCGCACAGTGAAGAAGAGCAGAAGTGTTGGGTACTTTTGGCAGGAAGACTGAAGAAGGAGAAGAATGAAGGAGCTAAGAAGGGTATGGGTCGGACCGTTGGTATTGGATCCGACCCTGACCCGTTAGCCTCTTTTTCTTCTTGCACTTCATCTGCTTTGCCGCTCGGTAGATGCATCTTGTTCGGCAAATCCGAGCACGGATTTTGGGGCACATTTTCCGCCACTTTGCTTCTCGGTAGATGAGTAGCTCGGCTCGGATGGTCGTGGGGGCAGTTCGGAATGGCCATCTTCCTCCGGCCCGTTTAAGGACGAGCCGGTGAAGTAAAGTCGAGCCATAGGACCCCGACCATCGTGAGGTTAGTTTGAGGGATGCAGGAGCAGTTTCGAATGGCGAGCTACTTCTAGTCCGCTTAGGAGCGAACTTGCGAAGTAGAATCGAGCCAAGTGTTGGACTCCGATCCATTCAACGGCTGCAGGAGCAATTTCGAACGGCGATCTACTTCCGGCTCGTCTGTGGGCGAGCCGAGGAAGAAGAGTCGAGCCGAGTGCTGGACTCCGAACCATTGTGAGGTTAGTTTAGGGGATGCAGGAGCAGTTTCGAATGGCGAGCTACTTCTAGTCCGCTTAGGAGCGAACTTGCGAAGTAGAATCGAGCCAAGTGTTGGACTCCGATCCATTCAACGGCTGCAGGAGCAATTTCGAACGGCGATCTACTTACGGCTCGTCTGTGGGCGAGCCGAGGAAGAAGAGTCGAGCCGAGTGCTGGACTCCGAACCATTGTGAGGTTAGTTTAAGGGATGCAGGAGCAGTTTCGAATGGCGAGCTACTTCTAGTCCGCTTAGGAGCAAACTTGCGAAGTAGAATCGAGCCAAGTGTTGGACTCCGATCCATTCAACGGCTGCAGGAGCAATTTCGAACGGCGATCTACTTACGGCTCGTCTGTGGGCGAGCCGAGGAAGAAGAGTCGAGCCGAGTGCTGGACTCCGAACCATTGTGAAGTGCTTAGCAAGTTGTGGGAGCAGCCATGTAGGAGAAGCTGGACTCCGAACTCATTGAGAGGAGGTCCGCCTCGGAGGTGAGCGGAGCAAAGAGCTCGGCTCTGGAAGAGAGCTATTCGTGAGACAAGTTTGGGGAGCAACTCTAGAAGAGAGTTGTGAGCTCCGAACTCGTTGAGAAGAGGTCCGCTTCGGAGGTGACCAAAGTGAATAGCTCGGCTCTGGAAGAGAGCCGTTTGTGAGACGAGTGCGAGGAGGAGCTCTTGGTGAGAGTGGTGAGCTCCGAACTCGTTGAGAAGAGGTCCGCCTTGGAGGTGGACGGAGCAAAGTGTTCGGCTCTGGAAGAGAGCTATTTGTGAGATGAGTTTGAGGAGAAACTCTTGGAGAGAGTTTTGAGCTCCGAACTCGTTGAGAAGAGGTCCGCTTCGGCGGCGAGCGGAGGGAAGAGCTCGGCTCTGGAAGAGAGCCATTTGTGAGATGAGTTTGAGGAGCAACTCTAGGGGAGAGCTGTAGCTCCGAACTCATTGAGAAGAGGTCCGCTTCGGCGGCGAGCGGAGGGAAGAGCTCGGATTGGAAGAGAGCCGTTTGGGAGGCGAGTTTGAGGAGCAACTCTAGGAGAGAGTTTTGAGCTCCGAACTCGTTGAGAAGAGGTCCGCTTCGGCGGCGAGCGGAGGGAAGAGCTCGGCTCTGGAAGAGAGCCATTTGTGAGATGAGTTTGAGGAGCAACTCTAGGGGAGAGCTATAGCTCCGAACTCGTTGAGAAGAGGTCCGCTTCGGCGGCGAGCGGAGGGAAGAGCTCGGCTCTGGAAGAGAGCTGTTTGCGGGACGAGTGAGAGGAGGAGTTCTCGAAAAGAGTTGTGAGCTCCAAACTCGTTGAGAAGAGGTCCGCCTTGGAGGTGGGCGGAGCGAAGAGCTTGACTCTGGAAGAGAGCCGTTTGGGAGGCGAGTTTGAGGAGCAACTCTAGGAGAGAGTCGTGAGCTCCGAACTCGTTGAGAAGAGGTCCGCCTTGGAGGTGGGCGGAGCGAAGAGCTTGACTCTGGAAGAGAGCCGTTTGGGAGGCGAGTTTGAGGAGCAACTCTAGGAGAGAGTCGTGAGCTCCGAACTCGTTGAGAAGAGGTCCGCTTCGAAGGTGAGCGGAGCGGAAGAGCCCGGCTCTGGGAAAGAGCTGTTTGCGGGATGAGTGTGAAGAGGAACTCTAGGAGAGAGTTGTGCTCCAAACTCGTTGAGAAGAAGTCCGCCTTGGAGGTGGGCGGAGCGAAGAGCTCGGCTCTGGAAGAGAGCCGTTTGGGAGAAGAGTTTGGGGAGCAACTCTAGGAGAGAGTTGTGCACTCCAAACTCGTTGAGGAGAGGTCCGCTTCGGGGGCGAGCGGAGTGAAGAGCTCGGCTCTGGAAGAGAGCCGTTTGTAAGATGAGTTTGAGGAGCGACTCTTGGAGAGAGTTTTGAGCTCCGAACTCGTTGAGAAGAGGTCCGCTTCGGCGGCGAGCGGAGGGAAGAGCTCGGCTCTGGAAGAGAGCCGTTTGTAAGATGAGTTTGAAGAGCGACTCTTGGAGAGAGTTTTGAGCTCCGAACTCGTTGAGAAGAGGTCCGCTTCGGCGGCGAGCGGAGGGAAGAACTCGGCTCTGGAAGAGAGCCATGAGTTTGATGAGTTTGAGGAGCAACTCTAGGGGAGAGCTGTAGCTCCGAACTTGTTGATAAGGGATCCGCTTCGGCGGCGAGCGGAAGGAAGAGCTCGGCTCTGGAAGAGAGCCATTTGGGAGACGAGTTTGAGGAGCAACTCTAGGATAGAATTTGAGCTACGAACTCGTTGAGAAGAGGTCCGCTTTGGAGGGGAGCGGAGTGGAGAGCTCGGCTCTGGACGAGAGTCATTTGTGAGATGAGTTTGAGGAGCAACTCTTGGAGAGAGTTGTGAGCTCCGAATTCGTTGAGAAGAGGTCCGCCTTGGAGGTGGGCGGAGCGAAGAGCTCGGCTCTGGAAGAGAGCCATTTGTGAGACGAGTGCGAGGAGGGTCTCTTGGAGAGAGTTGTGAGCTCCGAACTCGTTGAGAAGAGGTCCGCCTTGGAGGTGGGCGGAGCGGAGAGCTTGACTCTGGAAGAGAGCCGTTTGCAGGATGAGTGTGAGGAGGAACTCTAGGAGAGAGTTGTGCTCCAAACTCGTTGAGAAGAGGTCCGCCTTGGAGGTGGGCGGAGCGAAGAGCTCGGCTCTGGAAGAGAGCCGTTTGGGAGGCAAGTTTGAGGAGCAACTCTAGGAGAGAGTTGTGCGCTCCGAACTCGTTGAGGAGAGGTCCGCTTCGGCGGCGAGCGGAGGGAAGAGCTCGGCTCTGGAAGAGAGCCATGAGTTTGAGGAGCAACTCTTGGAGAGAGTTTTGAGCTCCGAACTTGTTGAGAAGAGGTCCGCTTCGGCGGCGAGCGGAGGGAAGAGCTCGGCTCTGGAAGAGAGCCGTTTGTAAGATGAGTTTGAAGAGCGACTCTTGGAGAGAGTTTTGAGCTCCGAACTCGTTGAGAAGAGGTCCGCTTCGGCGGCGAGCGGAGGGAAGAGCTCGGCTCTGGAAGAGAGCCATGAGTTTGATGAGTTTGAGGAGCAACTCTAGGGGAGAGCTGTAGCTCCGAACTTGTTGATAAGGGATCCGCTTCGGCGGCGAGCGGAAGGAAGAGCTCGGCTCTGGAAGAGAGCCATTTGGGAGACGAGTTTGAGGAGCAACTCTAGGATAGAATTTGAGCTACGAACTCGTTGAGAAGAGGTCCGCTTTGGAGGGGAGCGGAGTGGAGAGCTCGGCTCTGGACGAGAGTCATTTGTGAGATGAGTTTGAGGAGCAACTCTTGGAGAGAGTTGTGAGCTCCGAATTCGTTGAGAAGAGGTCCGCCTTGGAGGTGGGCGGAGCGAAGAGCTCGGCTCTGGAAGAGAGCCGTTTGTGAGACGAGTGCGAGGAGGGTCTCTTGGAGAGAGTTGTGAGCTCCGAACTCGTTGAGAAGAGGTCCGCCTTGGAGGTGGGCGGAGCGGAGAGCTTGACTCTGGAAGAGAGCCGTTTGGGAGGCGAGTTTGAGGAGCAATTCTAGGAGAGAGTTGTGGGCTCCGAACTGTCTGAGAAGAGGTCCGCTTCGGAGGCGAGCGGAGCGGAAGAGCCCGGCTCTGGGAAAGAGCTGTTTGCGGGACGAGTGAGAGGAGGAGTTCTTGAAGAGAGTTGTGAGCTCCGAACTCGTTGAGAAGAGGTCCGCCTTGGAGGTGGGCGGAGCGAAGAGCTTGACTCTGGAAGAGAGCCGTTTGGGAGGCGAGTTTGAGGAGCAACTCTAGGAGAGAGTTGTGAGCTCCGAACTCGTTGAGAAGAGGTCCGCTTCGGAGGTGAGCGGAGTGAAGAGCTCAGATTGAGGGAGAGAGAGCTCGGCAACGATGGGTTTCGGCGAGGAGCGTGCCCGGAAATCGGAGCTCCGGAGTGTGAGCTCGGCATGGCGAGGAGTTGGAGTAGAGTTCGAGCTCGGCTCTTGAAGATGGAGCTTGATGACGGAGCTCGGTAGAGGAGAGCTCGGCATGGGTTCGGCGAGGAGGTGGCCGATGATGGCGTTGTTGGCCATGGTGAAGCTCGTCGGTGGAGAGGTTGCTTCATGCGGGAGCCCCCCACACCGGCATTCTGAGGACTGGTGAGGCCCTTGGGGGGTTGCCGGTTCGGAAGAGGAGGTTGGTCTTACTGGACACGGTCCTCGGCGGGTGGAGGGAGCCCCCCCAGTTGTTGAAAGGGATGGACCGGGACTTCTTGCTGGTCTGCGGGGTTGGGTGCACGATTGGACCCTCTGGATCTGACCTTTCTGGGAGGCATGGCTGGAGAAGAGCTAGTCAACGGGAAGGGGAGAGGCAGCTATTCGTATGGTTTCCCACAGACGGCGCCAATCTGTTACCGCTAAATCTGGTGTGGGGGTAAACAGACAGAATTTGTGAGTTCGAGGAAAAACCTGAATAGCGAAACCAAACCTGACCCGTCGTTGACTGATCGTTGACTCCCGCCGTTAACCTGCAAAAAGTGCGAGACACCGGGGGGGATCCCGGCGACGCACCCTCCGACGCTCAAGTCAGTAATCAGAAATGATTAAGAAAGAGCGTAAATTGAGAAAATACTCATTACCTCTTAATGGAGATGGATGGGGGGTATTTATAGGCGTCTTAGGGATCAAATTAGGAATGTAATCCCCGTGATTAGATAAGGAATATTCCTCGTAATCAGATATGGCATGTAATCTGATAAGGTATATTCCCTGTAATCAGTTAAGGAATTTAATCCCTAATCCCCAGTGAAAAGATAGATGTGAATCATGGCCGTTGATTTAGATCTAATCAGGGACCTTGATTGTATCTTGTTGGACCAGGCATGCAGCGGGTTGGAACCCGTACCCAGTTGACGTGGATCCGTTCATGAGTTATTGGGCTTTGAATAAAGACCCAGTTCCCATTTCAGACCCGTTTGTAGGCGAAATTACCGTTTTACCCCTGAGCTTTAAGATTCGTGTCCGATGTGAACGGTCCCGATTTAATCCTATTTTTAGCCATATCAATACACATACAATCCTAACTCACCTTCCATGTGGAACGAAGTCACCGTCACCTACCATTAACACCATGGCCGCATAGTAATTAATTCATTTTTTCTTTAAGCTCTATACACACACTACTAAATCTATAGGCCCATCTAACCATGAATTAATTACTAAGTCCACCATGAAGGCCTATCTCATACGGGGTATTACACCAAGACTCCCGATGAACTCAAGGAAATAACTTGTGATGTATTTTAAATATAAGTTTTTTGAAAAATATTTTCCCCATGTGCAAAGGGAAAAGATGGAGAGAGAATTTATAGACCTTAAACAAGAGGATAATGAGATAGTCGCACAATACGAACCTAAATTTACAAAATTGTCTAGGTTTGCTCCACACCATGTTGAACATGAAAATAGAAGGGCTCGACAATTTGAGCGTGGGCTAAAAACTATAATTATGAGGTTTTTGGTAGCCTCGAACCTGACAGCCTATAAAGCCACTGAAAATAGTGCCCAACGAGTAGAGATGGACAATAATAACTTTTACCTACAGAGGATCATGCAAGACCACAAAAGAAAAAGGCTAGAGGAAAGCCAGTAGAAGAAACAAGAGTACCCTAAGAAGTAACACTCAACCAAAATTGAAGAGAATAAAACTTCCCTTTGTCCACATTGTGGAAGATTCCATCTAGGCATCTACTACATAGTTACAGGAGCATGCTACATATGTGGCCAACATGGTAATGTGATGATAATTTTTCCAAGAGTCGTGATGCATGCCGGAATTGTGGAAGTCGGGTCACTTGACCACTAACAGCCAACTTCCTCCTAAGAGAGATAATACCCAGAAACTGGTGCGGTGACAATAATGTGGTGGAGGCCAAAGAGAACTCATAGATGCAATAAAAGATAGTTATCTCCTCGACAAAGTTTTCTTAAATAATTGTTTAATCTTATAATGACATAATCTATGTTTCTGAAATAGATACAATTTAATCACACTTCCAGTAAATACATAAAGGAGTGAGAGCATTCGTTTGCCAAATATCGATAAAATAGATATTTGGCAAACGAACGTGCTGCACTCGTTTGCCAAATATCTATTTTATCGATAAATCGCTACAGTCGTGTGCTATAAATGGGAATCGATTTGAGAATTATCCATATTTGAACGACGGCACTTCGAGTGCCGTCGCACACAAAAAAAAAATATTTGCCGCGTCGGACGGCACTTCACGTGCCGTCCTTTGATTTTTTAATTTTTTTTGCAATTAAAAAAATCCCAGCGCAGGTCGAAATCCTCGGACGGCACTTGAAGTGCCGTCCGAAGGGTTTTGTAATTTTTATTTTTTTTTTGTAATTTTTGAAAATGTTTTTGCATTTTTTTAATTTTTTTTGCAATTTTTGAAATGTTTTTGTAATTTTTTGTAATTACTGAAATGTTTTTGTAATTTCCGGAAAAGTGAAAAATGACGACAAACCTCTTGGACGGCACTTCATGTGCCGTCCGTGCTTTCGGTCCTTTTTTTTTTTTTTTTTCTGACAGCACTTCATGTGTCGTCGCTCCTTGTATTTTTTTATTTTTTTTTTCTCTCCAACGGCACTTCATGTGCCGTCGCTTATTATTTTATGATAGATTGCTAAAAAACTAGCTTTTAACAAGTACAGCCAAAGTTCGATTCTTATTTCCATTTATTCATATATCCATTTTTTCACCCACACAACGAACTACAGATGCTCTTACAGACCGTAAAGGCTTAAAAAGTAACGAATCAAAACTACGATAACGACTATTAGTATAAATATTAATATGTCATTGTAGATAATTTCCGAGGATGGAATTTTTGTAAGGAGAGAAAAGTTGTAATATTCCGATAACGACTACGATAACGACTATTTTTATAGTATAATATTTTCTCATACATTATAATTTAATTGTGGTGACTCCAACTATGACCGGATAAGAAAGTCACATATACTGTAAAAAAATGTTATGCCACTAAGACTTTATGATTAATTAACCATTATTATCCTTGCATGATATATCATTTTGTAGTAATTAAATACATGACATGAAGGAATTATAATAGAACCACCAAGCATGAGGTCTAATTAAGATGAGAGGATAAGCAAATAACGAAATGTTTGGATTGGGCCAGATGTGGTGCAGGATAGGGCTCTAGTTAATTAGGTGTAATAGAAACTACTATAGGATGATGGTAATTTTTTTTGATGAAACGGATAGAGTCTAATGACTCCAGCCATAATATATTCATAAAAACTAATAGATAGAAGGGTCTTACAAGCTGTAAAACACAAATAAACACAAGCAACCTACAACTAAACATACTTAACTAGGCTAACATCAGAGAAGAGCATAGTTACATCGAGAAACCAAACACACCCTTCAGGTGTGAACAAATCGATGAAGCAAATACACCCAAGGGACAACCAGCTGCTCCAAAGAAATCCAAGATCGATCGGCAGCCGGAGATCAGAGGGGACGTCACTCCAGCCAGCTCCGGTGGAGCGCTCCCACGAAGAGAAGAAAATACCGCTAGAGAATGAGCTCTCGGAATGAAAGCAGAGCCTCGATAATCAACTCCTTGGGAGCGAAAAAGCGCCTGCATTGGCACAACCGCGAGAGAGCCTATGCAACCGGCAGGGGACCATCGACAAAAGAAGAACCAGTAGTCGATGGGACACTACACCCAAAGAATGGGGTGAAACAACTCACAGAATATACCCGATCCAACATCAGCCGACATAAACAAGGGAAAAACATGCACAAGCATAGTAAATTACAATCACAGTTGAGTGAACGATATACTGATAATCACAGCTAGTCAATTCATACAATTGCATCTCGGTAAGCAGATAGAACAAAAATAAACTTAAACCATTCCAAACTACAGCACAGCTGCAGCAACATCAGCATACCTCAGCAAAAGAAGAACAACATTGAGATAGTGCCGAGCAACGAGCTCTAAAACATTTGAGCGCAGCCCGAGATTAAACAACAAAGAACGAAAAGATCCCTAACATTAGCTAAACACAAGAACCATCAGCATAAGTCAAAATACATTAAGAGGAAGCGAGAATTAGCCAAGCAACCCGAGACAACCTGGGCACCAAAACAACAAAATTCCAACCAGAACACCCAGTACTAGAACAAAACCAACTTCCAAAAGCAAGATAAGGAACAAGAAGCATCCCTACAGGCCTGCACGAGAACAACAAGTGGGAGAAAATCATCACTCCACATAAAAAGGATAACAGGTCGCCTAAAGAGCCAGCGACCGAACAGCTAAAAATAAATTTTGACTCAAAACATATGCAGACCCACCAAAGCACAGAAAAGGAGAAACTTCTACCAAACTAGCTAATCTCTGAGACAGCTACAACAAGTTAAATGGCATTGAGATTGGTAAGACAAATGTATGCATCTTCCAATCTATAGCCTTTCAAGTTCTCCCTGGCCTCCGAATTTAGGGACGAAGACCAATACTTGAATAAAAGAAGAAACTCTTTAGCTAAAGACTGAGCTGGAGTAAACAACTGCTGAAAGATCCTAAGATTTCTCTCTCTCCAAGTGATCCAAAGAATAATCTGGAACGAAAGGATCCAAGAGTTGTGGAAATTATGGTTAGGGGGACGCTTAGACCAGCACTCGAACAGACTGATCGGAATGGCAGGCACTCCCCAGGCCAGAGAGGAAATTTTCCAAAAAGTCAGAGTGTAGACACATTCGATAAATAAGTGGTTCACATTCTCGGCGAACGAATCGCAAAGTGGACACAATTGTCCCCAAGCCAAATTCCTGTTATTGAGGACTTCGACAGTAAGAAGTTTATTGTGGAGAGCTAACCACACGAGGATCTTTACTTTCAACGGAGCACATGTTTTCCAAATCAGGTCGTAGAAAGGCGATTTAATCCCTCTAAAATTGAGGAAATGGTAGAAAGAACGGACTGAGAAGATCTTCGACGAGTTCCATCGCCAAAGAAAATCCTCTTTGTCCTGCCATTCCGCATTGTTAATAACTTCTAAAAATTTATCATACTCCGGAGGTAACTGGGAAGAAATATTAGACAAGAGAGGAATCGACCAAACCCTAATGACGTCATTGGGATTATAGTAGTCAGCCACCAAAGCCAGCGGATCGGCGGCAATGCGATAAATCGCAGGGAAAGCGGTCGCTAAAGAGACATCACCGATCCAGATATCAGTCCAGAATCTGGTCATGGATCCATCCATACAAACATGGCTTAAACCACATCGAAAAGCCGTTGCCGCTTTCCAGATGCCTTTCCAAAAAGGAGAGGACTTACGGTGAGGACGGTCCGGGAAGCTCCACCATGGATTGGACACAAAGTAATTGGCTTTGATGCATCTAATCCAGGGGAGATCTTCCATTTTTAAAAACCTCCAAATCCATTTGCCGAGTAAAGCAAGGTTTTGGTGCCTAAGATCCAAAACCCCTAAGCCACCGGCCTTTTTAGAAGAACAAACGAGTTTCCAATTACATAAGTGAGACCCGGGGAAGTAAGTCGAAGAACCCGACCAGAGAAAATTACTTCTAATACGGTCGATTCTTTTGATAACCCACGACGGGAGGAAATAGAAGGACATCATGTACAATGGGATAGAAGAAAGGACAGCGTTGATCAGGATTAATCTACCCCCTCGAGATAGCTGACTCCCAGACCAAACTGACAGTCTGGCTTCAACTTTGTCAATCATTGGCGACCAATCCGATCTATGAAGATTGCCCCACCTCAGAGGAATTCCCAGGTATGTAATAGGAAAAGAAGCAACCGGACAATTAAAGAACGCGGAAATTTCTTCTTGCCTATTAGGAGAACCTCCCAACCAAACAACTGACGATTTTTGAAAGTTAATAGTAAGGCCAGACGCTAGTTCAAAACAATAGAGAAGAAGCTTAAGGTTCCTGAGAGTATGATGATTAGGTTTGGCTAGGATAATGGTGTCATCGGCGTACTGAAGGTTCAGTACGCCATTGAAAGATCGGGATTCTCCCAGACCCTCAATGACCTGGGCATCCCAGGCATTGCGCAGAAGTTTACTGAAGACGTCAGCTACAAGAGAGAATAAAAGAGACGAAAGCGGGTCACCTTCCCTGAGCCCGCATTTAATTTTAAATTTGTGACCTTCCGAACCATTAATGAGGATTGAAGAGGTACCCGCAAAAAGACTAGACTTGATCCAAGCGATCCATTTGGGACCGAATCCCCTATTGCTTAAGATATCGAACAGGAATTCCCAAGAAACGTTATCATAAGCTTTTTGAAAATCAAGTTTGAGGAGGATACCCTCTGACTTGGAGTGGTGACAATAGGAAATAATTTCTTGGGCTGAAGCCACGCTATCAAGAATAAAGCGATCTTTGATAAATCCCGATTGAGCTGGATCAATAAGAGGAGAAATCACCTCACCAAGTCTAGCTGATAGAACTTTCATGATAATTTTGAACGTGGTATTGATAAGACTAATCGGTCTAAAATTAGCTACAGCATTCGCGCCAATAACTTTAGGAATGAGGACGATATGGGCGTAGTTGATACGGTCAAAAGAAAAGGATCCTAGATGAAGCTCGGTGAACATACGATACATGTCATCTTTCAAATAAGGCCAGAACTTTTGAAAGAAGAAAGCGGGGAAGCCGTCAGGGCCCGGCGCCGCGTCGCTTTTTAGGGCGAAAACCGCAAGTTTGATCTCTTCCATTGAAAAAGGAGAATCAAGAGAGGAGAGGTCAATAGGATCATCTCCGTACAGATGATTCCAGTCCAGACTCAATTTCCTTTGTTTGGAGGATCCAATGAGATTTTTGTAAAAGAGGAGGAAAGAACGGTGAATATCTTCGTTAGAAGATAGTTCAGTCCCCTCATGCAAAATAGACGAAATATGATTACATCTTTGCCTATGGGAGGCGAAATTATGAAAGAAAGCGGTATTGCAGTCGCCCTCTTTGAGCCAACGGAATTTAGCTCGCTGGGCCCATTTCACGTGTTCTTGATGGAGAACCTCCGAAAATTCTTTTTTGCAAGACAGCCGCTCGTTGAATAAGTCAACCGAGATCGGCCCTTGCTCCTCCATTTGATCTATAGATTCAATGGAAGAGAGGTAAAATTATTTTAGAAAGTTGGTGTTAAATTGTCTTTCATTGCGCCAGATTTTACATCCGTATTTAATCCCATGAAGTTTGAGAAGAATGGATCCTAATCCCGAAGATCCAGAGATAACCGACAGACAATCCGATACGAGGTTGACA
Organism: Hemerocallis citrina; assembly: GCA_017893485.1. Lineage (NCBI taxonomy): Eukaryota > Viridiplantae > Streptophyta > Magnoliopsida > Asparagales > Asphodelaceae > Hemerocallis > Hemerocallis citrina. Next base: position 334,611,347 of record CM030358.1, read on the forward strand.
AAAACTTGGTCTTCCAGCCAAAATTTTTCGAACCTGAACTGATGCTGCCGAGGGAAGTGAAAATCAGAATGTAACGCGATGGGCACATGATCTGAAGAGGGGTTGGGCAAGGCGAGAGCAAAAGAGTTGTGAAAACGGTTAATCCAAATATTGGATACCAAGAAACGATCGAGCTTCGCCATCGTAGGACGATGACGGAGATTCGACCAAGTAAACGATCTACCAGATAATGGAATATCAGTCAGAAGTAAAGATTGGATGCATTCGTTGAACCGATGATTTCCGATCGACGAGCTATTCGATCTCTCATCGGCAAAACGAGTGACATTAAAGTCACCGCAGAAAAAACACAGCTCGTTAGAGAGGGAAGTAAGAGAAAGGAATTCGCTCCAAAACAAAGGCCGACCTTCAAGAGAAGAAGGGCCGTAAACAGAGATAACCGTGAGGTAAGTGTTAAGCGGCAACCAAAGAAGTTTCACAATGAGGAAGAAGTTGAGTTTACGAGCAGAAATTAAAGAGAAAATAGCCTCTTTAAAACCGAAAAGGATACCACCCCTAGATCCAATAGCATCTAGGGAAATCCATTTCGAGATGAGGGTACCTCCAATCGATCTAAAAATCGATGAAGATGGCACCTCGAGCTTAGTTTCTTGAATCGAAATGAGATCACAGTGCGAAGAAGCAATCAATTGAAAGATGGATCTTTGCTTATCGGGACAATTCAGTCCCCTGATGTTCCAAGACACTGTAATCATTAAAAAACATTGAACTCTTTGACTCTCGAATGCTCCTTCTGTCTTATGGTAAAGGCCACTGACGAGGGAGAAGCCAAAGTCACAAATCCTAATTGAGAAGATATGGAAATGAGCTCTTTATTAGAGCAGTGATCAAATTGCAGATGAAAAATAGATCCTAGAGGGGGATTAGGTGATCCAAAGGAAGATTCAGGAGATATAGATAATGAAAGGGGAGATGCGACAGCGCCCTCCAATTTAGCTCGTAATCGAGCACTAGATCTAATAAGCCGGGGGATAGATCTGGAAGAAGAAGCGAAGCTCGCGCTCGAAAGAGTGATGAGCCCGCTTCCGATCGACGAATGATGGATGACCGAATCGACCATTTGGGTGCGGCGGAGAACATTGGAAAGATGCGGGTGAGAGGGCTTAGAACAAGACTCAGTCCCATGAGTCACCGAAGAAAATAAACCAGAATAGAAGAGCGCCGAGAAACGCGGAGCAAAGGCGCTCAAGGAGGGGTGCATAGCTAATTTAATATCGGAAGAAAAGGAAACGCATTCTTCCGATAAGAGAAATAAAGGAAAGAACGATTGCAGTAGACGGGACACCCTGCCAATGAAGGGGCTGGGGAAACACATCCATCGAAAACACATCCATCGCAAACGACTATGCGAAAGAAACGAATCAACTAATGAAAAAACACACCGATAAACATAAAAACTGACCTTATTGAAGGCTAAATCTCTCTTACGGTCTTCTACTTCTTCCAACAAGTTGTCAGACTCAAGCCAACCGGGTGCAGAGGCAGCCTTATGAGATCTGACCTTGATGGGAGGAAGATCGGGATCAGCTGCCGTGATCGAAGAGAAAAGAGCTTGCTTTAGAAACGGCTGCCAATCGGATGCAAAATGCGGAATAACTTCCCACTTTGGCCACTGGGAAACAGGGATTGAACGCTCGGAGGAAGAGGGAGTACTCTTAGGAGCAGTAAGGGGAGTCGAGGACTGGAGAATGATATCCAGGTCCTCAGATAAGGGGGCAATTGCCAAGGGAGCTACATTCAGACGGACCGAGACTTTGGAACCGGCCTTAGACGAGTTTAGAGAGTGGCTAACCGGGTTGAGGCATACAAGATTCGGCGGTTTAGCAGGCAAAATCTTCGTCTTGCCGGACAGAGCATAAGCTTTATTAGAGGGAAGAACTTTTTTCTTGACTGATGCCTTCGGAGGAATCCTCCAATGAGGCTTAGAGGATGAGACAGACCCGGGTTGGAACGAAGATGGCGTAGAAGCGGAAATGGGGTTAGAGGACGAGGGCTTAGCAATCTGACCTTGACCCGTACCCTCAGAGGGAGAGGGAAGGTGGTAATGAACCGAGACTGGGAATGAAACGAATCCATCCTTAAGCACAAAAGCCTCAATGCGATCTTGATTATCGGGAATATTAAAGATCGCTTCCACTTGCATACAGCCAGATGCGAGTGTAGAAGCTGAGGAAATGCTAATTAAAGAGCCCACACAGCTCGCCAAATTCCCCATACGAATCAAAGAGTCGCAGAACGGAGGTAAGCCCAGTAAAGTAACGACAGTAGGGATTAGTTTGGGCATTGACTTAGGAGGACTAACTTGACACCATTTACGGATAGACAGAGATATCGAACCCACCGATAAGGAGGCATTCTCAATAAGAACCTGAAGAAGCTTGGGAGAAGGGCAACGAATCACGACGTCGCCGTTATCACAAGAACAGAGCAACCAATCCCAATTTTTCACATTACACGAGTTGCTGAGAAGAGAATTAAGAGTAAAAGTAGGGATCGAACCTCCATAAAAAGAAATGGCCCCATAGGTATCAAAAGATTCCAAACGGTCCGAGAGGTCATTGGGAGGAATGAACACTTGTAAGACGTTAGGTAAGGAGGAGCTGGAAGAGGGATCTGTCCTGTCAATCGAGGGAAGATAATCAGGCTCCTCAATACGATATCTCAGCGGCGGAGTGGGGAGGAGAGAAGATCTGGAGACATTTTTTTTTGTTTTGGAAAGGCGAGCAGAATCAGCAGTTAGCTTACGTTGTAACGCTGGGAAATCAATTGCGGCTAGAACTTGATCCGAGATCGGAATACCGATCGAAAAACCCAGCAATCTTTGAAGAGCGAAGCATTTGGGACGCGAGTGCCCATCTTTAAGGCAAAATAGACACTTCATAGCTGCCACACAGAACTTTTTAATGTGCCCTGATTGAAAACAACGAAAGCAAACCAGAGTGGAGCGGCGAGAATGTATATTAGAGAAGAGGGGAGAAGAAGAGAACTTCGATATAGAATGGCTGGAAGCTAAAGAAGAGGGAGGGAAGTTACGCGGAAGCTTCGTGTAACCGGGTCTAAGAAAGTCACTTGGGCTTAGCCCATTAACCTGGATACTCTGATCACTTAATCTTTTTTTTGAATTTTTTTTTACTACTTGCACCCAAGACTGATCCATGGGCTAGCAACAAGAGATAACAAAGCCCGATACCAAAGAACAGCAAGAGGATGTAGGCTAAAAGAGAAACTCACAACGGTGAACCAACACCGGCGGCTGAGACACCAAACAGCGATGTCACCGCTAACAATCCAACACCGAAGGTAATCGCAAATCGCAGCGATGCCCCAAAGCGAGAGAGTGATTGCTATCTCAGAACGCTCCCTAACAATAGGGAGAGACGAAAATTACTAAAGGAGATATGGAGAAACGAAGACACACCCAAACCTGCTCTTACCAAAAAGCGAGAGGGACAGAAAATCACAGGACAACACCCACAAGTAAAACCAAGAGAGAGAGAAGGCGATACTTACAGTGGTTTGTCTCTGATCTACACTTACCCCAAGGCGACGCTAAAGAAGAGCAGCAGATCTGGCCAACCAATCAAACGCAGGGACGACGAGACGCCAATCGCTGGAAGAGGAAGTGAACGATACTAAAGCAAGCGCCGCACTGGGGCCGATCCGCCAGAAGGGGGAGCAGGATAGGCAGCCAGAAGTTGAGACAAACGGAGGGGAGCGCTCCAGAGCCCGGAAGAGAGAGGCAGATGACAAGCGAAACAAAACCAATCGAGGGAGCACACCGAGAAAAGGGTCTGGAGAAGACGATGAGGGGAACAAAATTAATGAAGGGGGTAGAGGGAGATAATTATAGCAGCGAACGGATCTGGTTGAAAAAGCCGAGGGGGATAGAGGGGGAAGAAAATCGCCAGAGATCGTTATATTTTAAAAAAATAGAATTAATAGCAAGTATTAGGATGATGGTAATTTAGAAAAGGGTTTTTAACACGTATGTCTCTAACAAATATGCTAATATCATATGTACCCTTCAAAAATGTGTATTTTTATATATGCCCCTAACAATATGATCTTATTTCTAATTTACCCTTAAAAGTTACTTCAAACTACGTGTATTTGAAATTTATAAGATTAGTGACGAATTTGGCTAAAAAAAAGATAAAGAAGATGAAATTACAAATATGTACTGTAAATTTGTCCATTTATTAAGAAAATTGAAGAAAAATTGAGATTTGTTGATGTATTTCAGTTTGTTTTATAGTCGACTGAGTTTATAAAAAGTAGGAAGAAGAAGTTTGACTAGTGGAGGAAGGGTATTTCAGTCATTTTACATAAAATCTATTAAATAAAATTGTATATTTTATACTTTTTAAATGTTTTTAATGTAATTTTAACTTAAGGGGTAACTAAGAGGTTGGACACACATTGTTAGGGGTAAATATGAAAATACTCATTTGTAAGGGGTATATGTGATATTCACATATTTATTAGGGACATACATGTTAAAAACCCTTTAGAAAAAGGGTAATGCTACACCTACTACCAAATTTACTACCTTTCTGTTTACTACCTTAGGTGGCACACTATTATTAGATGTTTGTACCAACTACTCTATAATAACCTCCACTAATAATATGCCACCTAAGGTTGTAAAAGAAAAGGTAGTAGATTTGGTAGTAGGTGTAGCATTACCCTTAGAAAAAGGAAGATAACACATTCATGCTTAATTTAGGGTAATATGTTTGTATCCATAGGATTTGGTTGCTATAGGATCTGGTAAGGATTTGTTCTCTAGGATATGTGGACTATTTAGAATGGCGGTCTACATGAGTAAATGTAACTTGGGCTGCAATATGTTTGTATACTGAATTGTCTATTCTCTATTGGTCAAAAACCAGTATCCAATAACTAACTAAATAACTCACACCCCCTTACATGTGACTGTCCTATTGGACCATATTTTCATCCATTCCTGAAAAGACATCTAATCTCTTTGGTTGTCATCGTATGATTGGCTTTTTTTTTTTGATCATATATGATTGGCTATTAACCCCTATATAAACGAAGATAAGTTTCTCTAGCGGATAAAGAGTAGAATAAGAAGGTGATTGACGTGGAATTCTCAACAAGGAATAAAAATATACTAGGTAAAGGATTCCTACATCTTAACATGCAATTGGTCGATATCATCAAAAAAAAAAAAAACATGCAATTGGTCGTTTCTTTCATAGTCAAATTTGTTACTTGGCTATTATCATTCCAGCATTACCTCTGGAGATCAGTTTGGCTATTATAATATGTATATCCATTGCTTTGGTTGTAAAAAGTTATATTGATTGATTGATAGTAAATGAACTAAGTTGAACAATATACTGTAGTGGGGAAGGCCTAGAAATATTGTAGGCAGTAACTGATTGTGGGGATTATATCTCCAAGATGAGGGCAAAGGGTGCCCTCGGTGTTCCATGGTTTCACTAGAGAAATAACGGGTACTAATTCAAAAAGGAATTTCGGGCCACTCAATTGTCAAAAGAAAATTCAATTGCGTTAAAAGTAGATTCCTATCAATTCATATAAATTACTTTGTTATTTGTGATCGCAAAGAAGTTGCTGCTAATTTCAATATTGTTTTATTTATTGATATTATTCATATGTCTAATTTATTATAAGCCTTTTTTTGTCCATCTTTGTGGCACCCATGCGGTGTAACCCTTACTGTGTTTTGCTCATCACTTTGACTCTCAGTTTCAAGTTCATAATAAGTAGAAGATATTATAAGACGATAGAAGTGCCTCATTTTGCAGAAGCATCGAAGAATTATAGTAGAAGCATACATTGTCATAAAAAAAGTAGTATTTTGTTTACCAAGAGAAGAGTAAATCTACTTGCATCTTGAAAAGATATGTAATATGAAGAATGTAGATTTTTATTTTATAAAAAAATAAAATTGTTCTGAAAATTTTCTGTTGGTAAATATTACACCTGTAATTTCTCGTGGCACGTGAGCATACGGGTCATGGGTCTTACATCTTAGTATCAATTCTGGTGGCATCTCACAGTTTTTCGGACCCAATTCAACTATCTATTTTTCTCTCTCCTTCCTAGCCATTGTCAACATCATTTCCAGCAAATCACCTACACACATTTCTGACAACTTATGCCAATTTCGTCATCTCGTATCAAGGGCATCAATGGTCTAGGCACAATCCTCTCTTTGTTCATTTTCTTCTTCCACATCCTCTCTTCTCATATCAAGCACTAACGTCCTTAGGCCTCTACTCTTCTTATCAAAATCCTCAATTTTCAAAAAGAACAACATTATGACCAAAAAAAAAAAAAACAAGAATAGCATTGAAGGCGCTCATTCGCTCACTGAGTTTCTCTTAGTTCCTCTTCTTTCTATGATTCCCTAAGCTCCCTACAACAACAAAAATAACAATGCATTTTTCTCAACTAATTGGGTTCGGTTACATGAATCGCGGTTTTTCATTCGGCTTAGTTTAACGCAGTATCTTCAAGCCACAAGCTATCATATTTGTTCTAAACGTTTCCACCCAAGTAAGTTTAGGTATTCCCCTACCCCTAACTCTACCCTCAATACTTATCAAATCACTCTTTCTAACGGGCGCACTACTAGATCTACGTGTGACATGTCCAAATCACATGGGGCAATTCTCTCTTACCTTATCTTGGATAAGAGCTACCTTTAGCATATCTCATATATTCTCGTTTCTAATTCTGTTCTTCTTGGTTTTACCACACATCCATCTTAGCATCCTCATTTTTTATACACTCATTTTTTGGACATATTGTTTCTTTGTTGTCAAACACTCTGCTCCATACATCATTGATGGTCAGACAGTTATCCTATAAAAATTTTTCTTCAACTTCAAATGTATACGTTTGTCACACAAAACACCACTGACACTTCTCCACTTAAGTCACCCTGCTTGGATCCTATGTATAAAACCTTCACAAATCTCCTCATCTCTTTGTATAATCAAGCCGTAATATTAGAAACGGTCTCTCTTAGATATTTCTTGACCATCAAGCTTCACTACTTCCTCAATTGTGTCCATATACTCTATTTAGTTCTGCTTATTCTAAAGCCTCTACCTTCCAAAGTTTCTCTTCATAATTCTAATTTAGCATTGACTTCTGCTTTAGTCTCGTCCACTAAGATGATGCCATCGGCAAAAAGCATACACCTAGGCACCTCATCTTGTATTCCTCGTGTCAATTCATTCAGAACCAAAGTAAAGAGGTAGAGGCTTAAAGTCGAACCTTGGTTTAAACCTGCTATAATAGAAAAATCACTAGTATCTCTTGTAGTTGTTCTAACTGTGGTCTTTGCTCTTTCATACATATCCTTAATTATCTCAATACATTGAATAGTTATTATTTTATTAGTTAACGTCCACCATACTATGTCTCTAAGAACTTTATCATATGTTTTTTCTAAATCTATAAACGTCATATGTAGATATTCTTATTCTCCTATATTTTTTCTTAAGTCTCCTCAGTACATAAATTGCTCTATTATTAACCTTCCAAGCATAAATTCAAACTGATTCTTAGACACTGTAGTTTCTAGTCTCAGTGTATGTTCGATCACTCTTTCCCATATTTTCATCGTATGGCTTATTAATTTAATACCTTGGTATTTGGAGCAACTTTATATATCTCCTTTATTTTTATATATACGTACTAAAATACTTTTTCTCAATTCATTGTGCATCTTCTTAGTTATCAAAATTCCATTAAATAATCTTATTAGCCAACCCACTCTTACATCTCCAAGACACTTCCAAATTTCACTGGGTATATCATCCAGTTCTAAAGCTTTTCTTATTTTCGTCCTTTCTAGAGTATTTCGAACCTCTGAAGTCCTAATTTTACGGGAAAAAAATATGCTCTCCGCTCTCCACTCTCCCTCGAGTCCTCTATATTTATGTTGCCCACAATATTTTTGTTTAATATCTTCTCAAAGTAATTTCTTCATTTTTCCTTAATTTCCTCATTTTTTACTAAGATTCTTTGAATTCTCACTCTTAACAAACCTAATTGTATCCCAATCTTTTGTTTTCATATCCCTTTATTTAGCAAGCTTATAAATGTTAGTTTCTCATTCTTTGTTCCTAATTTTGTGTATAAATTATCATACGCTTTTTAAGTTTACAATTTAGGTTTCTAACATTTTTTGTATCTCTTACCGTTTTCTTAACTTATTTCTTAACAGTTTTATATCTCTCCAAATTCTCTTCATTTTTTTTTTCATATTTTAAAGATTGATCATTTTTTTCTCACAATGTTTTGGACTTCTTCTTACCACCACCATGTTTCTTTAGTTAGCAACCCTCTACGTTTAGATTCTCTAAGTACCTCCTTTAAAATTTCTCTTATATACATAGTCATTTTAGTCCATATCATATTTGTCTCTCTGTCCCAATTTTATGATGCTCCTTTAAAGAATTTATCTCTAAAAACCTCTGGTTTACCTCCCCTCAAGTTCCAGCACATAATTTTTGGGATCCTAGTCTCCGTCCTCGCACATATATGATTCTCAATCTTAACATCTAACATCATAATCTATGTTGTGAGGTTAAACACTCTCCCGGTATAACTTTACAATCTTTACATGTTAAGCGGTCCACCTTTCTAAGAATGAAAATAAAAAATCAATCTGGCTCTTATTTACCCCGCTTTCAAAGGTTATCAAATGTTCCATCCTCTTCCTAAATAAGTATTTGTTAGTATAAGATCTTACGAAGACGCAAAATTTAATAGTCTCTCCACCATTGTTCTTATTTCCAATCCATGTCCTCCATGCCCCCTCTCATATCTCATGTTATTTTCTCCTACATGTCCATTGAAATCTCGTCCTATAAATAATTTCTCTCCTAAAGGTTCTCCTTGAATTATCTCATCCATATCTTTCCAAAAATTATTTTTAGTTTGTGTATCTAATCCTACTTGGGGTGCATAAGCACTAATGTTATTAATTATATTTCTCCCTAATACATGCTTAATTTGTATTATTCTATCACATTTCCTATTAATACCTACTACATCTCCTTTGAATTTCTTATATACTAAAATTGCTATTCCATTTCTATTTTTAATTTTACCTGTATAATATAATTTAAAACCATCTATCTATTTAGTTTTCTCCCCTACCCACTTTGTTTTTTGTCAACAAGCTATATTAATATTCCTTCTAATCATGGTATCTACTAATCATGGTACCTAAGCCTATTTTTCTGGACTAGCTTCTTTACCCGCACACGTGAAGATTGGTGTAGGAACCCTTGCACATTTTTCACCGCACCCGAGCCCGATGCGACACCCCTTACACATTTTTCGAAGTATCAGGAGGCACAACACATCTCTATTAGGGAATGCTATTTGCATGTATATTATTATAATTCATGTTAATAGGAATTGACAAAGTTTTGTGTTTGTTGTCATTTGTCAATTGTCTAACACAACCTTCTTCCTCACCCGATTTGTAGTTGGATTCCTGACTTGGAAAAGGCAGTGACAAAGTTCCTAAGCTCCATCGGTTCCTTTATTAATTTAGCTTTAAGGGGGAGGGAGGAAGGAGGTTGTTATTAAAGTTTTTGTCACGCCCCGCTTCCCAAAAAAGAATACGGAATACGAATACGCGACAAAGTCCAGCGAATGACATTCATCATTCATAAGTTGTAAGGATCTTTTCAACAATACCCAGGAATAAACAAGAAATAATCAGGAAATAGTCAACCACTTATGCATGAATAAATTTTTAAATCAACAGAATTTACTTGAAACAAAATACTTAATCTCTATAAACCATATCTGGAAACAAGTTATAAGTTCTGGGACAAAATGCCCAATACAAGAACAAGTAGCATTAAATACAATTTATTCAAAACAGGAAAAATAATTCAATCATGAACTCTAGCTAAGCCTAGAACACTTGGTCACTTACTGCATCGGGTAGCTGATCACCAAAATGTACAAATTTGATAATTTACAGGAAAAGGAAAAAAGAAACATCACACCGGTCAGTGCAAGTTACGAGCCGCATGTAGTTCAGGCAACAAGTACGAAACAGATAACGAAAATAATGAGTAGCAACAGAAAAAAGTACTGAAATAAGCATGGAAGGAATGTGACAGAAAAATAGAGCAACTAATTCTAAAACCAAGGAACAGAATCAAGTGACATGATTAGATTACAGGGTACATGTAACATGTAATAGGTATCGAGTAGCATGCAGGCAGGTAAACAAGTAACAGGTATCAGGTAGCATGTACAGGTAAACATGTAACAGGAATGTGTAGGTGATCATATTATTCTCAAGTCTTGTACTTAATCCTAACTAGGTAGCACTTCATGCATCTCAAATTTTACCACATAGTTGCTACATTCAAACAAAATGCGTGTAGATTTCGTAGTCGATTGTATAGGACCGTGAACTCAGGTGTCAGATAAACAAATAAACAGGATCATATATCATGTATTCATATAATTCTATAACAGGTAATCAGGTATTAGGTAGGACCTACGGGTCCCCTTCTGAGTACACCTTCCTATAGGAAAGTATGTAGCCAGGTAATCAGGATCATGTATCATGTAATCATGTAACATCAACAGGTGGAAAACACGGGCCTCCTTCCAAGTACTCATTTCTATATTTTCTACTACTAGATCTTTTCCTTAATCCCAACTTGATTTCTTGTCATTATTATTAAGGCAGGCATATACGTGCACAAACAGGACAAGAAAAACTTGGTAAAAAATAAGGAATAAGCTCAAATTGGATAGAAGACATGAACGGGTGACAAACAACTTATAATAATCTAGGACAACAAGACTTCCTATTTTGACAGCAAGACATTGCTGCACCAAATTTTAGATTTCCTTTTTCACAAGAATGCAAATCTGGATCCATCAAAAAATCTAGAAACTGGGCTCTCAGCCGAATCCAGTGCATATACACAAGTCATATAATAACTACAGAAACAGAGCTCAAAATAGCGTTTTATACAGAATTCATGTTCAACCAAAAATTGCAAAGTTTTATTTATAAGCATGAAAATGACATAAAAACACCTTAATTAAATCTAGAAAGAATCTAGAAGGTTTCCTAGCATGTCTACTATCATCATATCAAAATTTGTAAAATTTCATTACAGATAGCATAGTCAAATTAATTTGAAAAACAGAATGATGCAGCAAATTAATGAATCTGAAATTTTAGACACAACACTACCAAAACAACGTTAAATCACAAAATATGACTCAGAAATCAAACCCGTCAAAAGGGTTGTAAAAGAGAAATACCAGGCTATATTTCATATTCACAAAGTTTAAATCAAAAGTGACTGGAATCAGGTTGAAAATAGAGTTCTTTACTAAACAATATGCAGTTTGACAATTTTATGATTAGTTTCACAAGCATGAAATAAATTATAAAAGTCATTAAAAATTTCCACAAAAATTAGGGGTTGATTCCAGTCATGTCTAGACATACCCATAAAAATATGAAGTCCAAATTTTACTTTTAGCTTCAGTTTTAAAATAATAGATCGTGTAATGATCTTATAATTCAAAATCTGGAAATTATGACACAGTTGCAGTAAGACAACGATAACTCACACATCAAAAATCAAAATTTAGATCTGTAAAAAGTTCTGAAAAATAGACATCGAGGCCTACAAATCATATTCACAAAATAGTTCATTTTACTGACCTTAACAGGGTCTAACTTGCTGTACTAAATTAGGGCAACAGCAAAAACGAAATTCTTTTATGCATTTTATCAAATAACTCATCTACAATTGATCCAATTAGGGTATGATGTAAAACATGGTATATTAGATATTCAAATCAATATGGCATGGGTACATAACAAGTCTACAGCGAGATAACACATCTAGCATATCAATCATGTAAAAACGTCCACTATACGATGAATCACGAAAGAGGATATATGTACATCAAGAAATCTATCTAAATCTAATTTATTTTCATGTAGTATGTGTGAAAACTTATTATGATGGGTCAAGACTACGAATGGGTCAAACAAACGAGATCAAGATTTATCAAGAGATCATCATGAGAACGAACACAAAAACGAGAGCGAGACTATAAGCGGTATTTTGTACTTGTATACAAACAAAATATATTACAAGTTACTTGTGTAATACCCTGTATTTTTAAATACTATATTTGAGATTAGAAAATGAATTAAAATGATTTTTGGTGATTTGATAATGTTCATTTAGAAATTTATCTTTTTCAAGTGCAAAACACGTGCGAATGTTGTCTTTGAAAGCTTAAAGACAAAAATTATTTTGGGAAAAAATCTTATTTATTATTTGAGATTATTCTATATTTTTCTGATAATTATTGGACTTATTTGCAAATATTTCAAAAAGAATGACTTTTGTGCAAAATTACCAATGGGGTGAAAACTCCAGATTTTCGGATTTTTAGACTGGATATAATGCCTAGTCAGTTCAGGTATAATGAGTTTACCTTTTGTTTCAACATATTCGATTTATTTTACAAGTTTTAATAAAAGAGGATCTTTTCGCAAAATTGCTATTTTAAGGGGTGAAAGAGTAAAACTGTTTTTCTGGATTTTCCCTACAGTGTCGGCTGATGTTAAAGGGGATCTTTTTGATTTTTGAAGTGACTAATTGGTTTTTACTAGTTTTCTAATAAAGGGATCTATTTATGTAAATATATATTGTAAAAGGAGTATTTCGCAAATATTTTCTAAGAAACTTAAATTCCGAACTATATAGGGTTCTGTGCAGCCGTCTTTTGCTGTACAACATAGGGATTTCATATTTCTTATTATTTTGGAGTTCTAAGGAGAAGACTTTGGGTTTCTTGCAAAGGAGGGGCTTTTCTTAATTTCTATTCTTCTTCGTTCGATCTCTTCAACAAGGTGAGTGACATATTTTATTTTATTTTGTTTTATGTATGTTGTATGTGAGTGATATAATTGTTTTGTTTGTTCTTTGAATGTTGTATGTGGTGTTTCATCTCCTAGAAAGCATGCTAGGGTTAGGGTGTAAATATGTATGTTGGATTGTTGATGAAAAATTGAATCTTGTGAAACCCTAATTATTTATGAGTAGAATTGTATGTGGGTAATTCGAGATTGATGAATGAGCTATTAGTAATCATGGGTAGGCTATTTCTTTTGGATTAATGTTGAATTGATTGAATATGGTAGTGTTATAATTGATTATGTTTATGAATTATAATGGTAATTTAGTTTGAGAAATTTGGAGAAAAGATTGATGAATCAAGAGATCATGTCTTGAAAATCGAAATTTGGAATCAAGTTGAGTTTGATGAAATATATCCAAATTGGGGATTTTGAGATTTTGGTGAAAGGTTTGTTGAATTTTGGATTTCTTAAATCCTAAGATTTAATTCTGAATATGTTTTATTTTAATTGATGGATTATGAAGTTCGTCGGTGCATAAATATGCACAATGTTTCTCATGAATACCTTATATTGTGAGTTTTGAAGGAAATTGAGTTTTTCTGTGTTTTCGAGGAATTTGACTATATCTCGACTTATTTTGGTATTGATATGATTTGGACCTGAATACGAAGCTATTTCAATAAATAATTGATTCTTAAGAAACTCTATTTCGATTATATGCACAGTTCATGTTTTAATTGAAAGAAATCAACAAATCGCTATTTTTATAAATTTAAGTAGTTTTGATTTAGTTTTTATGGACTATTATATATCCTATAAGTTGTATTTGATCATATAAGAAATATTCTTTTTGTAGAAATCGTTTTCATAAAGAAAAACTCCGTATCGGTTGAAATGTGTACAACCAAAAATCTGCAGTCTGTAGGTCGACAGTCGACCAATGAAATTTTACAGTCGACCGTCGTGACCTGGCTGCTATGTTCTCTTGTTTTCTGGAAAATTACGTTATGGACAGTCGACCGATATTACTTAGAATTATTTTAATTGAAGTTTTGAATTTTTTGCTCTAACAGTCGACCGATGACTTTTTATAGTCGACTTCTAATACTAGAATTATTTTCTCAAAGTTATTGAATTTTTCTCTCTGGACAGTCGACCGACGCTTGTCGATAGTCAACTGATACTGATGTATCTTGATATATTTGAATGTTCTTTTAAATGATTTATTCTCTAAATGTTTTATTCTATAACTTACTATTCTATACCTTATCTTCTACTGAACATATATTTTCAAGCGGTTTTAACTGAGCAACTTATGTTGGAAGATTGGTTTGGATGTTTGGGTGTGAGTCACTAGAGGGTGTGTGTGACCCTAGTATACCGGCAGTTGAGATATTTGTGTTTTGGGCCTGTTGGGGCATTTTAGTTGATCAGTTGTTGAGTTAAGTCTGGTGGGGTGCACCAACTCTAGGAGATTCGTAAAGTAATTAAATAACCTAAATGATAAGGACATGCACTAGTGGTGATATGATGAATGAGAACATGGGTTATGGATCTCAGTATGGCTCGCGGTGTGAGATAATCCCCAGAATTAACCAGGTGTGAGTGAAATAGTCTCCGGAATTACTTGTGGTGTGGGATTGATCTCTGGAATTATCGGAGTCGAGGCGACACTCATGTGGTATTCGTGTGATAAGGTGTCATAGCTTGCGGTGTGGGGTATTCTCGAAGATTTCCAGGTGTGAGTGAAATAGTCTCCAAAATTATCTGTGGATAGAGATTGACCTCCGGAATTATCGGGACATGGGCTAATACTCACAGTGTATCTATATCTCGTAGTAATAATAGAAGTAGGATTAGTTGCATAGCGGGGGATTAAACCCTATAAAGTAGAGATGTTAAGGGCTTGCACCGGACCTATGTAAAGTGGAATGCATAGACTTCGACAAGTACGCATTAGAGAGTCAGCATATAACATTGATATTTTTGTGGCTTAGTATTATGCATGTCTACTCGGTTTTCTACACTTGATACTTAGTCTAGCTTCACTTGATATTTTCGTGTTTTGTGGTTATTACCTAATTCATTTACTCTTGCTTATTTCTTGTTGTTGATGAATCTATGCTCTATTTATGTTGCTTGTTTTTTTTAAGTTACTCACACCGTTATGGCTGACCCCTTTAGTTTTGGGGGTTAGAGTTATCTCTAGCCTCATATTTTACAGGTGATTATCTATAGCTTGGGATTTGGATACTTGAGTTAAAGTGATGTAATGGATTGTGTGATTTTGTAAAAAAAAGTGTTGTAAAGAAAGAAAGTTGTAATTCAAGGTGTATGTATTCCGCTGTGCTATGTAGATATTATTGTAATTAAATTTTGAGAAAAATTTTACTGGTACTTTGGGCTGTATTTAAAATTACATTTGAAGTTGATGCTGGGAATTGTGCCACGTATTTCTAAGATATCATATTGAAAATTCGGGGTGCTACAACTTGTCTTAGGTGAAGATGACGAATCCGATGAAAGATAATAACGGGAATTGTAACATCCCAAATTCCAAAACAGGCTGAATTTGAGTACCACATGATCTTTTCACTTTACTTCGTACAATTTTATAAGGAAATTAAAACTTTACCTTACATCAGAGTTACATTTACATTAACACTTATACAGTGAAAGCAATTTTTACAACAATGAATGAAATACAACAACACTTGAATAATCTTTAAGCATCAATTCCTCCTTAGTCTTTTCATGTGCTTTACCCTGCATAAAAAATATGGGCACGTCAGTTCATTCAACTGACGAAATATTATATATGGCCATCCTCTCTATGCCGGAAACAGTTTAATGATTCTCAATACTTAACAAATCACAAACTTGTTCACAAACAAAGCTAAGGGGACTATCCTATTGATGTCGTGTTGTGAATGTACACTTAGTCCTTAATGCAATTATTTATGTTATATGACACTAATGCGCACTTGTTCAGAGTCTATGCAGCCCATACTCTATAGGTACGAGGGCAAGCCCTTAACCGTTCTTCATCTTGTAGGGTTCAATCCTTCGCCATGACTTAAACTATTACCTGTAACTACGGTAAGTATCCTAGATATACTATGACCTACGAACTCATGTCTAGGTACCCTGGAGAGAATTCCAACGCACTGTCACATGACTCATCATACAGGCATCCTGTGGTAATTCACCTCCTACCATAGACAAGACACCACCCACAGTTACCAAACACCCCACGAGCGTCACCACCGGGACGGTACTCTGGAGCAGTATCTACGTCCTACTCATGACGCATCATGGGACATCCTGTGAATACTCTCACGCCGCCAATCCAATGGCCCTCATATTCATATTTTTCTCTTACTTTCATCACATCATCACTATGTATCTAATCCTTAATTTAATTGAATCATGAACAAAATCAATTCCTTAGGGTTAGCACTCTCACTATACCGGTCTTATTCATTCATTTCACGTGACCCAACTCTTGGTTTTTTCATTTCAAATATCATTTCAACATTTCTTTTATTGCCGATATAAGGCTTAGCTACACCTTAGTTCTTAATTTCAACTCATAATTTCAACATCGAGTTTTTCATACTCATAAATTCTCTTCTTCACGATTAACAATAATTTTCATTTCATGTTCATAGCACTTGTATATTCATGTTCTTTCATAATTCATCAAGTCATTCAATTTCAATTTCATGTGCAATAACATGCATAAACAAAATAAATTCAAAATGTCATACTCAATAGTTTATTCTTTCCACATAACTTTCTTAATCTTATTTTAATCAAAACTAAATCTCATTTGATTCTCATACTAATGTTCGTTTCATTTATTTAATTCAAAAGTTCACAAAGTCGTATTTTCATTCACAAACAATACTTAATTTAACGATGAGAGTCCATAGATAGCACATTTGAATTTTCTTTCTTTCAAAAATTTTCCTTTATCACTTAGTATAATTTCTATAAAATATGTCACTTTTATAATTCTCAAAAATAAAAATTTCCATGGAATTCTACCCAATTTTCACCTCTAACTCACTTTTATTTTATCTAAATAGTGCACAAATATTTTTCAAAAGATCTACATATTTTTAGAATAATTGTAGTATTTTTTTGGATTTTCAAAAGTCAAGAATTCAATTTTAAAACAAAAAAAATCAAATTTTTTTAAACCTGCCGAAAGCCAGGTTCGAACCTGCGACCTAAGCCAAGTCAACAACCACCGAAAGCCAAATGGGCTAAGGCGCCAATGCGATAAGTGCAGGGGTTTTAATAAGGTAAGTTTTGTTTTGGGTTTTGGGTTTTTATTCAAAAAAAATAGAAATTAAAATGCAGGACCTAGGTTTCAAACCCGAGACCCCTTGGTCTGTTCACGGCTATAGTAAAATGCCACGGCACTTCTAACCACTTGGTCTAAGGGACCAGATTGTTTCGAAAGGAGTTGGGTTGTTTATAGCCCAGTTCTCTGTTCATTTCTCAACTTCATAATTCTCAAAACGATTTTTTTTTCTTTTTCTTCTCTTTTGAAAGCAAAATTTTCCAGATTATAATATTCATAAAATTATAGTAAACCAGTATTTTTCTAATTATTATTTTATTTATAAAACATGCATTTTAGGTCTATTCTATGTTCTATGTCTACAATTTCGACATTGAGAACAATATCATATTTCTCCTCCTAGACTGTGTTGTCCAGCGTCTCTTCCTTAGTGCTTGATTGGAACCTGAGCCCACCTATGCTCCTTGGATGCCAGCCGGCCTTCCCTTGAGGGAACATACACACACAAGCACACTCTAACACTTCTCAATCATTTCTCACTTAGTCTTTTCTCTCTTAATAATTAGTAGTGTACAAATGAGAAGAAACTAGCGGTATTTATACACTTTTAGGATGAGAATGAATAGATAGGATTCAATCAAGAAGTTAGAGATCAAGGATCAAGATGAATTGGGAAGTTGTAGTAACTTCCATGATCTCATAACTACCCCTCAATTCAACTCCACTCTCTCCACTCTTCTCTAGCCACATCCGGCCTCTCCTAGGGTGTGCAATGCACACACTAGTGCATGCATGTGCCCCAACTAGTATCCCCTATTATAAGTTGTACATTATAATTTATTAATTGTCTACTAATTGTGTCTACATGACAAGTCATGACAATTAAAAGAGTAATTAATTTATGGGCTTGAAAATAGTGGGCTTTTAGACTCATGGGTCAAAATAAAACATTTAATTAATTAGGTTGGGCTTAATTTAGAAAAACAAGCTTAGGCTTTTTTTAAATAGGCTTCTAGAAAATAAAGAGAAAGAAAGAAAACACTTGTTTGTTCATATTATAGAAAATAATTTTATAAAAAAAAAACATTTATATAAAAATTTGTGCGTGCACAACACATAAAATCAACAATTTCTCATTACATAAAATTTAGTGTATCATAGGAATGGATCCCAGGCGACGAACACAAACACACGACTCATGAACAAGAGGACTTGCGGGATCGAGATGTCGACGGCAATGACAGTGGAAGACGGGACGTCGCCGGTGGGGATGCTCGGATGGCGGGTGGCGGCGCAACGGGAGGACGGCAGACTACGGCGGTGCTGCTGGCATTGGAGGGGAAGAGGTCGCGGGTGGTGCTGCTGGCGTTGGAGGCTCGAGATTAGGAGACCAATGAGAAGATTGCTTGTGTTCGGTGGCTTGCGGGGCGTCGGGGCAGCGCGGTTACGCGACAGGCGGCGATGGGCTCCGATCGACGGGGGTTAGGCAGCTGACGAGGGTGTGGGATGCATAGGGAGAGGGTGAGAGTGAGTCGGAGATAGAAGGGGAGATTGTTGATTAGGGTTTGTTTAAGAGATAATAATTGTAGGGGAAAGAAACAAATTTGGTTATGATTATAATGAGATTTCGGTGAGTTAAGATTTGAGGAATCAAGGGGAGATATTGGGGGAGAAAAATCTGTTTGTTAGACAGATGTGGAGAACGTGAGGGAGAGATTTGAGGAAGACTGGGTAAAAGAGAGTACTGGGTAGCGGGTTTAGGATCCAATAGGACGGATTATAGGGTTTAGGGTCTAAATATGGTAGATTGGGTTAGAATTTGGATTCAACAGGGTAGGAAGTCAATTAATATACAATTAGTCCATGAAATAAATAAATTTCAGAATTAAACAATTCATCAAGAGATTAAATATTGGTCGTAGAATTTGAAGTAAGAAGATTGAAAATCACATAACTGAATTGACGACAAAATAGATGGATTTTATTGAGAACGAAGAAACGATTACACGGTTCAGAATGAACAAAATGATACAATCAGATTAAATACTCAGGAAAAACAAATACATACAAAAATGTAAGAAAGGGGAATACAAGAGTTAAATTTTTTTTTCTTCCACTTTATCTGCATGTTTCTTTTTAAAGTTGAATGTTAAATGTTTATGGTTTATTAAGTTTTTATTTTCAAATATTTTATTTGTTCTGGTAAATCAAGTTTTAAGTTAAATCACTTCAGTAAGGATTGTTATAAAAAAGTTTGGGGGTACGGGGTACTAATACTAGTAAAAATCGAGACTGTATGATTTTATGTACGCATCTTAAAGGCACTAGGGCAAGACGAGTAATTCTGTGTGTGAACATTTCATCTGGGCAAAGTATGAACAGATCCATGTGATTCCAAGGGGGGTATGTGCTAGAGTTGTTGCTTTGACCCGATACCCAGACCTGGTTCCCGATATCCGGATCTGGTTCGGACCCAATCTGAATTCGATATTGGACCGAAACCGATCTGATCTATACAGGTTTGAGTTCGGCCCAGGGTCCTAAAATAAAACCCAATGCACTTCTGGGTCCAGGTCCGCTAAAAATATACCCGACCCGGACCGAACCCGAACCCGTTAAAAAATACATTTAGGGATATACATGTAAATATAATATTTATTCATGTACTTAAGTATAAAATTGTTGAAACCGTAGAGTATCGGGTGCAAAATTACTTAAGTACAAATATTTATTTTCCGCTATCGGACCCGACAGATAGGTTTTTTTAATAAGGACCCCGACCCAGACCCGATTCTCGCAAGTTCGGATCCGCGTCTGGGTCCAATTTATGGTCCCGTGAGGAATTGATTGCAGATCCAGATAGTGGAGGACCCTACCCAATAGGACCCAATACCATCTCTAGTATGTGTCCCCTAAATATTTTAGACAACCCCTTAGAATGTTAGTATTTCACCTTTCCACCCCAAAAAATCTCTTAATTCTATTTAAAACCCTCAAAAACAATTTCAAAAATTCTTTTAGATATATGCAAATACTAAGTCTATAAATTATAAACATTTTAGGCTTCTTCCCTGAAAGTGGGTTGTGTGACAGCCCATTAGCAAATTCAAACATGTAATAGTGGTGTAATAGCTACAGTAGAGGACAAAGCTTGTTAAAAAACAAAAGTCCAACTCCCCAAAAAAAATCCCCAAAACCTAACCCTAGATCTGAGAAAAGCCTAGGGGCGGCGGCTCTCGACGCCGCCGCCCCACCGTCCCGCCGTTGCCCCCTCCCTTCGATCGCGCCTATTCGACGGTTGACCCCCCACCCCACCCCCTAGTCGCTGAGTCGCTTCGTCGATCAGAACCACCTCCCGTTTAGCTAGCCTCCTGTTTAGCGCAACATCGTCTCCGTTTAGCTAGCCTCCGGCGCGAAGGGCGAAGCTCCACGATGACGCAATCGATGCTGCGCATCAACAGCTCCGGTGGGCCGCCCTTTCCGACGACGCGATGGCTTCTGGTTCGACGAAGGCCCATCGCAAACGCCATGGAGGTCGGAGCGCCATGGAGGTCAGTGCGCGCCATGGAGGTCGGAGCGCCAGGCCGTTGGAGTTGCGCCGGCCCACGCGACGGCGACGACCCACTTGGCTGAGTTACAGGCGGTGCAGTGTGGGGCTGGTGGGGTCAGGCTGCTGTGCCCCCCGTTTTCCTCAGCTTAAGGGAGGTGATCCGCTAGAGTGCTTCCTATTCATCTTGACATTTCTTTTGAAAAAGGACATTTGAATCATATTACAGAAGAGGGTGAGTTATGTATCTCTCATTTGCTCCTCTGATGATTTACTCCTCTTCGGAAAAGGCAACAGTAAAACATTGTTGGAGTTTGATAGGAATATTAATCAATTTTCTTACTTTGAACACTGGGTCTGATTTGCCTACTGGGTAAGGCCGGTGGTTCGCCATGGAGCCAGTGCTTGTTTTTGATAGTTGGAAGTGTGAAGCAAGTAGGTTTGTACGATTGTGGGGTTGGACTCGGGATGGGGTCCCTCCAGGATTTGCTAAAGGTGTGCCCGGGTGTTCTGCACAATTGCCACCATGTCCACATTCTCGGGGCCATTCATGGCGACCTGCGAGGGTTGGTAGTGCGTATGAAGATGCCGGAAGTTAGGCTGTCTTGCACGTTTGCGGAGCTTGGGCCCAAAGAAGGGGTCCCTCCGTGATGGGCGCTCGCTTGTCTCAACTTCCAGAGTGCTTGTTTCAACTGTCGCGAATTGACTGTGTTGCGCCATAGGTGTGGGGCCAGGGCCCGAAGATGGGGTCCCCCCATGATCGTCACTGCACAGGATGGAGCTTGGGCCCGCAGAAGGGGTCCCCCCATGAGGTGCACAGAGGGGTGATGTTTGTCTTCTTGGTCGGCAGTAGAGGAGTTACACACTGAACTCGACCTTCCTTAATCCACTACCACAAACTTTGCAACAACACTGTCACTATGCCCTCATCATTGATCATGAAATCTACAACGTCCACCGCCCGCAAGGGCGAGAGGTGAAGGTGATTCTTCAAATTGGTTGTGATTTGGTTGGGTTTTACGTGAGAGAGAGAGTGAGAGAGTGAAGACGTTGTTTCTCACTTCTCTATGCAGGTGTTTGTTTGTGTTAGACTGTGTCCGTGATTAGGGTTAGAGAGAGTTTTTTGCGACGACTCTCCTTTTGGGTGCGACTACGCTTGGGCCATGTTTGAAGTGGCGTTGATGAGGTAGAAGGATGGGAGCGGCAAATTTTCAAATCCCACAGGATTCGCTTCAGGTGGGTCGGCGCGTACCGTGGAGGTGGGTGCTCGAAGCTTGCTTGACGGACATACAATTAGTTGGTCCTCGTAGGTTAGAGTGAGAGCTGATTATATGTACTGGTCATGTCGCTTCGTGTTTTTTTATCTCTGTCTGTAGGTTGTAACTTGCTCCAGCATGCTGTGGTTGTTTTGTTAATTTCTTATTAATAAAACAGGGTGGCCTTATTCCACCTTTTCCCTCAAAAAAAAAAAATCCCTAGTTAAGGGAATTTTGCTACTCTAAATGGATAAGCTGCCATGCCTATATTCATACTCGGTTTACTCACGGCTTATAAATACATCCACCTTTCCACCAGTTAGATGTATTTATATTTTCTCCAAAAAAAAACATAATTCTAATCTAATAACTAACTTGAGCGGGAGAGCCTTATATAGGAACCAGGGCCGACCCCGTGTTCTTGGGGTCTGAGGCAAAAGGTCCAAATAATTATTTTTTGGGACCCCTAACAACAATAATTTTTTATTTGCAAAATACGTACATATATTTACAAGAGAAATACAAATTTAGGAATTTCTAAAATTGTAAAAAATTCGGGGATCTGAGGCGGCCGCCTCACCGGCCTCAAGATGGGGCCGGCCCTGATAGGATCAAATTCTGTTGTTCCGGCTACTTGCCCGTTTCCAGGCATTCTTAGTCATCCAAATCCACCAAATTTTGATCGAGATCAACAGTTCAGATCTCTACCTACTACCTCGAATAAACGAACCCTCATCTTTTTGTTCCTACTTCAAAATTAGCAACAATTAATACTATTTGGAAGAGTTTAGAGGAGTTCAGCAGTTCAAAGAGTTTGGATGGCTACAAGCAAATTTTGTAAATTTTGTTTTTGAGCTAATGGATGTAAGAAGTTTTTTCTAAGGATCTTATTAATGAGCTAATAGTAAGTTGTTAGCTCATCTCTCAAAATTGAAGTGGTGTCGAGTCCTTTTGGTTGTATGTGGGATGGTTAACAGGTAAGAAAGACTTCACAAAAAACTATGCAAAATAAAGGAGGATGTCAATATATGGTACATTGTTGAAACTTTAGTGCCGTTCAATTATATTTTTCCTCTTGAACCATTACAAATATATTTAAAGAGATGGAGCATGTCTCAACCTTTTCTGGTTCATCAAGAAAATTTGGAAAAAAAAAAGTGATAGGTATTACATCCATACAATCTTCATTGTCTTGCTCTTGTTCCTTTTGAAGCTTTTTTCAAAAATTATCTTCCAACAGTATTGCAACCAAAATACATTAATTTCATGGTTAGAGAGGTGGAAAAATATGCAGGGCATTAATGTAGACTAGTATTATACACGTGCGATGCATGTATTAATTTTTTAAAAAAAATAAAGTTAAAACTCTGATTTACAATTATGATGCATGTCTTAATAAATAGGATTATATATTTTTAAAAGTAAATGTGAAGACTATAATGGGAGAGTTGAACTTGCACATGCGTTGCACTTAAATAGGTAGATTTACAACTCCAACTCTTCCATTATAATAGTTATTATATATTATATTATAGATAGATGGATAGATAGATAATAATTTACACGTGTGATGCACATTTAATATATTTTTTAAAAAATAAAGTAAAAAATCTGATGTAGTGGGGACTTGAACCTAAGACCTCATTCTTATTAGTTATGCACGTGTAATGCACGCATTGGTAGTTTACAAATGACACTAAAGCTGTCACGCCCCGCTTCCTAAAAAGAGAAAACGGAATACAGATAAGTGACTAAGCCCAGCGTATGATTTTCATCTTTCATAAATTGTCAGGATCGATCTTTACAATATTTCACAAGAATAATCAGAGTCAGAAGTAAGAGACGTCAACCACGCATGCATATATGAACCAAAATACCAACAGGAATACTTGAAACCAAAATATTATAATCTCAAATAATCCAGATCTGAATAAGTCAATATTCTGGGTCACATTACCCAAATACAAATAAATCCAAGTAATCAAATACAATTGTTCAAATAAGCAACAAGAAATAATAATGGAAAAGTTCCAGCAGCTGGTATCTCATGTCACCAACTCCATATGTCAATTGTTATCTAAAATCTGCAATTTAATAAATTGCAGGAAGAGAAAAAGAAAAACAAAATGTCCGTCAATGCAAATTATGGGCCGCTTGTAGTGCATGATACAAGTACAGGAAAATGGGTAAATAACATAGCATGGCAAGATAAACAAGTGCAAGTGGCATGTAACAAGTGTCAAGTGAACAAGTATCATATAAACAAGTAACAAGTATCAAGTGTCAAGTATCAAGTATCAAGTATCAAGTATCAAGTAATCATGTTCAAGTAACAAGTAGCAAGTGTCAAGTGATCATGTTCAAGTCTTGTATTACTACTATCTAGGTAGCACTTCATGCATCCATCCTTTTACTATATGATTGCTACATTTAAACAATTTTGCTTTAGATTTCATAGTGGATCATAGAGGGCGGTGTACTCAGGGACAAGCCTCAAGAAATCAAGTAACAAGTATCATGCCTCAAGTATCAAGTATTAAGCATCAAGTATGAAATATCAAGCCTCAAGAGTGAAGTATCAAGCCTCAAGTGTGAAATATCAAGCTAAGTATCAAGTATCAAGTATCAAGACAAGTATGAAATATCAAGCCTCAATAGTGAAGTATCAAGCCTCAAGTGTGAAATATCAAGCCAAGTATCACGTAGGATCTATAAATCCCCTTCCGAGTACATGTTTCTGTATTTTCCACTATTAGATCTTTCCCTTTAAACCCCGGTTTGGTTATTTATTATTACTAGTATCAAACAAGCATGTATGTGTCACGAACAAGGCAAGTATAATATGGTATAAACAAGTAACAAGTTCAGTTCGAAAGATGATCATGCACAGGTGAAAGACAACACACAAAAAAATAGAATAACGAGAATTCTAGTTCAGGATAGCAAGACAGTACTGCACTAAAACTAGAATTACCGTTGCTACAAATATGCAAATCTGGATCCATCAAAAAATCTGTAAAATATACTCTCGGCTGAATCCAAAAAATATATAAAAGTCATATGGTATTTCAAAACAACAGGTCTGAAAACAAGTTTGAATCCAGAAAACACGTTCAGCCAGAAATCAGAAGGTTGTATTCAAAGTCAGGAAAATGGCATGAAAACTCATTCATTAAATCCACGAAAATTCTGGGATATTCCCCTATATGTTCAGCATCAGAATATAAAGTTTCATAATTTTTCAATATAATTAGTTTTGTAAAAAAAAATTAGAAAACATAAAGATGCAGTAATTTTGTAAATCTGGAAGCATAAACACACCAGTACGAAAATAGAAATATCTCACAAACCATAAATCCAAATCCAAATTCGCAAAAAGGTTAATAAAATAGACAAAGTATGCTAACTTTCATATTGACAAATATTTTACAAACAACTAGTAGAATTAGGTCGAAAAACAGGTTCTTTTCTGAACAGTATGAAAATTCTGCTTGTATAGTAATTGTTTGGAAACATAAAACGGTTTGTAAAACTCTTCAAATAAATCTACGAAAATTCAGAGTTAATCCCAATCAGGTCTAGTTATACTGTGCAAAATATTGGATCAAAATAATACTTTTAACATTATGATAAAAATAAATTACTCTTCAGAATTCATAGAAAATAAAGTCTGAAAATCTCTCTACACCTCTGTAGTAAAATAGACATAACTCACAATCCATAAATCGAAACTGAGATCTGTTAGAAGGGTTGGAAAAAAGGAAGAATTCTCTACAGTTCATGTTCACAAAATATTTTCATATACTCACCTTAATAGGGTGTAAAATACTGATCAAAAGCAATTTAACAGAAAAATACAGAATTATTCTTCGAACACAAAATCGTCTAGTTCATGTAAACCTCATCCAAATCAACCCGAACATGAGATATAGTGTACTAGATGCCCAAGCAATATGGTATAGGTTATTTAGCAATTCTACAACAAGTTATAGTACTATCAACACATCAAGCATACGAGATCACACAACAAGTCATGAACAACATGCATGTACACAACAAGAAGTGGTCATCCCTAGGTTATTTTATGTCATGAGTGTCATGTGGCAACTATAGGCTGGTCAACACAATAGAGACAAGATTAACAAGGGGTTCACACAAGAATTTTCTCTAGAACACAACTACATTACAGGCATTATTTAGTACTTGTATTACGCAAAGAAAAGAATACAGGTTACTTGCCTTATGAATGGCGACGGAACTGCACAAGAACAAGAATAATGGGAACGGATTTTCGGGGCACGAACACCACGACGAACTCCGAAATACGAACCACGAACGAATCACGAACCCAACAACGAATGAATCACAAACACGATGAAACCCAACACGCACACCAAGATAGAGTGAGGGAAACGACGGACAATGGGGAGCATTGTCGCTGTTGTGCATCGACGAAGCGGAGGACAGAGAACGGGGTGATGCCGGAAGACTGCTGGCTAGCTAGGGAAAAAGTGCAACACACAGCAGTGTGCTGCAGCAGCTATTCTCTGGCCAGCATCGGGGGAGAAGCACCGGCTGTCGCTGCACTGGCTGCGGGACAGGAGGCCGAGGAGGGAAGCGGCTGTTGAGGCGTCGGGGTGACAGCGCAAGCGGGAAAGGGACTGCAGAGGGGTGCAGTCGCGACACCGAGACAAGGGAGAGATCGGGAGAGCACAGCAGCAAGGAGAGGGCGGTGCAGGAGGCTGAAGTCGGGGTTGCTGTGGCTGGTGGCTACGTCGAAAGGAACACAACGGAAGGAAGGAGCACAGGGTGATAATGGGTTAGTAGGAGAGTAGGAGGTAGGGGATGAGCACGGGGGGTAGCACAGGGCCAGGCGGGGGGGGGGGATTGATTGGGAGAGCAGTAGGGAGGTCGGGGGTGCAAGGCGGCTAGGGTTTATGGGTAATGCAGATGGGTGCAATGTGTATATATATAAGTTAGAAGATATAGGGTTGGGGAATAACGAGGTAACGGCTGTATGGGTTGGTTACGGGTACGGGTGTAAACGGGTTTGGGAATATTAAAGATAATGGGTATTGATGGGTTTTAGTAATGGGTAAGGGTATTTTAGGTTAACGGGTATACGGGTAGGGTATCCAATAGGGTTTTAAAAAATCAATAGAAAAATAAAATAACCAATAAAAGTATTATTTATAATAAAAATATAATTTGCATTACAAAAATAGAATTTATTTAAATACTACAAATACAATTAGTAAATAATAGTGGATTTTTAATAACCAGTTAAAAATATCAATGAAAACAATAATACTAATAACAATAATAATAATAAGAGTAATAATAACAAAAATATGAATTGCATTACAATGCAAAAATCATAGAAAATAGTTAGAAATAAAATTATTGATCGAAAACAGATTTTAATAGGAGATCCAACAATACATTTTGAAAAAAGAATTTGAAAGCGGTAAAAATAATTTACGAAAATTTTAAATACCAAAAAAAAATAATTGGGGAAACCGGGATTACAATCCTACCCACCTTACAACAAAATTTCATCCTCGAAATTTGCTTATGCGGTACATAGGACAAGGCAAAAGAAAACTTGGGGGAGGGTAACAAAACATAGAATTAGGGAAATGAACAAAGTAGTGGCAATACCAGAAAAAGAAGGAAGTGGATAACAATGAGGTCAAGTGGAATGCATGAAAGAAAATAAACCGTATCAAAAGGAAAGAATTACACAAGATAGCAAAGTAAGATAGGGAGTAGGCAGAACTGGAATCAAAGAGAGAATGAACAGGGAAGGATTGAATCAAATAATGAATGGGTGCATGATGGCAAAATGGAATGCAAGAAAGAAGTAACCGGTATCAAAAATGAAGAAGAAACAACACAAGACTTGCAAGATAACAAAGCAAATAGATGAAGAAATAGATAGAGCTGGAATCGAAGAAAGGATGGATAAGGAAGAGAAGAACCAAGCAATGAGTCAACGGATGAGAATTAATGCAAGGGATAGAGAGAAGAAAACGATACAAAGAAGAAGAAGCAACAAGGAAATGCTGAGACCTATGGGTTATGGGCCCACACGCTTCTGCTGCGCCACTATGATCGGAAAGACTCTGCCACTAGCATCTTGTGATGCCGACTAACGGAACAAGTAGAAAATGAAAAGCATGGATGGCACCAAAATCAAAAGGATATGGGTACGAGAAGAATGAATTCATACCCAAGAAGCAATCAATCAAAGAGGATGACTGAAAAAGACGGAAGAATCAAGGGATAAAGGGATCGAATAAGAAAGGATATAAATGAATGGAACAAGATTAGTATCTAGATCCATGTTGATTATAATTCATTCAAGCATGCATTGTCTGTGTACTGTTGTGCCGATCCCAGATCGAGCCAAGTTTGTCTAATATATCAGTCAAACTAATACATTAGCCAAACCTGGGTTCTAATACCACTAAAAATCTTGTCACGTCCTGCTTCCCAAAAAAATAACTCCTACTCCGCATATCGGAATCGAACCGAATAAGACATTTTGGAAATTCGAGAACATGCAATACAACTTTCTTTTTGAACACATTTCCAAATTCAGTGAGTAAGAGTTACAAAAGCTTCAAACAATCTAGACAGCTAATGCTTCAGCTGAACGGCTAGCTGCTGTGACTTGTAAAGGTCATAACTCCTACTCCACTTAACGGAATCTAACCAAATAGGATATTTTGGAAAGGAGAAAAAATCCACTAAAAATCTCTAGTTGAACACTTTTCCAAACTCGTTGAGTAAGGGTACAAAAACTTCAAACAATTCAGACAGCGAATGCTTCAGCCAAACGGCTAGTTGCTGTGACTTGTAAAGGTCATAACTTCTACTCCGCTTATCGTAATATAACCAAATAGGACATTTTGGAAATTTGAGAGCATCCAATACAACTCTCCTGTTGAACACATTTTCAAATTCAGTGTGTAAGAGGTACAAAAAACTTCAAACAATCTTGACAGCGAATGCTTCAGCTTAACGGCTAGCTGCAGTGACTTGTAAAGGTCATAACACCTGCTCCGTTCTAACCAAGTAAGACATTTTGGAAAGGTGAGAAATCCACTACAACTCTCTAGTTGAAGACTTTTCCAAATTTAGTGAGTAAAAGGTACAAAAACTTCAAACAATTTAGACAGCGAATGCTTTAGCCCAACGGCTATCTGCTGTGACTTGTAAAGGTAATAACACCTACTCCACTTAGCGTAATCTAACCAAAAAAGACATTTTGGAAAGGTGAGATCATCCACTATGACTCTCTAGTTGAACACTTTTCCAAATTCAGGGAGTAAGAGGTACAAAAACGTCAAATAATCTAGACAGCGAATACTTTAGCCAAACGGCTAGCAGCTATGACTTTTAAAGGTAATAACTCCTACTCTGCTTATTGGAATCTAACCAAATAGGACATTTTGGAAAGGTGAGAACATCCAATACAACTCTCTAGTTGAAAACTTATCCAAATTCTCTGAGTAAGACGTACGAAAACATCAAACAATCCAAAACAGAGAATTCTTCAGCCAAACGACTAGCTGCTGTGACTCGTAAAGGTTATAACTCGTACTCCGCTTATCAAAAAATAACCAGAAAGGACATTTTGGAAATTTGATAACATCCACTACAACTCTCTTGTTGAACACATTTGCAAATTCAGTGAGTAAGAGGTACAAAAACTTCAAACAATCTAGATAGCGAATGCTTCTGCTAAATGGCTAGCTGCTGTGACTTGTAAAGGTCATAACATCTACTCCGCTCTAACCAATTAAGACTTTCTGGAAAGGTGAGAAATGCACTACAACTTTCTTGTTGAACATTTTTGCAAATTCAGTGAATAAGAGGTACAAAAACTTCAAACAATCTAAACAGCGAATGCTTTAGCCAAATGGCTAGCTGTTGTGACTTTTAAAGGTCGTAAGTCCTACTCCGCTTATTGAAATGTGACCAAATAGGACATTTTGGAAATTTGAGAACATTTAATAAACCTCTATTGTTGAACACATTTCCAAATTCAGTGAGTAAGGGAAACAAAAACTTTAAACAATCGAGACAGCGAGTGCTTCAGCTGAGCGGCTAGCTGCTGTGACTTGTAAAGGTCATAACTCCTACTCCGCTTATCAGAATCTAACCAAATAGATTATTTTGAAAGTTGAGAACATCTACTTCTACTCTCTGGTTGAACACTTTTCCAAATTCAGTGAGTAAGAGGTGCAAAAACTTCAAATAATCCAGACAGCGAATGCTTCAGCCAAACGGCTAGCTGCGGTGATTTGTATAGGTCATAACTCCTACTTCGCTTAACGGAATCTAACCAAGTAGTACATTTTGGAAATTTGATAACATCCAATACAACTCTATTGTTGAACAAATTTTCAAATTCAGTGAGTAAGAGGAACAAAAACTTCAAACAATCGAGACAGCGAATGCTTCAGCTGAACGGCTAGCTGCTGTGACTTGTAAAGGTGATAACTCCTACTCCGCTTATCAGAATCTAACCAAATAGTATATTTTGGAAAGTTGAAAACATCGACTACAACTCTCTAGTTGAAAAAATTCAAACAATTCAGATAGCAAATTCTCCAGCCAAACGGCTAGCTGCTGTGACTTGTAAAGGACATAACTCCTACTCCACTTATCGGAATCTAACCAAGTAGGACATTTTGGAAATTGGAGAACATCCACTACAACTCTTGTAGAACACATTTCCAAATTCAGTGAATAAGAGATACAAAAAATTCAAACAATTTAGATAACGAATGCTTCAACTAAACGGCTAGCTGCTGTGAGTTGTAAAGGTCATAACACCTACACCGCTTCGGAATCAAACCAAATAAGTCATTTTGGAAAGGTGTGATTATCCACTACAACTCTCTTGTTTAACCCTTTTCTAAATTCAGTGAGTAAGAGGGAGAAAAACTTCAAACAATCTAGACGACGAATGCTTTAGCCAGACGG
Organism: Hemerocallis citrina; assembly: GCA_017893485.1. Taxonomy (NCBI): domain Eukaryota; kingdom Viridiplantae; phylum Streptophyta; class Magnoliopsida; order Asparagales; family Asphodelaceae; genus Hemerocallis; species Hemerocallis citrina. Next base: position 334,642,465 of record CM030358.1, read on the forward strand.
CTAGCAGCTGTGACTTTTAAAGGTCATAACTCCTACTATGCTTATTGGAATCTTACCAAATTGGACATTTTGGAAATGTGAGAACATCCAATACAACTCTCTAGTTGAAACTTTTCCAAATTCATTGAGTAAGTGGTACGAAAACTTCAAACAATCCAGACAGCGAATTCTTCTACCAAACGCCTAGCTGCTATGACTTGTAAAGGTCATAACTCCTACTCCACTTATTGGAATCTACCCAAATAGGACATTTTAGAAATTTGAGAACATCCAATACAATTCTATTGTTGAACACATTTTTAAATTCAGTGAGTAAGACGTTCAAAAACTTCGAATAATCTAGATAGCGAATGCTTCAGCTAAACGGCTAGCTGCTGTGACTTGTAAAGGTCATAACACCTACTCCGCTCTAACAAAATAAGACATTTTTCAATGTTTAGAAATCCACTACAACTCTCTAGTTTAACACTTTTCAAATTCAGTGAGTAAGAGGTACAAAAATATCAAACAATCTAGATAGCGAATGCTTTAGCCAAACGGCTTGCTGCTGTGACTTTTAAAGGTCATAACACCTACTCCACTAATTGTAATATAACCAAATAGGACATTTTGGAAAGGTGAGAACATCCAATACAACTCTCTAGTTGAATACTTTTCCAAATTCTTTGAGTAAAATGTACAACAAATTCAAACAATTTAGACAGCGAATGCTTCAAATAAACGGCTAGCTGCGGTGACTTGTAAAGGTCATAACTCCTACTCCGCTTACCGGAACCAAACCAAATAAGACATTTCAAAAAGGTGAGAACATCCACTACAACTCTCTAGTTTAATACTTTTCTAAATTCAGTGAGTAAGAGGTACAATTCAAACAATCTATACAGCGAATGCTTTAGCCAAACGGCTAGCTGCTGTGACTTTTAAAGCTTATAACTCCTACTCCGCTTAATGGAATCTAACCAAGTAGGACATTTTTAAAAGGTGAGAATATCCAATACAACTCTCTAGTTGAAAACTTTTCAAAATTCATTGAGTAAGAGGTACAAAAACTTCAAACAATCCAGATAGCGGATACTTCAGCCAAACGCTTAGCTGCTGTGACTTGTAAAGGTCATAAATCCTACTCCGCTTATCAGAATCTACCAAAATAGGACATTTTGGATATTTGAGAACATCCAATACAACTCTATTGTTGAACACACTTCCAAATTCAGTGAGTAAGACGTACAAAAACTTCAAATAATCTAGACAGTGAATGCTTCAGCTAAACGGCTAGCTGCTGTGACTTGTAAAGGTCATAACACCTACTCCGCTCTAACAAAATAAGACATTTTGGAAAGTTGAGAAATCTACTACAACTCTCTAGTTGACCACTTTTCCAAATTAAGTGAGTAAGAGGTACAAAAACTTCAAACTATCTTGACAGCGAATGCTTTAGCCGAACGGCTAGCTGCTGTGACTTTTAAAGGCCAGAAGTCCTACTCTGCTTATTGGAATATTACAAAATAGGACATTTTTGAAATGTGAGAACACCCAATGCAACTCTTTAGTTGAATACTTTTTCAAATTCATTGAGTAAGAGGTACAAAAACTTCAAACAATCCACAAAGTGAATTTTAGCCAAACGGCTGGCTGCGGTGACTTGTAAAGGTCATAACTCCTACTCCGCTTACCAGAATCAAACCAAATTGGACATTTTGGGAATTTGAGAACATCCAATTCAACTATATTGTTGAACACATTTCCAAATTCAGTGAGTAAGAGGAACAAAAACTTCAAACAATCGAGACAGCGAATGCTTCAGCTAAACGGATAGCTGCTGTGACTTGTAAAGATCATAACTCCTACTCCACTTCTCAGAATGTAACAAAATAGGATATTTTTAAAAGTTGATAATATCCACTACAACTCTCTAGTTGAAAACTTTTCCAAATTCATTGAGTAAGAGATACAAAAACTGCAAACAATTCAGACAGCGAATTCTTCGCCCAAACGGTTAACTACTGTGACTTGTACAGGTCATAACTCCTACTCCGCTTATCAGAATCTAACCAAATAGGATGTTTTGGAAATTTGAGAACGTCCACTATAACTCTCTTGTTGAAAACATTTCCAAATTCAGTGAGTAAGAGATACAAAAAATTCAAATAATGTAGACAGCGAATGCTTCAACTAAACGACTAGCTGCTGTGAGTTGTAAAGGTCATAACACCTACACCGCTTTTCGTAATCCAACCAAATAAGACAATTTGGAAAGGTGTGAGCATCCACTACAACTCTCTAGTTGAACACTTTTCCAAATTCAGTGAGTAAGAGGTACAAAAACTTCAAACCAACTAGACAGCGAATGCTTTAGCCAAACGGCTAGCAGCTGTGACTTTTAAAGGTCATAACTCCTACAATGCTTACTAGAATCTAACCGAGTAGGAAATTTTGGAAAGGTGAGAATATACATTACAACTCTCTAGTTGAAAACTTTACCAAATTCATTGAGTAAGAGGTACAAAAACTTCAAACAATCCAGACAGCGGATACTTCAGCCAAAGGGCTAACTGCTGTGACTTGTAAAGGTCATAACTCCTACTCTGCTTATCGAAATCTAACCTAATAGGACATTTTGTAAATTTGAGAACATCCACTACAACTCTTGTTGAACACTTTTCCAAATTCAATGAGTAGGAGGTACAAATACTTCAAACAATGTAGACCGCGAATGCTTCAGCTAAACGGCTAGCTGCTGTGACTAGTAAAGTTCATAACACCGACTCCGCTTAACGTAATTTAACCAAAAAAGATATTTTGGAAAGGTAAGAGCATCCACTACAACTCTCTAGTTGAACACTTTTCCAAATTCAGTGAGTAAGAGGTACAAAAACTTCAAACCAACTAGATAGCGAATGCTTTAGCGAAACAGCTAGCAGCTGTGACTTTTAATGGTCATAACTCCTACTCTGCTTGTTGGAATCTAACCAAATTGGATATTTTGGAAAGATGAGAACATCCAATGCAACTCTCTAGTTGAAAACTTTTCCAAATTCATTGAGTAAGAGGTACGAAAACTTCAAACAATCCAGACTGCGAATTCTTCATCCAAACGGCTAGCTGCTGTGACCTGTAAAGGTCATAACTTCTACTCCGCTTATCGGAATCTAACCAAATTGGATATTTTGGTAATTTGAGAATATCCACTACAACTCTCTTGTTGAACTCATTTCCAAATTCAGTGAGTAAGAGATACAAAAACTTCAAACAATCTAGATAGCGAATGCTTCAACTAAACGGCAAGCTGCTGTGAGTTGTAAAGGTCATAACACCTAATCCGCCTATCGGAATCAAACAAAGTAAGAAATTTTGGAAAGGTGAGAAGATCCACTACAACTCTATAGTTTAACACTTTTTCAAATTCAGTGAGTAAGAGGTACAAAAGCTTCAAACAATCTAAACAACGAATGTTTTAGCCAAACGGCTAGCTACTGTGACTTTTAAACATCATAACTCCTACTTGGCTTACTGGAATCTAACCAAGTAGGACATTTTGGGAAGATGAGAACATCCAATACAACTCTCTAGTTGAAAACTTTTCCAAATTCATTGAGTGAGAGGGACGAAAACTTCAAACAATCCAACAACGAATTCTTCAGCCAAACGGCTAGCTGCTGTGACTTGTAAAGGTCATAACTCCTACTCCACTTATCGGAATCTAACTAAATAGGACATTTTGGAAATTTGAGAACATCAACTAAAACTCTCTTGTTGAACACATTTCCAAATTCAGTGAGTAATAGATACAAAAAACTTCAAACAATCTAAACAGCTAGCTGCTTCAGCTAAACGGCTCGCTGCTGTGACTTGTAAAGGTCATAAAACCAACTCCGCTCTAACCAAATAAGGCATTTTGGAAAGGTGAGAAATCCACTACAACTCTCTAATTGAACACTTTTCCAAATTCAGAGAGTAAGAGGTACAAAAACATCAAACATTCTAGACAGCGAAAGCTTTAGCCAAACGTCTAGCTGCTGTGACTTTTAACGGTCATAACTTCGAATCCGCATATTGGAATATAACCGAATAGGACATTTTGGAAAGGTGAGAACATCCAATACAACTCTCTAGTTGAATACCTTTCCAAATTCATTGAGTAAGAGGTACAAAAACTTCAAACAATCCAGAAAGCGAATGCTTCAGCCAAACGGCTAGCTGCGATGACTTGTAAAGGTCATAACTTCTACTCCGCTTACCGGAATCTATCCAAATAGGACATTTTGGAAATTCGAGAACATCCAATACAACTCTATTGTTGAACACATTTCCAAATTCAGCGAGTAAGAGGAACAAAAACTTCAATCAATCGAGATAGCGAATGCTTCAGCTAAACGACTAGTTGTTGTGACTCGTAAAGGTCATAATTCCTACTCCGCTTATCAGAATCCAACCAAATAAGATATTTTAGAAAGTTGAGAACATCCAGTACAACTCTCTAGTTGAAAACTTTTCCAAATTCATTGAGTAAGAGGTACAAAAACTTCAAACAATCCAGACAGCGAATTCTTCAGCCAAACGACTAGCTGCTGTCACTTGTAAAGGTCATAACTCCTACTCCGCTTATCGAAATCTAAACAAATAGGACATTTTAGAAATTTGAGAACATCCACTAAAACTCTTATTGAACACATTTCCAAATTCAGTGAGTAAGAAATACAAAAAATTCAAACAATTTAGACAGCGAATGCTTCAACTAAACTGCTAGCAGCTGTGACTTGTAAAGGTAATAACACCTACACCGCTTATCGGAATCAAACCAAATAAGACATTTTGGAAAGGTGAGAACATCCACTAAAACTCTCTAGTTTAACACTTTTCTAAGTTCAGTGAGTAAAAGGTTCAAAAACTTCAAACAAGAATGCTTTAACCAAACGGCTAGCTGCTGTGATTTTTAAAGGTCATAACTCCTAGAACGCTTATTGGAATATAACCAAATAAGACATTTTGGAAGGGTGTGTACATCCGATACAACTCTCTAGTTCAACACTTTTCCAAATTCATTAAGTAAGAGGAACAAAAATTTCAAACAATTCAGACAGCGAATGCTTCAGCCAAATGGCTAGCTGGGGTGACTTGTAAAGGTCATAACTCCTACTTCGCTTACCGGAATCTAAACAAATATTACATTTTGGAAATCTGAGAACAACCAATACAAGTCTATTGTTGAACACATTTCCAAATTCTGCAAGTAAGAGGAACAAAAACTTCAAACAATCGAGACAGCGAATACTTCAGCCAAACGGCTAGCTGCAGTGACTTGTAAAGGTCTTAACTCTTACTTCACTTATTAGAATCTAACCAAATAGGATATTTTGTAGTTGAGAACATCCACTACAACTCTCTAGTTGAAAACTTTTCCAAATTAATTGAGTAAGAGCATCCACAGTCGTTTGCTATATATGCCATTTTCCCATATTATAGTAAACGAATAGCAAACGAGCCCTGCAATCGTTTCCCATTTTCCCATTTTTTGACAAACGTTCTATTCTCATTTCTCAAATATGAGAAACGAAATGAACTTTCTCAAATTATAAAGAACGGGGTATGATACCCCGTCTCTCCGATTTAATAATTTTTTAATCGATTCAGACGGAAGATCATATCCCGTCTCAATAATTTTCAATTTTTTTAAAAAATTGGTCGGACGGGGATACATACCCCGGACGGGGTATGATACCCTATCTCTCCAAATAAAAAATGATTTTTTTTTAAATTTCCCTCAGACGGGGAATGATACCCCGGCCGGGGTATCATACCCCTTCGTGAAGGAAATTTTTTTTTGGTCAACTATTTGAATTGGGAACCAATCCAAAGGCCACTGCATGCTTTGGGAACCAATCCAAAGGCCAAAGGCCACTGCATGCTTTGGGAACCAATCCAAAGGCCACTGATCAATTCAAAAAGTCAATTGATCACTATTTTTTTTAACAGTCAATTCATCAATGTTCACTATTTTTTTTTTAATTTTTTTTGACAGACGTCATTCCCCGTCGTACACCTTTTTAAAATTAAAAAAAGAGGGACGGGAAATCATATCCCGTCTCTAAAGAATATGAGAAAAATTTAGCAAAGCACGACTGCACGATCTTCGTCCAATTGCTATTACTGTAGCTGCCATTTTTTAGCAATTGAGAAAAACGACTGTGGATGCTCTAAGAGGTACAAAAACTTCAAATAATTCAGACAGCGAATTCTTCAGCCAAATGGCTAGCTGCTGTGACTTGTAAAGGTCATAACTCCTACGCCACTTATCGAAATCTAACCACATAGGACATTTTGGAAATTTGAGAACATCCACTACAACTTTCTTGTTGAACACATTTCCAAATTCAGTAAGTAAGAGATACAAAAAATTCAAACAATTTAGACAGCGAATGCTTCAATTAAACGGCAAGCTGCTGTGAGTTTTAATGGTCATAACAGCTACACTGCATACTGGAATCAAACCAAATAAGCATTTTGAAAAGGTGAGAACATCCACTACAACTCTCTAGTTTAACACTTTTCTAAATTCAGTGAGTAAGAGGTACAAAAACTTCAAACAATCTAGACAACGAATGCTTTAGCCAAACGGCTAACTATTGTGACTTTTAAAGGTCATAACTCCTACTCCGCTTACTGAAATCTAACCAAGTAGGATATTATGGAAAGGTGAGAACATCCAATACAACTCTCTGGTTGAAAGCTTTTCAAAATTCATTGAGTAAGAGGTACAAAAACTTCAAACAATCCAGATAGCGGATACATCAGCCAAATGGCTAGCTGCTGTGACTTGTAAAGTTCATAACTCCTACTCCGCTTATCGGAATCTAACCAAATAGGACATTTTGGAAATTTGAGAACATCTAATACAAATCCATTGTTGAACACATTTCCAATTTCAGGGAGTAGGAGGTACAAAAACTTCAAACAATGTAGACAGCGAATGATTCAGCTAAACGGCTAGTTGCTGTGAGTTGTAAAGGTCATGACACGTACTCCGATTATCGTAATCTAACCAAATAAAACATTTTGGAAAGGTGAGAGCATCCACTACAACTCTCTAGTTGAATATTTTTCCAAATTCAGTGAGCAAGGGGTACAAAAACTTAAAACAATCTAGACAGCAAATGCTTTAGCCAAACGGCTAGCAGCTGTGGCTTTTAAAGGTCATAACTTCTACCCTGCTTATTGGAAACCAACCAAATAAGAAATTTTGGAAAGGTGAGAACATCCAATACAACTCTCTAGTCGAAAACGTTTCCAAATTCATTGAGTAAGAGGTACGAAAACTTCAAACAGTCCAGACAGAGAATTCTTCAGCCACACATCTGGGCTGCTATGACTTGCAAAGGTCATAACTCCTTCTCCGCTTATCGGAATCTAACAAAATAGGACATTTTGAAAATTTGAGAACATCCAATACAACTCTCTAGTTGAACACTTTTCCAAGTTCAATGAGTAAGAGGTACAAAAACTTCAAACAATTCAGACAGCGAATGCTTCAGCCAAACGGCTAAATGCGGTGACTTGTAAAGGTGATAACTCCTCCTCAGCTTACCGGAATCTAATCAAAAAGAACATTTTGGAAATGTGAGAACATCCAATACAACTCTATTGTTGAACACATTTACAAATTCAGTGCGTAAGAGGTACAAAAATTTCAAACAATCGAGACAGCGAATGCTTCAGCTAAACGACTAGCTGCAGTGACTTGTAAAGGTCATAACTGCTACTCCGCTTATCGGAATCTAACCAAATACTATATTTTGGTAATTTGAGAACATCTACTACAACTCTCTAGTTGAAAACTTTTCCAAATTCTTTCAGTAAGAGGTAAAAAAACTTCAAACAATCGAGACAGCGAATGCTTCAGCTAAACGGCTAGCTGCTTTGACTTGTAAAGGTCATAACTGCTACTCCGCTTATCAGAATCTAACAAAATACTATATTTAAGTAATTTGCGAACATCCACTACAAATCTCTAGTTGAAAACTTTTCCAAATTCATTGAGTAAGAGGTACAAAAACTTCAAACAATCCAGACAGCGAATTCTTCAGCCAAACGGCTAGCTGCTATGACTTGTAAAAGTCATAACTCCTACACCGCTTATCGCGATCTAACCAAATAGGACATTTTGGAAATTTGAGAACATCCACAACAACTCTCTTGTTGGACTCAATTCCAAATACAGAGAGTAAGAGATACAAAAACTTTAAACAATCTAGACAGCAAATGCTTCAACTAAACGGCTAGTTGCTGTGAGTTGTAAAGGTCATAACACGTACTCCGCCTATCAGAATCAAACCAAGTAAGAGATTTTGAAAAGGTGAGAACATGCAAAACAACTCTATAGTTTAATACTTTTTCAAATTCAGAGAGTAGGAGGTACAAAACCATCAAACAATCTAGATTGCGAATGTTTTAGCCAAACGGTTAGCTGCTGTGACTTTTAAACGTCATAAATCCTACTTCGCTTACTGGAATCTAACCTAGTAGGACATTTTGGGAAGATGAGAACATCTAATACAACTCCCTAGTTGGAAACTTTTCAAAATTGATTGAGTAAGAGGTACAAAAACTTCAAACAATCCAGACAGCGGATACTTCAGCCAAACGGCTAGCTGTTGTGACTTGTAAAGGTCATAACTCCTACTCCGCTTATTGGAATCTAACCAAATAGGACATTTTGAAAATTTGTTAACATCCAATACAACTCTATTGTTGAACACATTTCCAAATTCAGTGAGTATGAGGTACAAAAACTTCAAACAATGTAGACAGCGAATGCTTCAGCTAAACGGCTAGCTGCGGTGTTTTTTAAAGGTCATAACACCTAGTCCGCTTATCGTATTCAAAAAAAATATGAAATTTTGGAAATTTGAGAACATCCAATAAAACTCTCTTGTTGAACACATTTCCAAATTCAGTGAGTAAGAGGTACAAAAACTTAAAACAACCTAGACAGCGAATGCTTTAGTCAAACGGCTAGCAGCTGTGACTTTTAATGGTCATAACTCCTACTCTGCTTATCAAAATCTAACCAAATCGGACATTTTGGAAATGTGAGATCATCTAATACAACTCTATAGTTAAAAACTTTTCGAAATTCAGTGAGTAAGAGGCACAAAAACTTCATACAATCTAGACAGCGAATGATTTAGCCAAATGACTAGCTACTGTGAATTTTAAAGGTCATAACTCCTACTCCTCTTATCAAAATCTAACCAAAGATGATATTTTGGAAAGGTGAGAACATCCATTACAACTCTCTAGTTGAACAATTTCCAAAATTCATTGAGAAAGAGGAACAAAAATATCAAACAATCCATACAGCGAATGCTGCCGCCAAATGGCTAGCTGTTGTGACTTGTAAACGTCATAACTCCTACTCCACTTATCAGAATCTAAACAAATAGAATATTTTGGAAATTTGAGAACATCAAATACAACTCACTTGTTGAACATATTTCCAATTTCAGTGAGTAAGAGGTACAAAAACTTCAAACAATCTAGACAGCGAATGATTCAGCTAAACGGCTAGCTGCTGTGACTTGTAAAGGTCATAACTTCTATCCCCGCTTATCGGAATCTAACCAAAGAGGATATTTTGGAAAGGTGAGAATATCCACTATAACTCTCTAGTTGAACATTTTTCCAAATTCATTGAGTAAGAGGTACAAAAACTTCAAACAATCCAGACACCGAATGCTTCAGCTAAACCGCTAGCTGCTGTGACTTGTAAAGGTCATAACTTCTACTCTGCTTATCGAGTCTAACCAAATAGGACATTTTGAAAAGGTGAGAAAAATCCACTAAAACTCTTTAGTTCACCACTTTTCCAAATTAAGTGAGTAAGAGGTACAAAAACTTCAAACAATTTAGACAGTGAATGCTTTTGCCAAACGGCTAGCTGCTGGGACTTTTAAAGGTCATAACTCCTACTCCGATTATCGGAATCTAACTAAACAAGAAAATTTGGAAAGGTGAGAACACCCAATACAACTCTCTAGCTGAAAACTTTTCCAAATTCATTGAGTACGGGGTACAAAAACTTCAAATAATTCAGATAGCGAACGCTTCAGCCAAACGGCTGCATGCTGTGAATTGTAAAGGTTATAACTCCTACTCCGCTTATAGGAATCTAACCAAATATGAAATTTTGGAAATTTGACAACATCCAATAAAACTCTCTTGTTGAACACATTTCCAAATTCAGTGAGTAAGAGGTACAAAAACTTCAAACAATCTAGACAGCGAATGCTTTAGCCAAACGGCTAGCGGCTGTGACTTGTAAAGGTCATTACTCCTACTCCGCTTATCGAAATCTAACCAAAAAGGACACTTTGGAAACGTGAGAACATCCACTACAACTCTCTAGTTTAACACTTTTAAAAATTCAGTGAGTAAGAGATTCAAAAACATCAAACAATCTACACAACGAATGATTTAGCCAAACGACTAACTACTGTGAGTTTTAAAGGTCATAACTCCTACTCCGCTTATCGGAATCTAACCAAATAGGACATTTTGGAAAGGTGAGAATATCCACTACAACTCTTTAGTTTAAAATTTTTCCAAATTCAGTAAGTAAGAGGTTCAAAAACTTCAAACAATGTAGACAGCGAATGCGTCAGGTAAACGACTAACTGCTGGGACTTGTATAGGTCATTACTCCTACTCTGCTTATCGGAATCTAACCAATGAGAATATTTTGGAAAGGTGAGAACATCCACAACAACTCTCCAGTTGAACACTTTTCCAATTCATTGAGTAAGAGGTACCAAAACATCAAACAATCCAGACAGTGAATGCTTCAGTCAAATGGCTAGCTGCTGTGACTTGTAAAGGTCATAACTCCTACTCCTCTTATAGGAATCTAACCAAATAGGAAATTTTGGAAATTCGATAACATCCAATACAACTCTTTGTTGAACACATTTCCAAATTCAGTGAGTAAGTGGTACAAAAACTTCAAACAATGTAGACAACGAATGCTTTAGCTAAACGGCTAGCGGCTGTGACTTGTAAAGGTCATAACTCCTACACCGCTTATCGAAATGTAACCAAAACAGAAATTTTAGAAAGGTGAGAACGTCCAGTACCACTCTCTTGTTTAACACTTTTCCAAATTCAGTGAGTAAGAGGTTCAAAAACTTTAAACAATCTTGACAGCGAATGATTTAGCCAAACGACTAGCTACTGTGACTTTTAAAGGTCATATGTCCAACTCCGCTTACTAGAATCTAACCAAATAGAACATTTTGGAAAGGTGAGAACACCCAATACAACTCTTTAGTTCAACACTTTTCCAAATTCATTGAGAAATAGGTACGAAAACTTCAAACAATCCAGACAGCGAATGTTCATAACTCCTACTCCACTTATTGGAATCTAACCAAATATGAAATTTTGCAAATTTGAGAAAAACTAATAAAAATCTCTGGTTGAACACATTACCCAACTTCTGTGTGTAAGAAGTACAAAAACTTCAAACAATCTCGACAGCGAATGCTTCAGCTAAATGGCTAGCAGCTTTGACCAGTAAATGTCATAACTCATACTACGCTTATCGGAATCAAACCAAATAGGATATTTTGAAAAGGTGAGAACATCCACAACAAATCTCTTGTTGAACACATTTTCAAATTCATTGAGTATGAGGTACAAAAACATCAAACAATCCAGATAGCGAATGCTTCAGCCAAACGGCTAGCTGTTTTAACTTGTAAAGGTCATAACTCCTACTCTCTTATACGAATCTAACCAAATAGGAAATTTTGGAAATTTGATAACATCCAATACAACTCTCAGTTGAACACATTTCCAAATTCAGTGAGTAAGAGGTACAAAAACTTCAAACAATCTAGACAGCGAATGCTTTAGCCAAACGACTAGCTGCTGTGACTTGTAATGGTCATAACTCCTACTCTGCTTATCGAAATCTAACCAAATAGGACATTTTGGAAAGGTGAGAAAATCCACTAAAACTCTTTAGTTGAACACTTTTCTAAATTCAGTGACTAAGATGTACAAAAACTTCAAACAATCCAGACAACGAATGCTCCAGCCAAACGACTAGGAGCTGTGACTTGTAGATGTCATAACTCTTACCTCGCTTATCAGAATCTCATCAAATAGGACATTTTCGAAATATGATAACCTCCACTAAAACTCTCATGTTGAACAAATTTCCAAATTTAGTGAGTAAGAGGTACAAAAACTTCAAACAATCTGGACATCGAATGCTTTAGCCAAACGACTAGCTGCTGTGACTTGTAACAATCATAAATCCTACTCCGCTTATCGGAATCCAACCAAGTAGGACATTTTGGAAAGGTGATAATATCTAATAGAACTCTCCAGTTGATCACTTTTCCTAATTCAGTGAGTAAAAAGTACAAAAATTTCAAACAATCTAGACAGCGAATGCATTAGCCAAAAGACTAGCTGCTGTGACTTGTAATGGTCATAACTCCTACTCTGCTTATCGAAATCAAACCAAACAGGACAAATTAGAAAGGTGAGAAAATCCACTACAATTCTTTAGTTGAACACTTTTTCAAATTCAGTGAGTAAGAGGTACAAAAACTTCAAACAATGCAGACAACGAATTCTCCAGCCAAACGACTAGCAGCTGTGACTTGTAAAGGACATAACTCCTACTCCACTTATCAGAATCTAAACAAATAGGACATTTTTCAAATTTGATAACATCCACTACAACTCTCTTGTTGAACATATTTCCAAATTCAGTGAGTAAGAGGTACAAAAACTTCAAACAATTTAGACAGCGAATGCTTCAGCTACACGGCTAGCTGCTGTAACCTTTAATGGTCATAACACCTACTCCGCTAATCAGAATCTAACCAAACACGACATTTTGAAAAGTTGAGAACATCCACTACACTTTTCTAGTGGAACACTTTTCCAACTTTAGAGAGTAAAAGGTACAAAATCTTCAAACAATCTAGACAGCGAATGCTTTAGCCAAACAGCTAGCTGCTGTGACTATTAAAGGTCATAACTCCTACTCTGGTTAACGGAATCTAACCAAATAGGAAATTTTGGAAAGGTGAGAACACCCAATAAAACTCTCTAGTTGAAAATTTTTCCAAATTCATGGAGTAAGATGTACAAAAACTTTAAACAATCCAGACAGTGAACGCTTCAGCCAAACGACTAGGTACTGTGACTTGTAAAGGTCATAACTCCTACTTCGCTTATCGGAATCTAACCAAGTAGCACATTTTGGAAAGATGATAATCTCTAATACAACTCTCTAGTTGATCACTTTTCCTAATTCACTGAGTAAGAGATACAAAAACTTCAAACAATCTAGACAGCGAATGCTTTAGCCAAACGACTTGCTGCTGTGACTTGTAATGGTCATAACTCATACTCCGCTTATCTAAATCTAGCCAAATAGGACATTTTTGAAAGGTGTGAACATCCAAAAAACCTCTCTAGTTGATCACTTTTCCAAATTCATTGATAAAGAGGTAAAAAAACATCAAACAATCCAGACAGCAAATATTTCAGCCAAACGGCTAGCTGCTGTGACTGGTAAATATCATAACTCCTACTCCGCTTATCGGAATCTAACCAAGTAGGACTTCTGGAAAGGTGATAATCTCTAATACAACTCTCTACTTGATCACATTTCCTAATCCAGTGAGTAAGAGATATAAAAACTTCAAACAATCTAGACAGCGAATGCTTTAGCCAAACGACTAGCTGCTGTGACTTGGAATGGTCATAACTCATACTCTGCTTATCTAAATCTAAGCAAATAGGATATTTTGGAATGGTTAGAATATCCACTACAACACTTTAGTTGAACACTTTCCCAAATTCAGTGAGTAAGAGGTACAAAAAAATCAAACAATCCAGACAGCGAATGCTCCAGCCAAACGACTAGCAGCTGTGACTTGTAAAGGTTATAACTCCTACTCTGCTTATCGGAATCTAACCAAATAGGACATTTTCGAAATTTGATAACATCTAATACAACTCTCTTGTTGAACAAATTTCCAAATTCAGGGAGTAAGAGGTAGAAAAACTTCATACAATCTAGACAGCGAATGCTTCAGCTAAACGGCTAGCTGCTGTAACCTATAAAGGTCATAAAACCTACTCCGCTTATCGGATTCTAACCAAATACGACATTTTGGAAAGGTGAGAACATCCACTACACTTTTCTAGTTTAACACTTTCCAAATTCAGTAATTAAGAGGTACAAAAACTTCAAACAATCTAGATAGCGAGTGCTTCAGCCGAACGGCTTGCTGCTGTGACTTCTAAAGGTCATAACTCCTACTCCGTTTATCGGAGTCTAACCAAATAGGACTTTTTGGAAAGGTGAGAGTATCTACTAAAACTCTTTAGTTGAACCCTTTTCCAAATTCAGTGATGAAGAGGTACAAAAACTTCAAACAATCTAGACAGCGAATGCATTAGCCAAACGACTAGCTTGTGACTTGTAAAAGTCATAACTCCAACTCCGCTTATCGGAATCTAACCAAATAGGACAACTTGGAAAGATGAGAAAATCCAATACAACTCTCTTGTTGAACACATTTCCAAATTCAGTAAGAGCTACAAAAACTTCAAACAATCTAGACAGCGAATGCTTCAGGTAAACGGCTAGCTGATGTGACTTGTAAAGGTCATAACACCTACTCCGCTTATCGAAATCTAACCTATTAAGACATTTTGGAAAGGTGAAAATATCCACTACAACTCTTTAGTTGAACTTTTTCCAAATTCAGTGAGTAAGAGGTACAAAAACTTCAAACAATCAAGACAGCGAATGATTTAGACAAACGGCTAGCCACTGTGACCTTTAAAAGTGATAACTCCTACTCCGCTTACCGGAATCTAAACAGATAGGATATTTTGGAAACGTGAGAACATCCAATACAACTCTCTAGTTGAACACTTTTCCAAATTCTTTAAGAAAGAGGACCAAAACATCAAAAAATTCAGACAACGAATGCTTCAGCAAAACGGACAATTGCTGTGACTTGTAAAGGTCATAACTTTTACTCTTCTTTGAGAAATCTAACCAAATAGGACATTTTGGAAAGGTGAGAACATCCACAAAAACTCTTTAGTTGAACACTTTTCAAAATTCTGTGAGTAAGAGATACAAAAACTTCAAATAATCTAGACAGCGAATAATTTAGGCAAACGGCCAGCTACTGTGACTTTTAAAGGTCATAACTCCTTCTTCGCTTACCGGAATCTAACCAAATAGAACATTTTGGAAATTTGAGAACATCCAATACAACTCTCATGTTGAACACATTTCCAAATTCAGTGCGTAAGAGGTACAAAAACTTCATACAATCTAGACAGTGAATGCTTCAGCTAAATGACTAGCTGCGGTGACTTGTAATGGTCATAACTTCTACTCCGCTTATCGGAATCTAACCAAAGAGGATATTTTTGCAAGGAGAGAACATCCACTACAACTTTCTAGTTGAACACTTTTCCAAATTCATTGAGTAAGAGGTAGAAAAACTTAAAACAATTCAGACAACGAATGCTTCAGCCAAACGGCTAGCTGCTGTGACTTGTAAAGGTCATAACTCGTACACCGCTCATTGAAATCTATCCCAATAGGACATTTTGGAAATTTGGCAACATCCACTACAACTCTCTTGTTGAACACATTTCAAAAATCAGTGAGTAAGAGGTACAAAAACTTCAAACAATCTAGACAGCGTAACCTTCAGCTAATCGACTAGCTGCGGTGACTTATAAAGGTCAAAACTCCTACTCCGCTTACCGGAATCTATCCAAAGAGAATATTTTGGAAAGGTGAGAACATCCAATACAACTCTCTAGTTTAACACTTTTCCTAATTCAAAGAGAAAGAGGTACAAAAACTTCAAACAATTCAGACAGCGAATGCTTCAGCCAAACAGCTAGCTGCTGTGACTTGTAAAGCTCATAACTCCTACTTTGATTATCGGAATCTATACAAATAGGAGATTTTCGAAATTTGATAATATCCACTACAACTCCCTTGTTGAACAAATTTCTAAATTCAGTGAGTAAGAGGTACAAAAACTTCAAACAATCTAGACAGCGAATGCTTCAGCTAAACAGCTAGCTACTGTAACTTGTAAAGGTCATAACACCTACTCCGCTTATCGGAATGTAACCAAATACGCCATTTTGGAAATTTGAGAATATCCACTACAAGACTCTAGTTTAAGACTTTTCAGAATTCAGTGACTAAGGCGTACAAAAACTTCAAACAATCTAGACAGCGAATGCTTCAGTCAAACGGCAAGCTACTGTGACTTGTAAAGGTCATTACTCTCACTCCACTTATCCGAGTGTAACCAAATATGATTTTTTGGAAAGGTGAGATTATCCACTAAAACTCTTTAGTTTAACACTTTTCCAAATTCAGTGAGTAAGAGTTACAAAAACTTCAAACAATCTAGACAGCGAATGCTTCAGCCAAACGGCTAGCTGCTGTGACTTTTAAAGGTCATAACTCCTACTACGATTATCGGAATCTAACCAAATAAGACATTTTGAAAAGGTGAGAACACTCATAAAACTCTCTAGTTTAACACTTTTCCAAATTCATTGAGTAAGATGTACAAAAACTTCAAACAATCCAGACAGCGAATGCTTCAGCCAAACGGCTAGATGCTGTGACTTGTGAAGGTCATAACTCCTACTCCGCTTATCGGAATCTAACCAAATATGAAATTTTGGAAAATTGAGAACATCCAATACAACTCTCTTGTGGAACACATTTCCAATTTCAGTGAGTAAGATGTATAAAAACTTAAAACAACCAAGACAGCGAATGCTTCAACTAAACGGCTAGCTGCTGTGACTTGTAAAAGTCATTACTCCAACTCCGCTTATCAGAATGTAACCAAAGAGTTTATTTTGGAATGGTGAGAACATCCACAACAACTCTCTAGTTGAACACTTTTCCAAATTCATTGAGTAAGGGGTACAAAACTTCAAACAATCCAGACAGAAAATGCTTCAGCCAAAGGGCTAGCTGCTGTGACTTGTAAAGGTCATAACTCCTACTTGGCTTATCGGAATCTATCCAAATTGGAAATTTTTTGAATTTGATAACAACCACTACAACTCTCTTGTTGAATACATTTCCCAATTAAGTGAGTAAGAGATAGAAAAACTTTGAACAATCCAGAAAGCGAATGCTTCATCTAAACGGTTAGCTGCTGTGACTTCTAAAGGTCATAACACCTACTCCGCTAAACAGAAAAGTGAGAATGTCCACTACACTTTTCTAAATTCAGTGAGTAAGAGCTACAAAAACTTCAAACAATGTAGACAACGAATGCTTCTGCTAAACGGCTAGCTGCGGTGACTTGTAAAGGTAATAACTCCTACTCGAAAATCTAACCAAAGAGGACATTTTGGAAAGGTGAGAACATCCACTATAACTCTCTAGTTGAACACTTTTTCAAATTCAGTGAGTAAGAGGTACAAAAACTTCAAACAATCCAGACTGCGAATGCTTCAGCCAAACGGCTAGCTGCTATGACTTATAAGAACATAACTCATACTCCGCTTATCAAAATCTAACCAAATAGGATATTTTTGAAATGTGAGAACATCCACTACAATTCTCTATTTGAACACTTTTCAAAATTCATTGCGTAAGAGGTACAAAAATTTAAACAATCCAGACAGTGAATTCTTCAGCCAAACGGCGAGCTGCTGTGACTTGTAAAGGTCATAACTCCAACTCCGCTTATCGGAATATAACCAAATAGGACATTTTGGAAATTTGGTAACATTCACTACAACTCTCTTGTTGAACACATTTCCAAATTCAGTGAGTAAGAGGTACAAAAACTTCTAACAATCTAGACATCAATGCTTCAGATAAACGGCGAGCTGCTGTGACTTGTAAAGGTCATAACACTTACTCCGCTTGTCGGATTCTAACCATACAAGACATTTGGGAAAGAAAAGAACTTCCACGACAACTCTGTATTTTAGCACTTTTTGAAATTCAGTGAGTTAGTGGTACAAAAATTTCAAACAATTTAAACATCGAATGCTTTAGCCAAATGGCTTGCTGGTGTGACTTGTAAAGGTCATAACTCCTACTCCGCTTATGGGAATCTAACCAAAGAGAAAATTTTGGAAAGGTGAGAACATACACTACAATGCTCTATTTTAATACTTTTCCTAATTTAGTGAGTAAGAGGTACAAAAACTTCAAACAATCTGGACATCGAATGCTTTAGCCAAACGGCTAGCTGCTGTGACTTTTAAAGGTCATAACTCCAACTCTGCTTACCGAAATCTAATAATATAGGACATTTTTGAAAGGTCAGAACATCCAATACAACTCTCTAGTTGAACACTTTTCCAAATTTATTGAGGAAGATGTACAAAAACTTCAAACAATCCACACAGCGAATGTTTCATCCAAACGGCCAGCTTCTGTGACTTGTAAAGGTCATAACTCCTACTCCGCTTATCGAAATCTAACCAAATAGGAGATTTTGAAATTTTGATAACATCCAATACAACTCTCTTGTTGAATCCATTTCCAAATTCAGTGAGTAATAGGTACAAAAACTTAAAACAATCCAGACAGAGAATGATTCAGCTGAACGGCTAGTTGCGGGGACTTGTAAAGAACATAACTTCCACTCCGCTTACTGAAATCTAACCAAATATGACATTTTGGAAATTTGGGAACATCCAATACGACTCTCTTGTTGAACACATTTCCAAATTCAGTGAGAAGGAGGTAATGAAATTCAAACAATCTAGCAGCGAATGCTTCAACTAAACGGCTAGCTGCTGTGACTTGTAAAAGTAATAACTCGTACTCCGCTTACCGGAATCTAACCAAAGAGGAAATTTTGCAAAGGTGAGAACATCCACTACAACTCTCTAGTTGAACACTTTTCCAAATTCATTGAGAAAGAGGTACAAAAACTTCAAACAATCCAGACAGTTAATGCATCTGCCAAACGGCTAGCTGCTGCGACTTGCAAAGGTCATAACTCCTACGCCGCTTATCGGAATCTAACCAAATATGTCATTTTGGAAATTTGAGAACATCCAATACATCTCTCTTGGTGAACACATTTTCAAATTCAGTGAGTAAGAGGTACAAAAACTTCAAACAATCTAGAAAACGAATGTTTCATCTAAACCGCTAGGTGCTGTGACTTATAAGAACATAACTCCTACTCCGCTTATCGAAATCTAACAAAATAAGATATTTTTGAAAGGTGAGAACATCCTCTACAGCTCTCTAGTTGAACAGTTTTCCAAATTAATTGAGTAAGAGGTACAAAAATTTAAACAATCCAGACAGCGAATGCTTCAGCCAAACGGCTAGCTGCTGTGACATGTAAAGGTCATAACTCCTACTCCGCTTATCGGAATCTAACCAAATAGGAAATTTAGGAAATTTGATAACATCCACTACAACTCTCTTTTTTAATACATTACAAAATTCAGTCAGTAAGAGGTACAAAAACTTTAAACAATCTAGACAGCAATGCTTCAGCTAAACGGCTGGCTGCTGTGACATGTAAAGGTCATAATACCTACTCCGCTTATCGGAATCTAACCAAACAAGACATTTGGTAAAGGAGATAACATCCACTACAACTCTGTAGTTTAACACTTTTTCAAATTTAGTGTGTAAGAGGTACAAAAACTTCAAACAAATTAAACAGCGAATGCTTTAGCCAAACGGCTAGTTACTGTGACTTGTAAAGGTCATAACCCCTACCCCGCTTAGTAGAATCTAACCACATAGGACATTTTGGAAAGTTGAGAACATCAACTAAAACTCTCTAGTTTAACACTTTCCCAAATTCAGTGAGTAAGAGGTACAAAAATTTCAAACAATTTGGACAATGAATGCTTTAGCCAAACGGCTTGCTGCTGTGACTTTCAAAGTTCATAACTCATACTCCGCTTACCGAAATCTAACAAAATAGGACATTTTGAAAATGTGAGAACATACAGTACAACTCTCTAGTTGAACACTTTTCCAAATTCATTGAGTAAGAGGTACAAAAACTTCAAACAATCCAAACAGGGAATGCATCAGCCAAACGGCTAGCTGCTATGACATGTAAAGGTCATAACTCCTACTTCACTTATCGAAATTTAACCAAATAGGACATTTTGGAAATTTTGATAAATTCCACTACAACTCTCTTATTGAACATATTTCCAAATTCAGTGAGCAAGAGGTACAAAAATTTCAAACAATCTTGACAGCGAATGCTTCAGCTAAACAGCTAGCTGCTGTAACTTGTAAAGGTCATAACTCCTACTCGGCTTATTGGAATCTAACCAAAGAGGATATTTTGGAAAGGTGAGAACGTCCACAACTCTCTAGTTGAACACTTTTCCAAATTCAATGAGTAAGAGGTACAAAAACTTCAAACAATCCAGACAGTGAATGCTTCAGCCAAACTACTCGCTGCTATCACTTGCAAAGGTCATAACTCCTACTCTGCTTATCGGAATCTAACAAAATTGGATATTTTGGAAATTTGAGAACATCCAATAAAACTCTCTTGTTGAACACATTTCCAAATTCTGTGAGTAAGAGATACAAAAACTTCAAACAATCTAGACAGCGATTGCTTCAGCTAAACAGCTAGCTGCTGTGAATTGGAAGGGTCATAACTCCTACTCCGCTTATTGGAATCAAACCAAAAGGAATATTTTGGAAAGCTGAGAACATCCACTACAACTCTTTAGTTGAACACTTTTTCAAATTCATTGAGTAAGAGGAATAAAAACTTCAAACAATGCAGGCTGCGAATGCTTCAGCCAAGCGGCTACCTGCTGTGACTTGTAAAGGTCATAACTCCTGCGCCGCTTATCGTAACCTTTCCAAATATGACATTTTCAAAATTTTAGAACATCCAACAAAACTCTCTTGTTGAACAAATTTCCAAATTCGGTGAGTAAGAGGTACAGAAACTTCAAACAATCTAGACAGCGAATATTTCAGCTAAACGACTAGCTGCTGTGACTTATAAGGACATAACTCCAACTCTGCTTATCGAAATCTATCCAAATAGGATATTTTGAAAAGCTGAGAATATCCACTACATCTCTCTAGTTGAAAACTTTTTCAATTTCATTGAATAAGAGGTACAAGAACTTCAAATAATCCAAACAGCGAATGCTTTATCCAAACGGCTTGCTGCTGTGACTTGTAAAGGTCATAACTCCTGCTCTGCTGATCGGAATCTAACCAAATAGGAAATTTTGAAAATTTGATAGCATTCACTATGACTCACTTGTTGAACACATTTCCAAATTCAGTGAGTAAGAGGTACAAAAACTTCAAACAATTTGGACATCGAATGCTTTAGCCAAACAGCTAGCTGCGGTGACTTTTAAAGGTTATTACTCCTACTCCGCTTACCGAAATCAAACTATATGACATTTTGGAAAGTTGAGTACATCCAATACAACTCTCTAGTTGAACACTTTCCAAATTCCTTGAGTAAGAGGTATAAAAACTTCAAACAATCCAGTCAACGAATGCTTCAGCCAAACGGCTAGCTACTGTGACTTGTAAAGGTCCTACTCCGCTTATCAGAATCTAACCAAATAGGAAATTTTGGAAATTTGAGAACATCGACAACAAATCTCTTTTTGAACACATTTCCAAATTTAGGGAGTAAGAGGTACAAAAAACTTCAAACAATCTAGACAGCAATACTTCAGCTAAACGGCTGGCTGCTGTGACATGTAATGGTCATAAAACCTACTCCGCTTATCGAAATCTAACCAAACAAGACACTTGGGAAAGGAGAGAACATCCACTACAACTATGTAGTTTAACACTTTTTCAAATTCAGTGAGTCAGAGATACAAAAACTTCAAACAATTTAAACAGCGAATGGTTTAGCCAAACGGCCAGCAGCTGTGACTTGTAAAGGTCATAACTCCTACTCCGCTTACTGGAATCCGACCAAATAGAACACTTTGGAAAGGTAAGAACATCCACCACAACTCTCTAGTTTAACACTTTTCCAAATTCAGTGAGTAAGAGGTACAAAAATTTCAATAAATTTGGACAGCGAATGCTTTAGCCAAACAGCTAGCTGCTGTGAATTTTAAAGGTCATAACTCCAACTCTGCTTACCGAAATCTAATCAAATAGGACATTTTGGAAAGGTCAGAACATCCAATACAACTCTCTAGTTGAACACTTTTCCAAATTCATTGAGGAAGAGGTACAAAAACTTCAAACAATCCACACAGCGAATGTTTCATCCAAACGGCCAGCTTCTGTGACTTGTAAAGGTCATAACTCCTACTCCGCTTATCGAAATCTAACCTAATAGGAGATTTTGAAATTTTGATAACATCCAATACAACACTCTTGTTGAACCCATTTCCAAATTCAGTGAGTAATAGGTACAAAAACTTAAAACAATCCAGACAGAGAATGATTCAGCTGAACGGCTAGTTGTGGGGACTTGTAAAGAACATAACCTCCACTCCGCTTACTGAAATCTAACCACATATGACATTTTGGAAATTTGGGAACATCCAATACAACTCTCTTGTTGAACACATTTCCAAATTCAGTGAGAAGGAGGTTATGAAATTCAAACAATCTAGACAGCGAATGCTTCAACTAAACGGCTAGCTGCTGTGACTTGTAAAAGTAATAACTCGTACTCCGCTTACCAGAATCTAACCAAAGAGGACATTTTTCAAAGGTGAGAACATCCACTA
This sequence comes from Hemerocallis citrina, assembly GCA_017893485.1. Taxonomy (NCBI): domain Eukaryota; kingdom Viridiplantae; phylum Streptophyta; class Magnoliopsida; order Asparagales; family Asphodelaceae; genus Hemerocallis; species Hemerocallis citrina. The sequence continues at coordinate 334,665,247 of CM030358.1, forward strand.
CAACTCTCTAGTTGAACAGTTTTCCAAATTCATTGAGAAAGAGGTACAAAAACTTCAAACAATCCAGACAGTTAATGCATCTGCCAAACGGCTAGCTGCTGCGACTTGCAAAGGTCATAACTCCTCCGCCGCTTATCGGAATCTAACCAAATATGTCATTTTGGAAATTTGAGAACATCCAATACATCTCTCTTGGTGAACACATTTTCAAATTCAGTGAGTAAGAGGTACAAAAACTTCAAACAATCTAGACAACGAATGTTTCATCTAAACCGCTAGGTGCTGTGACTTATAAGAACATAACTCCTACTCCGCTTATCGAAATCTAACAAAATAAGATATTTTTGAAAGGTGAGAACATCCTCTACAGCTCTCTAGTTGAACAGTTTTCCAAATTAATTGAGTAAAAGGTACAAAAATTTAAACAATCCAGACAGCGAATGCTTCAGCCAAACGGCTAGCTGCTGTGACTTGTAAAGGTCATAACTCCTACTCCGCTTATCGGAATCTAACCAAATAGGAAATTTAGGAAATTTGATAACATCCACTACAACTCTCTTTTTTAATACATTACAAAATTCAGTCAGTAAGAGGTACAAAAACTTTAAACAATCTAGACAGCAATGCTTCAGCTAAACGGCTGGCTGCTGTGACATGTAAAGGTCATAACACCTACTCCGCTTATCGGAATCTAACCAAACAAGACATTTGCTAAAGGAGATAACATCCACTACAACTCTGTAGTTTAACACTTTTTCAAATTTAGTGCGTAAGAGGTACAAAAACTTCAAACAAATTAAACAGCGAATGCTTTAGCCAAACGGCTAGTTGCTGTGACTTGTAAAGGTCATAACCCCTACCCCGCTTAGTAGAATCTAACCACATAGGACATTTTGGAAAGTTGAGAACATCAACTAAAACTCTCTAGTTTAACACTTTCCCAAATTCAGTGAGTAAGAGGTACAAAAATTTCAAACAATTTGGACAATGAATGCTTTAGCCAAACGGCTTGCTGCTGTGACTTTCAAAGTTCATAACTCATACTCCGCTTACCGAAATCTAACGAAATAGGACATTTTGAAAATGTGATAACATACAATACAACTCTCTAGTTGAACACTTTTCCAAATTCATTGAGTAAGAGCTACAAAAACTTCAAACAATCCAAACAGCGAATGCATCAGCCAAACGGCTAGCTGCTATGACATGTAAAGGTCATAACTCCTACTTCACTTATCGAAATGTAACCAAATAGGACATTTTGGAAATTTTGATAAATTCCACTACAACTCTCTTATTGAACATATTTCCAAATTCAGTGAGCAAGAGGTACAAAAATTTCAAACAATCTTGACAACGAATGCTTCAGCTAAACAGCTAGCTGCTGTAACTTGTAAAGGTCATAACTCCTACTCGGCTTATTGGAATCTAACCAAAGAGAATATCTTGGAAAGGTGAGAACGTCCACAACTCTCTACTTGAACACTTTTCTAAATTAATTGAGTAAGAGGTACAAAAACTTCAAACAATCAAGACAGCGAATGCTTCAGCCAAATTGCTAGCTGCTATCACTTGTAATGGTCATAACTCCTACTCTGCTTATCGGAATCTAACAAAATTGGATATTTTGGAAATTTGAGAACATCCAATACAACTCTCTTGTTGAACACATTTCCAAATTTTGTGAGTAAGAGATACAAAAACTTCAAACAATCTAGACAGCGATTGCTTCAGCTAAACAGCTAGCTGCTGTGAATTGGAAGGGTCATAACTCCTACTCTGTTTATCGGAATCAAACCAAAGAAGATATTTTGGAAAGGTGAGAACATCCACTACAACTCTCTAGTTGAACACTTTTCCAAATTCATTGAGTAAGAGGAATAAAAACTTCAAACAATGCAGGCTGCGAATGCTTCAGCCAAGCGGCTACCTGCAGTGACTTGTAAAGGTCATAACTCCTGCGCCGCTTATCGTAACCTTTCCAAATATGACATTTTCAAAATTTTAGAACATCCAACAAAACTCTCTTGTTGAACAAATTTCCAAATTCGGTGAGTAAGAGGTACAGAAACTTCAAACAATCTAGACAGCGAATATTTCAGCTAAACGACTAGCTGCTGTGACTTATAAGGACATAACTCCAACTCTGCTTATCGAAATCTATCCAAATAGGATATTTTGAAAAGCTGAGAATATCCACTACAACTCTCTAGTTGAAAACTTTTTCAATTTCATTGAATAAGAGGTACAAGAACTTCAAATAATCCAAACAGCGAATGCTTTATCCAAACGGCTTGCTGCTGTGACTTGTAAAGGTCATAACTCCTGCTCTGCTGATCGGAATCTAACCAAATAGGAAATTTTGAAAATTTGATAGCATTCACTATAACTCACTTGTTGAACACATTTCCAAATTCAGTGAGTAAGAGGTACAAAAACTTCAAACAATTTGGACATCGAATGCTTTAGCCAAACAGCTAGCTGCGGTGACTTTTAAAGGTTATTACTCCTACTCCGCTTACCGAAATCAAACTAAATATGACATTTTGGAAAGTTGAGTACATCCAATTCAACTCTCTAGTTGAACACTTTCCAAATTCCTTGAGTAAGAGGTATAAAAACTTCAAACAATCCAGTCAACGAATGCTTCAGCCAAACGGCTAGCTACTGTGACTTGTAAAGGTCCTACTCCGCTTATCAGAATCTAACCAAATAGGAAATTTTGGAAATTTGAGAACATCGACAACAAATCTCTTTTTCAACACATTTCCAAATTTAGGGAGTAAGAGGTACAAAAAACTTCAAACAATCTAGACAGCAATACTTCAGCTAAACGGCTGGCTGCTGTGACATGTAATGGTCATAAAACCTACTCCGCTTATCGAAATCTAACCAAACAAGACACTTGGGAAAGGAGAGAACATCCACTACAACTATGTAGTTTAACACTTTTTCAAATTCAGTGAGTCAGAGATACAAAAACTTCAAACAATTTAAACAGCGAATGGTTTAGCAAAACGGCCAGCAGCTGTGACTTGTAAAGGTCATAACTCCTACTCCGCTTACTGGAATCCGACCAAATAGAACACTTTGGAAAGGTAAGAACATCCACCACAACTCTCTAGTTTAACACTTTTCCAAATTCAGTGAGTAAGAGGTACAAAAATTTCAATAAATTTGGACAGCGAATGCTTTAGCCAAACAGCTAGCTGCTGTGACTTTTAAAGGTCATAACTCCAACTCTGCTTACCAAAATCTAATCAAATAGGACATTTTGGAAAGGTCAGAACATCCAATACAACTCTCTAGTTGAACACTTTTCCAAATTCATTGAGGAAGAGGTACAAAAACTTCAAACAATCCACACAGCGAATGTTTCATCCAAACGGCCAGCTTCTGTGACTTGTAAAGGTCATAACTCCTACTCCGCTTATCGAAATCTAACCTAATAGGAGATTTTGAAATTTTGATAACATCCAATACAACTCTCTTGTTGAACCCATTTCCAAATTCAGTGAGTAATAGGTACAAAAACTTAAAACAATCCAGACAGAGAATGATTCAGCTGAACGGCTAGTTGTGGGGACTTCTAAAGAACATAACCTCCACTCTGCTTACTGAAATCTAACCACATATGACATTTTGGAAATTTGGGAACATCCAATACAACTCTCTTGTTGAACACATTTCCAAATTCAGTGAGAAGGAGGTTATGAAATTCAAACAATCTAGACAGCGAATGCTTCAACTAAACGGCTAGCAGCTGTGACTTGTAAAAGTAATAACTCGTACTCCGCTTACCAGAATCTAACCAAAGAGGACATTTTTCAAAGGTGAGAACATCCACTACAACTCTCTAGTTGAACAGTTTTCCAAATTCATTGAGAAAGAGGTACAAAAACTTCAAACAATCCAGACAGTTAATGCATCTGCCAAACGGCTAGCTGCTGCGACTTGCAAATGTCATAACTCCTACGCCGCTTATCGGAATCTAACCAAATATGTCATTTTGGAAATTTGAGAACATCCAATACATCTCTCTTGGTGAACACATTTTCAAATTCAGTGAGTAAGAGGTACAAAAACTTCAAACAATCTAGACAACGAATGTTTCATCTAAACCGCTAGGTGCTGTGACTTATAAGAACATAACTCCTACTCCGCTTATCGAAATCTAACAAAATAAGATATTTTTGAAAGGTGAGAACATCCTCTACAGCTCTCTAGTTGAACAGTTTTCCAAATTAATTGAGTAAAAGGTACAAAAATTTAAACAATCCAGACAGCGAATGCTTCAGCCAAACGGCTAGCTGCTGTGACTTGTAAAGGTCATAACTCCTACTCCGCTTATCGGAATCTAACCAAATAGGAAATTTAGGAAATTTGATAACATCCACTACAACTCTCTTTTTTAATACATTTCAAAATTCAGTCAGTAAGAGGTACAAAAACTTTAAACAATCTAGACAGCAATGCTTCAGCTAAACGGCTGGCTGCTGTGACATGTAAAGGTCATAACACCTACTCCGCTTATCGGAATCTAACCAAACAAGACATTTGGTAAAGGAGATAACATCCACTACAACTCTGTAGTTTAACACTTTTTCAAATTTAGTGCGTAAGAGGTACAAAAACTTCAAACAAATTAAACAGCGAATGCTTTAGCCAAACGGCTAGTTGCTGTGACTTGTAAAGGTCATAACCCCTACCCCGCTTAGTAGAATCTAACCACATAGGACATTTTGGAAAGTTGAGAACATCAACTAAAACTCTCTAGTTTAACACTTTCCCAAATTCAGTGAGTAAGAGGTACAAAAATTTCAAACAATTTGGACAATGAATGCTTTAGCCAAACGGCTTGCTGCTGTGACTTTCAAAGTTCATAACTCATACTCCGCTTACCGAAATCTAACGAAATAGGACATTTTGAAAATGTGATAACATACAATACAACTCTCTAGTTGAACACTTTTCCAAATTCATTGAGTAAGAGCTACAAAAACTTCAAACAATCCAAACAGCGAATGCATCAGCCAAACGGCTAGCTGCTATGACATGTAAAGGTCATAACTCCTACTTCACTTATCGAAATGTAACCAAATAGGACATTTTGGAAATTTTGATAAATTCCACTACAACTCTCTTATTGAACATATTTCCAAATTCAGTGAGCAAGAGGTACAAAAATTTCAAACAATCTTGACAACGAATGCTTCAGCTAAACAGCTAGCTGCTGTAACTTGTAAAGGTCATAACTCCTACTCGGCTTATTGGAATCTAACCAAAGAGAATATTTTGGAAAGGTGAGAACGTCCACAACTCTCTACTTGAACACTTTTCTAAATTAATTGAGTAAGAGGTACAAAAACTTCAAACAATCAAGACAGCGAATGCTTCAGCCAAATTGCTAGCTGCTATCACTTGTAATGGTCATAACTCCTACTCTGCTTATCGGAATCTAACAAAATTGGATATTTTGGAAATTTGAGAACATCCAATACAACTCTCTTGTTGAACACATTTCCAAATTTTGTGAGTAAGAGATACAAAAACTTCAAACAATCTAGACAGCGATTGCTTCAGCTAAACAGCTAGCTGCTGTGAATTGGAAGGGTCATAACTCCTACTCTGTTTATCGGAATCAAACCAAAGAAGATATTTTGGAAAGGTGAGAACATCCACTACAACTCTCTAGTTGAACACTTTTCCAAATTCATTGAGTAAGAGGAATAAAAACTTCAAACAATGCAGGCTGCGAATGCTTCAGCCAAGCGGCTACCTGCAGTGACTTGTAAAGGTCATAACTCCTGCGCCGCTTATCGTAACCTTTCCAAATATGACATTTTCAAAATTTTAGAACATCCAACAAAACTCTCTTGTTGAACAAATTTCCAAATTCGGTGAGTAAGAGGTACAGAAACTTCAAACAATCTAGACAGCGAATATTTCAGCTAAACGACTAGCTGCTGTGACTTATAAGGACATAACTCCAACTCTGCTTATCGAAATCTATCCAAATAGGATATTTTGAAAAGCTGAGAATATCCACTACAACTCTCTAGTTGAAAACTTTTTCAATTTCATTGAATAAGAGGTACAAGAACTTCAAATAATCCAAACAGCGAATGCTTTATCCAAACGGCTTGCTGCTGTGACTTGTAAAGGTCATAACTCCTGCTCTGCTGATCGGAATCTAACCAAATAGGAAATTTTGAAAATTTGATAGCATTCACTATAACTCACTTGTTGAACACATTTCCAAATTCAGTGAGTAAGAGGTACAAAAACTTCAAACAATTTGGACATCGAATGCTTTAGCCAAACAGCTAGCTGCGGTGACTTTTAAAGGTTATTACTCCTACTCCGCTTACCGAAATCAAACTAAATATGACATTTTGGAAAGTTGAGTACATCCAATACAACTCTCTAGTTGAACACTTTCCAAATTCCTTGAGTAAGAGGTATAAAAACTTCAAACAATCCAGTCAACGAATGCTTCAGCCAAACGGCTAGCTACTGTGACTTGTAAAGGTCCTACTCCGCTTATCAGAATCTAACCAAATAGGAAATTTTGGAAATTTGAGAACATCGACAACAAATCTCTTTGTCAACACATTTCCAAATTTAGGGAGTAAGAGGTACAAAAAACTTCAAACAATCTAGACAGCAATACTTCAGCTAAACGGCTGGCTGCTGTGACATGTAATGGTCATAAAACCTACTCCGCTTATCGAAATCTAACCAAACAAGACACTTGGGAAAGGAGAGAACATCCACTACAACTATGTAGTTTAACACTTTTTCAAATTCAGTGAGTCAGAGATACAAAAACTTCAAACAATTTAAACAGCGAATGGTTTAGCAAAACGGCCAGCAGCTGTGACTTGTAAAGGTCATAACTCCTACTCCGCTTACTGGAATCCGACCAAATAGAACACTTTGGAAAGGTAAGAACATCCACCACAACTCTCTAGTTTAACACTTTTCCAAATTCAGTGAGTAAGAGGTACAAAAATTTCAATAAATTTGGACAGCGAATGCTTTAGCCAAACAGCTAGCTGCTGTGACTTTTAAAGGTCATAACTCCAACTCTGCTTACCAAAATCTAATCAAATAGGACATTTTGGAAAGGTCAGAACATCCAATACAACTCTCTAGTTGAACACTTTTCCAAATTCATTGAGGAAGAGGTACAAAAACTTCAAACAATCCACACAGCGAATGTTTCATCCAAACGGCCAGCTTCTGTGACTTGTAAAGGTCATAACTCCTACTCCGCTTATCGAAATCTAACCTAATAGGAGATTTTGAAATTTTGATAACATCCAATACAACTCTCTTGTTGAACCCATTTCCAAATTCAGTGAGTAATAGGTACAAAAACTTAAAACAATCCAGACAGAGAATGATTCAGCTGAACGGCTAGTTGTGGGGACTTCTAAAGAACATAACCTCCACTCTGCTTACTGAAATCTAACCACATATGACATTTTGGAAATTTGGGAACATCCAATACAACTCTCTTGTTGAACACATTTCCAAATTCAGTGAGAAGGAGGTTATGAAATTCAAACAATCTAGACAGCGAATGCTTCAACTAAACGGCTAGCAGCTGTGACTTGTAAAAGTAATAACTCGTACTCCGCTTACCAGAATCTAACCAAAGAGGACATTTTTCAAAGGTGAGAACATCCACTACAACTCTCTAGTTGAACAGTTTTCCAAATTCATTGAGAAAGAGGTACAAAAACTTCAAACAATCCAGACAGTTAATGCATCTGCCAAACGGCTAGCTGCTGCGACTTGCAAATGTCATAACTCCTACGCCGCTTATCGGAATCTAACCAAATATGTCATTTTGGAAATTTGAGAACATCCAATACATCTCTCTTGGTGAACACATTTTCAAATTCAGTGAGTAAGAGGTACAAAAACTTCAAACAATCTAGACAACGAATGTTTCATCTAAACCGCTAGGTGCTGTGACTTATAAGAACATAACTCCTACTCCGCTTATCGAAATCTAACAAAATAAGATATTTTTGAAAGGTGAGAACATCCTCTACAGCTCTCTAGTTGAACAGTTTTCCAAATTAATTGAGTAAAAGGTACAAAAATTTAAACAATCCAGACAGCGAATGCTTCAGCCAAACGGCTAGCTGCTGTGACTTGTAAAGGTCATAACTCCTACTCCGCTTATCGGAATCTAACCAAATAGGAAATTTAGGAAATTTGATAACATCCACTACAACTCTCTTTTTTAATACATTACAAAATTCAGTCAGTAAGAGGTACAAAAACTTTAAACAATCTAGACAGCAATGCTTCAGCTAAACGGCTGGCTGCTGTGACATGTAAAGGTCATAACACCTACTCCGCTTATCGGAATCTAACCAAACAAGACATTTGCTAAAGGAGATAACATCCACTACAACTCTGTAGTTTAACACTTTTTCAAATTTAGTGCGTAAGAGGTACAAAAACTTCAAACAAATTAAACAGCGAATGCTTTAGCCAAACGGCTAGTTGCTGTGACTTGTAAAGGTCATAACCCCTACCCCGCTTAGTAGAATCTAACCACATAGGAAATTTTGGAAAGTTGAGAACATCAACTAAAACTCTCTAGTTTAACACTTTCCCAAATTCAGTGAGTAAGAGGTACAAAAATTTCAAACAATTTGGACAATGAATGCTTTAGCCAAACGGCTTGCTGCTGTGACTTTCAAAGTTCATAACTCATACTCCACTTACCGAAATCTAACGAAATAGGACATTTTGAAAATGTGATAACATACAATACAACTCTCTAGTTGAACACTTTTCCAAATTCATTGAGTAAGAGCTACAAAAACTTCAAACAATCCAAACAGCGAATGCATCAGCCAAACGGCTAGCTGCTATGACATGTAAAGGTCATAACTCCTACTTCACTTATCGAAATGTAACCAAATAGGACATTTTGGAAATTTTGATAAATTCCACTACAACTCTCTTATTGAACATATTTCCAAATTCAGTGAGCAAGAGGTACAAAAATTTCAAACAATCTTGACAACGAATGCTTCAGCTAAACAGCTAGCTGCTGTAACTTGTAAAGGTCATAACTCCTACTCGGCTTATTGGAATCTAACCAAAGAGAATATTTTGGAAAGGTGAGAACGTCCACAACTCTCTACTTGAACACTTTTCTAAATTAATTGAGTAAGAGGTACAAAAACTTCAAACAATCAAGACAGCGAATGCTTCAGCCAAATTGCTAGCTGCTATCACTTGTAATGGTCATAACTCCTACTCTGCTTATCGGAATCTAACAAAATTGGATATTTTGGAAATTTGAGAACATCCAATACAACTCTCTTGTTGAACACATTTCCAAATTTTGTGAGTAAGAGATACAAAAACTTCAAACAATCTAGACAGCGATTGCTTCAGCTAAACAGCTAGCTGCTGTGAATTGGAAGGGTCATAACTCCTACTCTGTTTATCGGAATCAAACCAAAGAAGATATTTTGGAAAGGTGAGAACATCCACTACAACTCTCTAGTTGAACACTTTTCCAAATTCATTGAGTAAGAGGAATAAAACTTCAAACAATGCAGGCTGCGAATGCTTCAGCCAAGCGGCTACCTGCAGTGACTTGTAAAGGTCATAACTCCTGCGCCGCTTATCGTAACCTTTCCAAATATGACATTTTCAAAATTTTAGAACATCCAACAAAACTCTCTTGTTGAACAAATTTCCAAATTCGGTGAGTAAGAGGTACAGAAACTTCAAACAATCTAGACAGCGAATATTTCAGCTAAACGACTAGCTGCTGTGACTTATAAGGACATAACTCCAACTCTGCTTATCGAAATCTATCCAAATAGGATATTTTGAAAAGCTGAGAATATCCACTACAACTCTCTAGTTGAAAACTTTTTCAATTTCATTGAATAAGAGGTACAAGAACTTCAAATAATCCAAACAGCGAATGCTTTATCCAAACGGCTTGCTGCTGTGACTTGTAAAGGTCATAACTCCTGCTTTGCTGATCGGAATCTAACCAAATAGGAAATTTTGAAAATTTGATAGCATTCACTATAACTCACTTGTTGAACACATTTCCAAATTCAGTGAGTAAGAGGTACAAAAACTTCAAACAATTTGGACATCGAATGCTTTAGCCAAACAGCTAGCTGCGGTGACTTTTAAAGGTTATTACTCCTACTCCGCTTACCGAAATCAAACTAAATATGACATTTTGGAAAGTTGAGTACATCCAATACAACTCTCTAGTTGAACACTTTCCAAATTCCTTGAGTAAGAGGTATAAAAACTTCAAACAATCCAGTCAACGAATGCTTCAGCCAAACGGCTAGCTACTGTGACTTGTAAAGGTCCTACTCCGCTTATCAGAATCTAACCAAATAGGAAATTTTGGAAATTTGAGAACATCGACAACAAATCTCTTTTTCAACACATTTCCAAATTTAGGGAGTAAGAGGTACAAAAAACTTCAAACAATCTAGACAGCAATACTTCAGCTAAACGGCTGGCTGCTGTGACATGTAATGGTCATAAAACCTACTCCGCTTATCGAAATCTAACCAAACAAGACACTTGGGAAAGGAGAGAACATCCACTACAACTATGTAGTTTAACACTTTTTCAAATTCAGTGAGTCAGAGATACAAAAACTTCAAACAATTTAAACAGCGAATGGTTTAGCCAAACGGCCAGCAGCTGTGACTTGTAAAGGTCATAACTCCTACTCTGCTTACTGGAATCCGACCAAATAGAACACTTTGGAAAGGTAAGAATATCCACCACAACTCTCTAGTTTAACACTTTTCCAAATTCAGTGAGTAAGAGGTACAAAAATTTCAATAAATTTGGACAGCGAATGCTTTAGCCAAACAGCTAGCTGCTGTGACTTTTAAAGGTCATAACTCCAACTCTGCTTACCGAAATCTAATCAAATAGGACATTTTGGAAAGGTCAGAACATCCAATACAACTCTCTAGTTGAACACTTTTCCAAATTCATTGAGGAAGAGGTACAAAAACTTCAAACAATCCACACAGCGAATGTTTCATCCAAACGGCCAGCTTCTGTGACTTGTAAAGGTCATAACTCCTACTCCGCTTATCGAAATCTAACCTAATAGGAGATTTTGAAATTTTGATAACATCCAATACAACTCTCTTGTTGAACCCATTTCCAAATTCAGTGAGTAATAGGTACAAAAACTTAAAACAATCCAGACAGAGAATGATTCAGCTGAACGGCTAGTTGTGGGGACTTGTAAAGAACATAACCTCCACTCCGCTTACTGAAATCTAACCAAATATGACATTTTGGAAATTTGGGAACATCCAATACAACTCTCTTGTTGAACACATTTCCAAATTCAGTGAGAAGGAGGTTATGAAATTCAAACAATCTAGACAGCGAATGCTTCAACTAAACGGCTAGCTGCTGTGACTTGTAAAAGTAATAACTCGTACTCCGCTTACCAGAATCTAACCAAAGAGGACATTTTTCAAAGGTGAGAACATCCACTACAACTCTCTAGTTGAACAGTTTTCCAAATTCATTGAGAAAGAGGTACAAAAACTTCAAACAATCCAGACAGTTAATGCATCTGCCAAACGGCTAGCTGCTGCGACTTGCAAAGGTCATAACTCCTACGCCGCTTATCGGAATCTAACCAAATATGTCATTTTGGAAATTTGAGAACATCCAATACATCTCTCTTGGTGAACACATTTTCAAATTCAGTGAGTAAGAGGTACAAAAACTTCAAACAATCTAGACAACGAATGTTTCATCTAAACCGCTAGGTGCTGTGACTTATAAGAACATAACTCCTACTCCGCTTATCGAAATCTAACAAAATAAGATATTTTTGAAAGTTGAGAACATCCTCTACAGCTCTCTAGTTGAACAGTTTTCCAAATTAATTGAGTAAGAGGTACAAAAATTTAAACAATCCAGACAGCGAATGCTTCAGCCAAACGGCTAGCTGCTGTGACATGTAAAGGTCATAACTCCTACTCCGCTTATCGGAATCTAACCAAATAGGAAGTTTAGGAAATTTGATAACATCCACTACAACTCTCTTTTTTAATACATTACAAAATTCAGTCAGTAAGAGGTACAAAAACTTTAAACAATCTAGACAGCAATGCTTCAGCTAAACGGCTGGCTGCTGTGACATGTAAAGGTCATAATACCTACTCCGCTTATCGGAATCTAACCAAACAAGACATTTGGTAAAGGAGATAACATCCACTACAACTCTGTAGTTTAACACTTTTTCAAATTTAGTGCGTAAGAGGTACAAAAACTTCAAACAAATTAAACAGCGAATGCTTTAGCCAAACGGCTAGTTACTGTGACTTGTAAAGGTCATAACCCCTACCCCGCTTAGTAGAATCTAACCACATAGGACATTTTGGAAAGTTGAGAACATCAACTAAAACTCTCTAGTTTAACACTTTCCCAAATTCAGTGAGTAAGAGGTACAAAAATTTCAAACAATTTGGACAATGAATGCTTTAGCCAAACGGCTTGCTGCTGTGACTTTCAAAGTTCATAACTCATACTCCGCTTACCGAAATCTAACGAAATAGGACATTTTGAAAATGTGATAACATACAATACAACTCTCTAGTTGAACACTTTTCCAAATTCATTGAGTAAGAGCTACAAAAACTTCAAACAATCCAAACAGCGAATGCATCAGCCAAACGGCTAGCTGCTATGACATGTAAAGGTCATAACTCCTACTTCACTTATCGAAATGTAACCAAATAGGACATTTTGGAAATTTTGATAAATTCCACTACAACTCTCTTATTGAACATATTTCCAAATTCAGTGAGCAAGAGGTACAAAAATTTCAAACAATCTTGACAACGAATGATTCAGCTAAACAGCTAGCTGCTGTAACTTGTAAAGGTCATAACTCCTACTCGGCTTATTGGAATCTAACCAAAGAGGATATTTTGGAAAGGTGAGAACGTCCACAACTCTGTACTTGAACACTTTTCTAAATTAATTGAGTAAGAGGTACAAAAACTTCAAACAATCAAGACAGCGAATGCTTCAGCCAAATTGCTAGCTGCTATCACTTGTAATGGTCATAACTCCTACTCTGCTTATCGGAATCTAACAAAATTGGATATTTTGGAAATTTGAGAACATCCAATACAACTCTCTTGTTGAACACATTTCCAAATTTTGTGAGTAAGAGATACAAAAACTTCAAACAATCTAGATAACGATTGCTTCACCTAAACAGCTAGCTGCTGTGAATTGGAAGGGTCATAACTCCTACTCTGTTTATCGGAATCAAACCAAAGAAGATATTTTGGATAGGTGAGAACATCCACTACAACTCTCTAGTTGAACACTTTTCCAAATTCATTGAGTAAGAGGAATAAAAACTTCAAACAATGCAGGCTGCGAATGCTTCAGCCAAGCGGCTACCTGCAGTGACTTGTAAAGGTCATAACTCCTGCGCCGCTTATCGGAACCTTTACAAATATGACATTTTCAAAATTTTAGAACATCCAACAAAACTCTCTTGTTGAACAAATTTCCAAATTCAGTGAGTAAGAGGTACAGAAACTTCAAACAATCTAGACAGCGAATATTTCAGCTAAACGACTAGCTGCTGTGACTTATAAGGACATAACTCCAACTCTGCTTATCGAAATCTATCCAAATAGGATATTTTGAAAAGCTGAGAATATCCACTACAACTCTCTAGTTGAAAACTTTTTCAATTTCATTGAATAAGAGGTACAAGAACTTCAAATAATCCAAACAGCGAATGCTTTATCCAAACGGCTTGCTGCTGTGACTTGTAAAGGTCATAACTCCTGCTCTGCTGATCGGAATCTAACCAAATAGGAAGTTTTGAAAATTTGATAGCATTCACTATAACTCACTTGTTGAACACATTTCCAAATTCAGTGAGTAAGAGGTACAAAAACTTCAAACAATTTGGACATCGAATGCTTTAGCCAAACTGCTAGCTGCGGTGACTTTTAAAGGTTATTACTCCTACTCCGCTTACCGAAATCAAACTAAATATGACATTTTGGAAAGTTGAGTACATCCAATACAACTCTTTAGTTGAACACTTTCCAAATTCCTTGAGTAAGAGGTATAAAAACTTCAAACAATCCAGTCAACGAATGCTTCAGCCAAACGGCTAGCTACTGTGACTTGTAAAGGTCCTACTCCGCTTATCGGAATCTAACCAAATAGGAAATTTTGGAAATTTGAGAACATCGACAACAAATCTCTTTTTGAACACATTTCCAAATTTAGGGAGTAAGAGGTACAAAAAACTTCAAACAATCTAGACAGCAATACTTCAGCTAAACGGCTGGCTGCTGTGACATGTAAATGTCATAAAACCTACTCCGCTTATCGAAATCTAACCAAACAAGACACTTGGGAAAGGAGAGAACATCCACTACAACTATGTAGTTTAACACTTTTTCAAATTTAGTGAGTCAGAGACTACAACTATGTAGTTTAACACTTCTTCAAATTTAGTGAGTCAGAGATACAAAAACTTCAAACAATTTAAACAGCGAATGCTTTAGCCAAACGGCCAGCAGCTGTGACTTGTAAAGGTCATAACTCCTACTCCGCTTACTAGAATCTGACCAAATAGAACACTTTGGAAAGGTAAGAACATCCACTACAACTCTCTAGTTTAACACTTTTTCAAATTCAGTGAGTAAGAGGTACAAAAATTTCAATAAATTTGGATAGCGAATGCTTTAGCCAAACGACTAGCTGCTGTGACTTTCAAAGGTCATAACTCCTACCCTGCTTACCGAAATCTAACCTGATAGGACACTTTAGAAAGGTGAAAACATACAATACAACTCTCTAGTTGAACACTTTTCCTAATTCATTGAGTAAGAGGTACAAAAACTTCAAACAATCCAGACAACAAATGCTTCACCAAACGACTAGCTGCTGTGACTTGTAAAGATCATAACTCTGACTCCGCTTATCGAAATCTAACCAAATAGGTCATTTTGGAAATTCAATAAAACCTAGTACAACTCTCTCGTTGAACACATTTCCAAATTCGGTGAGTAAGATGTACAAAAACTTCAAAAAATCTAGACAGCGAATGCTTCAGCTAAACAGCTAGCTACTGTGACTTGTAAAGGTCATAACGCCTACTCGGCTTATCGGAATCTAACCAAAGAGGATATTTTGGAAAGGTGAGAACATCCACTACAACTATCTAGTTGAACACTTTTCCAAATTCATTGAGTAAGAGGAACAAAAACTTCAAACAATCCAGACAGCGAATACTTCAGCCAAACGACTAGCTGTTGTTACTTGTAATGGTCATAACTCCTAATCCTCTTATCGGAATCTAACCAAATAGGACATTTTAGAAATTTGAGAACATCCAATACAACTCTCTTGTTGAACACATTTCCAAATTCTGTGAGTAAGAGATACAAAAACTTCAAACAATCTAGACAGCGAATGCTTCAGCCAAACGGCTAGCTGCTGTGACATGTAAAGGTCATCACTCCTACTTCGGTTATCTAAATCTAACCAAATAGGAAATTTTGGAAATTTTGATAAAATCCACTACAACTCTCTTATTGAACATATTTCCAAATTCAGTTAGCAAGAGGTTCAAAAAGTTCAAACAATCTAGACATCGAATGCTTCAGCTAAACAGCTAGCTACTGTGACTTGTAAAGGTCATAACTCCTATTCGGATTATCGGACTCTAACCAAAGAGGATATTTTGGAAAGGTGAGAACGTCCACTACAACTCTCTAGTTGAACACTTTTCCAAATTCAATGAGTAAGAGGTACAAAAACTTCAAACAATCCAGACAGCGAATGCTTCAGCCAAACTACTCGCTGCTATCACTTGCAAAGGTCATAACTCCTACTCTGCTTATCGGAATCTAACAAAATTTAATATTTTGAAAATTTGAGAACATCCAATACAACTATCTTGTTGAAGACATTTCCAAATTCTGTGAGTAAGAGATAGAAAAACTTCAAATAATCGAGACAGCGAATGCTTCAGCTAAACAGCTAACTGCTGTGAATTGGAAAGGTCATAACTCGTACTCCGCTTATCGGAATCAAACCAAAGTGGATATTTTGGAAAGGTGAGAACATCCACTACAACTCTCTAGTTGAACGCTTTTCCAAATTCATTGAGTAAGAGGAATAAAAACTTCAAACATTGCAGGCTGTGAATGCTTCAGCCAAATGGCTACCTGCTGTGACTTGTAAAGGTCATAACTCCTGCTCCGCTTATCGGAATCTTTCCAAATATGACATTTTCAAAATTTTAGAACATCCAACAAAACTCTCTTGTTGAACACATTTCCAAATTCAGTGAGTAAGAGGTACAAAAACTTCAAACAATCTAGACAGCGAATGTTTCAGCTAAACGACTAGTTGCTGTGACTTATAAGGACATAACTCCAACTCTGCTTATCGAAATATAACCAAATATGATATTTTGAAAAGGTGAGAATATCCACTACAACTCTCTAGTTGAGAACTTTTCCAATTTCATTGAGTAAGAGGTACAAAAACTTCAAACAATCCAAACAGCGTATGCTTTATCCAAATGGCTTGCTGCTGTGACATGTAAATTTCATAACTCCTGCTCTGCTGATCGGAATCTAACCAAATAGGACATTTTGAAAATTTGATAACATTAACTACAACTCACTTGTTGAACACATTTCCAAATTCAGTGAGTAAGAGGTACAAAAACTTCAAACAATTTGGACAGCGAATGCTTTAGCCAAACAGCTCACTGCGGTGACTTTTAAAGGTTATTACTCCTACTCCGCTTACCGAAATCAAACCAAATATGACATTTTGGAAAGTTGAGTACATCCAATACAACTCTCTATTTGAACACTTTCTAAATTCTTTGAGTAAGAGGTATAAAAACTTCAAACAATCCAGACAACGAATACTTCAGCCAAACGGCTAGCTACTGTGACTTGTAAAGGTCCTACTCCGCTTATCGGAATCTAACCAAATAGGAAATTTTGGAAATTTGAGAACATCGACTGCAAATCTCTTTTTGAACACATTTCCAAATTCAGTGAGTAAGAGGTACAAAAATTTCAAACAATCTAGACAGCAATGCTTCAGCTAAACGGCTGGCTGCTGTGATATGTAAAGGTCATAACACCTACTCCGCTTATCGGAATCTAACCAAACAAGACATTTGGGAAAGGAGAGAACATCCACTACAACTATGTAGTTTAACACTTTTTCAAATTCAGTGAGTAAGAGGTACAAAAACTTCAAACAATTTAAACAGCGAATGCTTTTGCCAAACGGCTAGCAGCTGTGACTTGTAAAGGTTATAACTCCTACTCCGCTGACTGGAATCTAACCAAATAGAACACTTTGAAAAGGTGAGAACATCCACTACAACTCTCTAGTTTAACACTTTTCCAAATTCAGTGAGTAAGAGGTACATAAACCTCAATAAATTTGGACAGCGAATGCTTTAGCCAAACGGCTAGCTGCTGTGACTTTCAAAGATCATAACTCCTACTCCACTTACCAAAATCTAACCATATAAGACACTTCTGAAAGGTGAGAATATACAATACAACTCTCTAGTTGAACACTTTTCATAATTCATTGAGTAAGAGGTACAAAAACTTTAAACAATCCATACAGCAAATGCTTCAGCCAAATGGCTAGCTGATGTGACTTATAAAGGTCATAACTCCGACTCTGCTTATCGAAATCTAACCAAATAGGACATTTTGAAAATTCGATAACATCTAGTACAACTCTCTTGCTGAACATATAAGAGGTACAAAAACTTCGAATAATCTAGACAGCGAATGCTTCAGCTAAACAGCTAGCTACTGTGACTTGTAAAGGTCATAACTCCTACTCGGCTTATCAGAATCTAACCAAAGAGGATATTTTGGAAAGGTGAGTACATCCACTACAACTCTCTAGTTGAACACTTTTCCAAATTCATTGAGTATGAGAAACAAAAACTACAAACAGTCTAGACAGCGAATGCTTCAGCCAAACGACTAGCTGTTGTTACTTGTAATGGTCAAAACTCCTAATCCGCTTATCGGAATCTAACCAAATAGGACATTTTAGAAATTTGAGAACATCCAATACAACTCTCTTGTTGAACACATTTCCAAATTCTGTGAGTAAGAGATACAAAAACTTCAAACAATCAAGACAGCGAATGCTTCAGCCAAACGGCTAGCTGCTGTGACTTGTAAAGGTCATCACTCCTACTTCGCTTATCTAAATCTAAACAAATAGGAAATTTTGGAAATTTTTATAAAATCCACTACAACTCTCTTATTGAACATATTTCCAAATTCAGTGAGCAAGAGGTTCAAAAACTTCAAACAATCTAGACAGCGAATGCTTCAGCTAAACAGCTAGCTGCTGTGACTTGTAAAGGTCATAACTCCTACTCGGCTTATCAGAATCTTACCAAAGAGGATATTTTGGAAAGTTGAGAACGTCCACTACAACTCTCTAGTTGAACACTTTTCCAAATTCATTGAGTAAGAGGTACAAAAACTTCAAACAATCCAGACAGCGAAAGCTTCAGCCAAATCGCTAGCTGCTCTCACTTGTAATGATCATAACTCCTAGTCTGCTTATCGAAATCTAACAAAATAGGATATTTTGGATATTTGAGAACATCCAATACAACTATCTTGTTGAACACATTTCCAAATTCTGTGAGTAAGAGATACAAAAACTTCAAACAATCTAGACAGCGAATGCTTCAGCTAAACAGCTAGCTGCTGTGAATTGGAAAGCTCATAACTCCTACTTTGCTTATCGGAATCAAACCAAAGAGGATATTTTGGATAGGTGAGAACATCCATTACGACTCTCTAGTTGAACACTTTTCCAAATTCATTGAGTAAGAGGATTAAAAACTTCAAACAATGCAGGCTGCGAATGCTTCAGCCAAACGGCTATCTGCTGTGACTTGTAAAGGTCATAACTCATGCTCCGCTTATTGGAATCTTTCCAAATATGACATTTACAAAATTTGAGAACATCCAACAAAACTCTCTTGTAGAACACATTTCCAAATTCAGTGAGTAAGAGGTACAAAAACTTCAAACAATCTAGACAGCGAAGGTTTCAGCTAAACAACTAGCTACTGTGACTTATAAGGACATAACTCCAACTCTGCTTATCGAAATCTAACCAAATAGGATATTTTAAAAAGGTGAGAATATCCACTACAACTCTCTAGTTGAAAACAATTCTAATTTCATTGAGTAAGAGGTACAAAAACTTCAAACAATCCAAACAGCGAATGCCTTATCCAAACGGCTTGCTGCTGTGACTTGTTAAGGTCATAACTCCTGCTCTGCTGATCGGAATCTAACCAAATAGGACATTTTGAAAATTTGATAACATTCACTACAACTCACTTGTTGAACACGTTTCCAAATTCAGTGAGTAAGAGGTACAAAAACTTCAAACAATTTGGACAGCGAATGCTTTAGCCAAACAGCTAGCTACGGTGACTTTTAAAGGTTATTACTCCTACTCCGCTTACCGAAATCAAACCAAATAGAAATTTTGGAAAGTTGAGTACATCCAATACAACTCTCTAGTTGAACACTTTCCAAATTCCTTGAGTAAGAGGTGCAAAAACTTCAAACAATTCAGACAACGAATGCTTTAGCCAAACGGCTAGCAGCTGTGACTTGTAAAGGTCCTACTCCGCTTAACGGAATCTAACCAAATAGAAAATTTTGGAAATTTAAGAACATCGACTACAAATCTCTTTTTGAACACATTTCCAAATTCAGTGAGTAAGAGGTACGAAAACTTCAAACAATCTAGACAACAATGCTTCAGCTAAACGGCTGGCTGCTGTGACATGTAAAGGTCATAACACCTACTCCGCTTATCGGAATCTAACCAAACAAGACATTTTGGAAAGGAGATAATATCCACTACAACTATGTAGTTTAACAATTTTTCAAATTCAGTGAGTACGAGGTACAAAAACTTCAAACAATTTAAACAGCGAATGCTTTTGCCAAACGGCTAGCAGCTGTGACTTGTAAAGGTCATAAATCCTACTCCGCTTACTGGAATCTAACCAAATAGAACACTTTGGGAAGGTGAGAACATTCACTACAACTCTCTAGTTTAACACTTTTCCAAATTCAGTGAGTAAAAGGTACAAAAACTTCAATAAATTTGGACAGCGAATGCTTTAGCCAAACGACTAGCTGCTGTGACTTTCAAAGGTCATAACTCCTACTCCTCTTACCAAAATCTAATCAAATAGGACACTTTGGAAAGGTGAGAACATACAATACAACTCTCTAGTTGAACACGTTTCCTAATTCATTGAGTAAGAGGTACAAAAACTTCTAACAATCCAGACAACAAATGCTTCAGCCAAACGGCTAGCTGCTGTGACTTGTAATGGTCATAACTCTACTACGCTTATCGAAATCTAACCAAATAGGAAATTTTGGAAATTGGATAACATCCACTACAACTCTCTTGTTGAACACATTTCAAAATTTAGTGAGTAAGAGGTACAAAAACTTCAATTAATCTAGACAGCGAATGCTTCAGCTAAATAGCTAGCTACTGTGACTTGTAAAGGTCATAACTCCTACTCGGCTTATCAGAATCTAACCAAAGAGGATATTTTGGAAAGGTGAGAACATCCACTTAAACTTTGTAGTTTAACACTTTTCCAAATTCAATAAGGAAAAGGTACAAAAGCTTTAAACAATTTAAACAGCGAATGCTTTAGCCAAACGGCTAGCTACTGTGACTTGTAAAGTTCATGAATCCTACTCCGCTTACCGAAATCTAACCAAATAGGACATTTTGGAAAGGTGAGAACATCCAATGCAACACTCTAATTGAACACTTTTTCAAATTCATTGAGTAAGAGGTACAAAAACTTTAAACAATGCAGACAGCAAATGTTTCAGCCGGGATCAATCTTTTGCCAATTCACGCTCTTTCATAATCTTCCTAATTACTGACTTGAGCGTCGGAGGGTGCGTCGCCGGGATCAACCCCGGTGTCTCGCACTTTTTGCAGGTGAACGGCGGGAGTCAGTGGTCAAACCCCGGTGGAACAGGTTCAGGTTCGCTATTCAGGTTTTCCAAGAATCCACAAATACTATCTGTTTGCCCCCACACCAGATTTAGCGGTAACAGATTGGCGTCGTCTGTGGGAATCAAACGAATAGCAGCCTCCCCTCTTCCCGTTGGTCAGATCTTCTCCAGCCATGCCTCCTAGGAATGTGAGATCCAGAGGGTCCAATCGTGGACCCAACCCCGTCGATCAGCAACAGGATGTCCCCATCCAACCCGCTCAGCAGCAGGGGCAACTTCCTCCTCAAGCAGAGGACCCTCTCCAACAGGACTAACCTCCTCTTCAGAATCAGCAACCTCCTGAGGGTCCCCCCGGTCCTCAAAATGCCGGTGCAGGGATCTCGCGTCCCAACCCGCAGAAGCAACCTCTCCATCAGGACCACGTCTCAGTACACAATGCCTCTACGGATTCTATGGCCTCCCGCAATCCCCGAGCTCCCGACCTTCGCAATACCATCCTCAATCGGTAGAAGGATGAGGATCTTCGCCGCCGTCTAGATGAGAGGCAGGCCCGAGAGGGAGTCTCCCGCCAACAACGTCCAGATGAGCGATCTCCTCACCGCCGAGACTACAGAAGGTCCCCCACCCGAAGAGGGCGGAGAGAGTCCCCCGAGCATCACAGGAGAATACCCCACTCCCCAGCCGGTCGGCAGCATCCGAGGAACGATAGGGCACCCATCACTCGTGCCCAGTTCCAGCAATTCCAAGCCACCATCTTACAAGCTCTCAATCTCCGACCCAACAACACCAATGCTCCAAGGATTGCCACTCCTCCTCCGGTCCGAAGTCCTCGCCGACGGTCCCTAACTCCTTCCCCAGCTCCTAGTAACCCCCAACACATCCCTAGTCCTCGCCGCTCCAGGAGCTACCGTCGTTGTAGCCCCCGCTCTCCCTCGTACGAAGACGAGTCTAGAGGCTCGGTTGATTACCGTCGAAGAGATGACGCTGTCTAGCGCCGTCTCCACGAAATGGATAGGCGCTTGGGTCAGTTAGATAGAGAAGAAGAGCTTAGAGGAAGGACCCTTCGCCCGAGTCGACCTCCTTTTTCCCGAACCATAATGGAGGCACCCATACCAATTGGCTTTAAACCTCCTCAATTCGAGACTTATTCCGGGGAGTCTGACCCGTCGATCACATCAAAAGCTTTAAGACCCTCATGCTCATCCATCAAGCTTCTGATGCTCTGCTCTGCAAGGCCTTCCCCGCTACTCTCAAGGGTCCGGCTCGAGAATGGAACTCTCGCCTTGCCCCATCCTCAATATTCTCCTTCAAGCAATTTGAGACCCTCTTTGTCACCCACTTCGTGAGTAGCCACCGAACTGAGAAGACCAGCATTTCGCTACTCCATCTCAACCAGAAGAAGGGTGAGAAGCTGAGAGACTATGTGAAAAGGTTCACAGCGGAAGCCAGGTCCATAGCATCCCTCGACCAGTCGGTCGCTGCAGCAGCATTCCAATCCAATGTCCTCAACTCCAGCCTCCGATCTTCCCTCGCCAAGAAGCCCCTACAGAACTTCTTTGACCTCCTCCTCCGGAGCAAAAAGTATATTCGGGCCGAGGAAGTTGAGCATCTCCCCAACTTTGAGGGGCCTTCCTCCGGGTCCAAGAGAAAGGGAACAGAAGAAGAAGGAGCCAAGAAGCTCCAGAAGGACAATGGAGGACAGCGCCGACCTCCCCCCAGATTCGAAAAGTTCACTCTTCTTAATGCCAACATTTCCCCAATTCTCATGGAAGTTAAGACGGAAGGGGTGCTGCCCCCTGTGTCAAAAATGAACACCCCTGGCAAGAAGAGGGCTTGTTCAGAGAGGAAAGGTTACTCACTTCGCCAATCTTCTGAGGCCGATAGAGTGAGCTCGCCCCCTAAAGTATAGTAACAAAGGTCGGTTGGTTGAGCTATGGAGTGAATACTGAAAGTGTAATATCCTGGACGGATATTATATTGTATAAATTATTATTTTTAAAGTAAAATATTTTAAATGGGAATTTCTTGGTTTTACACATGAAAAGTTACCTGGACCTATATACTTGTAAGTATATACAGGTATTGTATCAGTTTTGTGCACTTGTACAAAATCCTGAAAAAATGCATTTTTGGAAAAAATGTCTGGAAATCCCGGGCAGACACTGAAAATTATTATTTTATTATTATTTTACTTTTATTACCCAAAATGAAATATTTTTGGTGGATATCACCCGGTTTTGTTGATAAACGTTATCTGTGTGTATATACTAGTCTGTATACATCTGTATTGTATCAAATTGGTACTGGAATCTTCTGGGCTGATAATAAAATCTATTTTATTATTATTTTTGGAATTAAATTATTTTTGAACAGATTTGTTCGTTTTCATGAATGAAAAATATCTGTATAATCAGATATACATACGAAATCGAACTGGGTCGATTTCGAGCATTTAAACAAATCATGTAGTATGTGATTTTGGTAAATTATATTTTATTTTAGATCCATTATGATGAGATGGAGGGCTAGGATGAATTAGGACTTGATTGTAAAGATTATTTGCAAAATAAACTTGAATTGTTTTTTACCACAAATGAAAAGGGACACATGGCTTCTCCCACACCCACACACCCCTTCACCTTCCTTTATAAAAAAGAAAACCCCTCCACTCCTTGGCCGGCCTCCCCTCCCCTTTCCCATTTCCATTCTCATTTGTTCTTCATTCTTCTCCATCTCTTTCTCATCTCATTCTCCATCTTCTTCTACTTCTACTTCTTACTAGTTTTAATTTTAGAAAGAAAAGGAAAGAAAAGAAAAGAGAGGAGGGGAGATTTTCATAGGTTCTATTTCATGGAATTCTTGAAGAGTTCTCCATAGAAGCAAGGAAGGAGATGGTTTGCTAGCTAGTCCTTCCTACAAAGAAAAAAATCAAGGTGGGGATTCTATACTTCTAGTTTAAATTGCTTGTTCTCTTATTTATTTTTGTATGCTAAAAAGAACCCACCTTTAAGTGTTCATTAATTTTGTAGGTTGAGAAAGAACCCTCATTTAGGGTTAGTTACAATTGCTTGTGAAAAATAACCCATCTTATGATGATGGATTGTTGTAGGAATGAAAAAGAACACATCTTTAGAATTTATTAAGTTTTGTGTATGAAAAAGAACCCATTTCATATGGTTGGATTACGGTAGTATGATAAGAGAACCCATCTTATGGTGTTGGGTTTGTTGTAGGCTAAAAAGAACCCATCTTTTATGATGAGTGGTTATGTATGTGTATGTGTATGTTGTTTAAACAACTTGGACCAATTTCTAAGCATATGAACGATTGTAGGGATCAAAAAGATCCCTTAAGAATATGGATGGTAGAACTCAAGAAAATGGCTTAAAGATGATCATTGAACTTGTTATGATTATGATTGTTACGTTGGTTATTTTTGTTATACACAAAGTTAACAACTTGGACTAAATACTATGTGCATATGAGGTTAAGTGAGTGAGAATGGTCATATACCCATTTTTGTGGTTATAGAACTTAACATGTTAATCAAGACAAATCCTTTGTTGTATGTAGTTTCCTACTTTATTAAAGATCATGTCTTCACTAACTTTTGTCCACAAAAAGGTAAGGTTCTTGATGTAGAAATTGTAGGTTTGAAGGAAAGTAAGCTTATTTATAACTCAATAAGAGTTGATTATTGTTTATGTAGGAACTTGTAATTTGGTAAAATTAGTTCATTGTAATAAATGAGACATGTAATCCCTAAAAGAAATAGGTTTTGTAATATGTAGTTAACTAATCATGCTTGAGTTAGTAAGTAGGACTACCATGCTTGAGTTGTAATAGATCATGCTTGAGTTGTTGTCTATGTCAAAAAAGAACCCATTCATGCTATGTGACATTCTAGTTAACTAATCATGCTTGAGTTAGTAAGTAGGACTACCATGCTTGAGTTGTATTAGATCATGCTTGAGTTAGTAAGTAGGACTACCATGCTTGAGTTGTATTAGATCATGCTTGAGTTGTTGTCTATGTCAAAAAAGAACCCATTCATGCTATGTGACATTCTAGTTAACTAATCATGCTTGAGTTAGTAAGTAGGACTACCATGCTTGAGTTGTATTAGATCATGCTTGAGTTGTAGCAAGGAACCCATCCATGCTATGTGAACCCATGAACCTACCATGTTGTGTTCTATGTCAAAAAGAGAACCTATTCATGCTTGTGAAACCCATGAACTCATTTGTACATGTTCTAGTTTCAAAAGGAATCCATATACCATGTTTAAGTTGATTTTAGTAAGTATACCATGTTTGAGTTGTTGTAAGTTGATTATAGAAAAATACCATGCTTAAGTTGTTGGAGTAAGAAACCCATCATGCTTTAGTTGTATACCATGCTTGAGTTGACTATAGTAAGTATACCATGCTTAAGTTCTTATAGGTTGATTATAGTGAGAAACTCATGTTTAAGTTGATTATAGTAGGTATACCATGCTTGAGTTGTTGTAGGTTGATTATAGTGAGAAACTCATGTTTAAGTTGATTATAGTAGGTATACCATGCTTGAGTTGTTGTAGGTTGATTATAGTGAGAAACTCATGTTTGAGTTGATTATAGCAGATATACCATGCTTGAGTTGTTGTAGGTTGATTATAGTGAGAGACTCATGTTTAGGTTGATTATAGTAGATATACCATGCTTGAGTTGTTGTAGGATGATTATAGCAAGAAACCCATGCTTGAGTTGATTTTAGAAAGATATCATGCTTGAGTTGTTGTAGCTTGATTATAGTGAGAAACTCATGTTTGAGTTAATTATAGTAGATATACCATGCTTGAGTCGTTATAGGATGATTATAGCAAGAAATCCATGCTTGAGTTGATTTTAGAAAGATACCATGCTTGAGTCGTTGTAGATTGTTATAGTAAGAAACCCATCATGCTTGTGTTATTATAGTGGTTCTAGTAAAGAACCCATGTTGAGATGTGTAGTTGTTTTAGATTCAAAGGAATCCATGCATGGTTGAGCTATATGATTGTAGTGGTTTCGGTTAAATTCTAGAAGGAACCCATGAGTTGAGCTTGCATGATAACCTAATTGAAATGAACCCATGTTCCATAGTTGTTCTAGTTCAATTTTTAAGAAGAAACCCATGAAACTAGCTCCATAATAGTTCTAGCTCGAATTGGCGAGGAACCCATGCAATTAGGTTCTAGGTAATTCTAGCTCAACTTTCAGAAAGAACCCATGAACCTAGTCGCATATTGTCCTAGTTCAATTTGGGAAAAGAACCCATGAGTCCTAGTTGTATGCATTTCTAATTGAAATTGGACCGTAATATGTGCACATGCTTCATCTTCAATATATGGTAAATAATGGTTGGAAAAGTTACTAGTATTGTTAGCTAGATAAAAGCTAGCCCAGGGGTCATCAAACATCAAGACTCGCATCTTACCACCTTGGAAACTGTGGATAAATCAAACCTCGAGCACCGATGGATCTTAACTGATGTGGGTTGATCGCGGGCCGAGAGTGTTGACGAGATCCGAGTTAGGGGTAGTGATAGGGTCTCAAAATTGCCGTAGGGGCCATCGACCACCAAGAATCGCATCTTACCACCTTAGAAACTGTGGACAAATCACACCTCGAGCACCGACGGATCTTAACTGATGTGGGTTGATCGTGGGCCGAGAATGTTGATGAGATCCGAGTTAGGGGAAAAGATGAGTGAGAGAGATTTCCGTCATCGGTTTCTTGGATCGATAGGCCATGAGTTGGATCGGGATAATCATAAGGAAGTTATTGAAAACCCTGTGAGATTGTTTAGGCGTAGTGACATCGTCAGGGTAGTAACTTATGGCTATTACTACTTAACCTTTACTTATTATTATTTTTGCCGAAGGGAAAGAGTTGGTGGTAAGGGTGATTCCTTATGATCCGACCTGTTCTATAGGCCGACACTAGGCGGTGTTGTTGGGTTGTACCTTCCCGTCAAAGGGATACGTACGGTGTCATCTCACGAGTTGGGAGCACGGGTTGCGCATCTCATCTGTTAATTCCTGAAATACCATGGCTTGGGGTGCCACAGGATGCAACGTGCAGTCCTGTGCTTGCGAGACCCCAGGGGTGCCACAGGGTAGGCTTCGCGCTACCTTGCACATGCGAGACCCTATGTTCTTTGGATTTTCGAATGAGGCCCGATACACTGGGCAATAGTGGCAAACATGGAGACCATTATGTGACTACAGTAATGGAACTAGACCGTACCTGCAACCTTGTTTTTGTTTGAGGTCCGGTATGCCGGGTAGTAGTGGCAAACAGAGACACCATAATCGTACTGCATTAGTGGGACTTGACCCACATGCAACCTCACAGTCACGGGGTATTATCAGGAACAGGATTGTGTACAATGTAGAATTCCTAACGAGGGTTCAAATCCCTATATATGGAGAAACGGCTTGAGATGGGGCGTATGTAGTATGGGATGCATACTGTTCCGGAGATTTGCTTGCACTAGAATAAGAACATCTTGGTGTTAGTCAATCTTGTATTAAAGTCTAAGGCATAGCATACATTAACACATCAATTATATATACACATTTCTCTTTTCATTAATCTGTCTGCTTAAGTAGAGAATTGCTGCTATTTATCAGCCTTAAAGCATCAGTGAATACTGACGCCCCCATTTCAATAGGTACTGGATTGCAGAAGTACAGGTACGGGATTTAGGAGGACTCAAGGCGAGAGAAGCAAGAGTCGTTTCCATTTCCGTGCATTATACGTTGTTACTATTGTTTCAATGTAACAGTTTTGTAATCTATTTAATTGTTGGAAAGCATCCAAGTAAAATACCATGTGTTGTTGTTCATTCATTGTACTCTGATGTAATATGTTGAAAGTTGTAACACTTGGGATTACAAAGGTATTATTGTAGCACTGTTGTAATGTATTGCAATTTTGTAACATTCAGATTGTAATACATTTGTGTTGAAATAAAAGTTTTAAATTTTCCTGTTTTCCTGTGTATTGTGGCTAATTGAAGGAAAGATTCTGGCTCGTGTCTCGAATTCTCCATATAGGAAGTTCGGGGCGTTACAGAAAGTCAATTTTACCGGGGGTCAGATCTAAAACCCGAGGATCCGAAACTACCGAGCATTAAATTGGCAAAAAATATCGCCTCATGATTCACGGCGAATCTCCATTAATGGCTCAAATCACGCCACGTTGCTCAGATCTGGATATCGAGCTTTAAAATGGCAAAAAACATCGCCACGTGGTTCGTAGCGGATCTCCATCAACGGCTCAGATCATGCCATGTAGCTCGAATCTAAAATCCGTGGATCCGAACTACCGAGCGTGAAAATGGCAGAAAAAAAAAACACCGCCTCATGATTCGTGTCGGATCTTCGTCAACGATTCAGATCATGCCACGTAGCTCGGAACTGTATACTGAGGATGTGAACTATCGAGCATGAAAATGGCGAAAAATACAACCTCATGATTCACGCCGGATCAACATCAACGGCTCAGATCATGCCACGTAGCTCGGATCTAAAATCCAGGGATCCAAAATACCGAGTCTGAAAATGACGAAAAAGAACCCCTCATGATTCACATTGGATCTCCATCAACGTCTCAGATCATGCCACGTAGCTCGGATCTGAAAGTCGAGTATCCGAACTACCGAGTGTGAAATTGGCAAAAAACACCGCCTCATGATTCACACCGGATCTCCCTCAATGGTTCAGATCAAGCTACGTAGCTTGGATCTGTATACCAAGGATCCGAACTACCGAGCGTGAAAATGGCAAAAAATATCACCTCATGATTCGCGCCGGATCTTCATCTACGGCTCAATCGAGCCACGTAGGTCGGATCTGTGTACCGAGGATCCGAACTACCCAGCATTAAAATGGCAAAAAACATCGCCTCATGATTCGCGCCGAATCTCCATCAACAACTCAAATCACGCCACGTAGCACGGATCTATGTACCGAGGATCAGAACTACCAAGCATGAAAATGGCAAAAAACATCGCCACATGGTTCGCAGCGGATCTCCATCAACGGCTCAGATCATGCCACGTAGCTCGAATCTAAAATCCGTGGATCCGAACTACCGAGCATGAAAATGGAAAAAAAAAACACCACCTCATGATTCATGTCGGATCTCCATCAACGGTTCAGATCACGCAACGTTGCTCGAAATCTGTATACCGAGGATCCAAACTTTCGAGCGTGAAAATGGCGAAAAACACCGCCTCATGATTCGTGCCGGATCCACATGAACAGCTCAAATAACGCCACGTAGCTCGGATCTAAAATCCGAGGATCCAAAATACCGAGCGTGAAATGGAGAAAAATATCGCCTCATAATTTGCGCCGGATCTCCATCTACGGCTCAAATCACGCCACGTAGCTCATATCTGTGTACCGAGGATTCGAACTACGGAGCATGAAAATGGCAAAAAACATCGCACCATGATTTGCACTGGATCACCATCAACGGCTCAGATCACGCCACGTAGCTCGGATCTAAAATCCGAGGATCCGAACTACCGAGCGTGAAAATGGCAAAAAAACACAGCCTCATTATTCATGTCGAATCTCCATTAGCGATTCAGATCACGCCACGTAGCTCGGATCTGCATACCGAGGATTCGAACTACCGAGCGTGAAAATGGCGAAAAACACGGCCTCATGATTCGCGCCGGATCTCCATCAATGGCTCAGATCACGTAATGTAGCTCGGATCTAAAATCTAAGGATCCGAAATACCGATTCTGAAAATGGCGAGAAATAGCACCTCATGATTCGCACTAGATCTCCATCAGCGTCTCAGATCACGGCACATACCTCGAATCTAAAAGTCGAGGATCCGAACTACCGAGCATGAAAATGACAAAAAACATTGCCTCATGATTCGCACCGAATCTCCATGAACGGTTCAGATCATACCACGTTGCTCGGATCTAAAAGCCGAGGATCCGAACTGCCGAGCGTGAAAATGACAAAAAAAATCACCTCATGATTCGCGCCGGATCTCCATCAACGACTCAGATCGTGCAACGTTGCTTGGATCTATATGCCGAGGATCCGAACTACCAAGCGTGAAAATGGCAAAAAACACCCCCTCATGATTCGCGCCGGATCTCCATTACTGGCTCAGATCACGCCACGTTGCTCGGATCTTATGCAGAGGATCCGAACTATCGAGCGTGAAATTGGCGAAAAACATCGCATAGAGATTCGCACCAGATCTCCATCAACGGTTCAAATCACGCCACATAGCACATATCTGTTTACCGAGGATCCGAACTACCGAGCGTGACAATGGCAAAAAACATCGCATCATGATTCGTGCCGAATCTCCATATACGACTCGAATCACGCCAGGTAGCTCAGATCTGTCTATCGAGTATCCGAACTACCGAGCGTGAAAATGGCAAAAAACATTGCCTCATGATTCGCACCGGATCTCCATCAACGACTCGAATCACGCCAGGTAGCGCAGATCTGTGTATCGAGGATCCGAACTACCGAGCATGAAAATGGCAAAAAACGTCGCCTCATGATTCACACCGAATCTCCATCAACGGCTTAAATCACACCACATAGCTCGGATCTGTGTACCGAGGATCCAACTACCGAGCGTGAAAATGGCAAAAAAAATTGCCTCATGATTCGCGCCGGATCTCCATCAACGGCTCAGATCACGCCACGTATAACATACTTCAAAGAATTGAAGTGGTGGATCTTTTAGCTCCGTATCACCGTGGAGGAAAAATTGGACTCCACAGTTAGTGGAACTGTTAATATCTCCAGATAGGATCAATGCAAAGAGGTATTGCATCTCGATGTTGATTCGGCTTGTTCAGAGAGGAAAGGTTGCTTACTTCGCCAATCCACTCAGACTGGTAGTGACCTCAGCCCCTAAAGTATAGTAACGAAGGTTGGTTGGTTGAGCTCTGGAGTGAATACTGAAAGTCAGTTTTACCGGGGGTCGGATCTAAAATCCGAGGATCCGAACTACCGAGCGTTAAATTGGAAAAAAATATGACCTCATGATTCGTGCCAAATCTCCATTAATGGCTCAAATCACACCACGTTGCTCAGATTTGGGTAACGAGGATCCGAACTACTGACTGTTAAAATGGCGAAAAACATTACCACATGATTCGCAGTGGATCACCATCAACAGCTCAGATCATGCCACGTAGTTCGGATCTGAAATCCGAGGATCCGAACTACCGAGCGTGAAAATGGCAAAAAAAAAACACCGCTTCATGATTCGTGTCAGATCTCCGTCAACGGTTCAGATCACGCCACGTAGCTCGGATCTATATACCTAGGATCCGAACTATCGAGCGTGAATATGGCGAAAAACACCGCATCATGATTCGCGTCGGATCAACATTAACGGCTCAGATCACGCCACGTAGCTCGGATCTAAAATCCGAGGATCCAAAATACCGAGTGTGAAAATAACGAAAAAGATCCCCTCATGATTCACATTGGATCTCCTTCAACGCCTCAGATCATGCCACGTAGCTCGGATCTAAAAGTCGAGGATCCGAACTATCGAGCGTAAAATTGGCAAAAAACACCGCCTCATGATTCGCACCGGATCTCCCTCAATGGTTCAGATCAAGCCACGTAGCTTGGATCTGTATACCAAGGATCCGAACTACCGAGCGGAAAAAATGGTGAAAAATATCACCTCATGATTCGCGCCGGATCTCCATCTACGGCTCAATCACGCTACGTAGGCCGGATCTGTGTACCAAGGATCCAAACTACCCAGCGTTAAACTGAAAAAAACATCGCCTCATTATTCGTTCCAAACATCACCTCATTATCTATGTACCGAGGATCCGAACTTCCAAGCGTGAAAATGGCGAAAAACATCACCTCTTGATTCGCACCGGATCTCAATCAACAGCTCAGATCACGACACAGAGCTCGGATCTAAAATCTGAGGATCCAAACTACCGAGCATGAAAATGGAAAAAAAACACTGCCTCATGATTCATGTCAGATCTCCATCAACGGTTCAGATCACGTCACATTGCTCAGAATCCGTATACCGAAGGTCCGAACTATCGAGCTTGAAAATGGAAAAAAACACTGCCTCATGATTCGTGCCGGATCCACATCAACAGCTCAGATCACGCCACGTAGCTCGGATCTAAAATCCGAGGATCCGAAACACCGAGCGTGCAATGGAGAAAAACATCGCCTCATGATTCGCGGCGGATCTCCATCTACGACTCAAATCACGTCACGTAGCTCGTATCTGTGTACAGAGGATTCGAACTACGCAGCATGAAAATGGCAAAAAACATCACCTCATGATTCGCACTGGATCTCCATCAACGGCTCAGATCACACCACGTAGCTCGGATAAAAAATCCGAGGATCCGAACTACCGAGCGTGAAAATGGCAAAAAAACACTGCCTTAGTATTCATCACGGACTCCATTAGCGGTTAAGATCATGCCACGTAGCTCGGATCTGTATACCGAGGATCCGAACTACCGAGCGTGAAATTTGCGAAAAACACCGCCTCATGATTCGCACCGGATCTCCATCAATGGCTCAGATCACAGAATGTAGCTCGGATCTAAAATCTGAGAATCCGAAATACCGACTGTGAAAATGGCAAAAAATTGCACCTCATGATTCACGCTGGATCTCCATCAACATCTCAGATCACGGCATGTAGCTCGGATCTAAAAGCCGAGGATCCGAACTACCGAGCGTGAAAATGGCAAAAAACATCGCCTCACGATTCGCATCGGACTCTCCATGAACGGTTCAGATTACGCCACATTGTTCGGATCTGTATACCGAGGATCCGAACTATCGAGCATGAAAATGGCAAAAAACCCCGCCTCATGATTCGCACCGGATCTCCATCAATGGCTCAGATCGCGCAACGCTGCTCAGATCTATAGGCTGAGGATTCGAACTACCGAGCGTGAAAATGGAGAAAAACATTGCCTATTGATTCGCACTAGATCTCCATCTACGGCTCAAATCACGCTACGTATCTCATATCTGTGTATCGAGGATCCGAACAACCAAGCGTGACAATGGCAAAAAACATTGCCTCATGATTCGTGCCGAATCTCCATATACGGCTCGAATCATGCCAGGTAGCTCAGATCTGTGTATCGAGGATCCGAACTACCGAGCGTGAAAATGACAAAAAACATTGCCTCATGATTCGTGCCAGATCTCCATCAATTGCTCGAATCACGCCAGCTAGCGTAGATCTGTGTATAGAGGATCCGAACTACCGAGCATGAAAATGGCAAAAAACATTGCCTCATGATTCTCGCCGAATCTCCATCAGTTGCTTAAATCACGCCACGTAGCTCAGATCTGTGTACCGAGGACCCAACTACCGAACGTGAAAATGACAAAAAAATAGCCTCACGATTCGCGCCGGATCTCCATCAACGGCTCAGATCACGCCACGAATAACATACTTCAAAGAATTAAAGTGGTGGATCTTTTAGCTCCGTACCGCCGTGGAGGAAAAATTGGACTCCACAGTTAGTGGAACTGTTAATATCTCCAGATAGGATCATCGCAAAGAGGTATTGCATCTCGATGTTGATTCGGCTTGTTCAGGAAGGAAAGGTTGCACACTTTGCCAATCCATTGAGGCTGATAGAGTGACCTCACCCCCTAAAGTAGAGTAACGAAGGTCGGTTGGTTGAGCTATGGAGTGGATACTGAAAATCAGTTTTACCGGGGGTCGGATCTAAAATCTGAGGATCCGAACTACTGAGCGTTAAAATGACGAAAAATATCACCTCATGATTCACGCCGATCTCCATTAATGGCTCAAATCACACCACGTAGCTAGGATGTGGGTATCGAGGATCCGAACTACCGAGCGTTAAAATGGCAAAAAACTTCGCCACATGATTCGCAGCGGATCGCCATCAACGGCTCAGATCATGCCATGTAGCTCGGATCGAACATCCGAGGATTCGAACTACCGAGCATGAAAATGGTAAAAGAAAACACCGCCTCATGATTCGTGTCGGATCCCCATCAACGATTCAGAACACGCCACGTAGCTCGAATCTGTATACTGAGGATCCGAACTATCGAGAGTGAAAATGGCAAAAAACACCGCCTCATGATTCACGCCGGATCAACATCAATGGCTCAGATCACGCCACGTAGCTCGGATCTAAAATCCGAGGATCCGAAATATTGAGTGTGAAATTGACGAAAAAGATCCCCTCATGATTCGCATTGGATCTCCATCAATGCCTCAGATCACACCACGTAGCTCGGATCTAAAAGTCGAGGATCCGAACTACCAAGCGTGAAAGTGGCGAAAAACATCACCTCTTGATTCGCACCGGATCTCAATCAACAGCTCAGATCACGACGCATATCTCGGATCTAAAATCTGAGGATCCAAACTACTGAGCATGAAAATGGGAAAAAAAAATACCGCCTCATGATTCATGTCAGATCTCCATCAACGGTTCAGATCATACCATGTTGTTCGGAATCCGTATATGGAGGTCCAAACTATCGAGCTTGAAAATGGCGAAAAACACCGCCTCATGATTCGTGCTGGATCCACATCAACAGCTCAGATCATGCCACGTAGCTCGTATCTGTGTACCGAGGATTCGAACTACGCAGCGTGAAAATGGCAAAAAACATTGTCCCATGATTCTCACAGGATCCCCATCAACGGCTCAGATCATGCCATGTAGCTCGGATGTAAAATCTGAGGATCCGAACTATCGAGCGTGAAAATGGCAAAAAACACCGCCTCATTATTCATGCCGGACTCCATTAGCGGTTAAGATCATGCCACATAGCTCGGATCTGTATACCGAGGATCTGAACTACTGAGCGTGAAAATGGCAAAAAACACCGCCTCATGATTCGCGTCGGATCTCCATCAAAGGCTCAGATCACGCAATGTAGCTCGGATCTAAAATCTGAGGATCCGAAATGCCGAGGGTGAAAATGGCGAAAAACAGTGCCTCTTGATTCGCACTGGATCTCCACCAACGTCTCAGATCACGGCACGTAGCTCGGATATAAAAGCAGAGGATCCGAACTACCAAGCGTGAACATGGCAAATAACACCGCCTCATGATTCGCACCGGATCTCCATCAACGGCTCAGATCGCACCACGTTGCTCGGATCCACATGCCAAGGATCCGAACTACCGAGCGTGACAATGGCAAAAAACACCCCATCCTGATTTGCACCGGAACTCCATCAATGGCTCAGATCACGCCACGTTGCTCGAATCTATATGCTGAGGATTCGAACTACCGAGCTTGAAAATGGAGAAAAACATCGCCTAGTGATTCGCACCGGATCTCCATCTACAGCTCAAATCACGCCACGTAGCTCATATCTGTGTACCGAGGATCCGAACTACTGAGCGTGACAATGGCAAAAAACATCGCCTCATGATTGGTGCCGAATCTCCATATACGGCTCGAATCATGCCAGGTAGCTCAAATCTGTGTGTCGAGGATCCGAACTACCGAGCGTGAAAATGGCAAAAAACATTGCCTCATTATTCGCGTCGGAACTCCATCAACGGCTCGAATCACGCCAGGTAGTGCAGATCTGTGTATCGAGGATCCGACCTACCGAGCATGAAAATGGCAAAAAACATTACCTCATGATTCGCGCCGAATCTCCATCAACTGCTTAAATCACGCCACGTAGCTTGGATCTGTGTACCGAGGATCTAACTACCGAGCGTGAAAATGGCAAAAAAAATTGGTTCATGATTCGCGCCGGATCTCCATCAACGGCTCAAATCACGCCACGTATAACATACTTCAAAGAATTAAAGTGGTGGATCTTTTAGCTCCGTACCACCGTGGAGGAAAAATTGGACTCCACAGTTAGTGGAACTGTTAATATCTCCAGATAGGATCAATGCAAAGAGGTATTGCATCTTGATGTTGATTCGGCTTGTTCAGAGAGGAAAGGTTGCTCACTTCGCCAATCCACTAAGGATGATAGAGTGACCTCACCCCCTAAAGTATAGTAACGAAGGTTGGTTGGTTGAGCTATGGAGTGGATACTGAAAGTCAGTTTTATCGGGGGGCGGATCTAAAATCCGAGGATCCGAACTACCGAGCGTTAAATTGGCGAAAAAATATTGCCTCATGATTCGCACCTGGATCTCCCTCAACGGTTCAGATCAAGCCACGTAGCTTGGATCTGTATACAATGGATCCGAACTATCGAGAGTGAAAATGGCGAAAAATAATGTCTCATGATTCGCGCCGGATCTCCATCTACGGCTCAATCACGCCACGTAGGTCGGATATGTGTACCGAGGATCCGAACTACCCAGCATTAAAATGGCAAAAAACATCACCTCATGATTCGTGCCAAATCTCCATCAACGTCTCAAATCACGACACGTAGCTCGGATCTGTGTACCGAGGATCCGAACTACCAAGCATGAAAATGGCGAAAAACATCGCCTCTTGATTCGCACCGGATCTCCATCAACAGCTTAGATCACGACACATAGCTCGGATCTAAAATCCGAGGATCCAAACTACCTAGCATGAAAATGGAAAAAAAAACACCGCCTCATGATTCGTGTCGGATCTCCATCAACGGTTCAGATCACGCCACGTTGCTCGGAATCCGTATACTGAGGATCAAAACTATCCAGCGTGAAAATGGTGAAAAAACACCGCCTCATGATTTGTGCCGGATCTACATCAACATCACAGATCACGCCACGTAGCTCAGATCTAAAATCCGAGGATCTGAAATACCGAGCGTGAAAACGGCGAAAAACATCGCCTCATTATTCGCGCCGGATCTCCATCTACGGCTTAAATCATGCCACGTAGCTCGTATCTGTGAACCGAGGATTCGAACTACCGAGCATGAAAATGGCAAAAAATATTGCCTCATGATTCGTGCTGGATCTCCATCAATGGCTCATATCACGCCACGTATGTCGGATATAAAATCAGAGGATCCGAACTACCGAGCGTGGAAATGGCAAAAAAACACTGCCTCATTATTCATGCTGGATCTCCATTAGCGGTTCAGATCACGCCACGTAGCTCAGATCTGTATACCGACGATCCGAACTACCGAGCGTGAAATTGGCAAAAAACATCGCCTCATGTTTCTTGCCGGATCTCCATCAACGGCTCGAAACTCGCCAGGTAGCTCAGATCTGTGTATCGAGGTTCAGGACTACCGAGCGTGAAAATTGCGAAAAACATCGCCTCATGATTCGCACCGGATCTCCATCAATGGCTCAGATCATGCCACGTAGCTCGGATCCAAAATCCGAGGATCCGAACTACCGAGCGTGAAAATAGCAAAAAAACACTGCCTCATGATTTGTGTTGGATTTCCGTCAACAGTTTAGATCACGCCACGTAGCTCGGATCTGTATACCGAGGATCTGAACCATCAAGCGTGAAAATGGCGAAAAACACCACCTCATGATTTGAGCCGGATCTACTTCAACGGCTCAGATCATGGCACGTAGCTCTGATCTTAAATCCGAGGATCCGAAATACCGAGCTAGAAAATGGCAAAAAAAACTCTGCCTCATGATTCGCGCTGGATCTCCATCAACGGCTCATATCACGCCACATAGCTCGGATCTAAAAGCCAAGGATCCGAATTACCGATGTTGAAATTGGCAACAAACACCACCTCAAGATTTGCACCGGATCTCCATCAACGGTTCAGATCAAGCCACGTAGCTCGGATCTATGTACGGTGGATCCGAACTACCGAGCATCAAAATGGCAAAAAACACTACCCCATGATTCCCGCTGGATCTCCATTAACGGCTCAGGTCACGCCACGTGTCTCAGATCTATATGCCGAGGATCCGAACTACTGACCGAGAAAATGGCGACAAACTTCGCCTCATGATTCACGCCGAATCTCCATCAACGGCTCAAATTATGCCACGTAGCTCGTGTCTTTGTACCGAGGATCCGAACTACCGAGCGTTAAAATGGAAAGAAACATTGCCTCATGATTCGCGTCGGATCTCCATCTACGGCTCAAATCACGCCACGTATCTCGTATGTGTGTACCGGGATTCGAACTACCGAGCGTGAAAATGGCAAAAAATATCGCCTCATGATTCGCGCTGGATCTCCATCAACGGCTTAGATCTCGCCACGTAGCTCGGATAAAAAATCTGAGGATCCGAACTACCGAGCCTTAAAATGGCAAAAAAATACAACCTCATTAGTAATGCCGGATTTCCATTAGCAGTTCAGATCACGCCACGTTGCTCGGATCTGTATACCGAGGATTTGAACTACTGAGTGTGAAAATGGCAAAAAATACTGCCTCATGATTCGCACCGGATCTCCATCAATGGCTCAGATCAAGCCATGTAGCTCGGATTTAAAATCTGAGAATCCAAAATACCGAGCGTGCAAATGGCAAAAAACATCGCCTCATGATTCGCACCGGAGCTCCATCAACGGTTCAGATCACGCCACGTTGCTCGGATTTGTATACCGAGAATCCGAACTACCGAGCGTGAAAATTTCAAAAAACACCCCCTCATGATTCGCGCCGGATCTCCAACAACGGCTCAGATCACGCCACGTTGCTCGGATTTATATGCCGAGGATCCAAACTACCAAGCGTGAAAATGGCGAAAACATCGCCTCGTGATTTGCCGCGGATCTCCATCTACGGCTCAAATCACGCTACGTAGCTCAGATCGGTGTACCGAGGATCCGAACTACCGAGCGTGACAATGGTAAAAAAAATCACCTCATGATTTGCTCCGAATCTCTAACTACGGCTCGAATCACGGCAAGTAGCTCAAATCTGTGTATCGAGGATCTGAACT
This sequence comes from Hemerocallis citrina, assembly GCA_017893485.1. NCBI lineage: Eukaryota > Viridiplantae > Streptophyta > Magnoliopsida > Asparagales > Asphodelaceae > Hemerocallis > Hemerocallis citrina. Next base: position 334,704,264 of record CM030358.1, read on the forward strand.
ACCGAGCGTGAAAATGGCAAAAAACATCGCCTCATGATTCGTGCCGGATCACCATCAAAGGCTCGAATCACGCCAAGTAGCTCAGATCTGTGTATCGAGGATCCGAACTACGGAGTGTGAAAATGGGGAAAAAACATCACCTCATGATTCACGCCGGATCTACATCGACGGCTCAGATCACGCCATGTATAACGTACTTCAAAGAATTAAAGTGGTGGATCTTTTAGCTCCGTATCCCCATGGAGGAAAAATTGGACTCCACAGTTAGTGGAACTGTTAATATCTCCAAATAGGATATGTGCAAAGTGGTCATGCATCTCGATGTTGATTCGGCTTGTCAGAGAGGAAAGGTTGCTCACTTCGCCAATCCCCTGAGGCTGATAGAGTGACCTCACCCCCTAAACTATAGTAAGGAAGGTCGGTTAGTTGAGCTACTTAGTGAATACTGAAAGTCAGGTTTACCGGGGGTCGGATCTAAAATCCGAGAATCTGAACTACCGAGCGTTAAAATGGCGAAAAACATTGCCTCATGATTCGCGTTGAATATCCATTAATGGCTTACAACATGCCACGTAGCTCAGATCTGTGTACCGAGGATCCGAACTACCGAGCGTGAAAATGGCGAAAAACCTCACCTTATGATTCGCACCGAATCGCGATCAACAGCTCTGATCATGCTACGTAGCTCGGATCTAAAATCCAAGGATTCGAACTACCGGGCGTGAAAATGGCAAAACAACACTGCCTCATGATTCGTGTTGGATCTCCGTCAATGGTTTAGATCACGCCACATAGCTCGGATCTATATACCGAGGATCCAAACTATCGAGCGAGAAAATGGCAAAAAACACAGCCTCATGATTCACGCCGGATCTACATTAACGGCTCATATCACGCCACGTAGCTCGGATCCAAAATCTGAGGATCCAAAATACCGAGTGTGACGAAAAACATCGCCTCATGATTCGCACTGGATCTGCATCAATGGCTCAGATCACGCCACGTAGCTCGGATATAAAAGCCGAGGATCCGAACTACTGATCGTGAAATTGGGGAAAAACATCGCCACATGATTCGCACCGGATCTCCATCAACAGCTCAGATCATGCCACGTAGCTCGGATCTAAAATCCGAGGTTCCGAACTACCGAGCATGGAAATGGCGAAAAACATCGCCTCATGATTCGTGCCGGATCTCCATCTACGCCTCAAATCACGCCATGTTTCTTGTATCGGTGTACTGAGGATTTGAACTACCGAGCGTGATAAGGTCGAAAAATATCACCTCGTGATTCGCACTGGATCTACATCAATGTCTCAGATCATGCCATGCAGCTCGGATAAAAAATCCGAGGATCTGAACTACCGAGCGTGAAAATGGAAAAGAAACAGCACATCATTAGTAATGCCGGATCTCCATTAGCGGTTCAGATCACGCCACGTAGCTCGGATCTGCATACAGGGGATCCGAACTACCGAGCGTGAAAATTGCGAAAAACACCGCCTCATGATTCGCAACGGATCTCCATCAATGGCTCAGATCAAGCCATGTAGCTCGGATATAAAATCTGAGGATCCAAAATACCGAGTGTGTAAATGGCAAAAAACATCGCTTCATGATTCGTGCCGAAGCTCCATCAATGGTTCAGATCACGCCACGTTTCTCGGATCTGTATACCGAGGATCCGAACTACCGAGCGTGAAATGGCAAAAAATGCCACCTCAAGATTTGCGCCGGATCTACTTCAACGGCTCAGATCATGGCACATAGCTTGGATCTTAAATCCGAGGATCCAAATTACCGAGCTTGAAAATGGCAAAAAACACTCTGCCTCATGATTCGCGCTGGATCTCCATCAACAGCTCATATCACGCCACGTAGCTCGGATCTAAAAGCCAAGGATCCGAATTACCGATGTTGAAATTGGCAACAAACACCACCTCAAGATTCGCACCGGATCTCCATCAACGGTTCAGATCAAGCCACGTAGCTCGGATCTATGTACGGTGGATCCAAACTACCGAGCATCAAAATGGCAAAAAACACTACCCCATGATTCCCACTGGATCTCCATTAACGGCTCAGGTCACGCCACGTGTCTCAGATCTATATGCCGAGGATCCGAACTACTGACCGAGAAAATGGCGACAAACTTCGCCTCATGATTCACGCCGAATCTCCATCAACGACTCAAATCATGCCACATAGCTCGTGTCTTTGTACCGAGGATCCGAACTACCGAGCGTTAAAATGGTAAAAAACATTGCCTCTTGATTCGTGCCGGATCTCCATCAACAGCTCAGATCACGACATGTAGCTCGGATCAAAAATCCGAGGATCTGAACTACTGAGCAAGAAAATGAAAAAAAAAACCACCTCCTGATTCATGTCCGATCTCCATCAACGGTTCAGATCACGCCACGTTGCTCAGAATCCGTATACCGAGGATCCGAACTATCGAGTGTTAAAATGGCAAAAAAAACTGCCTCATGATTCGTGCCGGATCTACATCAACAGCTCAGATCATGCCACGTAGCTCAAATCTAAAATCCGACGATCCGAAATACCGAGCATGAAAATGAAAAAAAACATTGCCTCATGATTCGCGCCGGATCTCCATCTACGGCTCAAATCATGCCACGTAGCTCGTATGTGTGTACCGGTGATTCGAACTAACGAGCGTGATAATGGCGAAAAATATCGCCTCAGGATTCGCGCTGGATCTCCATGAATGGCTTAGATCTCGCCACGTAGCTCGGATCAAAAATCTGAGGATCCGAACTACCGAGCCTTAAAATGGCAAAAAAACACAACCTCATTAGTAATGCCGGATCTCCATTAGCGGTTCAAATCACGCCACGTAGCTCGGATCTGTATACTGAGGATTTGAACTACTGAGCGTGAAAATGGCAAAAAATACCACCTCATGATTCGCACTGGATCTCCATCAATGGCTCAGATCAAGCCATGTAGCTCGGATATAAAATCTGAGGATCCAAAATACCGAGTGTGCAAATGGCAAAAAACATCACCTCATGATTCGCACCGGAGCTCAATCAACAGTTCAGATCACGCCACGTTGCTCGGATTTGTATACCGAGGATCCGAACTACCGAGCGTGAAAATGTCAAAAAACACCCCCTCATGATTCGCACCGAATCTCCAACAACGGCTCAGATCACGCAACGTTGCTCGGATTTATATGCCGAGGATCCAAACTACCAAGCGTGAAAATGGCGAAAACATCGCCTCGTGATTTGCCGCAGATCTCCATCTACGGCTCAAATCACGCTACGTAACTCAGATCGGTGTACCGATGATCCGAACTACCGAGCGTGACAATGGTAAAAAAAATTGCCTCATGATTCGCGCCAAATCTCCAACTACGGCTCGAATCACGGCAAGTAGCTCAAATCTGTGTATCGAGGATCTGAACTACCGAGCATGAAAATGGCAAAAAACATCGCCTCATGATTTGTGCCGGATCTCCATCAAAGGCTCGAATCACGCCAAGTAGCTCAGATCTGTGTATCGAGGATCCGAACTACGGAGTGTGAAAATGGGGAAAAACATCACCTCATGATTCACGCCGGATCTACATCGACGGCTCAGATCACGCCATGTATAACGTACTTCAAAGAATTAAAGTGGTGGATCTTTTAGCTCCGTATCCCCATGGAGGAAAAATTGGACTCCACAGTTAGTGGAACTGTTAATATCTCCAAATAGGATATGTGCAAAGTGGTCATGCATCTCGATGTTGATTCGGCTTGTCAGAGAGGAAAGGTTGCTCACTTCGCCAATCCCCTGAGGCTGATAGAGTGACCTCACCCCCTAAACTATAGTAAGGAAGGTCGGTTAGTTGAGCTACTTAGTGAATACTGAAAGTCAGGTTTTCTGGGGGTCGGATCTAAAATCCGAGAATCTAGACTACCGAGCGTTAAAATGGCGAAAAACATTTGCCTCATGATTCGCGTTGAATATCCATTAATGGCTTACAACATGCCACGTAGCTCAGATCTGTGTACCGAGGATCCGAACTACTGAGCGTGAAAATGGCGAAAAACTCACCTTATGATTCGCAGCGAATCGCGATCAACAGCTCTGATCATGCTACGTAGCTCGGATCTAAAATCCGAGGATTCGAACTACCGGGCGTGAAAATGGCAAAACAACACTGCCTCATGATTCGTGTTGGATCTCCGTCAACGGTTTATCATTAGAATTTGGGTCCGAGCCCTGAATATAAAATGTAGATCTGGATGTGTAGATATCGATAGACTCCAAGTTGATCGAATTTGGAGCTACGGTCTAGGAGTTATGTCAGTTATACTGCAGCTGTGTCAGTAGACGCAGTTTTGCAAAAACTGCTGTATATATTTACTTTGCGAATTATTTTAGCTGTGTAAACAATGAGCGTTTGACCCCAAATTTTATATGTAGCTGCTGGACACTATATAGGACATTCCCAAATTCTCCTAGAATTAAATCACAATATATTACACTTGTATGCTTGCTTGATAGGAGTTAATAAAAATAACAAGCCGGGGTTTTGGGAAAGATTATAGAGTGGACAATATAGATAAGTGTACTCGGAAGGGGGCCCGTGTTTCCCAATACTTGGTTCATGAACTTGTTGTATCTTGTTCGATTCATGGAGTCGGTTACTCGGCTCATGAACTTGTTTGATTCATGAACGCATTGTGCGGTTCTTGAACTTGCTTGTGGATTCGCGAACTTGCTTCGTGAACTTGTTATTTAATTTTCGATTCATGAACCATGGCTTGCTTGATACTTGATACCTGAGTACGCCGCCCTATAAAATCCATTACTAGGTCTAAACGAAATTGTTCGACTGTAGCAACCATGTTGTAAAAGAATGGATGCATGTCGTGCTACCTAGATAGTAATCACCACTAGACTTGAACTTGATACTTGAAACTAGATAACTTGATAACTTGAGCTAGACGACTTGATACTTGGACTTGACATTTGAGACCTAACATTTGAAATAACATATGACACTAGACTTGAGGTTGTCGTTTGATATTAAATACCCTTATAGGTATATCTGACATGTGTTACACCACTAGCAGTTGTTATCCAATCTAGTTATTAAGATGTTCCCTCTTGCCAGCTAGTCTTTGAATTTGCCTACTACTTCTTATAACTCTGCTTATTCTTGATTCCAATTCTTGTTTTTCCCTTACTTGTACTTGCTTTCACTATTTGTGGCCCTAGCTTGCACTAAGGGCATTTTCTCTTGTTTTCCCTCTTGTTTTCCTGTTTATATTTATTAAACAGACTTTGGAGACGAGCTGCCCGCGGAAATTGGTAAGCAAAGGTTCTAGTTTCCAAGTGGAGAAGGACCTGACTAGAATATTTAAATTCTTGCATTATTTGTTTATTTTGGATTATTATTTCTTGAGATTTGAGAATTTGTAACGGGCTGATGTTCCCGAGTTTACTTTGATTCAGACTTGAAACTACTTGGATGTTTTATCATATTTCAGTTGTTTCTGTTGCTAATAAAGTATTCATGCATGCTTGGTTTTATATATCTCTCTTGTTATATACTTGTTGTGATGCTTAGTCGATCCTACAGCTTATGAATGATGTTAAGATCATTCGCTGGGCTTCGTCATGCACTCGTATTTCCATATTTTGGGAAGCGGGGCGTGACAAGGTTTTTTAGTGGTATCAGAGCCAGGTTGTGGCTAATGTGTTAGTTAACTAATACATTAGACGGGCCTGACTCAGTCAGGGTTAACCCAGCATTTGACAGGCCATGAAATTGCATGAAAAATTTTATTATCAACTCGATCTGGATCCTGAATGTTTTGGGTTTGTGCAGGACATGGCTCGAAGGAACGCTTCGTCTTCCCAGACCGGGGGTGATCAGGCAGATCAGCCCGCCATTGCGCAGCTGTTGCAGATGCAACAAGAACAAAATGAGCGTCTCGCGCAGCAGATGATGCAGATGCAGCGAGACCATGCCGAGATGATGAGGGCAGCCTTAGGAGCTGCCAACAGAGAGCCGCTTGCACCTGCACCCGGGGGATTGCCACCTAGACCGGGTAATGTAGCCGATTTCATGAGGCTACATCCCGACAAGTTTACGGGAGCTGAAGGTCCACTGGAGGCTGAGCAGTGGCTCATCAGGATTGAGCAGTTGTTGTTCGCTGCCAGGATAGCTGACGTGGACCGAGTGGATGTTGTAAGCATCCAGCTGGTGGATCTCGCCCATATCTGGTGGCGATCTGAGATGGAGAGACTTGAGCGCCCCATCGCCTGGGCCGTTTTCAGGGAGAGCTTCCTTACTAAGTTTTTCCCTGATGTCATCAGCAACAATATGGAACGACAGTTTGTTGCGCTCACCCAGGTTCGTCAAATAGTGTTTTATATGCAAAAATTCATTTGTCAGTCTATGATATACTGATGCTTAACTAAAACACTATCTTGAATCAGGGAAATCGGACCGTGGACGAGTATGTCGCCGAGTTTACCCGTTTGAGCCGTTTTGCCACGACTATGGTGGCTGATGATGAGGCCAAAGGCCGTCGCTTTTTGCTGGGCTTGGATATCGACATCCAGGATCGCCTGGCTGCTTTGAGGCTTCGTTCCTACCCCGATATCTTAGAAGCTGCCAGGAGCCAGGAACAGACCAGCAAACGGAAGCGTGCTATCAAGCAGTCTGCCCCGCTCCCTGTCGCTGCTAGGCCCACTGGAGGGCCAATCAGGAGGCCAGTTCCAGCCCACCCTGCCAGGACTGCTCCTTACCCTGCTGCTCCACAGAGGGGGACCTACTGTGACTTCTGTCAGATTCCCGGGCATGTGCGCAAGGATTGCAGACGGGCTAACCGTCGATGTTTTGAGTGTGGCGCTGGAGATCACACTGTTCGGGATTGTCCGCAGAGGAGGGCTGCGCCAGCTCAGGGTCAGGTCAGGCCACCACTTCCCCCTCAGCATCAGATCGTCGGTCAGAGGACCGCTGCCCCGAGGAGAGGTCAGGCCTTCAACCTGACTACAGAGGAAGCTGAGACCGCGGAGGAAGTCGTTGCAGGTATAATTGTATTTTATTGTGTGTTATTTATTTTATGCTCTATTGTTCATCTTGCATTATACCTTGTGTAGTTCCTTTCACATCAGTATTTACTATCCTTTATTATCCGCATATTCATCCCTTCCCGTATTTTGACTCCATCATAGGTATTATCCTAGTCCATTCCTTTCCTGCCCATGTCCTATTTGATTCTGGGGCGACCCACTCTTTCGTTTCCTCCCGCTTCGTGGATCAGCATCAACTGGAGTGCAGTGATATGCAGATGGCTTGGAACATCACTACAGGTGGCGGTGTTGTCGTTTGCTCCAAGGAGTGTAAGCAGAGTCCCTTGATTATTGGGGACAGGGATTTCAAGGCAGACCTGATAATGATTGGCAATTCAGGTTTCGATGTGATTCTCGGTATGGATTGGCTGGGGGAGTCTCATGCAGTCATCGATTGCCGAGCAAAGAAGGTTGTATTCAGGATTCCGGAGCAGGATGAGTTTGAATTCCATGCTGGGGAAACACCTCTTGGGCGAGGTCAGAAGGTGGCTATTGATGAAGATTGTGCAATGGAATTGAACACAGGCTGTGAGGCTGCGCCTCTTGTAGTGCGGGAATTCCTAGATGTGTTCCCAGAGGAATTGCCCAGGTTACCTCCAGATCGAGAGGTGGAGTTTGGTATTGACGTTCTGCCAGGTACAGTGCCTATATCGAAAAGCCCGTACAGAATGGCGCCAGTCGAGCTTGCAGAGTTGAAGGTGCAAGTTCAGGATCTTTTGGATTTGGGTTTCATCAGACTGAGTGTGTCACCGTGGGGAGCTCCTGTGCTATTCGTCAATAAGAAGGACGGAAGTCGCAGGTTGTGTATGGATTACCGAGAGCTAAACAATGTTACTGTGAAGAATCGGTATCCACTACCCAGGATCGACGACCTATTTGATCAGTTGGGCGGTGCTGCAGTGTTTTCGAAGTTAGACCTTCGCTCGGGGTACCATCAGGTGAAGGTGAAAGCAGCGGATGTGCCGAAGACTGCATTCAGGACCAGGTACGGGCATTATGAGTTCTTGGTGATGCCCTTCGGTGTCACGAATGCCCCAGCAGTATTTATGAGCTTGATGAACAGAGTCTTCACCCAGTTCCTTGACAGATTCGTGGTGGTCTTCATAGACAATATCTTAGTGTATTCGCGGAATCGAGAAGAACATGCAGAGCATCTGAGAACAGCCTTGCAGACTCTAAGGGAGAACAAGCTCTATGGAAAGCTCAGCAAGTGTGAGTTCTGGCTTGACCGAGTTCCATTCTTGGGACATATTATCTCGGGCGAGGGAGTCTCAGTTGATCCATCCAAGATTGCTGCAGTGAAGGATTGGCCAGTGCCAAAGTCAGTTTCTGAAGTGAGGAGTTTTCTCGGGCTAGCAGGGTATTACAGGAAGTTTGTACAGGATTTCTCGAAGATTGCTGGGCCGTTGACTAAGCTGACAGGGAAGGATCAGAGGTTTGAGTGGAATGAGGACTGCGGTGAAGCTTTCACCGAGTTGAAGAACAGGTTGACTTCAGCACCCGTGTTAACTATACCAGATGGTTCGGGTGGCTTCGTTATTCACTGCGATGCTTCAGGCAGAGGTCTAGGTGCAGTGCTGATGCAGAAGGGTCGGGTGGTTGCTTATGCGTCCAGGCAGTTGAGGCCGCACGAGAAGAACTACCCTACTCACGACTTGGAGTTGGCAGCAGTGATCTATGCTCTGAAGTTGTGGAGACATTACTTGCTGGGAGACCGAGTGGAAATTTTTACTGACCACAAGAGTCTCAAGTATGTCTTCACTCAGAAAGAGCTGAATATGAGGCAGAGGCGCTGGTTAGAATTGATGGCTGACTACGACATCAACTTGCAGTATCACCCTGGTAAGGTGAATATGGTTCCAGATGCATTGAGCAGGAGACCAGCCGTCATGTGTTTGACTCAACAGAAGGAACTTATCGAGCAGATGAGGAGATTAGACCTTAATGTGATTTTGCCAGGCACCGATCGCAGTTGCATGATGCTTCAGTTGCAGTCATCTTTGGTGGAACAGATCAAGGAGGCTCAGGCAGGTGATGAGCAGTTGCAGAAGTTTAGGGCAGAAGTTGAAGCAGGTTTGAGGACCGATATGATCATTCACTCTGATGGATCACTTCGCTTTGGGGCTAGGCTGTGTGTCCCAAAGGGTGAAGTCAGGCAGAAGCTGCTCGAGGAGGCCCACCAGTCAGCTTATTCTATCCATCCCGGTGGTACCAAGATGTATCGAGATTTGAAGCTCCATTTCTGGTGGCATGGCATGAAGAGGGCAGTGGCCAGATTTGTGTCTCAGTGCTTGATCTGCCAGCAGGTGAAGGCAGAACATCAGAGAACTGCCGGGTTGCTCCAGCCTCTTCCCATTCCGGAGTGGAAGTGGGAGCACATCACCATGGATTTTGTGACCGCCTTGCCACGGAGTCCCAAGGGTCACAACGCCATCTGGGTGATTGTCGACAGACTGACGAAGAGCGCTCATTTCATCCCCTTCAGAGTTGGTCAGTCTACTGAGACTCTAGCAGAGAGATACATGCAGGAGATTGTCAGACTCCATGGGGTTCCAGTCAGCATCGTATCCGACATGGATACCCGGTTCCGATCTCAGTTTTGGGAAAGCCTGCAAAACAGTCTTGGGAGCAAGCTGAAGTACAGTACAGCATTCCATCCTCAGACAGATGGACAGTCAGAGAGGACCATTCAGACCTTGGAGGATATGTTGAGGTCGTGCGTGCTTCAGTTCGGAGGATCTTGGGAGGATCACCTACACTTAGTTGAGTTCTCGTACAACAACAGCTATCAGGCCAGTCTTAAAGCTGCACCGTACGAGGCATTGTATGGTCGGAAGTGTAGGTCGCCAGTGTGCTGGGACGACATTGGTGAAAGGAAATTGTTGGGGCCAGATTTGATTATCAAGACAGTCGACGCAGTGGCTCAGATTAGAAAGCACCTTGTAGCAGCTCAGGACAGACAGAAGAAGTGGGCAGACATTCACAGGAGGCCATTGGAATTTGAGGTGGGAGACCATGTGTTCCTCAAGGTATCGCCGTGGAGAGGCGTTATCCGATTTGGAGGTGGAGGCAAGCTAAGCCCCAGGTTCATCGGGCCCTTCGACATTGTCGAGCGAGTAGGCAAGGTGGCCTATCGACTCGCGCTGCCGCCAGCCCTATCTGGAGTGCATGATGTCTTCCATGTCTCGCAGCTCAGGAGGTACATCAGGGATGAGAGTCATGTGATTGACTACTCGGAGTTGTCGGTACAGCCAGATTTGTCTTGTGAGATTCCGCCGGTCACTATCTTGGACAGGCGAGAGAAGGTGTTGAAGAACAAAGTTATCAAACTGGTTCGGGTTGCATGGAATCCTCACTCGCCGGGTGAGTCGACTTGGGAATTGGAAGAAGAGATCCAGAAGAAGTTCCCGCATTTATTTCTGTAGTCTTGTTGTTCTTTCTTTTCTTTTGGGAGGTTACCCTATGTACTACAGGTCTGAATTTCGAGGACAAAATTCTGCTTGTTAGGTGGGTAGGATTTGTAACTCCTATTTCCCCGTATTTGTATTTTGTACTGTTTTGTGCCTCGTTGTACTCTCTCGTCTATTTTGATATCATGTAATTTCTTCTGATTGAATGGAATTATTATTCTTGTCTCAACTCGAATTTGTGGGTTCTTTTATCAACTTCGATTGTGTGCCACTTGCACCGTTCTTCATGAGAAATAGACCGATTCTTCTCGTTTATCTCTCTAATCCCCATTATTGTGCATTTTGACCATTTCTTCTGTTGGGCTCTTTTTGAAACGGATCCCCAAAACCCTTGAACCCGCAAACCGCTAACCCTAGTATATAAACCCCTACCCTAACCCTAATCACTCTACTGTTTAAACCTAATCCCTAAACCCGCCGCTAATCATCTTCTCCGCATCACCAACCCACCTCCTCCACAACTCCGACCTCCATCGCCCATACCGTTCGCCTCACCTTCAGCCGCTCCCTCACCGCCATCCTCGTCAACCCCTCGGTGCCACAACAACCACCATCGCCATCTCCCTATCACCGCCGAACCCCAATGCCACTCCCGCTCTCACCCTCTGTTCGAACCCATGAACAGAGCAGCCTCGCCATCGCCGCGCCGTCGCTTCTCGACGTCGTCGCCGCCGTCGCCGCACTCCGTCGCTGCCGCAGTCACCGCCAACGAAGCATCCCGCCGTTGCTGCTCTCTCTCTCGCGCGCTCTGTTCGATCGAACGAAGAAGAAGGAGGAGAAGGCGGGAGCGGATCACAGCCGTCAGATCGCATCAAGATCCACGCCGTGATTGCTGTTCGGTGTTCATCCACACCAGATCCGAAGCCGCTGTACGCTGTTCTGGCCTCAGATCCGCTGCTTCACAGTGATCTGATTCGCCGGCTTCGCTGTTGCCTGTTTTGGCCGCACCGGATCCTACTTGCTGTTCGCTGTTCGGGACAGATCCTGTGTGCGGGAAAACGCGATCTCCGATCAATTTTTGAACGCGCTTTTTGAGGACATTTTCGGGGATTTTTCTACTCAATTGCTTCAACAAGCGGAGTTTATAATCGTCGATTTAAGGCAAGTATTCATCTTGTACACTTTATTGCTCTAGTACAAGTTTTCTTGAAAATACCACATATAGTTAGATTGTGACTCCCTTTGAAATATCATAGTAAATCAATTTGAACCTTCAAACCCACAATTCTAAGAGTCACAAAACTTCCTCGTATTAAATAATAATCAATTGGACTCTTTTACCCCCTTGAACACATGAATCACATGGACATATGAATTAAGGAGTCCTAAAATTTGTAAATACATATATATTTAGTATTTTGACTAATTTGCGACTATTATGACTTGAAAAATATTTATTAGTTGCTGTATTGATCTCCATGATTATGTATTTATGCTACTTAACAACTTAGACACCAAATTACATATTTCCATGAAACCTACATTAGTAAATAAATCCTGAGTGTTGCTGTCTGAATATTCTTTTGCGGTTTCGACCCTCTTATCATTGGAATTTGGGTCCAAGCACTGAATATAAAATGTAGATCTGGATGTGTAGATATCGATAGACTCCAAGTTGATCGAATTTGGAGCTACGGTCTAGGAGTTATGGCAGTTATACTGCAGCTGTGTCAGTAGACGCAATTTTGCAAAAACTGCTGTATATATTTACTTTGCGAATTATTTTAGCTGTGTAAACAGCGAGAGTTTGACCCCAAATTTTATATGTAGCTGCTGGACACTATATAGGACATCCTCAAATTTTCCTAGAATTAAATCACAATATATTACACTTGTATGCTTGCTTGATAGGAGTTAATAAAAATAACAAGCCGGGGTTTTGGGAAAGATTATAGAGTGGACAATATAGATAAGTGTACTCGGAAGGGGGCCCGTGTTTCCCAATACTTGGTTCATGAACTTGTTGTATCTTGTTCGATTCATGGATTCGGTTACTCGGCTCATGAACTTGTTTGATTCATGAACGCATTGTGCGGTTCTTGAACTTGCTTGTGGATTCGCGAACTTGCTTCGTGAACTTGTTATTTAATTTTCGATTCATGAACCATGGCTTGCTTGATACTTGATACCTGAGTACGCCGCCCTATAAAATCCATTACTAGGTCTAAACGAAATTGTTCGACTGTAGCAACCATGTAGTAAAAGAATGGATGCATGTCGTGCTACCTAGATAGTAATCACCACTAGACTTGAACTTGATACTTGAAACTAGATAACTTGAGCTAGACGACTTGATACTTGGACTTGACATTTGAGACCTAACATTTGAAATAACATATGACACTAGACTTGAGGTTGTCGTTTGATATTAAATACCCCTATAGGTATATCTGACATGTGTTACACCACTAGCAGTTGTTATCCAATCTAGTTATTAAGATGTTCCCTCTTGCCAGCTAGTCTTTGAATTTGCCTACTACTTCTTATAACTCTGCTTATTTTTGATTTCAATTCTTGTTTTTCCCTTACTTGTACTTGCTTTCACTATTTGTGGCCCTAGCTTGCACTAAGGGCATTTTCTCTTGTTTTCCCTCTTGTTTTTCTGTTTATATTTATTAAACAGACTTTGGAGACGAGCTGCCCGCGGGAATTGGTGAGCAAAGGTTCTAGTTTCCAAGTGGAGAAGGACCTGACTAGAATATTTAAATTCTTGCATTATTTGTTTATTTTGGATTATTATTTCTTAAGATTTGAGAATTTGTAACGGGCTGATGTTCCCGAGTTTACTTTGATTCAGACTTGAAACTACTTGGATGTTTTATCATATTTCAGTTGTTTCTGTTGCTAATAAAGTATTCATGCATGCTTGGTTTTATATATCTCTCTTGTTATATACTTGTTGTGATGCTGAGTCGATCCTACAGCTTATGAATGATGTTAAGATCATTCGCTGGGCTTCGTCATGCACTCCTATTTCCATATTTTGGGAAGCGGGGCGTGACAACTTTCCCGTTCAGCAATTCTTCTGGGTGCAACTCATGTCGGATGCCCATTGACTTCAAATCAAGTCGGCTCTTGAGATTTTTCTTTGTCTTCCGATCATCTCCCATAACTGTTCCTATACAATTCTCACCAATATTTTTTCCGATATGCATCACATCTAAATTATGTCGCAGTAAGTTGAATTCCCAATACGGCAACTTGAAGAAAATACTCTTCTTCTTCCATGCACCTAAACTCGTCAAGTTTTGATCCTCATCTTCGCCATATAGATCGGTCTCCTCACCTTGCTCCGGCCTTGCCCTTTTCTTGCCCTTTGTCCTGACTTCTGGTTCTTTTCCATATTTGAATTGATGACCATCTACCCGCCTTAAAATATCTGAACCAGAAGAAGACCCAGGAGCATGTTCCCACTCGTCGGTGCCATCAAATGTCGCTGCCTCTGCCCGAAATATATGTGTGTCAGGCAACCATCTCCTATGACCCATATAGCAAAACTTTCTGCCATTGTACAACCACCTTGAACTAGTTTGGTCAGCACAACATGGACATGCATAACGTCCTTTAGTACTATATCCAGATAAATTTGCATATGCTGGAAAATCATTGATTGTCCAAGACAACATGGCACGAAGAGAAAATGTTTCTTTAGCCACAGCATCATAGGTTGGAACACCCACCCACAACTTCTGAAGTTCATCTATTAACGGTTGTAGGTACACATCTATATCATTTCCAGGACCTTTCGGTCCAGGAACTATCATGGACAAAATAAATGAGGACTGCTTCGTGCATTTCCAAGGCGGCAAATTGTATGGTATCAACACAACTGGCCATATGCTGTATGTACTACTCATTTGCCTGAAAGGGTTGAAACCATCACTAGCTAGTCCAAGTCTCACATTTCGAGGATCTTCCGCAAAATCAGGATATCTTTCATCAAATTTTTTCCAAGATTGAGAATCAGCAGGATGTCTAATAATCCCATCATTAGTGCGACCTTCAGCATGCCATTTCATATCAGAAGAAGTTTTCGTAGACATAAACAACCTTTGTAGCCTAGGAATCAGAGGAAAGTAACGCAATGTTTTGGCAGGCTTCTTTTTCCTACTTCGCTTAGTAGATCCACTGGCTCCCTCGTCTTGATTTGGTCTTTCTTTCCATTTCGAAGAACCACACACTTCGCAATTCTCCAGACTTTCCTTACCACTCGTAAAAAGCATACAGTCATTTGGACATGCTGCTATCTTCTCATATCCTAGATCGAGAGAACTTAGGAATTTTTTGATTTTATAGGCTGAGTTTGGAATACAGATTTCAGGAAATGCTTCATTCAACAATTCAAGTAGCATAGTGAAGGACTTAGCAGACCACCCATTTAAACATTTAATCTGAAATAGTTTGACAATGAATGAGAACTTAGAAAATTTGGTGCAGTCGCGGTACAACGGAGTACTAGCATCTTCAAGTAACTTAGCGAAGGATTCTTGCTGCTTATTATTTTCAGGGGTGGGGCCAGACATTTTCTCGTCCACCCCACCACCAATCTGGTTTGTTTCTGTTGACTCATTGTGAACTTCGGTTGTTGGGTCATTGGTGTGGAAAGGAACATTATGAATCCCCATGGCATCTTGTAACAAAGCATGCATCTCATCGGGAACGCTTAAGTCTTCGTTCACTAAGGGCTCAGCTTCATTTTCTAATACAACCGGACAAACAGGAGCTGCCGTATGATCCTCTCCATGACAAAACCACCTTGTGTACCCTTGAAGAAAACCGTTGACAGCCAAGTGTGTATGTACTACGTCACATGTCCTCAGCATACAATTTGTACAGCGGAGGCATGGACAAAGGATTAGGTTGGGATCACGGAAATATCGTTTGGCAAAGATAATAAAATCTTTAATACCATCACGGTACTCCTTGGATAATCGTGGTTTACTAATCCAACTTCTATCCATTATATCAATAGTACACAGTCTGAAATTAAAATTTGATATATTAAATAGTAATAACAGTAAAAGGCATTTTGTATATTAAATTTCACCTATTTGAAAACCATCCCTAGCTGCAAATAAATAAACGATATAATCTTTAACTGTAAAATAAAGAAATTGTGGCTCCAAAAAATGTACAAAAAAAAACTACATCTTAACACAATCTACTCTATTCACCAAACCCTAAACGACCTTTTGTGGAAATGATCACAACCACCTTAGTGGTATTTTATCGCACACCCTGTGTTCGAGCATAAAAAAAATCGACTATAGTCTCCCCTGTATTTAGCTTTCCGTTCAAGGAGATGATGATGGTAAAGGGTATTTTGCTGATGAAGAGAAATCGGCCGAATAATGAGCGCGTCGTGTTGTAACTACGGTAACAAGAAGATCTGATGACTCATGAACTATTCTGTTCATAACTACTAATAATCACTTATCTCATAATAATAATAATAATAATAATAATAATAATAATAATAATAATAATAATAATACTAAACAAAAGAAATAGTAAAAGAAAAATGAAAATGTCTAGTATGTAAGCATATATTTTTCAGAGTGAACCAATTGTTGTACATAGCCGGAGGATTTTGGCATAGAGCTATAGCATCCTCAGTTCACAGTGAACCCCTTTTGGTCAAAAAAACATGCCAAAATGACAATCAGATGCATGGGATAAGCTTCAATTCATTAACAGTGAAAGAAACTGGGGATGCTATGCAGCATACTTAGTTTGGAAGTGAACCCATTTTGTTAAAAAACCATGCCAAGGATTGCAATCAGGTTACTTTAACAGTATCTGAAAATGAAAAATTTCCCATTATCTGAGCTTATATGTTGCTCTACTACTTC
The DNA here is from genome assembly GCA_017893485.1 of Hemerocallis citrina. Lineage (NCBI taxonomy): Eukaryota > Viridiplantae > Streptophyta > Magnoliopsida > Asparagales > Asphodelaceae > Hemerocallis > Hemerocallis citrina. The sequence continues at coordinate 334,720,693 of CM030358.1, forward strand.
TTCAGCCCAACTAAATCTAAAACCCAATTGTAGCCCAATATCCGGTCGGAGGATTTTGGCATACGTACCTATACCATCCTCAGTTCACAGTGAACCCATTTTGGTAAAAAAAACATGCCAAGATGACAATCAGATGCATGAAAATAAGCTTCACTAACAAAAAAAAAAAGAAAATGGGGATGCTAGCAGCATACTTAGATTGGAAGTTAACCCATTTTGGTATAAAAAACCATGCCAAAGATTGACAATCAGGTTACTTTAACAGTATTTGAAAATGATAAATTTTCCATTATCTGAGCTTATATGTTGCTATACTACTTCTGCAGCCCAACTAAATCTAAAACCCAATTGTTGTGCGTATCCGGAGGATTTTGGCATACGTACCTATAGCATCCTCAGTTCACAGCGAACCCATTTTGGTCAAAAAAAACATGCCAAGATGACAATCAGATGCATGAAAATAAGCTTCACTAACAGTGAAAGAAAATGAGGATGCTAGCAGCATACTTAGTTTGGAAGTGAACCCATTTTGTTAAAAAATCATGCCTAACATGGTAATCAGCTTCTCTAACAGTTTCTGAGAATGAAAATTTCCATTATCTGAGCTTATGTGTTGCTCTACTACTTCTTTAGCCCAACTAAATCTAAAATCCAATTGTTGTGCATATCCGGCCGGAGGATTTTGGCATGCGTACCTATAGCATACTCAGTTCACAGTGAACCCATTTTGGGTAAAAAAACATGCATGCCAAGAAGACAATCAGATGCATGAAATCAGCTTCATTAACAGTGAAAGAAAATGGGGATGCTATGCAGCATACTTAGTTTGGAAGTGAACCCATTTTGTGTTAAAAAACCATGCCAAAGATTGCAATCTGGTTACTTTAACAGTATCTGAAAATGAAAATTTTCCATTATCTGAGCTTATATGTTGCTCTACTACTTCTTTAGCCCAACTAAATCTAAAATCCAATTGTTGTGCATATCCGGCCGGATGATTTTGACATACGTACCTATAGCATCCTCAGTTCATAGTGAACCCATTTTGGGTAAAAAAACATGCATGCCAAGAAGACAATCAGATGCATGAAATCAGCTTCATTAACAGTGAAAGAAAATGGGTATGCTAGCAGCATACTTAGTTTGGAAGTGAACCCATTTTGTGTTAAAAAACCATGCCAAAGATTGCAATCAGGTTACTTTAACAGTATCTGAAAATGAAAATTTCCCATTATGTGAGCTTATATGTTGCTCTACTAATTCACTGTGCCCAACTAAATCTAAAATCCAATTGTTGTGCATATCCGGCCGGAGGATATTGGCATACATACCTAGAGCATCCTCAGTTCACAGTGAACCCATTTTGGGTAAAAAAACAAACATGCCATGAAGACAATCAGATGCATGAAATCAGCTTAATTAACAGTAAAAGAAGATGAAAATTTCCATTATCTAAGCATATATTTTTCTATTAATTCTTCATCTCAACTAAACCGTTCATGTTAAGGAAATCAAGATGAATAAACTGAAAAAAGCTGCTTTTTTTGAAAAATAAGGGAAATCAAGAGATCATACCGAAGAGAGAGAGAGGGAGCGGGGCGACGAGGGCGGAGGCATAGGAGAGAGAGAGAGAGCGGGGCGACCGCCGATTCACCTCCAAATAGAGAGAGGGAAGAGGGAAATCGAAAAGGACGAAGGGAAGAAGGGACGATTTCGAAAGGTCGAAGGCCGTCGAAGAGGACGAAGAGGCGGAGGCAAACGCGCGGGAAGTAGAGCGAGGAAGGAGGGAAATGAAGCGCCTCTTTCTTTTTTTTTGGGGGGGTATTGGGAAAATGGCGAGCGAAAGATTAGGGTTCGCGGATTTTATCCCAGTTATTCACCGGCATTTTAATTGGACACGCCGGTGAATGTGTCCGTATATTCGCCGGCGTTTATAATAAAAAATGCCGGTGAATAATAAACTTCACCGGCGTGTTTAAGTAAAACGCCGGTGAATACTAACATACGCCGGCGTTTTAAATCGACCGCCGGTGTATGACCATCCCATCTGGCGCCCAATTCCTACTCACTCCCTACCCCGGCGCTACTAGTAAAACGTCGGGGAATAATCGCCGGTAAAAGCAGTATCTTTTGTAGTGATAACAAAGAAAGAAAATATATGAAGTGACGTGGTGTGAATTATCCTTATTAAAGAATAGTGTGACAATAATGAGTTGTGAATATCCATTTTGACCATATAATTGGTGATATGATTTTTAAATGTGGAAATAAATATTTAATGAAATACATGATGAGTAATGAAACTCTATGTATGGTTATTGACTCATGAATTATTTGAAATCATGTGATTGGAAAAGAGAATGTTATTGAATATGAAAACTCAAATATATGAATTTGTGAAATGAAATTGAAAATTAGGGTGTAGCCAAAACTCACACCGGCAAGTGAAAGTGATGAATTATGATTATTGACATTGAAAAGACCAGTTTGGGTCATTGTGAAATGAAAGAAATAAGACCGGTAGTAGTGAGAGGGCTAACTCTAAGAGATTGATTTTCTTCATGATTTCATTAAATTAAGAATTAGTACATTGTGAAGAGGTGATGAAAGTGAGAGAAAAACACAAGTATGAGGGCCTCGAGTCTACGATGTGAGAGTGATTCACAGAATGCATGCTTGATGCGTCAAGACATGGCGTGGGCACTGCTCTAGAATTATCGGGATTTGGCGACGCTTGTGGGATGTTTGGTGACTGCAAGAGGATCGTGTGGCATGAAGGAGGCTGAATTGCCACAGAATGCATGCTTGATGCGTCAAGACATGGCGTGGGATTCCCCTCCAGGTTTTCTATACACGAGCTTGTACTCATAGATCATTTAGGATACTTACCGTAGTTACAGTAGTAGACTAAATCATGACGAGAGATTGAACCCTACAAGATGAAGAACGATTAAGAGGCTTGCCCTCGGACCTATGTAGTATGGGATGCATAGAATCCGAACAAGTGTGCATTAGTGTCATATAATATAAATAATTGCATTAAGGACTAAGTGCACAATCACAACACGACATCAATAAGGTATTCCCTTTAGTTTGATATGTGACAAGTTTGTGTTTGTTAAATATGGAAAATCAGTTATACTATTTCCGGTATAGAGAGGATGACCGTGTATAATGTTCATTGGTTGAATAAACTGATGTACCCACAGTTTTGTATGTAGGATAAAAGACATGATAAAGATTAAAGAAGAACAGATGCTTAGAGATTATTCAAATATTGATGTACTTTTATATAAATGTTGTAAATTTGCTTCCGTTGTAAAATGTAAAGTGTAAAGTTTTCATGTAACTCTGATGTAAAGTGAAAAGTTTTAAATTCCTTGTAAAATTGTACAAAAGAAGTGTAAAGAATCTATGGAATCTCGAATTCAGTGTATTTTTGGAATTCGGGGCGTTACATGTAGGTCGGATTTGTGTACCGATGATCTGAACTACCTAGCGTTAAAATGAAAAAAAACATCGCCTCATGATTCGCGTCGAATCTCCATCAACGGCTCAAATCATGCCACGTAGCTAGGATCTATGTACCGAGCATCAGAACCACCGAGCATGAAAATGGCAAAAAAAATTGCCTCTTGATTCGCGCCGGATCTCCATCAACAGCTCAGATCACAACACGTAGCTCGGATCTCAAATTCGAGGATCCGAACTACCAAGCGTGAAAATGGAAAAAAAAAACCGCCACATGATTCATGTCGGATCTCCGTCAACGTTTCAAATCACGCCACGTTGCTCGGAATCCGTAAACCGCGGATCCGAACTATCGAGCGTGAAAATGGCGCAAAAACACCGCCGCATGATTCGTGCTGGATCAACATCAACACCTCAGATCACGCCACGTCGCTCGGATCTAAAATTCGAGGATCCAAAATACCGAGCGTGATAATGGCAAAAAACATCGCCTCAAGCTTCGCACTGGATCTCCATCAACGGCTCAGATCATGCCACGTAGCTCGGATCTAAAATCTGAAGATCCGAACTACCGAGCGTGAAAATGGCAAAAAAACAATGCCTCATGATTCGTGTTGGATCTCCATCAACGGTTCAGATCACACCACATAGCTCAGATCTGTATACCGAGGATCCGAACTATCGAGCTTGTAAATGGCAAAAAACACCGCCTCATGATTCGCCCCGGATCTACATCAGTAGCTCAAATCATGCCACATAGCTCGCATCTTAAATCTGGGGATTCGGAATACCGAGTGTGAAAATGATGAAAAACATCGCCTCATGATTCGCACTGGATCTCCATCAACGGCTCAGATCACGCCACGTAGCTCGGATCTAAAAGCCAAGGATCCGAACTACTGAGCGTGAAATTGGCAAAAAACACCACCTCATCATTTGCACCGGATCTCCATCAATGGTTCAGATCACGCCAAGTAGCTCGGAACTAAAATCTGAGGATCCAAAATACTGAGAGTGAAAATGGCAAAAAATAGTGCCTTATGATTTGCACCGGGTCTCCATCTATGGTGCAAATCATGCCATGTAGCTCGTATCTGGGTACCGAGGATTCGAACTACCGAGCATGATAATGGCAAAAAATATCGCCTCATGATTCGTGCTAGATCTCCATCAATGGCTCAGATCACGCCACATAGTTCGGATCTAAAATTCGAGGATTCGAACTACCGTGTGTGAAAATGGAAAAATACACCAGCTCATTATTAATGCCGGATCTCCATTAGCGGTTCAGATCACGCCACGTAGCTCGGATCTGTATACCGAGTATCCGAACTACCGAGCGTGAAAATGACAAAAAACACCGCCTCATGATTCACATCGGATCTCCATCATTGGCTCAGATCTTGCCATGTAGCTCAGATCTAAAATCTGATGATCCAAAATACCGAGCGTGAAAATGGAGAAAAACACCGCTTCATGATTCGCGCTAGATCTCCATCAACGTCTCAGATCATGCCACGTAGCTCGGATCTAAAAGCCAAGGATCCGAACTACAGAGCGTGAAAATGGCAAAAAATATTGCCTCATGATTCGCGCCGGATTTCCATCAATGGTTCAGATCACGCCACGTTGCTCGGATCTGTATTCCATGGATCCGAACTACCGAGCGTGAAAATGGCAAAAAACACCTCCTCAAGATTCGTGCCGGATCTCCATTAACGGCTCAAATCACGCCACGTTGCTCGGACCTATATGCCGAGGATCCGAACTACCGAGCGTGAAAATGGAACAAAACATCGCATCGTGATTCGTACCGGATCTCCAATAACGCTCAAATCACGTCACGTAGCTTAGATCTGTGTACTGAGGATCCGAACTACCGAGCATGACAATTGAAAAAAAACATCGCCTCATGATTCGCACCGGATCTCCATCTACGGCTCGAATCACGGTAGGTAGCTCAGATCTGTGTATCAAAGATCTGAACTACCGAGCGTGAAATGGCGAAAAACATTGCCTCATGATTCGCGCTGGATCTCCATCAACGGCTAGAATCACGCCAGGTAGCTCAGATCTGTGTATCGAGGATCTGAACTACCGAGCGTGAAAATGGCGAAAAGCATCACCTCATGATTCGCGCCAAACCTCCATCAACTGCTTAAATCACGCCACGTCGCTCAGATCTATGTACCAAGGATCCAAACTACCGAGCGTGAAAATGGTGAAAAACATCGCGTCATGATTTGTAATATCCCGGACGGATATTATATTTATATAATTTTTATTTTTGAAATTAAAATATTTTAATTGGAATTTACTTGGTTTTTCAAATAAAAAGTTATCAAGATATATATACTAGTAAGTATATATACGTATTGTATCAGTTTTGTGCACTTGTACAAAATTTTAAAAAATGCATTTTTGAGAAAAATGTCTGGAAAATACCCGGCAGATATTAAATTTTTTTTTTATTTCCAGAATTGAAATATTTTGGTGGACATCACCCGGTTTTGTTAATAAACATTATATATGTATATATAATAATCGATATACGCCTGTTTTGTATCAAGTTGATACTGGAATATTTCGAGCTAGTAATAAAATTATTTTATTTTTATTTCTCAGAATAAAATTATTTTATTACTGATTTGTTCTTTTTCCTGAATGAAAATTATCTGTATAATCAGATATATGCACGGATTTGAAACGTGTCGATTTCGGGCATTTGAATAAATCGTGTAGTTTGTGATTTAGAAAAATTATAGTTTACTTTTTGATCCATCATGATGAGATGGAGGGATGAGATTGATTAGGACTTTATTGTAATGTTTAATTGCAATCAGAACACAAAATTGTTGAACCATAAGAGAATTGGACACATGGCTTTCATTTTCACCACAAAACTTCATCACCCCTTCTATAAAACACCCCCTTCTCTCCCCCTTTCCATTTTGGCCGGCCCCAAGTCCCCATAGGGTTAGAAACACTTGTGTGTTCCATTCCCTTCTCATCCCATCTCACACAAACCCTTCTAGTTCTTCTACTTCTACTAATTTTGTCTTTAGAAAAAGATTGAGAAGAAAAGAAAGGAAAAGAAAGAAAGATTGAATCAAAATCAAAAGAAAAGAGAGTTAGGGTTCATGGGTTCCATTTCTTCATGAGAGTTCTTGAGGAGAAAGAACAGGGAGCACGGAGGAGGAGGCAAAAGCAAGTTCTTCATACATAGAAATAAAGGTGGGGGTTTCCCATCTCATGTTCGTTTTAGGTATTATTAGGTTTATTTGTGTTGTATGTTGTTGTATTGAAGTGGTTTCAAGTGCATATAGACTAGAATAAAGAGTGTGCAAAGTTAGAAGTGGTAGAACACTAAAATCAAGCTTAAAGAAACGATTTTTATGGTTGTAGGGTTGATTTTGTTTACATGTGTTAAAAGTAGAATCTTGACCCGAAATTTATGTGGGAGGTTCTCCTAGGTATTAGTAGCATGCTGAAATTTTTATAAATTTTTTTGGAGTCATTTTGATGGGTGAAACAAACCGTTTTCCCAAAACAGCGAGGGTTTCGCACAAAACAGTGAACCTACTGTTTTGGGTTAGTGTCGCAGTGGCTTCAAGCGGCCAGTACTTGGGTTTCCTTGCATAATTTGAGGTTCAGACCAACTAGGAAGTTGTCGTAGACGTTCTCCCCTTTTCAAATTGACCTCTCAGATTAAATTCCGATAAGAGACGCAAAAGTTATGACCGTTACAAAAAAACAGCAACTAGCTGTTAGACATCTTCCCCTTTCCGAATTGGCCTCTTGGGCTAAATTCCAATAAATGGAATAGGAGTTATGATCTTTGCAAAATACAGCAAATAGCTGTCTGACTAAATGATTACTGTTTCACTTCTTTGTAATTTTTGGGGGTTTTACTTGATGAATTTGAGGTTCGGACCAACCAGAGAGTTGTAGTAGACATCTTTCCCTTTCCGAATTGACCTCTCAGGTTAAATTCCGATAAGCAAAGTAGGAGTTATGGTATTTGGAAGATGCAGCAGCCAGCTTTGAGCTGAGTGTGCTTGTTGTTTGACTTCTTTAGTATTTTAGAGTGTCTTACCTGTAGAATCTGAGGTTCGGACCAACAAGGGAGTTATATTAGACATTCTCCCATTTCCGAATTGGCCTGGGTTAAATTCCGATAAGCGGAGTAGTTATTATGTTGTTTGCAAAGTACAGCAACTGGCTGTCTTGACTGGATACTTGCTGTTTTGCTTCTTTTATATTTTAGAGTGTCTTAATGGATGAATCTGAAGTTCGTACCAACTAGAGAGTTATAGTAGACAATCTCTCCCCTTTCCGAATTGGCCTCTCGAGCTAGATTCCAATAAGCGGAGTAGGAGTTATGGTATTTGGAAGATGCAGCAACCAGCTTTGGGCTGAGTGTGCTTGCTGTTTGATTTCTTTGGTATTTTAGAGTGTCTTACCTACAGAATCTGAGGTTCGGGCCAACTAGAGAGTTGTAGTAGACATTCTCCCCTTTCCGAATTGACCTCTCGGGTTAAATTCCGACAAGTGGAGTAGAATTTATGGTCTTTGAAAGTTTTCAGCATGGCTGTGTATTTGGCAGGGTGAAATTGTATCTATCTTGATTCCTTGTAGTTTTTGAGTGTATTTCTCGCTGAATCTGAGGATCCGACCAATTAGAGAGTTGTAGAATACGTTCCGACCTTTCCGAATTGACCTCTTGGGTTAGATTCCAATAAGTGGAGCAGAAGTTACAAGCTACAGAAGTTTCATCTTTTTATTGAAAATCTGTAGTTTGGTAATTGTTTGCGTATGTTCGAAGTCAGGAATTTGGAATTCCTTCTGGAATCTGAGAAAGTGGTCAACTAAGAAGTTTTCGTAGAAGTTCCCACCTTTTCAAAATGTCCAGTTTCGTTCGATTCCGACGAGTAGAGCAAAAGTTACCAGCTTGCAAAGTTTCAGCTTTTTGTTGAGAATCTGCAGTTTCGGTAAACGGTTTGTGTGTGTTCGATGGACCCGATTTTGAATTCCTTACAGAACCTGAAATAGTGTTCCAATAGAGAGTTGTGTTAGATATTCTTACCTTTCTAAAAAGTATATTGCTGTTAAAATCCGATAAGCATAGCACTGGTTGCTTCCAGGCTGTTGGGACGCTTTTATGTCGCTTTGGGCTTCTCATTGGTAGAATGCCTATTTTAGACTGTTTGTAAATTCTTATGTTGCTTCTAATTATAGAAGATTAGGTTTTGCTAGTAAGTACGTTTGGTTGCTTCTAGGTTGATTACCTATATGGTTGTTTTTATGTGCGGTTTTGGTCATACGCAGCTCGACTGGTCCGTATGTAGCTGTGGTCTCATACGTAGCTTATTTGGCTCGTATGTATGTTGTTGTCTCATACACGGCTCGCCTGGCCCGTATGTAGCTGTTGGTCTCATACGTAGCTTATTTAGCTCGTATGTATGTTGTTGTCTCATACGAGGCTCGCCTGGCTCGTATGTAGCTGTTGGTCTCATACGTAGCTTATTTGGCTCGTATGTCTATTGTTGTCTCATACCTAGCTCACCTGGCTCGTATGTAGTTGTTAGTCCCATACGTAGCTTGTTTAGCTCATATGTATTTTTGTTACTTGTATATAGCTTCTTAGCTAATACACAGTTTGTTGTGCTCATCTAGGGTGATATCATTGCCCTAAGGCTATCGACCATCAAGACACATGTTTACCTTACTCCTAAGGGATTGTGGACGAGTAACTCCTTATGTGCCGTCGGATCTTAACCAGTGTTGGTTAATCGCAGACCGGAGTATGACGAAATCCAAGTTCAGGATAGTAGCATGCAAATACGTTCGTATTGCTGAGGTCTTGGATCGATAGGCCATGAACCAGATCCTTAGGGATCCTGGTAAGTCTAGGTTAGCAGCCTAGTAGAGTTATCTTGCAAAGTCTAACTTAAGACCTAGCATGCTGTGTTTATAATATTGTCATCCCTAGGATTGTTCAGGGTTAGTGACATCGTTAGGGTAGTAACTTATGGCTATTACTACTTAACCATTACTTATTATCATTATTCACCGAAGGGAAAGAGTTGGTGTTAAGGCTGATTCCTTACGATCCGACCTGTCCTATAGGCCGACACTAGGCAGTGTTATTGGGTTGTACCTTTCTTGTCAAAGGGATATAGTCTGTCCGTTCTCATGAGTTGGGAGCACGGTATCCGTATCTCGTCTGTTAATTTCTGAAGTGCCTTGAGAAGCGGGAGCGATTCCTATCGGAGAAAGGGGGATGAACCCCCTGGAACTCCATCTTGTCTTGTATCTAAGGGCGAGAAACCATAGACTACGGTCTGGCTAGAGGGTGACAGGGGATGCTTCGAACTAACCTGGTAACCAGCATTAATTCCAAAAGATTCGTTAGATATTTGAGTGAGGTCCGGTACGCCGGGTAGTTGTGGTAAACATAGACACCATAAGCAGACTGCACCTGGCGGGATTAGACCGTTTCAGGGTAACCTCATCAGTCATGTTGTATCTTCATAAACAAGTCGAGTATAAGAGTAGAATTCATGGCGCAGGTTTAAATCCCTATATATGAAGAAACAGCTTGATATGGGGCGTATGTAGTATGGGCTGCATACTGTCCCAGAGTCTTCCTTGCATTATAATAAGAGCATCCTTGCATTGATAAGTCTTGCATTAGAGTCTATAGCATACACTGACACATCAACTATATATACACGTTTCTCTTTTCATCAATTTGTTTGATATTGTTGAGATTCGCTGCTAGTTATCAGCCTTAATGTGTCAGTATATGTACTGACGTCCCCACTTCTATAGGTACTAGATTGTAAGATTACAGGTACTAGATTGCAAAAGTACAAGTACTGGATTGCAAAAGTACATGTACTGGATTTTAGAAGTACAGTTATAGGTTTCAGCAGGACTCAAGGCAAGAGAAGCAAGGAGTCAATTTCATTTTAAGTTTCCGCTGAAATATATGTTGTAATTTCATTTGTATCAATTATTGTAAATTATTTATTGTTGTAATTTTTTTATTGTTGGGGGAAGCATCCAAGTGAAATACCAAGTGTTGTTCTTTATTCATTATACTCTAATTGAATTTGATGAAAGTTGTAGCACTAGGGATTGTAAAGGTATTATTATAACATTGTTATAATGTATTGAAATTTTGTAACATTCAGACTTGTAATACATTTGTGTTGAATAAAATTTTTTAAATTTTCCTGTTTTTCTGTGTATTGTGGCTAATGAAAGAAAAGATTCTGGCTTATGTCACGGTTTCCCACTTACCGAAAATCGGGGCGTTACATGATTCGCGCCGGATCTCCATAAACAGCTCAGATCACGCCATGAATGACATAATTCAAAGAATTGAAGTGATGGATCTTTTAGCTTCGTATCGCCATGGAGGAAAAATTGGACTCCACGGTTAGCGGAACTGTTAATATCTCCAGATAGGATCAATGCAAAGAGGAATTGCATCTCGATGTTGATTCGACTTGTTTTGAGAGGAAAGGTTGCTCACTTTGCCAATCCACTGAGGCTGATAGAGTGACCTCACCCCCTAAAGTATAGTAATGAAGGTCGGTTGGTTGAGCTACGGAGTGAATACTAAAAGTCAGGTTTACCGGGGGTCGGATCTAAAATCCAAGGATCCGAACTATCGAGCGTTAAAATGGTGAAAAACATCGCCTCATGATTCGTGCCGAATCTCCATTAATGGCTCAAATCACGCCACGTAGCTTGGATCTGTGTACCGAGGATCCGAACTACCGAGCATGAAAATGGCAAAAAACATCACCGCATGAATCGCACCGGAACTCCATCAACGGCCCAGATCATGCCACGTAGCTCGGATCTAAAATTCGAGGATCCGAACTACCGAGCGTGAAAATGGCAAAAAAACACAGCCTCATGATTCGTGTCGAATCTCCATCAACGGTTAGATCACACGACGTAGCTCGGATCTGTACACCGAGGATCCGAACTATCGAGCGTGAAAATGGAGAAAAACACCGCCTCATGATTTGCGTCAGATCTACATCAACGGCTCAGATCATGCCACGTAGCTCAGATTTAAAATCCGGGGATCCTGTAATATCCCGGACGGATATTACCGTATATAAATTATTATTTTATTATTATTTTATTATTATTTTATTTTAATTCCAAAATTAGAATATTTTGGTGATTTTCACCCGGTTTGTTCATAGACATTATCTGTATCCAGATATCGGTCAGTATACATCCGTATTGTATCAAGTTGATACCGTGACCTTCCGAACTAATAATAAATATTATTTTATTATTATTTCCGAGATTAAATTATTTTATACGGATTATGCAAAGATTTTCGGTATACAGACATATATGCGCACGTACGAGTAGTATGTCGATTAGTGCATTATACGAATTATGTGTTGTGTATTTTTGGACAACACTTGTTTTGTTATGACAAAACCTAGTATAGTGTTAGGGTTTATAAGTGTTTAACCTAGGTTAAGTGTGCATGAAGAGGTTAAGGAAACCCTTCTAGAAACTCTCACATAACACCATACTCACATAATACCTTCACCACATCCTACCTCCACCAATTCTCACCTCCCCAAGGGTATGGCCGGCCCCTATTTTGTGGGAGGTCTCTTTTGCAAATGTGTGCATGAACATTTTCACTTTCCACCCCTTTTCCCACCTATAAATACCCCCTTCCTCCACCTTTGTCTCATTTAGAAAGATCAAAAAGAAAGAAAGAAAGAAAGGAAAAGAAAGAGAGAACAAAGACTAACTTGAGAGTTCTCTTTGTCGGTCTTCTTAAGAGTTCTTAGAAGCTAAGGGGAAGGAGAAGGAGCATAGGCTAGTCCTTCCTACAAAAAGATTAAGGTGGGGGTTCTCCATTTGTTTGTTTGTTTGTTTGTTTGTTTGTTTGTTTGTATTGTGTTGACTTCTTCTCCTTATCTTCTTGTTTTGTTTCCTTTTGTTTTGGGGTGTTCTTGTGATGGGTGTGTTATTGTTGTGATGAATGGTGAATAAAAGAAAGAAAGTAGTAGTAGTACCTACTAAACACATAAAGATCACATCTTTATAATTATAGTTGTTGTTTATGTTTGTTGTTGGACTAGAATGGCATAATGCATATGAACTTGCACATACAACCGATTGGGGGTTGTAGGACTTGTAGGACTTGATATGAACTATACACAAGCATATGAACATTCTTATACAACCATTTTGGTTGTAGGACTTTTATTGAACTTGGACATAATAATAATAAGCATATGTTTTGTTGTAGTTTTCTTTCTTAAATAAAAAGACATTTTCTTTATTAATCACTAGTTGTAGAATAAATAAAAAGATATTTTCTTTTATAAGCACTAGTTGTAGAATAAATAAAAAGGATCTTTTCTTTTATCACTAGTGATAATAAAGACTAGTAGGCAATTAAGTAGTAGCATGTTGATTAAATAAAGTAGTAATAGAATGTTGATTAAATAAGGTAGTAGTAGTATGTTGATTGAAATAAAGTAGTAGTGGTATGTTAAAGAAGTAATAGTAAGTAGTGGTAGATGTTTTATGTCCATAAAGTAGTAGTAGTAGTGGATAGTTGTATGTTGTGTTCTTGATTAAAATGGAGTAGTAGTAGTAGTAGATAGTTGTAGATATTTATTTTGTGTTCATGAAGTAAATACCATGCTAAGATTACATTAGATTGATTTAGATATGCTTAAAATGTTGTAGGATTTCTTCTAAAAATATCCTATCATGTTTAGAATGTTGTAGGATTCTTTCTAAAGTTTCCTATCATGTTTTATACTTAGAATGTTGTAGGATTTCTTCTAAAAATATCCTATCATGTTTAGAATGTTGTAGGATTTTTTCTAAAGTTTCCTATCATGTTTTATACTTAGAATGTTGTAGGATTCTTTCTAAAGTTTCCTATCATGCTTTATGCTTAGGATGTTGTAGGATTCCTTCTAAAAATTTCCTATCATGTGTTCATGCTAGAATGTGGTAGGATGCTTTCTAAAAATTTACCTATCATGTTTTCATGCTAGAATGTTGTAGGATGCTCTCTAAAATTACCTATCATGCTTTAGGAATGTTTCTTCATACTTAGAATGTTGTAGGATTCTTTTTAGAATTCCTATCATGTTTAGGAGTGATAGACATGTTGTAGGATGCTTTCTAAAATTACCTATCATGTTTTAGGAATGTTATTTCATGTTTAGAATGTTGGAGGATTAATTCAAAAATTGCCTATCATATGTAGGAATGACATACATGTTGTAGGTTTCTTTCTAAGATTACCTATCATGTTTTTATGCTTAGAGTGTTGTAGGATGCTTTCTAAAATTACCTATCATGTTTTAGGAATGCTATTTTATGCTTAGAATGTTGTACGATTAATTCTAAAATTCCTACCATGTTTAGATTAGTCTATCTATGCTTAGAATGTTGTAGGATTCATTCTAAGAGTTTCCTACCATGTTTAGATTAAATTAATTATGCTTAGAATGTTGTAGGATCCATGATAAAATTACTTACCATGTTAGAAGTATATATATACATATATACTTAGGAATGTTGCATGTTCATACTAGTAGTTACCCATGCTTAGTAAGATATTCATGTTTAGTAGCTATTCATGCTTAATAAAGGTTCATGCTTGGATGATAGTAGAAAAGTTATATACCATACTAGTTTAATTGTAGGTAAGTGATATACCATGCTAGTTTTAATTGCAAGTAAGTTGTATGCCATGTTAGTTAAGTTGTAAGTAAGTTATATACCATGCTAGATAAGTGGTAGAAAAGTTGTATACCATGCTAGCTTAATTGTAGGTAAGTGATATACCATTCTAGTTTTAATTGTAAGTAAGTGGTATACCATGCTAGTTTAATTGCAAGTAAGTTGTATGCCATGCTAGTTTAATTGCAAGTAAGTTGTATGCCGTGCTAGTTAGATTGTAAGTAAGTTGTATACCATGCTAGATTAAATGAATACTCATGATACCCATGCTTAGATAAGTATTTGTTCATGCTATGTTAGTAGATGATCATGCTTAATCATTATACATGCTAAGTAAGTACGTATCATGCTAATTATTGGTCATGTTAAGTTAGAGATATCCATGCTATGATATTCATGCTTAGATTAAAGAAACTACCCATGGTTAGTTGTAGTGATTTCATGTTGTGTTCTATACCATGCTAAAGTTCAAATACATGCTTAGAATGTTGTAGGGTTAGTGTTAGAATACCTACTATGCCTTGGAATGTTGCTTGTTCATACTAGTTTGAGTTGTGGAGATTAGTCATGATAAGTAGTAAGCTTCCATGCTCAATTTGTAACCTATGCTTGACTATAGTGGACTTCATGTCTAGGTCGTAAGTGATTTTCATGCTTAAGCTCGATATGAGCACAAGCATTAATCATATTCATACTTAGGAGTATCATGGTGAGTGGTTATGTTATATGATTAGATTGTCGTAGGAAGATGCTTGTAATTGTATGCCATACTTAAGGCGCTATAGGTTGAAGTAATGAGGATTGGGAAGACCACTAGTGATAGTTAGTTCGATAAAGGCTGTTATATCGCCTTCGGGTTCTTCCTTAGTAGAATACCGACCGTAGAACATTAGTAGACTCTTCTGTTGCTTCTAATAATAGGAGATCAAGTTTGTTAGTAGCACGTTTAGTTGCTTTTAAGATTGATTACCTGTATGGTTGTTTGCACATGGTTGTGCTCGTACGTGGCTCGACTGGCCCGTACGTAGCCGTGGGTCTCATACGTAGCTTACTTGGCTCGTATGTAGGTGGTTGTCTCGTACGCGGCCCGACCGGCCCGTGCGTAGCTGTTGGTCTCATACGCAGCTTATTTGGCTGATATGTACGTGGTCATCTCCTACGAGGCCCGCCTGGCTCATAGGTAGTTATTGTTTCATACGTAGCTTATTGGCTCGTATGTGGTTGTTACTCGTGTATAGCTTGTTAGCTAGTACACAGTTCGTTGTGCTCGTCTGGGGTGATATTACCACCCTAAGGGCTATCGACCATCAAGACATATGTTTTCTCACCCTAAGGAACTGTGGAGGAGTCACTCCTTGTGTACCATCGAATCTTAACCAGGATAGGTGGATCGAGGACCGGAGTATAGACGAAATCCAAGTCTAGGGTAACGGCATGCATGTATATTCGCACGGCCAAGTCTTGGATCGATGAGCCGCGAACCGGATCCTGAGGGATTCTGGTAAGTCTAGGTTGAGCAGCCTAGAAGAGTTGTCTTGCGAAGTCTACTTTGAAGGCCTAGCATGTTGAGTTTATAATATTGTCATCCCCAGGATTGTTCGAGTCAGGGACATCATTAGGATAGTGACTTACAAGGATCATTTTACTTAAACCCTTTTGTTGGGGGAGAGGAGTCGGTGGTAGGGGGCCCCCTTACACTAACTCGTCCCTTGAGGCAGATCATAGGTGGTGTATTGGGTTGTACCTTCCCGTCAAAGGGATACGCACGGTGTCGTCTCACAAGTTGAGGACACGGGTTGCGTATCTCGCTCTGTTAACTCCTGAAATACCGTGGCTAGGGTGCCACAGGATGCATGGTGCAGTCCTGCGCTTGCTAGACCCCAGAGGGTGCCACAGGGTAGGCTTCGAGCTATCCTGTGCTTGCGAAACCTTATAGTTTGATTTTGGAACGATGCCCGATATACTGGGATCGAGTGAGGTCCGACATGCTGGGTAGTAGTGGAAAACGGAGACACCATAAGCAGACTGCATGGGGGGGACTTGACCCCTTCTACAACCTCACAGAGTCATGGAGTATTGTCAGGAACAGGTTGTGTACAATTAGAATTCGTAACGCGGGTTCAATCCCTATATATGGAGAAACGGCTTGAGAAGAGTCGCATGTAGTATGGGCTGCATGTTGATTTCGGAGACTTGCTGACATTAGAATAGGAAGCGTCCTAGTTCTATTTAAATATCGCATTAGAGTCTAGTCATAGCACTCACAAACACTTAAACTACACCAACACCATTGCTATATTTTGTATATTGTTTGGGAGATTCGCTGCTATATGATCAGCCTTTAAGCATCAGTGAATACTGACGTCCCCACTTCCATAGGTACTGGATCGCCAAAGTACAAAGGCGAGATTCAGGAGGACTCAAGGCAAGGAAAGCAAGGAGTCAGTGTTATGTTTAGTTCCGCTGCAGTATATGTATTGATTATGCATTAGTTGAGAAGTACTCTGATGTAAGATGTTGAAGGTTGTAATACTTAGAAATGTAAAGGTAATATTGTAACTTTATTGTAAGGTATTACAGGTGTACAATATTCAGACTTGTAACACATTGTGTATTGAATAAAAAGTTTTAAATTCTCCTGTTTTTCTGTGTATTGTGACTAATTGAAGAAAATGTCTTGGCTCGTGTCACGGTTTTCCAGTGTTGGAAATCGGGGCGCTACAGATCCGAAATACCAAGTGTGAAAATGACGAAAAACATCGCCTCAGGATTCACACTGGATCTCCATAACTGCTTAGATCACGCCACGTAGCTCGGATCTAAAAGCCGAGGATCCGAACTACCCAGCGTGAAATTGGCAAAAAACATCGCCTCTTGATTTGCGCCGGGTCTCCATCAACAGCTCAGATCACAACACATAGCTCGGATCAAAAATCTGAGGATCAGAACTACCGAGCATGAAAAAAAAAAAAAAACACCGCCTCATGATTCATGTCGGATCTCCATCAACAGTTCAGATCACGCCACGAAATCCGTATACCGAGGATCCGAACTATCGAGCGTGAAAATGGCAAAAAACACCGCCTCATGATTCGTGCCGGATCTACATCAACAGCTCAGGTCACGCCACGTACCTCGGATCTAAAATCCAAGGATCCAAAATATCGAGCGTGAAAATGGCAAAAAATATCACCTCATGGTTCACGCCGGATCTCCATATACAGCTCAAATCACGCAACGTAGCTCGTATCTATGTATAGAGAATTCGAACTACCGAGCGTGATAATGGCGAAAAATATTGCCTCATGATTCGCGCTGGATCTCCATCAACGACTCAGATCATGCCACGTAGCTCGGATCTAAAATCCGAGGATCCGAACTACCGAGCGTGAAAATGGCAAAAAAACACCGCCACATTATTAATGTCGAATCTCCATTAGCAGTTCAGATCACGCCACGTTGCTCGGATCTGTATTCCGAGGATCCGAACTATCGGGCATAAAAATGGCAAAAAACACCTCCTCATGATTCGCACCGGATCTCCATGAATGGCTCAGACCACGCCACGTTGCGAGGATATATATGCCGAGGATCCGAACTACCGAGCGTGAAAATGGCAAAAAATGTCACCTCATGATTCGCAGCGGATCTCCATCTACGGCTCAAATCACGCCACGTAGCTAAGATCAGTGTACCAAAGATCCGAACTACCCAGCTTGACAACGGCAAAAAACATCGCTTCATGATTCGCACCGGATCTCCATATACGGCTCGAACCACGCCATGTAGCACAGATCTGTGTGTCAAGGATCCGAACTACCGAGCCTGAAAATGGCGAAAAACATCGCCTCATGATTCTCACTGGATCTCCATCAACAGCTCGAATCACGATAGATAGCTCAGATCTGTGTATCGAGGACCCGAAATACCGAGCGTGAAAATGGTGAAAAACATCGCCTCATGATTCACGCCGAATCTCCATCATCGGCTTAAATCACACCACGTAGCTCGGATCTGTGAACCGATGATCCAAACTACCAAGCGTGGAAATGGCAAAAAACATCGCCTTATGATTCGTGCCGGATCTTCATCAATGGCTCAGATCACGCCATGTATAACATACATCACAGAATTGAAATGGTGGATCTTTTAGCTCCGTATCGCCGTGGAGGAAAAATTGGACTCCACAATTAGTGGAATTGTTAATATCTCCAGATAGGATCAATGCAAAGAGGTCTTCCATCTCGATGTTGATTTGGCTTCTTCGGAGAGGAAAGGTTGCTCACTTCGCCAATCCACTGAGGCTGACAAAGTGACCTCACCCCCTAAAGTATAGTAACGAAGGTCGGTTGGTTGAGCTACGGAGTGAATACTGAAAGTTTGGTTTACCGGGGGTCGGATCTACAATCCGAGGATCCGAACTACCGAGCATGAAAATGGCGAAAAACACCACCTCATGATTCGCGCCGGATCTACATCATCGGCCAGATCACGCCACGTAGCTCGGATCTAAAATCCGAGGATCCGAAATACCGAGAGTGAAAATGATGAAAAACAGTGCCTCGCGATTTGCACTGGATCTCCCTCAATAGCTTAGATCATGCCACGTAGCTCGGATCAAAAAGCCGAGGATCCAAACTACCGAGCGTGCAATTAGCAAAAAACAACTCCTCATGATCCGCACCGGATCTCCATCAACGGTTCAGATCAAGCCTTGTAGCTCGGATCTGTATACCGGGGATCCAAACTATCAAGCGTGAAAAAGGCAAAAAACCGCTACATGATTTGCACTAGATCTCCATCAATGGCTCAGATCACGCCACGTGCCTCAAATCTATATGTCGAGGATCCGAACTACTGGCTGTGAAAATGGAGAAAAACATCGCCTCGTGATTCGCACCGGATCTCCATCTACGGATCAAATCATGCCACGTAGGTCGGACCTGTGTACCGAGGATCCGAACTACCGAGCGTTAAAATGGCAAAAAACATCACCACATGATTCGCGCCGAATCTCCATCAACGGCTCAAATCACGCCACGTAGCCCGGATCTGTGTACCGAGGATCCGAACTACCTATCGTGAAAATGGCAAAAAACATCACCTCTTGATTCGCACCGGATCTCCATCAACAGCTCAGATCACGACACGTAGCTCGGTTCAAAAATCTGAGGATCTAAACTACCGAGAGGGAACATGGAAAAAAAAAACACCGCCTCATGATTCATGTCGGATCTCCATCAACGCTTCTGATCATGCCACGTTGCTCGAAATCCGTATAACGAGGATCCGAACTATCGAGCATGAAAATGGCGTAAAACACCGCCTTATGATTTGTGCCAGATCTACACCAACAGCTCATATCACGCCACGTAGGTCGGATCTAAAATCCGAGGATCCGGAATACCGAGCGTGAAAATGGCAAAAAAACATCGCCTCATGATTCGTGAAGGATCTCCATCTACGGCTCAAATCACGCAATGTAGCTCGTATCTGTGTATCAAGGATTCGAACTACCGAGCGTGATAATGGCGAAAGATATCGCCTCATGATGCGCACTGGATCTCCATCAACGGCTGAGATTACGCCACGTAGCTTGGATCTAAAATCCGAGGATCTGAACTACCGAGCGTGAAAATGGCAAAAAAAACTGCCTCATTATTAATGCCGGATCTCCATTAGCAGTTCAGATTACGCCACGTAGCTCGGATCTGTATACCGAGGATCCGAACTACTGAGCATGAAAATGGCGAAAAACACCACCTCATCATTCGCACCGGATCTCCATCAATGGCTCAGATCATCCCATGTAGCTCGGATCTAAAATCTGAAGATCCAGAATACCGAGCGTGAAATGGCGAAAAACAATGCCTCATGATTTGCGCTGGATCTCCATCAACGTTTCAGATCTCGCCATGTAGCTCAGATCTAAAAGCCGAGGATCTGAACAATCGAGCGTGAAAATGGCAAAAAAAATTCGCCACATGATTCGCACCGGATCTCCATCAACGGTTCATATCACGCCACGTTGCTCGGATCTGTATACTGAGGATCCGAAGTACCGAGCGTGAAAATGGCAAAAAACACCCCCTCATGATTCGCACCGGATCTCCATCAACGGCTCTGATCACGCCACGTTGCTCGGATCTATATCCCGAGGATCCAAACTACCGAGCATAAAAATGGCAAAAAACATCACCTCGTGATTCGCACTGGATCTCCATCTACGGCTCAAATCACGCCACGTAGCTCAGATCTATGTACAGAGATCCGAAGCTACAGAGCGTGAAAATGGCAAAAAATATCGCCTCATGATTCCCGCCGGATCTCCATCTACGGCTCGAATCACGCTATGAAGCTCAGATCTGTGTATTGAGGATCCAAACTACCGAGCATGAAAATGGGGGAAAACATTGCCTCATGATTCCCACTGGACTCCATCAACAGCTCAAATCACACCAGGTAGCTCAGATCTGTGTATCGAGGATCCGAACTACAGAGTGTTAAAAATAGCAAAAAACATTGCCTCATGATTCGTGCTGAATCTCCATCAACAGCTTAAATCACGCCACGTAGCTCAAATTTGTTTACCGAGGATCCAAACTACCAAGCGTGGAAATGGCAAAAAACATCGCCTCATGATTCGCGCTGGATCTCCATCAATGGCTCAGATCACGCCATGTATAACATACTTCACAGAATTGAAGTGGTGGATCTTTTAGCTCCGTATCGCCGTGGAGGAAAAATTGGACTCCACGGTTAGTGGAACTGTTAATATCTCCAGATAGGATCAATGCAAAGAGGTCATGCATCTCGATGTTGATTTGGCTTGTTCAGACAGGAAAGGTTGCTCACTTAGCCAATCCACTGAGGCTGACAAAGTGACCTCACCCCCTAAAGTATAGTAACGAAGGTCGGTTGGTTGAGCTACGGAGTGAATACTGAAAGTTTGGTTTACCGGGGGTCGGATCTACAATCCGAGGATCCGAACTACCGAGCGTGAAAATGGCGAAAAACACCGCCTCATGATTCGCACTGGATCTACATCATCGGCCAGATCACGCCACGTAGCTCGGATCTAAAATCCGAGGGTCCAAAATACCAAGTCTGAAAATGACGAAAAACAGTGCCTCGTAATTTGCACTGGATCTCCCTCAACGGCTTTGATCACGCCACGTAGCTTGGATCTAAAAGCCGAGGATCCAAACTACCGAGCATGAAATTGGCAAAAAACACCTCCTCATGATTCGCACCGGAGCTCCATCAACGGTTCAGATCAAGTCACGTAGCTCGGATCTGTATACCGGGGATCCAAACTCCCAAGCGTGAAAAAGGCAAAAAACCGCCACATGATTTGCACTAGATCTCCATCAATGGCTCAAATCACGCCACGTGTCTCAAATCTATATGTTGAGGATACGAACTACCGATCGTGAAAATGGCAAAAAACATCGCCTCGTGATTCGCACCGGATCTCCATCTACGGATCAAATCATGCCACATAGGTCGGACCTGTGTACCGAGGATCCGAACTACCGAGTGTTAAAATGGCAAAAAACATCGCCACATGATTCGTGCCGAATCTCCATCAACGTCTCAAATCGCGCCACGTAGCTAGGATCTGTGTACCGTGGATCCAAACTACCTAGCGTGAAAATGGTGAAAAGCATCACCTCTTGATTCGCACCGGATCTCCATCAACGACTCGAATCGCGCCAGGTACCTCAGATCTGTGTATCGAGGATCCGAATTACCGAGCGTGAAAATGGCATAAAACATCGCATCATGATTCACGCCGAATCTCCATCAACGGCTTAAATCACGCCATGTAGCTCGGATCTGTTTACCGAGGATCCAAACTACCGAGCGTGAAAATGACGAAAAACATCGCCTCGTGATTCGCACCGGATCTCCATCAATTGCTCAGATCATGCCATGTATAACATACTTCAAAGAATTGAACTGGTGGTTCTTTTAGCTCCGTATCGCCGTGGTGGAAAAATTGGACTCCACAGTTAGTGGAACTGTTAATATATGCAGATTGGATCAATGCAAAGAGGTCTTGCATCTGGATGTTGATTCGGCTTGTTCAGAGAGGAAAGGTTGCCCACTTCGCCAATCCACTGAGCCTGCTAGAGTGAGCTCACCCCTAAAGTATTGCAACGAAGGTCGGTTGGTTGAGCTACGGGGTGAATACTGAAAGTCAGGCTTACCGTGAGTCAGATTTAAAATCCGAGGATCTGAACTACAGAGCGTGAAAATGGTGAAAAACATCGCCTCATGATTCATACTGGATCTCCATTAGCGGCTCAGATCACGCCACGTAGCTCGGATCTAAAAGCCGAGGATCCGAAATACCGAGTGTGAAAATGACGAAAAACATCACCTCATGATTCGCACTGGATCTCCATCAACGACTCAGATCACGCCACGTAGCTCGGATCTAAAAGCCGAGGATTCAAACTACCGAGGGTGAAAATGGAAAAAAACACTGTCTCGTGATTCGCGCTGGATCTCCATTAACGGCTCAGATCAGGCCACGTATCTCAGATCTATATGCCGTGGATCCGTACTACCAACCGTGAAAATGGCAAAAAACATCGCCTCATGATTCGCGCCGGATCTCCATCTACGGCTCAAATCACGCCACGTAGCTCGGATCTGTGTACCGAGGATCCGAACTATCGAGCATTAAAATGGCAAAAAACATTGCCTCATGCTTCTCGCCGAATCTCCATCAACGGCTCAAATCGCGCCACGTAGCTCGCATCTGTGTACTGTGGATCCAAACTACCAAGCGTGAAAATGGCAAAAAACATCGCATCTTGATTCTTGTCGGATCTCCATCAACAGCTCAGATCACGCCACATAGCTCGGATCTAAAATTCGAGGATCCGAACTACCGAGCGTGAAAATAGAAAAAAAACACCGCCTCGTGATTCATGTCAGATATCCATCAACAGTTCAAATCACTCCAAGTTGCTCGGAATCTGTATACCGAGGATCTAAACTATGGAGCGTGAAAATGGCGAAAAACACTGCCTCATGATTCGCGCCGGATCTACATCAACGGCTCAGATCATGCCACGTAGCTAGGATTTAAAATCTGTGGATCCAAAATACCGAGCGTGAAAATGGCGAAAAACATCGCCTCATGATTCGTGCCGGATCTCCATCTACGACTCAGATCACGCCATGTAGCTCGGATATAAAAGCCAAGGCTTCGAAATACCGAGTGTGAAAATGACGAAAAACATCACCTCATGATTCGCACTGGATCTCCATTAACGACTCAGATCACGCCACGTAGCTCAGATCAGTGTAACGAGGATCCGAACTATAGAGCGTAAAAATGGCGAAAAACATCACCACTTGATTCGCGCCGGACCTCCATCAACAGCTCAGATCACGACATGTAGCTTGGATCTAAAATCCGAGGATCCGAACCACCAAGCATGAAAATGGCAAAAAAACACTGCCTCATGATTCATGCCAGATCTCCAATAGCGGTTCAGATCACGCCAAGTAGATCGGATTTGCATACCGAGGATCCGAACTAATAAGCGTGAGAATGGCAAAAAACACCGCCACATGATTCGTGTCAGATCTCCATCAACGGCTCAGATCACGCCATGTAGCTCGGATCTAAAAGCCAAGGATCTGAAATACCGTGTGTGAAAATAACGAAAAACATTGCCTCATGATTCGCACTGGATCTCCATTAACGGCTCAGATTATGCCACGTAGCTCAGATCAGTGTAACGAGGATCTGAACTACCGAGCGTAAGAATGGCGAAAAACATCATCTCTTGATTCACGCCGGACCTCCATCAACAGCTCAGATCACGACACGTAGTTCGGATATAAAATCCGAGGATCCGAACTACCGAGCATGAAAATGGAAAAAAAAAACTGCCTCATGGTTCATGTCGGATCTCCACTAACGTTTCAGATCATACCACGTAGCTCGGAATCTGTATACCGAGGTTCCGAACTATCGAGCATGAAATTGGCGAAAAACACCCCCTCAAGATTCGCGCTGGATCTACATCAACGGCTCATATCATGCCACGTAGCTCGGATCTAAAATATGAGGATCCAAAATACCGAGCGTGAAAATAGAGAAAAATATCGCCTCATGATTCGCGTCGGGTCTCCATCTACAGCTCAAATCACGCCACATAGCTCATATCTGTGTACCCAGGATTCAAACTACCGAGCGTGAAAATGGCGAAAAACTTCTCCTCATGATTCGCGCTGAATCTCCATCAACGGCTCAAATCACGCCACGTGCTTGGATCTATGTTCCGAGGATCCGAACTACCGAGCGTGAATATGGCAAAAAACATCACCTCATGATTCGTGTCGGATCTCCGTCAACGGTTCAGATCACGCCACATAGCTCGGATCTGTATACTGAGGATCCGAACTATCGAACGTGAAAATGGCAAAAAAACACTGCCTCATGATTCGCGCCGGATCTACATCAACGGCTCATATCACGCTACGTAGCTCGGATCTAAAATTCGAGGATCTGAAATACCAAGCGTGAAAATGGCAAAAAACATCACCTCATGATTCGCGCTGTGTAACACCCCAAATTCCCAAACAGTCTGAATTCGAAGTTCCACAGGATCTTTACACTTCTTTCGTACAATTTTACAAGAAAATTAAAACATTTCTTACATCAGAGTTACATTACCCATTTACATTATTACAGCGGAAGCAATTTACAGTAATTACCTGAAACAAATATACAACATTTAAATCAATCTTTGAGCAGCATGTATACTTCAATTTGCCAACCTCTTTACCCTGCATATAAAACAATAGGCACGTTAGTTAATTCAACTAATGAAATATTATACATGGCCATCCTCTCTATGCTAGAACAGTATAAAGATTTTCCATACTTGAACAACCACAAACTTGATCACAAGACAAACTACAAGGGACTATCCTATTGATGTCGTGTTGTGATGTGCACTTAGTCTCTAATGCAGTTGTTTACATTATATGACACTAATGCGCACTTGTTCAGAGTCTATGCAGCCCATACTACATAGGTCCAAGGGCAAGCCCTTAATCATTCTTCATCTTGTAGGATTCAATCCCTCGCCATGATTTAATCTACTCCTATAACTACGGTAAGTATCTTAGGCATTCTGTGAACTACGAACTGATGGCTAAGTGCCCAGGAGAGAATCCCAATGCACTGACACATGACTCATCATGCAGACATCCTTTGGTAATTCACCTCCTACCATAAACGTGACACCACCCACAGTCATTCAATCACCCATAAGCGTCACCACCGGGACGGTACTCTGGAGTAGTATCCACGCCCTAATCATGACGGATCATGGGATATCCTGTGAATACTCTCGCGCTGCCAATCCAATGGCCCTCATACTCATGTTTGTCTCTTACGTTCATCACATCTTCACTATGTATCTAGTCCTTAATTTAATTGAATCATGAACAAAATCACTTCCTTAGGGTTAGCACTTCCACTATACCGGTCTTATTCAATCATTTCTCATGACCCAAATCTTTGTCTTTTCATTTCAAATTTCATCTCAACATTTCATTTATTACCGGTATAAGCCTTAGCTACACCCTAGTTCTTAATTTCAACTCATAATTATAACACCGAGTTTTTCATACTCAGAAGATCTTTTTCCATGATTAACAATAATATTCCTTTTCATGTTCATAGCATTTGTTTATTCATATTCAGAATATCCTTCATAACTCATCATGTCATTAAAAATTCCAATTTCATGTACAATATCATGCATAAACAAAGAAATTCATTTTGTCATATTCAATAGTTCATTTTTTCCACATAATTTCCTTATTCTCATTTTATCAATACTAAATCTAACATTCATACTTTCATTTTACTTTCATTATCAAAACTCTTTTCAAATCATCTTTTAATCAATACACTTTTTTTTATCCAAAGACAATTTAAGCTAACAATTTATAGTAAGTTCTTTCTTGCAAAAATAGTCTCAAATATACTAGGCCAAAGGTTATAGAAAATTACTCATGAAAACTGGATATCATTTGAACTTCAGGGCAGTCGACTGTCAAAACATAACCAGTCGGCTGTTCTGCTAGAATTTAAAACTCGTAGACAAATACTCAAGGCAGTCGACTGTAACCATACAGTCAGTCGACTGTTCTGCAAAGATTTTAAAACTCAAAAACCAATAGTCAAGGTAGTCGACTGTTACAATACAGTCGATCGACTGTTCTGCAACTAGAATCCGAAATTTATTACCTGACAGTCGACTGTCAACTCTAATTCGGTCGACTGTCGATTGCACCAGGTTGCAATTTAGGGTAGATCATGCATATATTTTTGACATTAAAACAAGTATTTTCACTCTAACTTGTATTTTATGTTTACAAATTGCAAAATTCCACTTAAACAAATCCTTTACTCAACTCCTTACATTAAGACTTTATTAAAAAGTGTCGATTTCTGTTTTACCCTCTTTATTCTCAATACTTATAATCAAGGTTGCATTCCTTCAGCAAGTATTACAATGGTTCACTAAGCGCAAAAATTTAATAATTCATCTACTAACCAAAACATGAATATTTTTCTACAATTACATGGTTCTAATTCCACAATTTCATGGCAATAAGTTACTTTAACTTTATTAAACATGAATTATAACCAATAGCACGCAATTCATCAAGCATTTACTCATTCGTCTAGGAAGTCCTTTTTAAAGTCCACAAGTGATTATCTTATTAGTTCTTTTAGCATGCATATGTATCAAAATCCCTAGCATGATGTCTAACATTAGAAGTATAGAAAAACACCTACATATTTGAAGAAAATACTACAAAGCTCCTAGAATCTCCTTGAGCACGATAGGTCCTTCTCCTCCTAGAATGAGCCACCACAATGTTTCCTCCGCCTTGCACTTGGTGAAACCGTGCCTCTCCTTGCCGTGGGTTGTAGTAGCCGGCCTCCAAAAACACACACACTAAAAGCACTCAATCTTTTTACTCTCTCTCAATCTTTTACTCCCCTATATAGTTTTCTTTCTTTTCAAAATATTTCTTAGTGTTGTATGCATAAGAGAGGAGGGGGGGGGGGGAATTAATACTAGTTTTTAGGGTGGAAGGGAGGGCTAGGATTGCATTAGATGGTTGTAAATGAATGGCTAGGATACAATGGGAAGTTGTAGCAACCACCCATGAACATAAAAACCACCACTCCACTAATCCACACCCCCCCACTCTCTCTCATGCATGCAATCCGGCCAAGAAAGGTGTGCATAGCACACACACGTGCAAACACGTGTCCCAACTAGTGTCCCCCTAATTAAAGTTGTACATTGTAAATTAATTAATTGTCTACAAAAAAAAATTGTCTACATGACAAGTTAATTAAAAGGTAATTAATTCATGGGCTTTTAAAATAGTGGTCTTTTAGAAATTTTTTTTTTTAATTCGTTAGGTTGAACTTTATTTAGAAAACAAATTTAGGCATTAAAAATGGGCTTAAAAGAAAAGAGAAGGAAAAAAATCAATTATTTGCCCATGTTATAAAAAAATCATCTCATAAGCAAATATTTTTACACAAATTTGCACGTGCACAACACGTCAAATCAACAATTTCACATTTAATAAAAATTCAGGGTATTACACACTGGATCTCCATCAACGGGTCAGATCATGCCACGTAGCTCGGATCTAAAAGCCAAGCATCCGAAATACCGAGTGTGAAAATGACGAAAAACATCGCCTCATGATTCGCACTGGATCTCCATCAACGGCTTAGATCACGCCACGTAGCTCGGATCTAAAAGCCGAGGATCCCAACTACCTAGGGTGAAAATGGCAAAAAACATTGCCTCGTGATTCGCGCTGGATCTCCATTAACGGCTCAGATCACGCCACGTATCTCGGATCTATATGCCGAGGATCCGAACTACCAACCGTGAAATTGGCGAAAAACATCGCCGCATGATTCGCACTGGATCTCCATCTACGGCACAAATCACGCCATGTACCTCGGATCTATGTACCTCGGATCCGAACTACCGAGCATTAAAATGGCAAAAAATACCGCCTCATGCTTCGCGCCGAATCTCCATTAACGACTCAAATCACGCCACGTAGCTCGGATCTATGTACCGTGGATCCGAACTATCGAGCGTGAAAATGGCGAAAAACACTGCCTCATTATTCGCACCGAATCTACATCAACGGCTCAGATTAAGCCACGTAGCTAGGATCTAAATTCCGAGGATCCGAAATACCGAGCGTGATAATGGCGAAAAACATCGCCTCGTGATTCATGTCGGATCTCCATCAATGGTTCAGATCATGCCAAGTTGCTCAGAATCTGTATACCGAGGATCCTAACTATCGAGCGTGAAAATAGCGAAAAACACCACCTCATGATTCGCGCCGGATCTACATCAACGGATCAGATCATGCCACGTAGCTAGGATCTAAAATTCGAGAATCTGAAATCCCGAGGGTGAAAATAGCGAAAAACATCGCCTCATGATTCGTGCCAGATCTCCAACAGTGGTTTAGATCACGCCACGTAGCTCGGATCTATATACCGAGGATCCGAACTACCGAGAATGAAAATGGCAAAATACACTGCGTTATGCGCGTCAGATCTCCATCAATGGCTCAGATCACGCCAAGTAGCTCAGATGTAAAATCTAAGGATCCGTAATACCGAGCATGAAAATGGCAAAAAATGGCCCCTCATATTCGCGCTGGATCTCCATCAATGGCTCAAATCACGCCACGTAGCTCGGATCTAAAAGTCGAGGATCCAAACAACCGAGCGTGAAAATGGTGAAAAACATTGCCTCATGATTCGAGCCGGATCTCCATCAACGGTTCAGATCACACCACGTTGCTCGGATCTGTATACCGAGGATCCAAACTACCGAGCATGAAAATGGCAAAAAACACTACCTCTTGATTCGCGCTGGATCTCCATCAATGGCTCAGATCACGCTAAGTTGCTAGCATCTATATGCCGAGGATCCGAACTACTGAGCCTCAAAATGGCGAAAAACATTGCCTCATGATTCGTGCTGGACTCCATCAACAGCTTTGATCACGCCACATAGCTCGCTTCTGTATACCGAGAATTTGAACTATCGAGCATGAAAATGGGGAAAAACACTACCTCATGATTCGCGTCGGATCTATATCAATGGCACAGATCACGCCATGTAGCTCGAATTTAAAATCCGAGGATCCGAAATATCGAGCACGAAAATGGCAAAAAAAACCGCCTCATGATTCGCGCCGAATCTCCATTAATGGCTCAAATCACAGCACGTAGCTCAGATCTGTGTACCGAGAATCCGAACAACCAAGCGTGAAAATTGCGAAAAACAACACGTCAAGATTCACACCGGAACTCCATCAACGGCTCAGATCATGCCTTGTAGCTCGGAACTAAAATCCGAGGATCCGAACTACCGAGCGATAAAATCGAAAAAAAAACACCGCCTTATAATTTGTGTCGGATCTCCGTCAACGATTCTGATCATGCCACATAGCTCGGATCTATATACCGAGGATCCAAACTATCGAGCGTGAAAATGGAAAAAAAACACTGCCTCATGATTCGCGTCGGATCTACATCAACGGCTTAGATCACGCCACATAGCTCGGATCTAAAATCTAAGGATCTGAAATATCGAGCGTGAAAATGGTGAAAAACATCGCCTCATGATTCGCACTGGATCTCCATCAACGGCTCAGATCACGCCACGTAGCTCGGACTAAAAGCCGAGGATCCGAACTACCCAGCGTGAAAATGGCAAAAAACACCGCATCATGATTCGCACCGGATCTCCATCAACGGTTCAGATCACGCCATGTAGCTCGGATCTGTATACCGAGGATCCCAAATACCGAGCGTGAAAATGGCGAAAAACACCACCTCATGATTCGCTCAGGATCTCCGTCAATGGTTCAGATCACGCCACATATCTCGGATCTATATGCTGAGGATCCGAACTACCAACCGTGAAAATGGCAAAAAACATCCCCTTATGATTCACGCTGGATCTCCATCTCCAACTTAAATCAGGCCACGTAGCTCGGATCTGTGTACCGAGGATCCGAACTACCGAGCGTTAAAATGGCAAAAAACATCTCATGATTCACCAGATCTCCATCAACGGCTCAAATCACACCACGTAGCTCAGATCAGTGTACCGAGGATCTGAACTACCGAGAGTTAAACTGGCAAAAAACTTGGCCTCTTGATTCGCGCCGGATCACCTTCAACGGTTCAGATCACGCCAAGTTGTTCGGATCACTATACCGAAGATCCGGACTACCGAGCGTCGAAATTGCAATAAAAACATCGCCTCATGATTCGCACCGGATCTACAATAACGACTCATTTCACGCCACGTAGCTCAGATCTAAAATCCGATGATTCGAAATACTGTGTGAAAATGATGAAAAACATCGCCTCATGATTCGCACTGGATCTCCACCAACGGCTCAGATCACGCCACATAGCTCGGATCTAGAAGTCGAGGATCCGAACTACTGTGAATATGGCGTAAAACACTACCTCATAATTCGCTCCAGATCTCCATCAACGGTTCAAATCACGCCACGTAACTCGGATATGTATACCGAGGATCCGAAGTACCGAGCATGAATATGGCAAAAAACACCACCTCATGATTCGCACCGGATCTCCATCAACAGTTCAGATCACGCCACGTAGCTCGGATATTTATACCGAGGATCCGAACATCCGAGCATGAAAATGGTGAAAAACATCGCTTCATAATTCGCGTTGGATCTCCATCAATGGCTCAGATCACGCAATGTTGCTCAGATGTAAAATTTGAGAATCTGAAATACCGCGCATTAAAATGGCAAAAAAAAACAGTGCCTCATGATTCGCGGTGGATCTCCGTCAACGGCTTAGATCAACCCACGTAGCTCGTATCAAAAAGCCGAGGATCTGAACTACCGAGTGTGAAAATGGAAAAAAAACATCACCTCATGATTCGCGCTAGATCTCTAACAACAGTCCAGATCATGCCACGTTGCTCGGATCTGTATACCGAGGATCCGAAATACTGAGCGTGAAAATGGCAAAAAACATCGTCTCATGATTCGCGCTGGATCTCCATCAACAGCTCAGATCTCGCCACATTGCTTGGATCTATATGCCAAGGATCCGAACTACCTAGCGTGAAAATGGCGAAAAACATCGCATCATAATTCGCACGGAAACTCCATCTACGGCTTAAATCAGGTTCGTAGCTCAGATATGTGCACCAAGGATCTGAACTACCGAGCGTAAAAATTGCAAAAAACATCGCCTCACGATTTGTGTTGAATTTCCATCGATGGCTTAAATAAAGCCACGTAGCTCGGATCTGTGTGCTGAGGATCCGAACTACCGAGCATGAAAATGGCGAAATACATCGCCTCAGGATTCGCGCCGGATCTCCATCAACAACTCAAATCATGCCACGTAGCTCAGATCTAAATCCGAGGATCCAAACTACCAAGCGTGAAAATGGCAAAAAAACACTGCCTCATTATTCACAATGGATCTCCATCAACGGTTCAGATCACCCCACGTAGTTCGGATCTATATACCAAGGATCCAAACTATCGAGCGTGAAAATGGCAAAAAACACCACCTCTAGATTCACGCTAGATCCACACCAACGGCTCAGATCACGCCACGTAGCTCGGATCTAAAATCCGAGGATCCGAAATACGGTGTGAAAATGATGAAAAACATCGCCTCATGGTTCGCACTGGATCTCCACCAATGGCTCAGATCACGCCACGTTGCTTGGATCTAAAAGCCGAAGATCTGAACTACCGAGCGTGAATACGGTGTAAAACACTAGCTCATAATTCGCACCGGATCTCCATCAACGGTTCAAATCAATCCACATAGCTCAGATACGTATACCGAGGATCCGAAGTACCGAGCGTGAATAGGGCAAAAAACACCACCTCATGAATCGCACCGGATCTCCATCAACGGTTCAGATCATGCCACCTAGCTCAGATATGTACATCGAGGACCAGAACTCCCGAGCATGAAAATGGCGAAAAATATCGCCTCATGATTCGCAACGGATCTCCACCTACGGCTCAAACAACACTAGGTAGATCGGATCTGTGTACCGAGGATCCGAACTACCGAGCATTAAAATGGCGAAAAACATCGGCTCATGAGTCGCGTAGAATCTCCATCAACGGCTCAAATCAAGCCACGTAGCTCGAATTTGTGTACCATGGATCCGAACTATTGAGCGTGAAAATGGCGAAAAACATCGCTTCTTCATTCCCGCCGGATCTCCATCAACAGCTCAAATCACGCCACGTAGCACAGATCTAAATCCGTGGATCCGAACTAACTAGCATGAAAATGGCTAAAAAACACCAGCACTTGATTCATGTCGGATCTCCATCAACGGATCAGATCACGCCACGTAGCTCGGATCTAAAATCCGAGGATCCCAAATACTGAGCATGGAAATGGAAAAAAACATCAGGTCATGATTCGCGTCGGATCTCCATTTACGGCTCAAATCTCGCCACGTAGCTCGGATATGTGTATCGAGGATTCGAACTACCGAGCGTGAAAATGGTGAAAAGCATCGCCTCATGATTCGTACTGGATTTCCATCAACGGCTCAGATCACGCCACGTAGCTCGGATGTAAAATCCGAGGATCCGAACTACTGAGCGTGAAAATGGCAAAAAAACACCTCATTATTCATGCCAGATCTCTATTAGCTGTTCAGACCACGCCATATAGCTTGGATCTAAAAGCTAAGGATCCAAACTACCAAGTGTGAAAATGGCAAAAAACACCGCCTCATGATTCGCTCTGAATCTCCATCAACGGTTCAAAACTCGCCACGTTGCCCGGATCTGTATATCGAGGATCCGAACTACCGAGCTTGAAAATGGCAAAAACACCACCTCATGATTTGCGCAGGATCTCCATCAACGGCTCAGATCGCGCCACGTAGCTCAGATCAGTGTACCGAGGAACCGAACAACCGAGCATGAAAATGGAAAAGAACATCACCTCATGATTCGCGCCAGATCTCCATCTACGGCTCGAATCATGCCAGGTAGCTCAGATCTGTGTATCGAGGATCCGAACTACCGTGCGAGAAAGGGGCAGAAACATCGCATCATGACCCGTGCCGGATCTCCATCATTGGCTTGAATCATGCCAGGTACCTCTATCTGTGTATCGAGGATCTGAACTACCGAGCATGAAAATGGCAAAAAACATCACCTCATGATTCGCGCCGAATCTCCATCAACATCTTAAATCACGCCATGTAGCTCGGATCTGTGTACCGAGGATCCGAACTACCGAGCGTGAAACTGGCAAAAAACATGGCCTCATGATTCTCGTCGGATCTCCATCAACTTCTCAGATCACACCATGTGTAACATACTTCAAAGAATTGAGGTGGTGGATTTTTTAGCTCCGTATCGCCGTGGTAGAAAAATTGGACTCCACAGTTAGTGGAACTGTTAATATCTCCAGATTGGATCAATCCAAAGAGGTCTTGCATCTGGATGTTGATTCGATTTGTTCAGAGAGGAAATGTTGCCCACTTTGCCAATCTACTGAAGCTGATAGAGTGACCTCACCCCCTAAAGTATAGTAAACAAGGTCGGTTGGTTGAGCTACGAAGTGAATACTGAAAGTCAGGTTTACTGGAGGTCGGATCTAAAATTCGAGGATCCGAACTACCGAGCGTTAAAATGGCGAAAAACACCACCTCATGATTCACGCCAATTCTCCATTAATGGCTCCAATCATGCCACGTAGCTCAGATCTGTGTACCGAGGATCCGAACTACCGAGCATCAAAATGGCGAAAAACATTGCTTAATGATTCGCACCGGATCTCCATCAACGGTTCAGATCATGCCACGTAGCTCAGATCTAAACCCCGAGGATCCGAACTACCGAGCGTGAAAATGGTAAAAAAACAGTGCCTCATGATTCATGTCGGATCTCCGTCAATGGTTCAGATCACGCTACGTAGCTCGGATCTGTATACTGAAGATCAGAACTATCGAACGTAAAAATAGCAAAAAAACACTGCCTCATGATTCGCGCCAGATCTACATCAACGGCTCATATCACGCCACGTAGCTCGGATCTAAAATCCGAGGATCCGAAATACCAAGTGTGAAAATGGCAAAAAATATCGCCTCATGATTCGCACTGGATCTCCATCAATGGCTCAGATCACGCCACGTAGCTCGGATCTAAAAGCGGAGCATCTGAAATACCGAGTGTGAAAATGATGAAAGAGATCGCCTCATGATTTTCATTGAATTTTCATTAACGGCTCAGATCACGCCACGTAGCTCAGATCTAAAAGCCGAGGATCCGAACTACCGAGAGTGAAAATGGCAAAAAACATTGCCTCGTGATTCGTGCTGGATCTCCATCAACGGCTAGATCACGCCATGTATCTCGGATCTATATGCCGAGGATCCGAACTACCAACTGTGAAAATGGCAAAAAAACATTGCCTCATGATTTGCGCCGGATCTCCATCTATGGCTCAAATCACGCCACGTAGCTCGGATCTGTGTACCGAGGATCCGAACTACCGAGCATTAAAATGGCAAAAACATCGCCTCATGCTTCGCGCCGAAACTCCATGTAATATCCCGGACGGATATTACCGTATATAAATTGATATTTTATTATTATTTTATTATTATTTTGTTTTAATTCCAAAATTAAAATTATTTTGGTGATTTTCACCCGGTTTGTCCATAGACATATCTGTATCCAGATATCGGTCAGTATATATCCGTATTGTATCAAATTGATACCGTGATCTTCCGAACTAATAATAAAATTTATTTTATTATTATTTCCAAGATTTAATTATTTTTATACGGATTATGCGAAGATTTTCAGTATACAGACATATAGGCGCACACACGTGTAGTATGTCGATTAGTACACCATATAAATTGTGTGTTGTGTATTTTTGGACAACACTTGTTTTGTTATGACAAAACTTAATTAGATGGTTAGGGTTTGATTTAGAGACTAAACCTAGGGTTACAAAGACATAAGAAGGTTAAGAATTCTTCTAGAAAACTTCTCCCCCACATCAACCTCCCCCCCACATAACACCTCCCCCACATTTCTCCTTCTCCCCTAGGTGAGGCCGGCCCAAATTCATGGAGGGGCTTATGTGCAAATGTGTGAGTGCACAATTGCACTTTCCACCCTTCTCTCCTTCTATAAATAGCCCTTCATTCTCCTCCTTCTCTCATTTTAGAAAACAAAAGAAAGGAAGAAAGAAAGAAAGGAAAGGAAAAGAAAGAGAGAAAGTTTCATACTAATTTGAGAGTTCTCTTGTAGGTTTAGTAGAAGATTTCTAAAGCTAGGGGAAGGAGAAGGTTAACTAGCTAGTTCTTCCATCAAAGAAAGAAACAAGGTGGGGGTTTCTTCATGCTTTTGTTGTTTGTTTGTTTGTTTGTTTGTTTGTTTTGTTGTTTGACTTCTTCTTCTCATCCTCTTGTTTTGTTTTCTTTGAGTTTTGTTGGGTGTATGGTTGTGTGAGAATGTAGTAAGAAATAAAAGAGAAAAGTAGTAGTAGTAACTACTAACTTATAAAGATCATAACTTTATTATTTGTAGTTGTTGTTTTGTATGTTATTGGACTAAGAACTCACATATTGCATAATGTTGGACATACAACCCTTATTGGTTGTAGGACTTAACTCACATAAGCATATGAACATTTATTGTACAACCATTGTGGGTTGTAGGACTCTTTATGAAACTTGGACTAATAAGAACATAAGTTCTAATAAAAAGATATTTCCTTGTAAACACTAGTTGTAGAATTAATTAAAAAGATCTTTCTTTTATTTTTAATCACTAGTTGTAATTAATTAAAAAGATCTTTCTTTCATTTTTAATCACTAGTTGTAGCTAATTAAAAAGATCTTTTCTTTTATTCTAATCACTAGTTGTAGTTAATTAAAAAGATCTCTTTTTATTTGATCACTAGTTGTAGATATTAAAAAGATCTTCTTTTATTTTGATCACTAGTTGTAGCTATCTTTTCTTTTTACTAGATGTAAAGTAAAATTAATAAAAAAATAATCTTTTCTTTATCACTAGTAATAATAAAGGTTAGTAAGTAACTAAGTAGTGGTAAGCTAAAATAATAAGTAGTAGTATGTAATGAATGAAGTAGTAGTAGCATGTATGTAATTAATAAGGTAGTAGTATGTTTATGTCCATAAAGTAGTAGTAGTAATAGATAGTTGTATGTGGTGATTTTGTTGTGAATGAAGTAGTAGTAGTAGTAGATAATTGTGTGTTATGTTTTGATTAAAGTAAGAGTAGTAGTAGTAGTAAAATGTAGTAGGATTGCTTCTAAAAATATTTAGAAGCCATAATCCATGCTTAGTTAGTTGTAGGATTGCTTTTAAAAATACCCTACCATGTTTACCATGCTTAGTTAGTTGTAGCTTTGCTTCTAAAAATAATTAGAAGCCATATTCATGCTACTTATGTTGTAGGATCATTTCTAAAAATAATTAGAAACCATATCCATGCTTAATTAGTTGTAGGATTGTTTATAAAAATATCCTACCATGCTTTTAGACTTAAAATGTTGTAGGATTACTTCTAAAAATGTTTAGAAGCCATTTCCATGCTACTAATATTGTAGGATTACTTCTAAAATTATTTAGAAGCCATTTTTATGCTACTTGTGTTGTAGGATCATTTCTAAAAATGATTAGAAGCCTCATTCATGCTTCACATGTTGTAGGATCATTTCTAAAAATAATTAGAAGCCATAATCCATGCTTAGTTAGTTGTAGGATTGCTTTTAAAAATACCCTACCATGTTTACCATGCTTAGTTAGTTGTAGCTTTGCTTCTAAAAATAATTAGAAACCATATTCATGCTACTTATGTTGTAGGATCATTTCTAAAATGATTAGAAGCCTTATTCATGCTTCACATGTTGTAGGATCATTTCTAAAAAATGTTTAGAAGCCATTTCCATGCTTCACATATTGTAGGATCACTCCTAAAAATGTTTAGAGGCCATTTTTATACTACTAATGTTGTAGGATTACTTCTAAAAATGTTTAGAAGCCATTATGCTACTAATATCGTAGGATTACTTCTAAAAATGTTTAGAAGCCATTTTTATACTACTAATGTTGTAGGATCTTGTCTAAAAATGTTTAGAAGCCATATTCATGCTTAATTAGTTGTAGGATTGTTTATAAAAAATAGCCTATCATGCTTTTATACTTAAAATGTTGGAGGATGTATTCTAAAAATATCCTATCATGTTTCATGTTTAGTTAGTTGTAGGATTTATCCTAAAAATATCTAGCATGCCTAATGATGTTAGAATGATGTAGGACAAATTCTAAGAGTTTCCTACCATGCTTGGATCAATTTTACTATGTTTAGGATGTTGTAGGAGCAATGATAAAATTTCTTACCATGTTAGCTTAATTATAGGTAAGTGACATACCATGTTAGTTCAATTGTAGGTATGTAATATACCATGCTAGTTAATTGTAGGTATGTGATATACCATGCTAAAGTTCAAGTATATGCTTAGAACGTTGTAGGAGTAATGTTAGAATACCTACTATGCCTTGGAATGTTGTATGTTATATTAGTATCTATCCGTGCTTGGGTTGTGGTGATTGGTGATGATAAGTAGTAGGCTTTCATGCTCATTCGTAACCTACGCTTGACTATAGTGGACTTCATGTCTAGGTCGTAGTGATCGTTATGCTTAAGCTCGATATGAGTACAAGCATTAATCACATTCATACATAGGAGTATCATGGTGGTTGTGTTATATGATTAGATTGTCGTAGGAATATGCGTGCAATTGTGTGCCGTACTTAAGGCGCTATAAGTTGAGGTAATAAGGATTGGGAAGACCACTAGTGATAGTTGGTCCGATAAAGGCCGTTAGGTCGCCTTCGGATTCTTCCTTAGTGGAATACCGACCATAGAATATTAGTAGACTCTTCTGTTGCTTCTAATATTAGATGACCAAGTTTGTTAGTAAGCACGTTTGGTTGCTTCTAGGATTGATTACCTGTATGGTTGTTTGCACACGGTTGTGCTCGTGCGTGGCTCGACTGGCCCGTATGTAGCTGTGGGTCTCATACGTAGCTTATTCGGCTCGTATAAAGGTGGTTGTCTCGTACGCGGCCCGACCGGCCCGTGCGTAGCTGTTGGTCTCATACACGGCTTATTTGGCTGGTATGTACGTGGTTATCTCCTACGAGGCCCGCCTGGCTCGTGGGTAGTTATCGTTTCATACGTAGCATATTAGCTCGTATGTGGTTGTTACTCGTGTATAGCTGTTAGCTAGTACACAGTTCGTTGTGGGCTATCGACCATCAAGACACAGCGGCATGCATGTATATTCGCACGACCGAGGTCTTGGATCGATGAGCCACGAACCGGATCCGGATGGGTTCTGGTAAGTCTAGGTTGAGCAGCCTAGTAGAGTTGTCTTGCGAAGCCTAATTTAAGGCCTAGCATGTTTTGTTATAATATTATCGTCCCTAGGATCGTCGGGTCAGGGACATCATTAGGGTAGTGACTTATAAAGGTCATCTTGCTCAGACCCTTACCGAAGAGAGAGGAGTTGGTTGTAGGGGGCACCTTACGACCAACTTGTCCCTTGAGGGAGGCCTTAGGTGGTGACATTGGGTTGTACCTTCCCGTCAAAGGGATACGTACGGTGTCGTCTCACAAGTTGGGAGCACGGGTTGCGTATCTCGCTCTGTTAATTCCTGAAATACCGTGGCTGGGGTGCCACAGGATGCATGGTGCAGTCCTGCGCTTGCTATACCCCAGAGAGTGCCACAGGGTAGGCTTCGCGCTGCCCTGCGCTTGCGAAACTCTATGGTTTAATTTTGGAACGATGCCCGATATACTGGGATCGAGTGAGGTCCGGCTTGCCGGGTAGTAGTGGAAAACAGAGACACCATAAGCAGACTGCATAGGGGGACTTGACCCCTTCTGCAACCTCACAGAGTCATGGAGTATTGTCAGGAACAGGTCGTGTACAATTAGAGTTCTTAACGTGGGTTCAATCCCTATATATGGAGAAACGGCTTGAGATGGAGTCGCATGTAGTATGGGCTGCATGTTGCTTTCGGAGACTTGCTGACATTAGAATAGGAAGCGTCCCGTCAAAGGGATACGTACGGTGCCATCTCACAGGTTGAGGACACGGGTTACGTATCTCGCTCTGTTAATTCCTGAAATACCGTGGCTGGGGTGCCACAGGATGCATTGTGCAGTCCTGCGCTTGCGATACCCCAGAGGGTGCCACAGGGTAGGCTTCGCGCTGCCCTGCGCTTGCGAAACCCTATGATTTGGATTTTGGATTAAGGCCCGATACACCGGGCAATAGTGGCAAACATGGACACCACTATATGACTGCAGTGACGGAACTAGACCGCACCTGCAACCTTGTTGAGTGAGGTCCGGCATGCCGGGTAGTAGTGGAAAACGGAGACACCATGAGCAGACTGCATAGGAGGACTTGACCCCTTTTGCAACCTCACAGAGTCATGGAGTATTGTCAGGAACGGGTTGTGTATAATTAGTTCTATTTAAATATTGCATTAGAGTCTAGCCATAGCACTCACGAACACTTAAACTACACCAGCACCATTGCTATATTTTGTATATTGTTTGGAAGATTCGCTGCTATATGATCAGCCTTTAAGCGTCAGTGAATACTGACGTCCCCACTTCCATAGGTACTGGATCGCCAAAGTACAAAGGCGAAATTCAAGAGGACTCAAGGCAAGGAAAACAAGGAGTCAGTATTAAGTTTAGTTCCGCTGCAAAATATGTATTGATTCTGTATTAGTTAAGAAGTACTCTGATGTAAGATGTGGAGGTTGTAATACTTAGAAATGTAAAGGCAATATTGTAACTCCATTGTAAAGTATTACAGTTGTACAGTATTCAGACTTGTAACACATTGTGGATTGAATAAAAAGTTTTAAATTCTCCTGTTTTTTCTGTGTATTGTGACTAATTGAAGAAAAGGTCTTGGCTCGTGTCACGGTTTCCCAGTATCGGAAATCGGGGCGCTACAGAGTGGTATCAGAGCTAACTTCAATTTACAGTCCAACACTGCAGGAAAATTAAACTTGGATGCCCTTTAGGAGTCGGGTCTTAGTTAGTTATAGGCAGTTGTAATTCATATTGTTGTTCCTTTCAACTTATGTTTTATGATTTTCCTATATCTGAACTAATTCCAGTATATGTATTTTAGGATGGCATTCGAAGATATCCTAACCGAGGATGTATTGATGGAAGAGATTGAGCCGAATGCAATGGAGGATCCGATAATCTCGAATGAGGAGCCGAAGGAGATTTCACCACAAGTTAACCTCAAGATGAACTCGCCTTCACCACCGCAAGGGCCAAGTATGGATCAACGCAGGACGGCGGCGGCCAGCATATATCGAGAAATGAGGAAGCTAATGAAGTACGTAGCCAGGATAGATCGTCAAGCTAAGCAACTGGGTGATGCTTGTATAGCTACATTAGCATGCTTGGCGGAGGAGCGGGGATATTTCAACGCCAGATTGGCACAACTGCGACGTGAGTGGGAGCAAGTTCTAGAGACCGCCAAGGTTTTAGTATGCCATTTCTGTGAGGAGGATGGGCACGAGAAATCAGTCTGTCCACAACGACAAGGAAAAAGGCCTACACCAGCGTCAGGATTCGAGAAACAAGGTCCGAAGCAGAAGACTCAGAAAACAAAGGGCAAACTTGGAGGTGCCAACCCGAAAAGATGTTTTCTATGTAGTGAGCAAGGTCATTTCATGAGTCAGTGCCCGAAAAAGGACCCTCAGATGGATACACGTGTCTATTACAGGTGCGGAGAGATTGGTCATATCAGGCCAAATTGCCTCCAGTTTCCCAAGAATAGTAGCGGTATATTAGCCCTGAGAATGGATAACAAAGGGAAGGAGCCTGTCCCCCAAGAGTAAAAGTCCGCACTCGTTAAAGGCAAGCTGAAGTAGGTAGTAGAGCCAGTACCACTATGTGTATATGGAACTGCAACTAAGTCTAAAGGTTGCATCTTTTGAAGTTTATTTTGGACGGAAGAAGTTATATATGATGTAACACTTTTTGTAACCCGTCGGATTTATATATATAAAATCTAGGCAACTGTTTTGTTCAACTTGGTTCATCATAATCTTCTGTCTAAATTATTTTTCCAATAGTTGAAGTATGTATGGGAGGCAACTCAAGAATCAGTTCGGTTAATTACACCACATGAAGTGTCAAAATTCCAGGAGAGAATCCTGAAAGTTGGAAGTGATGTTCATCGGACACGTCCTATTCTAAGGAGGGAGTAGCTACCAAATTGCAAAGGTCGGGTTCTTTGGAGAACCAGTTCATGGATGAGCCACTCGGGAGCCGAAAAGCGGTATAAGCTTTCTTTCCCCAAGTAATTAGGGTATGAGTGTTTGCCTGTTTTCCTAACTTAACGTAGTTCTGAGGACAGAACTATTCTAAGGAGGGAGTATTGTAATATCCCGGACGGATATTACCGTATATAAATTGATATTTTATTATTATTTTATTATTATTTTGTTTTAATTCCAAAATTAAAATTATTTTGGTGATTTTCACCCGGTTTGTCCATAGACATATCTGTATCCAGATATCGGTCAGTATATATCCGTATTGTATCAAATTGATACCGTGATCTTCCGAACTAATAATAAAATTTATTTTATTATTATTTCCAAGATTTAATTATTTTTATACGGATTATGCGAAGATTTTCAGTATACAGACATATAGGCGCACACACGTGTAGTATGTCGATTAGTACACCATATAAATTGTGTGTTGTGTATTTTTGGACAACACTTGTTTTGTTATGACAAAACTTAATTAGATGGTTAGGGTTTGATTTAGAGACTAAACCTAGGGTTACAAAGACATAAGAAGGTTAAGAATTCTTCTAGAAAACTTCTCCCCCACATCAACCTCCCCCCCACATAACACCTCCCCCACATTTCTCCTTCTCCCCTAGGTGAGGCCGGCCCAAATTCATGGAGGGGCTTATGTGCAAATGTGTGAGTGCACAATTGCACTTTCCACCCTTCTCTCCTTCTATAAATAGCCCTTCATTCTCCTCCTTCTCTCATTTTAGAAAACAAAAGAAAGGAAGAAAGAAAGAAAGGAAAGGAAAAGAAAGAGAGAAAGTTTCATACTAATTTGAGAGTTCTCTTGTAGGTTTAGTAGAAGATTTCTAAAGCTAGGGGAAGGAGAAGGTTAACTAGCTAGTTCTTCCATCAAAGAAAGAAACAAGGTGGGGGTTTCTTCATGCTTTTGTTGTTTGTTTGTTTGTTTGTTTGTTTGTTTTGTTGTTTGACTTCTTCTTCTCATCCTCTTGTTTTGTTTTCTTTGAGTTTTGTTGGGTGTATGGTTGTGTGAGAATGTAGTAAGAAATAAAAGAGAAAAGTAGTAGTAGTAACTACTAACTTATAAAGATCATAACTTTATTATTTGTAGTTGTTGTTTTGTATGTTATTGGACTAAGAACTCACATATTGCATAATGTTGGACATACAACCCTTATTGGTTGTAGGACTTAACTCACATAAGCATATGAACATTTATTGTACAACCATTGTGGGTTGTAGGACTCTTTATGAAACTTGGACTAATAAGAACATAAGTTCTAATAAAAAGATATTTCCTTGTAAACACTAGTTGTAGAATTAATTAAAAAGATCTTTCTTTTATTTTTAATCACTAGTTGTAATTAATTAAAAAGATCTTTCTTTCATTTTTAATCACTAGTTGTAGCTAATTAAAAAGATCTTTTCTTTTATTCTAATCACTAGTTGTAGTTAATTAAAAAGATCTCTTTTTATTTGATCACTAGTTGTAGATATTAAAAAGATCTTCTTTTATTTTGATCACTAGTTGTAGCTATCTTTTCT
The DNA here is from genome assembly GCA_017893485.1 of Hemerocallis citrina. NCBI lineage: Eukaryota > Viridiplantae > Streptophyta > Magnoliopsida > Asparagales > Asphodelaceae > Hemerocallis > Hemerocallis citrina. The sequence goes on from CM030358.1 coordinate 334,763,991, forward strand.
TTTTACTAGATGTAAAGTAAAATTAATAAAAAAATAATCTTTTCTTTATCACTAGTAATAATAAAGGTTAGTAAGTAACTAAGTAGTGGTAAGCTAAAATAATAAGTAGTAGTATGTAATGAATGAAGTAGTAGTAGCATGTATGTAATTAATAAGGTAGTAGTATGTTTATGTCCATAAAGTAGTAGTAGTAATAGATAGTTGTATGTGGTGATTTTGTTGTGAATGAAGTAGTAGTAGTAGTAGATAATTGTGTGTTATGTTTTGATTAAAGTAAGAGTAGTAGTAGTAGTAAAATGTAGTAGGATTGCTTCTAAAAATATTTAGAAGCCATAATCCATGCTTAGTTAGTTGTAGGATTGCTTTTAAAAATACCCTACCATGTTTACCATGCTTAGTTAGTTGTAGCTTTGCTTCTAAAAATAATTAGAAGCCATATTCATGCTACTTATGTTGTAGGATCATTTCTAAAAATAATTAGAAACCATATCCATGCTTAATTAGTTGTAGGATTGTTTATAAAAATATCCTACCATGCTTTTAGACTTAAAATGTTGTAGGATTACTTCTAAAAATGTTTAGAAGCCATTTCCATGCTACTAATATTGTAGGATTACTTCTAAAATTATTTAGAAGCCATTTTTATGCTACTTGTGTTGTAGGATCATTTCTAAAAATGATTAGAAGCCTCATTCATGCTTCACATGTTGTAGGATCATTTCTAAAAATAATTAGAAGCCATAATCCATGCTTAGTTAGTTGTAGGATTGCTTTTAAAAATACCCTACCATGTTTACCATGCTTAGTTAGTTGTAGCTTTGCTTCTAAAAATAATTAGAAACCATATTCATGCTACTTATGTTGTAGGATCATTTCTAAAATGATTAGAAGCCTTATTCATGCTTCACATGTTGTAGGATCATTTCTAAAAAATGTTTAGAAGCCATTTCCATGCTTCACATATTGTAGGATCACTCCTAAAAATGTTTAGAGGCCATTTTTATACTACTAATGTTGTAGGATTACTTCTAAAAATGTTTAGAAGCCATTATGCTACTAATATCGTAGGATTACTTCTAAAAATGTTTAGAAGCCATTTTTATACTACTAATGTTGTAGGATCTTGTCTAAAAATGTTTAGAAGCCATATTCATGCTTAATTAGTTGTAGGATTGTTTATAAAAAATAGCCTATCATGCTTTTATACTTAAAATGTTGGAGGATGTATTCTAAAAATATCCTATCATGTTTCATGTTTAGTTAGTTGTAGGATTTATCCTAAAAATATCTAGCATGCCTAATGATGTTAGAATGATGTAGGACAAATTCTAAGAGTTTCCTACCATGCTTGGATCAATTTTACTATGTTTAGGATGTTGTAGGAGCAATGATAAAATTTCTTACCATGTTAGCTTAATTATAGGTAAGTGACATACCATGTTAGTTCAATTGTAGGTATGTAATATACCATGCTAGTTAATTGTAGGTATGTGATATACCATGCTAAAGTTCAAGTATATGCTTAGAACGTTGTAGGAGTAATGTTAGAATACCTACTATGCCTTGGAATGTTGTATGTTATATTAGTATCTATCCGTGCTTGGGTTGTGGTGATTGGTGATGATAAGTAGTAGGCTTTCATGCTCATTCGTAACCTACGCTTGACTATAGTGGACTTCATGTCTAGGTCGTAGTGATCGTTATGCTTAAGCTCGATATGAGTACAAGCATTAATCACATTCATACATAGGAGTATCATGGTGGTTGTGTTATATGATTAGATTGTCGTAGGAATATGCGTGCAATTGTGTGCCGTACTTAAGGCGCTATAAGTTGAGGTAATAAGGATTGGGAAGACCACTAGTGATAGTTGGTCCGATAAAGGCCGTTAGGTCGCCTTCGGATTCTTCCTTAGTGGAATACCGACCATAGAATATTAGTAGACTCTTCTGTTGCTTCTAATATTAGATGACCAAGTTTGTTAGTAAGCACGTTTGGTTGCTTCTAGGATTGATTACCTGTATGGTTGTTTGCACACGGTTGTGCTCGTGCGTGGCTCGACTGGCCCGTATGTAGCTGTGGGTCTCATACGTAGCTTATTCGGCTCGTATAAAGGTGGTTGTCTCGTACGCGGCCCGACCGGCCCGTGCGTAGCTGTTGGTCTCATACACGGCTTATTTGGCTGGTATGTACGTGGTTATCTCCTACGAGGCCCGCCTGGCTCGTGGGTAGTTATCGTTTCATACGTAGCATATTAGCTCGTATGTGGTTGTTACTCGTGTATAGCTGTTAGCTAGTACACAGTTCGTTGTGGGCTATCGACCATCAAGACACAGCGGCATGCATGTATATTCGCACGACCGAGGTCTTGGATCGATGAGCCACGAACCGGATCCGGATGGGTTCTGGTAAGTCTAGGTTGAGCAGCCTAGTAGAGTTGTCTTGCGAAGCCTAATTTAAGGCCTAGCATGTTTTGTTATAATATTATCGTCCCTAGGATCGTCGGGTCAGGGACATCATTAGGGTAGTGACTTATAAAGGTCATCTTGCTCAGACCCTTACCGAAGAGAGAGGAGTTGGTTGTAGGGGGCACCTTACGACCAACTTGTCCCTTGAGGGAGGCCTTAGGTGGTGACATTGGGTTGTACCTTCCCGTCAAAGGGATACGTACGGTGTCGTCTCACAAGTTGGGAGCACGGGTTGCGTATCTCGCTCTGTTAATTCCTGAAATACCGTGGCTGGGGTGCCACAGGATGCATGGTGCAGTCCTGCGCTTGCTATACCCCAGAGAGTGCCACAGGGTAGGCTTCGCGCTGCCCTGCGCTTGCGAAACTCTATGGTTTAATTTTGGAACGATGCCCAATATACTGGGATCGAGTGAGGTCCGGCTTGCCGGGTAGTAGTGGAAAACAGAGACACCATAAGCAGACTGCATAGGGGGACTTGACCCCTTCTGCAACCTCACAGAGTCATGGAGTATTGTCAGGAACAGGTCGTGTACAATTAGAGTTCTTAACGTGGGTTCAATCCCTATATATGGAGAAACGGCTTGAGATGGAGTCGCATGTAGTATGGGCTGCATGTTGCTTTCGGAGACTTGCTGACATTAGAATAGGAAGCGTCCCGTCAAAGGGATACGTACGGTGCCATCTCACAGGTTGAGGACACGGGTTACGTATCTCGCTCTGTTAATTCCTGAAATACCGTGGCTGGGGTGCCACAGGATGCATTGTGCAGTCCTGCGCTTGCGATACCCCAGAGGGTGCCACAGGGTAGGCTTCGCGCTGCCCTGCGCTTGCGAAACCCTATGATTTGGATTTTGGATTAAGGCCCGATACACCGGGCAATAGTGGCAAACATGGACACCACTATATGACTGCAGTGACGGAACTAGACCGCACCTGCAACCTTGTTGAGTGAGGTCCGGCATGCCGGGTAGTAGTGGAAAACGGAGACACCATGAGCAGACTGCATAGGAGGACTTGACCCCTTTTGCAACCTCACAGAGTCATGGAGTATTGTCAGGAACGGGTTGTGTATAATTAGTTCTATTTAAATATTGCATTAGAGTCTAGCCATAGCACTCACGAACACTTAAACTACACCAGCACCATTGCTATATTTTGTATATTGTTTGGAAGATTCGCTGCTATATGATCAGCCTTTAAGCGTCAGTGAATACTGACGTCCCCACTTCCATAGGTACTGGATCGCCAAAGTACAAAGGCGAAATTCAAGAGGACTCAAGGCAAGGAAAACAAGGAGTCAGTATTAAGTTTAGTTCCGCTGCAAAATATGTATTGATTCTGTATTAGTTAAGAAGTACTCTGATGTAAGATGTGGAGGTTGTAATACTTAGAAATGTAAAGGCAATATTGTAACTCCATTGTAAAGTATTACAGTTGTACAGTATTCAGACTTGTAACACATTGTGGATTGAATAAAAAGTTTTAAATTCTCCTGTTTTTTCTGTGTATTGTGACTAATTGAAGAAAAGGTCTTGGCTCGTGTCACGGTTTCCCAGTATCGGAAATCGGGGCGCTACACTCCATCAACGGCTCAAATCACACCACGTAGCTCGGATCTGTGTACCGTGGATCCGAACTACCGAGCATGAAAATGGCAAAAAACATCGCCTCTTGATTCGCGTCGGATCTCCGTCAACAGCTCAGATCACGCCACATAGCTCGGATCTAAAATCTGAAGATCCGAATGTAACGTCCCCTAACTCATCATTACCCCTAACTCGGATCTCGTCAACATTCTCGGCCCACGATCAACCCACATCAGTTAAGATCCTTCGGTGCTCAAGGTGTGATTAATCTACAGTTTCCAAGGTGGTATGATGCGAGTCTTGATGGTCGATAGCCCCTAAGGTAACTATGCGACCCTATCACTACCCCTAACTCAAATATCGTCAACACTCTCAGCCTGCGATCAACCCACATTAGTTAAGATCCGTCGGTACTCGAGGTGTAATTCATCCCCAGTTTCCAAAGTGGTAGGATGCGAGTCTTGATTTTCGATGACCCCTAGGCCAGCTTTTATCTAGCTAACAATACTAGTGACTTTTCCAACCTTTAGTTACCCATATATTGAAGATGAAGTATGTTCACATTATATGGTCCAATTTCAATTAGAACCACATACAACTACAACTCAAGGGTTCCTTTTTCCAAATTGAACTAGGACAACATGCGACTAGGTTCATGGGTTCTTTCTCAAAGTTGAGGTAGAACCACCCAGAACCTAATTGCATGGGGTCCTCGCCAATTCGAGCTAGAACTATCATGGAGCTAGTTTCATGGGTTTCTTCTTAAAAATCAAACTAGAACAACTATGGAACATCGGTTCATTTCAATGATTCAATTGGGTTATCATGCAAGCTAAACTCATGGGTTCCTTTTCGAATTTAACCGAAACCACTACAATCATATAACTCAAACATACATGGATTCTTTTGAATCAAAAACAACTACACTTCTCAAACGAGGGTTCTTTACTAGAACAACTAAAATAACACAAGCATGCGTTCTTTACTTAGAAAAACTACAATAACTCAAGCATGGGTTTTTTACTTAGAACAACTACGATAACTCAAGCGTGCTTACGACTTAAGCGTGTGTTTCTTTACTACCTCAATCTACAACAACTCAAGCATAGTTTACAACTTAAGAATGGGTTCCTTTACTACAACAATCTACAACAACTCAGGCATGGTATACAACTTAACATGGGTTTCTTACTACAACAACTCAAGCATGATGGGCTTCTTTGCTACACAACTTAAGCATGGTTTCTTTATAACACCTCAAGCATGATGGATTTCTTACTACAAAAATCTACAACAACTCAAGTACGGTATACAACTTAACATGGGTTTCTTACTACAACAACTCAAGTATGGTATACAACTTAAGCATGGGATTCTTTACTATAACAAATTACAACAAGTCAAGCATGGTATACAACTTAACATGGATTTCTTACTACCATAACTCAAGCATGGTATCTTTACTATATCTCAAGCATGATGGGTTTCTTGCTACAACAACTTAAGCATGATATCTTTACTACATCTCAAGCATGATGGGTTTCTTTACTACAACAACTCAAGCATGGTATCTTTTACTACATCTCAAGCATGATGGGTTTCTTTACTACAACAATTCAAGCATGGTATCTTTACTACATCTCAAGTATGACGGGTTTCTTTACTACAACTTAAGCATGATAGGTTTCTTTACTACACAATTTAAGCATGGTTTCTTTACAACTTCTCAAGCATGATTGGTTTCTTACTACAACAACTCAAGCATGATATACAACTTAAGCAAGGGTTTCTTACTACAACAACTCAAGCATGATGGGTTTCTTTGCTACAACAACTCAAGCATGGTATCTTTTACTACATTTCAAGCATGATGGGTTTCTTACTACAACAACTTAAGCATGATGGGTTTCTTACTAAAACAACTTAAGCATCATGTTCTTCATGGGTTTCACAAACATGAATGGGTTCATGGGTTTTTGTAACCCCTATTTTTTATTTTTGGTATTTTTGAGAGTATTTTTCATTTTTGTGAATTATTATATTCCTTGTATTTTTTGGACCATATACTTGATTATTTTCAATATATATTATTTTTCTTGCATTTTTGACCTCCTTGTGCTGATTGTGCGCCGTTTATCCGTTTTTCGTCTTTTAAGATCTTTTTCTCATTTTCTTGGTCCCGTTCATATTTAATAATTATTTTGGGTCATGATGGATTCTTAGAGGAGTTTTGATCGATTTGAGATTTTTGGCCCTTAAGGAGATTTTAGGAGCCATAGGATTCATTGCATTTTGTGTCCCCATTTGAAATCTACCCAATAATCATTACCCAATTGTATACCCATGTATTCCTATTGACATCCGCTACCCATTAACCCATATTTAACTCCCTATAAATACCCCCTAACACTAATTATCCATAACCCTAATTTACTCTCTCCCTCTCCTATTCCAAACCGGCCTCCCTCCATCCAAGTGCTCCCGGCCTGCATTCAAAACCCCCGGCCTGCATTCAAAACCCCAGGCCGACACCTCCCTCTCCCCTCTCTTGCCCTACCAGACCATTGAAACCCTTCCATCCACCATATTATACAACCCTGCTTCATATTACCTCGTCTCTCCTCCCTTTGTGTGGCCGAACCCCATCCAAGGCAGCACCCACTTTTCAAAACAGACCCCCCTACATCCCTTTGCTAATTTGGAGTTGTGGGTAGCGTCCGTTTGAGTTCGTGCATCAAGGAGACAATCGTAGGCAAGTTTCGGTTCGTGGGTTCGCTTGGAATCGCGCGTGGAAGGACTTTTGCTCGTGGGTTTTCATTTCTAGGCTTCGTAGCATCGTATTCATCGTCAAAGAGGCAAGTAACTTGTACATCATGTCATTAGTTTGATACAAGTAGAAAGTTCACCTAATAGGGTAGTTGAGACTAGAGACGGCCAAAAGGTTGATTTTTATTTGTGGGTACTGTCTCTATTGTTCAAAACAGGCCATTGATGACTTAGAACATGAGTTTTGATAAGGTTATGACGTAGGTTTCACCCAAAGCGCGATTTTGATCGCATAGGTCAAATAGCGCATGAACCAGGTTTGATGGATTGCCCACATAAAAATATTAGGTTTTGACATGTTATAAACCCTTAGACATGATATTTAGATGGTGGGTATGCAGCGTTTCGAATCTGGATGAGTTTGGATCATTTTTGTAGAAGTTATGACGTTTTAAAGTTTAGTTGTGAAATCTGGAAATTTGGGTTGTACTGAATAGATTGCTGTTTTTGCCTGGGTTAGAGTCCGAATCTCAACATGGATATTTCTGAGTAATCTGTAGAGGACTGAATCTATTTTCTGACCCCACTGGTTTCACCCCGTTTGGAGTTTGTATGAATTAGTTATGATTATTTTAGTGACTGTATATCGGTAGTTTTCAGATTCAGTTCGGGGTAGATTTTATTATCTGTTTATTTTTAAGATCCAAGTTATAAATGATATCATGCCACAATATTTTGTCCAGTGTTTCACCATGATGTTAGGTAGTTCCCAGATTTATGTGGTATTTTAAAGATAAGTTTTGAGCGATGTCTTGTACCCTTTTCTAGAATGTACTGTTGCTGTAAATTGCGTGCTGTTCGATGTTAAGTCCAGTTTTCACCCTAGTTATAATTACTTTATGGGAATTTTATGTGAGTTATGAAAGTTGGAGAATTTTATCTACTTTCACCCCGTTTTGGCGGAAGTGGATTTTGATTTGCTGTTTGCAAGATACGTTTAATTTTGTACAGCAGTGTTGAGAAATTCCAGATCCATCAAAACCATGTTTTGTGTTACTTTTCATTTTTGATACCATATCTATACTTTCTGGAAAATTATAAAAAAATTTATTTTGATTCTACATATGTAGGGGATTACCCCAGAATTTTCATGGATTTATTTGATGACCTTGCATGCTGTTTATATGTGTTGGAAGTCATTCCCCTGTTTTCTGGCTGTACAGCAAATCTGTGTTGAAATGACTTTTAAACTGAGATGTTGTGAACTAGTATAGGTCTTTATTGTATCCGTTAGAAGCGTGTGGATGTCTAGTTTTCAGATCCTTCGACGGATCATAATTTGCGTGCCTGTAGTTCTGTGAATCGCTGATTTAGTGCTGACTAGTCCTGCTGTCCTGATTATGAACCTTGTATATTTTGCACGTATATGTGAAACTATAATACCCTTGCACGCTGATTTGATAACCTGAACTTGTACCTGATCCCACCATGCTTATTTGACACTAGTTTACACGTATACATGCATGTTGGACATTAATAACTAAAAGTAATCAAGGCAGGGTTTATGGAACAGATCTAGTAGTGGATAGTGCTGAAATGTGTACTCGGAAGAACCTGGTTTGGTTTGGAGCTTGTTTACACTTGGAGCTTGACACGATTTGCATGACACGATTCAAAATTTGCATGTCACGTGCTCGCATAACATTGGAGCTTGTTTACATGATACTTGAAGCTTGTACCTGAGTACACAGCCCTGCATGGTCCCCTATGAAATCTAAAACGAAATTGTTGTGTTGTAGCAACCATGTAGGATAGGGTGCATGTCGTGCTACCTAGATAGTAATCACACAAGACTTGAACTTAATACTCTAACATGATACTTGAATAAGATACTTGAACATGATACCTGCTTGCTAGATAATTGACTACAGGATACATGAGACATGATATATGAGACATGAACTACATGAAACATGATACCTGATACAAGTTTACATGACACTTGACACTTGATGCATGTTTATAGGATACTTGATTTATGTCGTGACCCTTGACACTTTTACCATACTAGTTTGACTAGGTTGACTTTATACCTATACCACATGCTAGTTAGTTATCCAATTCCATGTGCTTGTATCCTACTCTATTTTGTGACCCGGACTTGCCATTGACGGGTACTTGTGTTTTCTCTTTCCCCTTTCTTGCATTTTATGAATTACAGATTTTGGCGAACAGGTTCACGATGATGCTGGAGACTTGCAGTAGTAGTTGCTTTTGGATTATTACTATTATTTCTGTTTCATGCTAGAACAATATTGTATTTGTGAGACTTGTGTTACTTTCGTGTTTGAGACTTGGTTATTAATTTGTACTTGGGCGATGTGACCCAAGATATTTATATTGTTTTCCAGACTCTGTTTATTTGAGAACATGGTATTTGATTTCAAGTAATTTATGTTGGTGAATTTGATTCAATATTGCATGTGGGTTCCACTTTTGCTTCCGACTCTGATAAACTCTGTGATGTGTTGCAAAGATTTCTTGAAACAGCTTAAGGATGATTATAATCATTCGCTGGGCTTTTGTTACGTGCTCGTATTCCGTATTTTTGGGAAGCGGGGCGTGACAGGATTTTTAGTGGTATCAGAGCATCAGGTTTGGCTAATGTATTAGGCAACTAATATATTAGACAAGCTTGGCTCGAACTGGAATCTGCAAAACACTTCACCAACCATGCATGCATAATTGAAACATAATACCAACTCAGATTCTGGATGTTAATTGTTTTTGGTTGGTGCAGACTATGGCTCGCAGAGGTTCAACTTCCCAGTCACAAGTTGATCCGATTGAGGCTGTCACCGTTGTGCTTGAGAGGCTGATTAATCAGCAGCAAAACCACAGTGATCTGGTGATGGATGCACTTGAAGCTGCTCGGGTTCCGCCTCCTGTTGCGCCTGTGCAGGCAACTCTTCCGCCTCACCCAGGGACTGTTACAGATTTTATGAGGCTGCATCCTGATCATTTTTCCAGCACTGAGACGCCTTTGGAGGCTGAACAGTGGCTAGTCTGGACCGAGCGTTTGTTGGCAGCAGCTCGCGTTGTAGAGGCTGATCGGATGGACGTTGTTTCCATCCAACTGGTTGATTTGGCTCACATCTGGTGGATGGCTGAGTCTGAGCACCTTGAAAGGCCTATTGCTTGGGCTACTTTTACTTGGAGAAGTTCTTCCCCAGCAGTACTCGGGTGGAAATGGAACAACAATTCCTGGCCCTGAAACAGGTTAAGTCTTTGTTCCATTTTGCATTTGTTACAATATTGCATGAACAATTATGAATGTTGTAACATGGATTTTTTTGCAACAGGGCTCCAGGATAGTGGACGAGTACGCTGCTGAGTTTACCAGGCTTAGCCGCTTCGCTGCCGTTCTTGTGGCAACCGAAGAGGATCGGGCTCGTAGTTCACCAACGGGCTCGAACAGGATATCAAGAGGCATCTGGTCTCTCTGCGTCTGCGTACTTATGCTGAGGCACTTGAGGCAGCTCGAGCCCAGTAGCAGGCTCGCGGTGGTTCGTCTTCTGCTCAGTGGTCTGTTCCTGCTGCTATTGTTAGGTCTTCTGGTGGGCCTATTCGGAGGTCTGGTCCCGCTCATCCAGTCAGGGCAGCTCTGTATCCTTCTGTTGGAGTTCCTAGGGGCAAAAATTGCGACTTTTGCCACATTCTGCGGCATGAGCACAGGGAATGCAGGCGGGCAAATCGCCGTTGTTTTGCTTGTGGTTCTCCTAACCACACTTTGCAGGATTGTCCACAGCAGAGGCCGGCAGTTCCCCCTCGTGGTCCAGATAGGCCACCGCTACCTCCACAGTGCTGGATTGTCGGTCAGAGGACCGTTGTTCCGAGGAGAGTTCAAGCTTTCAACTTGACTGCTGCAGAGGCTGAGACCACCGAAGGAGTTGTAGCAGGTATATCTTGTTATATTATTTTGTTGCTTTATTCCCTTTATTTATTTCCTTTAGCCCTGTTTTGTTTCCGTTTGCTATTTTTCATGCTTTGTTGATTTTTCCCTTACCCTTGATGGTCTTTGTTTTTCCCTTGCCCTTGATTTCTTCAGGTATCATCCTTGTTTGCTCTTTTCCTGCATATGTTCTTTTTGATTCTAGGGCAACCCATTCTTTGCCTCCTCTCGATTTGTCACTCGCCATCAGTTAGAATGCAGCAACATGTCAGAGGCTTGGAACATCGTGACAGGTGGTGGAGTAGTCAGTTGTTCCCGTGAGTGCAGGCAATGTCCCGTTGTTATTTGGGATGCAGATTTCAAAGCCAACCTGATTGTAATTGGAAATTCAGGATTCGACGTTATTCTGGGTATGGATTGGTTGGGAGAAGCCCATGCCACTATTGATTGCCCTGCCAAGAAAGTTATCTTTAGAATTCTAGATCGAGCAGAATTTGAGTTCCATGCCGGGGAATCTTCTCTTGGTCGAGCAAAGACTGCAGTTGAACATGTGGATGGTGCAATGGAATTGCATTCAGGCTTTGAGGCTGCGCCTCTTGTCGTTCGGGATTTCATGGATGTTTTTCCAGATGAATTGTCTGGCTTACCCCCTGATAGGGAAGTAGAATTCAGTATTGATGTTCAGCCTAGAACAGAACCGATATCAAAGGCTCCCTATAGGATGGCACCGGTTGAGCTGGCAGAGCTTAAGGTGCAGATTCAGGAGTTGCTTGATTTGGGTTTCATCAGACCTAGTATTTTGCCTTGGGGTGCTCCAGTCCTTTTTGTTGACAAGAAGGATGGTAGTCGTCAGATGTGCATGGATTACCGAGAACTGAACAGAGTTACGATGAAGAATCGGTATCCGTTGCCCAGGATTGATGATTTGTTTGATCAGCTGAGTGGGGCTTCTGTTTTCTCGAAGTTGGATCTTCGTTCGGGATATCACCAAGTTAAGGTGAAGGTTGCAGATATACCGAAGACTGCTTTCAGGACTAGATACGGGCACTATGAGTATCTTGTGATGCCATTCGGAGTCACGAATGTGCCCGCTGTATTCATGAGTCTTATGAACCGGGTGTTCTCACAGAATCTAGATAAGTTCGTGGTGGTCTTTATCGATGATATTTTGGTGTATTCTAAGAACCGGGAAGATCATCTTAAGCATCTTAGAGTGGTTCTGCAGACTATGAGAGAGCATAAGCTCTATAGGAAGCTGAGCAAGTGCAAGTTTTGGCTCGACAGAATTTCCTTCTTGGGGCATATTGTTTCTGGCGATGGTATTTCAGTGGATCCTGCCAAGATTGAGGCTGTGAAGGATTGGCCTATTCCCAAGTCAGTTTCGGAAGTCAGGAGTTTTCTGGGTTTGGCTAGTTATTATCAGAAGTTCGTTCAGGATTTTTCGAAGATAGCAGGACCTTTGACTAAATTGACTGGAACGGATCAGAGATTTTGTTGGTCTAATGAGTGCAATGTGGCTTTCGTTGAGTTGAAGAATAGACTGATGTCAGCGCCTGTGTTGACTATTCCAGATGGTTTAGGCGGATTTGTGGTTCACTGTGATGCTTCTGGTAAGGGTCTTGGAGCAGTTCATATGCAGAAGGGCCGTGTTGTTGCGTATGCATCGAGACAGTTGAGGCCGCATGAGAAGAACTATCCTACTCATGACTTGGAGTTAGCGGCAGTGATATTTGCTTTGAAGCTGTGGAGACATTATTTGCTTGGAGATCGAGTGGAGATCTTTACAGACCACAAAAGTCTCAAGTACGTCTTCACCCAGAAGGAGTTGAACATGAGGCAAAGGCGTTGGTTGGAACTTATGGCTGAGTATGACATCAGTTTGCAATACCATCCTGGTAAAGTAAACTTGGTGCCTGATGCTTCGAGCAGGAGACCAGCAGTTTCATTTCTTACTCAGCAGAGAGATCTCATTGAGCAGATGAGGAGGTCGGAGCTTGATGTTGTGTTGCCGGGTTATGGTCGGAGTTGTTTGGCGCTCCAGCTGCAGTCGTCTCTTGTTGAGCAGATTAAAGAGGCACAGGGTAGTGATGCGCAGTTGCAGAAATTTCGAGCTGAGGTTGAGTCTGGGTCCAGGACGGACATGGTTATTCATGCAGATGGTTCTCTTTGTTTTGGTTCCCGGTTATGTGTCCTGGAGGGTGAAGTTCGTCAGAGGTTTCTTGAAGAAGCTCAACAGTCTTCGTATTCTATCCATCCTGGTAGTACAAAAATGTATCGGGATTTGAAGCTTCAATTCTGGTGGCAGGGTATGAAAAGGGTTGTGGCTCAGTATGTTGCTCAGTGTTTAGTCTGCCAGCAGGTGAAGGCAGAGCATCAGAGAGTAGCTGGACTTCTTCAGCTGCTTCCTATTCCAGAGTGGAAGTGAGAACATATCACCATGGATTTTGTGACCGCTTTACCGAGGAGTCCTAAGGGTCATAATGCTATTTGGGTGATTGTTGACCGTTTGACGAAAAGTGCTCACTTCATTTCTTTTCGTGTCGGTCAGTCTACTGAGAGTCTTGCTGAGAGGTATATGCAAGAGATTGTTAGACTTCATGGGGTTCCAGTTAGCATTGTATCTGACAGGGATACGAGATTTAGATCTCAGTTTTGAGAGAGTCTTCAGAGATGTTTGGAGAGCAAATTAAAGTATAGTACAGCTTTTCATCCCCAGACAGATGGAGAGTCAGAGCGGACTGTTTAGATTCTCGAGGACATGTTGAGGTCCTTCATGCTTCAGTTCGGTGGGTCTTGGGAGGATCACTTGCATCTTGTGGAGTGCTCGTACAATAATAGCTTTCAAGCCAGTATTAAAGCTGCTCCGTTCGAGGCACTCTATGGGTGGAAGTGTAGATCGCCGGTTTGTTGGGATGATGTTGGTGAGGGGCAGTTGTTGGGTCCAAAGTTGATCACCAAGACTGTTGAGGCAGTGGTTCAGATTAGGAAGCACTTGCAGGCAGCTCAGGACAGGCAGAGGCGGTGGGCTGATGTTCATCGCAGGGCATTGGAGTTCGCAGTTGGTGACCATTTTTTTCTCAAGGTATCGCCGTGGCATGGTGTCATTCGGTTCGGTGGTGGAGGCAAGCTTAGCCCGAGGTTTATTGGACCGTTTGAGATCTTGGAGCGAGTAGGCAAGGTGGCCTATTGTCTCGCATTGCCGCCAGCTTTATCGGGAGTGCACAATATTTTCCATGTCTCACAACTTAGAAGGTATATCCGAGATGAGTGCCACGTGATTGACTATTCTGAGTTGACCATTAGGCCGGATTTGACTTGTGAGATTCCGCCTGTTGCTATTGTGGATCGGCGGGAGAAAGTGCTTAAGAACAAGGTCATTAAGCTGGTTCGTATTGCTTGGAATCCTCACTCGCCTGGTGAGTCGACATGGGAGTTGGAGGAAATTCAGCAGAAGTTTCATCATTTGTTTGTGTAGTTGCTTGTTTTGCTTTTGGTTGTTTTGTTTTGTTGAGGGTTATCCTATGTACCTTTCTTTTTAATTTTGAGAATGAAATTTTCTTGTAGGGGGGTAAGATTGTAACCCATATTTTTCATTTTTGGTTTTTTTGAGAGTATTTTTCATTTTTGTGAATTATTATATTCCTTGTATTTTTCTGGACCATATACTTGATTATTTTCAATATATATTATTTTTCTTGCATTTTTGACCTTCTTGTGCTGATTGTGCGCCGTTTGTCCGTTTTTCTTCTTTTGAGATTTTTTTCTCATTTTCTTGGTCCTGTTCATATTTAATAATTATTTTGGGTCATGATGGATTCTTAGAGGAGTTTTGATCGATTTGAGATTTTTGGCCCTTAAGGAGATTTTAGGAGCCATAGGATTCATTGCATTTTGTGTCCCCATTTGAAATCTACCCAATAACCATTACCCAATTGTATACCCATGTATTCCTATTGATATCCGCTACCCATTAATGCATATTTAACTCCCAATAAATACCCCCTAACACTAATTATCCCTAACCCTAATTTACTCTCTCCCTCTCCTATTCCAAACCAGCCTCCCTCCATCCAAATGCTCCCGGCCTGCATTCAAAACCCCAGGCCGACACCTCCCTCTCCCCTCTCTTGCCCTACCCGACCATTGAAACCCTTCCCATCCACCATATTATACAACCCCGCTTCATATTACCTCATCTCTCCTCCCTTTGTGTGGCCGAACCCCATCCAAGGCAGCACCCGCTTTTCAAAACAGCCCCCCCTACATCCCTTTGCTGATTTGGAGTTGTGGGTAGCGTCCGTTTGAGTTCGTGCATCAAGGAGACGATCGTAGGTAAGTTCCGGTTCGTGGGTTCGCTTGGAATCGCACGTGGAAGGACTTTTGCTCATGGGTTTTTAATGCTAGGCTTCGTAGCATCGTGTTCATTATCAAAGAGGCAAGTAACTTGTACATCATGTCATTAGTTTGATACAAGTAGAAAGTTCATCTAATAGGGTAGTTGAGACTAGAGACGGCCAAAAGATTGATTTTTATTTGTGGGTATTGTCTCTATTGTTCAAAACAGGCCATAGATGACTTAGAACATGAGTTTTGATAAGGTTATGTCGTAGGTTTCACCCAAAGCGCGATTTTGATCACATAGGTCAAATAGCGCATGAACCATGTTTGATGGATTGTCCACATGAAAATATTAGGTTTTGACATGTTAGAAACTCTTAGACATGATATTTAGATGGTGGGTATGCAGCGTTTCGAATCTGGATGAGTTTGGATCATTTTTGTAGAAGTTATGACGTTTTGAAGTTTAGTTGTGAAATCTGGAAATTTGGGTTGTACTAAATAGATTGCTGTTTTTGCCTGGGTTAGAGTCCGAATCTCAACATGGATATTTCTGAGTAATCTGTAGAGGACTGAATCTATTTTCTGACCCCACTGGTTTCACCCCGTTTGGAGTTCGTATGAATTAGTTATGATTATTTTAGTGACTGTATATCGGTAGTTTCCAGATTCAGTTCGGGGTAGATTTTATTATCTATTTATTTTCAAGATCCAAGTTATATATGATATCATGCCACAATATTTTGTCCAGTGTTTCACCATGATGTTAGGTAGTTTCCAGATTTATGTGGTATTTTAAAGATAAGTTTTGAGCGATGTCTTGTACCCTTTTCTAGAATGTATTGTTGCTGTAAATTGCATGCTGTTCGATGTTAAGTCCAGTTTTCACCCTAGTTATAATTACTTTATGGGAATTTTACGTGAGTATGAAAGTTGGATATTTTTATCTACTTTCACCCCGTTATGGCGGAAGTGGATTTTGATTTTCTGTTTGCAAGATATGTTTAATTTTGTACAGCAGTGTTAAGAAATTCCAGATCCATCAAAACCATGTTTTGTGTTACTTTTTATTTTTGATGCCATATCTATACTTTCTGGAAAATTATAAAAATTATTATTTTGAGTCTACATATTTATGGGATTACCCCAGAATTTTCATGGATTTATTTGATGACCTTTCATGCTGTTTATATGTGTTGGAAGTCATTCCCCTGTTTTCTGGCTGTACAGCAAATCTGTGTTGAAATGACTTTTAAACTGAGATGTTGTGAACTAGTATAGGTCTATATTATATTCGTTAGAAGCGTGTGGATGTATAGTTTCCAGATCCTTCGACGGATCGTAATTTGCGTGCCTGTAGTTCTATGAATCGCTGATTTAGTGCTGACTAGTCCTGCTGTCCTGATTATGAACCTTGTATATTTTGCTCGTATATGTGAATCTATAATACCCTTGCACGCTGACTTGATAACCTGAACTTGTACCTGATCCCACCATGCTTATTTGACACTAGTTTACACGTATACATGCATGTTGGACATTAATAACTAAAAGTAATCAAGCCAGGGTTTATGGGACAGATCTAGTAGTGGATAGTGCAGAAATGTGTACTCGGAAGAACCTGGTTTGGTTTGGAGCGTGTTTTTTTTTTTTTTTTTGAGGTAAAAGGTGGAATAACGCCACCCTGTTTCATTAATAAGAGATTAATAAACAACCCCGAAGTCCCGGGAAAATAAAAGTGCAGTGCAGGAAATAAAACATAACCCCCAACAAAACCCTTGGGGGTGGGTTACATCATCCAACTTTAGACAACCAAAATACAAAGGCCTGATACAAAATATATAGAGATAGAGCGTGCATCTACTGAAATACTGGATAGTATGGCGGGTGCCCACTCCTCAGTCCAGAGTTGGCCCGAACTCTATCTCCTCGTCGTCAAACTCTTCCACCTGGAATACCCTTGCAATCCTCCCTCTCGCTCCTGAAGCCGCAGTTGTAGCCCAAAAGGAAATCAGATACATGATATGAGTAAGGTTACTAGAAATAGAATTACATGAAGCACGAAAATAAAAATTATTCCTATCTAGCCATAACACCCATGTGGCTGCCGCAATGGCAATAAACCACGCATCTTTCATGTCGTGTCGGATTGATGCAAATCTGGGGCCAACCCATAGTTCCTCGTAGTCTCTAGGATAGTCACTAGTTCCTAGGGCTCTTAGCACCTCTATCATGATGGCCTTGCTTCTTGTGCAGTGAAGGAACAGATGGTTCAGATTTTCCACGTGTATGTTACAGAACCCACAGTTGGTCGCAATGTGAGGTTGCCTCTTGGCTAGGTTCTCCCTAGTGAGAATGGCATTGTTGAGCACAAGCCAGAGGAAGACTCTAATTTTCAGGGGTATTTTTGCCTTCCATAATACCGCTACCCAGCTGGGTCTGCATCCTCGGTAGTGAATTCGGTGGTAAAGTGATCTAACCGAGAACACTCCCTTGTTCTCGAGTCCCCAACGCATCTGATCTGGGCCTTGGGTACACATCACCCCGGATTGGACGATGCGCGTTTGTAATTCATGCAGCTGCTGAAGCAAGCATGGCGAAAGAATTCCTTGGAACGGCGGTCTCCAAGTCCCCCTTTTCCAGGTTTCCGCCACCGAGATATTTGGTCGAGTCGTTTTATCATACAGTGCTGGGAAACATTCCTTAAGAGTATGAGGGCCGCACCATTTGTCCCACCAAAATCTGGTGGTTCGACCATTACCAATAAAAGAGGAAACTGCTGAGTTGAAAGGTCCGCTGGCTTTGGTAACTCCTTTCCAGAAGCGAGAGACTTTAGACCCAACTCGGAAGCCTAAGCATCTTGTCCCTTTTCCTCGGAGATAAGGTTGAATAAAGTCCTGCCATCCTTCCCCGCAGTGATGAAACACTTTCCACCACCACTTTCCCAGGAGGGCCAGGTTCATATCTCTGAGGTCAATGATACCCAGCCCTCCATGCCTCTTCTTCATGCATGCGATATTCCATTTAATAAGGTGGTAGCCTCCCTTATTTGAGTCTGCACCTTTCCAAAGGAATCTTTTTCTGATTCGGTCAATCCTTTGGATCACCCACTTTGGGAGTTCAAAAAAAGACATGTAATATATGGGCAGATTGGATAACACAGAGTTGATTAGTATCACTCTGCCCCCAAGAGAAAGTGATTTACCTTTCCATCTAGGCAGTCTGTCCTCCACCCTGTCTATAATAGGCTACCAATCAGCCTTAGTGAGCCTCCCTGGTCGGAGTGGGAGCCCTAAATATTTGATTGGGAATTCTTCTATTGCGCAGTTGAGAATGGTGGCATGCTCCCGAGTTTCTACTTTTGAAAGTGAGATAGGCACCAGCGCGCTCTTGTGGAAATTAATCCTAAGGCCTGACCAGGCTTCAAAACAATAAAGGGCCCCTTTAAAGCATATAGTTTCAGCTCTAGTCCCATTTCCAAAGAGTAGTGTGTCGTCAGCATATTGAAGGATCGTGCACCCCTGACTAGAAGTGCTGCTGGCCACAGGTGTTATCCACCCTTTTCTATGACAATTTTCTAGCATTCCTCTAAGCACATCTGTTACAATAGTGAATAGAAGTGGGGATGGCGGATCCCCCTGTCGGAGTCCCTTCTTGCAAGGGAACGAAGGACCGGAACTCCCATTCACTGAAATTGCCGTTTTGCTAGA
Source organism: Hemerocallis citrina (assembly GCA_017893485.1). Taxonomy (NCBI): domain Eukaryota; kingdom Viridiplantae; phylum Streptophyta; class Magnoliopsida; order Asparagales; family Asphodelaceae; genus Hemerocallis; species Hemerocallis citrina. The sequence goes on from CM030358.1 coordinate 334,782,811, forward strand.
TTGTAAACATTGTTTGATCCATCTTATCCATTTGTCCCCAAAACCTCTCCCTCTGAGAGCCTCTAGCAAACACTCCCAATCAACAGAGTCGTATGCCTTCTCAAAATCCAGCTTGAGGAGGAAATTCTTGGAGTTGCTCTTGTGGCAGTGGTGGATAACTTGTTCAGCAGTAGCCACGCAGTCTAGGATACATCTGCCCTTAATGAATCCCGTCTGTGCTCTACTGATGAGACTGTCCATAATGCTTCCCAAGAGGATTGCTAGGACCTTAGTGATGATCTTAGCCGAGCAGTTTATCAGGCTAATTGGTCTAAAATCCCCGACGCACTTAGAATCCTCCCGTTTGGGAATCAACACAATTTCTGCAAAGTTGAACATTCCAAGCCTAAGATTATTGTGATAAAATTCCTTCATTTGCTCCATAAATTCTCCTTTAATTTCTTCCCAGAACACTTGGAAGAACATCATAGGAAAGCCGTCTGGCCCAGGCGACTTGTCTGCTCCCATATGGTTAATGGCCGTTTTGACCTCCAATTCCGTAAAAGGTGCCTCCAGGGAGGAAAAGTTTTGACCTGGTACATTCTGGTACTCCTGCCAGAAGTCCTCACTCATTGGGATCCTAAAGTCATTCTTCCTCCCAAAGAGACCCTTATAGAAAGTCTGGAAGTTTGTGGAAATCACCTTTTCATCCTGCGATGTTCCTGTACCTGTCTAAATTGATAGGATAAGATTGGATCTCCTTCTTGCACTTGCAACCCGGTGAAAGTAGGCCGTATTCGCGTCTCCCTCTTTGAGCCACGAAATCCTGGACCTTTGTTGTCATTTGATCTCCTCTAGCTTATACAGATTGGCAATGTTATCTCGAAGTCCTAAAAGCCTGTTTCGCTCTTCCTGCGAGAGGACTCGAGTTTCTTCCACCCTCTCAAGCTCATCAATTCCTTCCAGATAGGCTTCTTTATCACGCCAGATGTTCGAGAATCTAGATCGATTCCATCTACAGAGCCTCTTTCTCAGTCTTCGAATTTTTCCACACCATCGAGATGCCGCATCCCTGCCGGCCATTGGGAGTGCCCAATTCTCCATAACCATGTGATGGAATCCCTGAATTTCGAGCCAGGCCTTTTCAAATTTGAATTTCCTAGGCTTGTGAGTTCCCCGATTCCCCACATCGAGAAGGATCGGGGTGTGATCTGAGGTTGGTCTAGGGATTGTTCTAGCCGACGCGAGAGGAAATTTAGCTTCCCAATCCATAGAGACTAGAATCCTGTCCAACTTGGCCATCACCGGAGCCGCTTGCAAATTAGACCAAGTAAAGAGTCTATCATTGATTGGGATATCAATCAGTTCTAGTTCCGTGATCACTCTATTGAACTACTCTCTGTGCCTGTCGCTGGAGCCTCTCCCCTTGTGCTCAAATGCAAATCTAGTGATGTTGAAATCCCCACCCACAATCCAAGGCCCCGACCAGCGCTGCCGAATGTCGACAAGCTCTTGCCAGAAGGCCTCTCTGTCTGAGGCCACATTCGGCCCGTAGACAACAGTCACCGTCTGCATCCAATTATCGGAGCGTCGCTTCAGTCGGGCAGTCCAGGAGAACGTTTCACTGTGCTCCTCTTCGCAGGATAGAATATCCGAGTTGAACCCTATAGCAATCCCCCCTGAGGCTCCGACAGATGGGCGTAACAACCACTCCTTGATTCTGTTACCTCCCACTCTTTTGAGTTTGAGCCCGTGCTGTAGTTTGGTCTCCTGTAACCCTACAACTTCCGCCTTGGAATTGCTAATGACATCCCTCACCATATCTCTCTTTCCCCTATCCCCCAACCCTCGAATTGGAGCTTGACACGATTTGCATGACACGATTCAAAATTTGCATGTCACGTGCTCGCATAACATTAGAGCTTGTTTACATGATACTTGAAGCTTGTACCTGAGTACACAGCCCTGCATGGTCCCCTATGAAATCTAAAGCAAAATTGTTGTGTTGTAGCAACCATGTAGGATGGGGTGCATGTCGTGCTACCTAGATAGTAATCACACAAGACTTGAACTTAATACTCGAACATGATACTTGAATAAGATACTTGAACATGATACCTGCTTGCTAGATACTTGACTACAGGATACATGAGACATGATATATGAGACATGAACTACATGAAACATGATACCTGATACAAGTTTACACGACACATGACATTTTGATTTTAATAAACTTTATTTTCATTCCTAGGGGATGTGTGAGTGTGTGTATTAAGGCTTTTACAAAGTTTCAAAGAGACAACAAATATTACAGTGAAATTACAAGACACTTGTTCTGATCACTTGTTCTTTAGCTGATCACTTTTGATCTTATATCTTGATCTTCAGTCTTGAAATCTTTCTTGTCTCTGTAGCTTGATCTAGGGCTTTTTAAAGCTTCCTTGTATTGTAGACTTGAGAGAGTTAAGTACACACTGCAAGAGATAATAGAACAACTGTGTATTGTGTTGTAGTCATCAAAATCAAGAATCTACATTCTCCCCCTTTTTGATGATGGCAACACAATAACTAAAATAGTATAGAATGAAACATTAAACAACATGCTTCTCAGACACTTAAATAGACAATTTTGAACATGCTCCCCAGGAATAAAATAAAACATGCACACAACTTTAAGAAAAGAATAAGATACACAACATAAAAAGTGCTAAAAATTTCCTAATATTTCTTTCCCTTTGTCATCAACAAAAATAGAGAGGAAAATCAACATAAAAGGCAATCCAAAGAGAAAAACATACGATTATACATAAATATCCAAATATTGTGCATAAGACAAAGTTTAAAGATAAGATCATACAATCATAAAAAAAATTACAAAGTCAAATTTAAAAAGAACAACAGCCTCTTTAGGGTCTAAAGGAAGGATCCCATTTCAGAGGAACTCGAGCACAACCTCATCCAATTCTCTCCGAGTTGTAAGGGCAGCGTCTCCATTGGCTCGGAGACTTCTTCCTCGATACTGGGCCTCAGTAGAACTTCTATTAAGACAGTTTGTTCAAGCACTTGGAGGGAAGAGGCAGCTAATTTTGAGAGGGCTTTTGCCTGCGCATTCTCTTCTCGGAGAATCCGCTGGAGCTGTGCATCCTCGAAAGAGACCATCAGTTCCTTGACTTTGGCCAAGTACTTGGCCATACGACTGTCTCGCACTTCGTATTCCCCTGATACCAGGTTCACGACCAGCTGCGAGTCGCTAAATATCTTGACACATTTTTCCCCGGCCTTACGAGCCATGCATAGGCTGACTATAAGGGCTTCATACTCGGCCTCATTGTTGGACGCCCAAAAGTTGATATGTAATATCCCGGACGGATATTACCTCGTATAAATTACAATTTTATTATTATTTTATTATTATTTTGTTTTAATTCCAAAATCAGATTATTTTGGTGATTTTTTGCCGGTTTGTCCACAAACATTGTCTACGCGCATATATCGGTCAGTGTACATCCGAAATACATCAAATTGGTAGCGTGATCCTCCGAATTGATAATAAAACTTATTTTATTATTATTTTCAAATTAAACTATTTATGGGGATTATATAAGAATTTTTTGTATACACATACATGTACACATACATACATTGTATTATACTTAGTATATTATACAAAATATGTAGCATGTACTCTTGGATAATGTACTCATCTTGTCATGACAACTTAATTAGATGGTTAGGGTTTGATTAGGAGGCTTAATCTAGGGTTGTATGCATGAGAAGATTAAAATCCCTTCTAGAAACCTTATCCCTTTCTACCATGCTTCCAACACATACCTAGGACCATACCCTACACCTTACCCCTCCTCCACCTAGGGCATGGCCGGTTGGCTTCTTCTTGGGGTTTTTGTGCAAAATGTGAGTGCACATTTACACTCTCCCCCTCCTCTCCCCTCCTATAAATACCCCCTCCTTCTCCACCTTGTCTCAATTTTGAAAGATCAAAAAAAGAAAGAAAGAAAGGAAAAGAAAGAGAGAACACCATACTAATTTGAGAGTTTTTCTTGTAGCTCTTCCTAGGAGTTCTAAGAGCTAGGGGAAGGAGAAGTTTTAGCTAGCTAGTCCTTCCTACAAGTAAAACAAGGTGGGGGTTTCTCTTTGTTTGTTTGCTTGTTTGTATGGTTGTTTGATGTTCTTCTTCTTCTTGCCTTCCTTGTTTTGTTTTCTTTGATTTTTGGGATGGTTGTTGTGATAGTATGGTGGTATGTGGTTCTTGCTTTGTATGTTTGTAAATGTTAAAGATAATAACCACATGGAAAGAAAAGAAACAAATGGGAGTGCTAAATAGACATAAAGATTAAATCTTTATAGTTGTAGTTGTTGTTTGTGTTTGTTAATTGGACTAAAATGACATAAGGCATATGGACTTGTACATACAACCGTTTGGGATTGTAGGACTTGATGTGAACTCATGAACAAAGCATATCAACATTTTATACAACCATTTTTGGTTGTAGGACTTGTATTGAACTTGGACTAAAAAGATAAGCATATGGTTGGTTGAACCAAATGAAGGTTCTTACCTTATTTTTATTATTGTTGTTTTCTTTTATAATCTTAAGTAAAAAGAACCTAAATTAGATGTGAGTTTTAATTAGGAAAAAGAAACTAACCTAAATCACTAGTTGTAGAATGAATAAAAAGACCTCTTTTTATGATCACTAGTAATAATAAGAAATCAATGCTAACAAAGACTAGTAGACATTTAAGTAGTAGTATTTTGCTTAAATAAAGAAATAGTAGTATGTTTAAATAAAAGTAGTAGTAGTATGTTTAAATAAAATAGTAGTAGTATGTTTAACTAAAATGGTAGTAGTATGTTTAAATAAAATAGTAGTAGTATGTTTAAGTAAAGTAGTAGTAGTATGTTGAAATAAAGTAGTAGTATTATGCTTAAATAAAGTAATAGTAGTATGTGAAATAAAGTAGTGGTATTATGGTTAAATGAAATAGTAATAGTAGATATTAAAATGAAGTAGTTATAGATGTTATGTAAATTTTGGTAGACACTTATGGTTAAATAAAGTAGTAGTAGCAGATGTGTATGTTCCAAATAAAATGGTTGTAGTAGATGTTTACATAAATTATAGAAAAGGTTTACGTTTTTATGGAAGTGGTAATAGATGTTATGCTGTAGTAGATGTTGTGTTTTATTAAAATTGTAGTAGATGCATATGAGCATTAAATGGATGTTTTGAAGTAAGTATCATGCCTAGATAGTTGTAAGAAAAATCATGCACCATGTTAGAATGTTGTAGGATTCATTCTAAAATTATCTACCATGTTTAGGAATGATATACATGTTGTAGGATTCATTCTAAAATTATCTACCATGTTTAGGAATGATATATTGTTGTAGGATTCATTCTAAAGTTTCCTATCATATTAGATTAATTTATTCATACTTAGAATGTTGTAGGATTTGTTCTAAAATTACCTATCATGTTTAGGGATGATATTCATGCTTAGAATGTTGTAGGATTCATTCTAAAATTTCCTATCATGTTAGATTAATTTATTCATGCTTAGAATGTTGTAGGATTTATTCTAAAATTACCTATCATGTTTAGGGATGATATTCATACTTAGAATGTTGTAGGATTTATTCTAAAATTTTGTATCATGTTAGATTAATTTATTCATACTTAGAATGTTGTAGGATTTGTTCTAAAATTACCTATCATGTTTAGGGATGATATTCTTGCTTAGATAGTTGTAGGATTTGTTCTAAAATTACCTATCATGTTTAGGGATGATATTCATGCTTAGAATGTTGTAGGATTCATTCTAAAATTTCCTATCATGTTAGATTAATTTATTCATGCTTAGAATATTGTAGGATTTATTCTAAAATTACCTATCATGTTTAGGGATGATATTCATGCTTAGAATGTTGTAGGATTCATTCTAAAATTTCCTATCATGTTAGATTAATTTATTCATGCTTAGAATATTGTAGGATTTATTCTAAAATTACCTATCATGTTTACGGATGATATTCATGCTTAGAATGTTGTAGGATTTATTCTAAAATTACCTATCATGTTTAGGGATGATATTAATACTTAGAATGTTGTAGGATTTATTCTAAAATTTCCTATCATGTTTAGGGATGATATTCATGCTTAGAATGTTGTAGGATTTATTCTAAAATTATCTATCACATGTAGGAATGATATACATGTTGTAGGATTAATGCTAAAGTTACTTATCATGTTTAGAAGTATATATCTATATACTTAGGAATGTTGCATGTTCATACTAGTAGTTATCCATGCTTAGTAAGATATTCATGCTTAGTAGTTATTCATGCGTAATAAGATTCATGCTTAGATGATAGTAGGTAAGTAGTATACCATGCTAGCTTAATTTATCTATGCTTAGATAGTTGTGGGAAAGTGGTATATCATGCTAGATTAACTTATCCATACTCACATGCTTATAGGTAAATTGTATACCATGCTAGATTAATGGTAGAAAAGTTGTACACTATGTTTGTTTAATTGTAGGAAGTTGTATACCATGTTAGTTTAATTGTAGGTAAGTTCTATACCATGCTAGATTAATGATAGAAAAGTTGTATACCATGTTAGTTTAATTGTAGTAAAGTTGTATACCATGCTAGGTTAATGGTAAGAAAGTTGTATACCATGCTAGATTAAATAAATATCCATGCTTACATGATACCCATGCTTAGATAAGTATATGCTCATGCTATGTTAGTAGATGATCATGCTTAATCATTATTCATGCTAAGTAAATAGGTGTCATGCTAATTATTGTTTATGTTAAGTTAATGGTATCCATACTAATGATATTCATGCTTAGATTAAAGTAACTAGCCATGGTTAGTTGTAGTGATTTTTATGTTATGTTCTATCCATGCTAGAATTGTTGTAGAAACTCATGCTATGTTGTAGGTTGATACCTAACTAGTATACATGACTAGAATGTTACTAAAATGTATACCAAGCCATATGTTAGTGTTAAAGTAGCATACCATGTCTAGGAATGAGGCGTACCATGCTAAAGTTTAAATACATGCCTAGAATATTGTAGGATTAATGTTAGAATACCTACCATGCCTTGGAATGTTGTATGTTCATACTAGTTATATATCCATGCTTGGGTTGTGGTGATTAATCATGATAAGTAGTAAGCATTCACGCTCAAGTTATAACCTATGCTTGACCATAGTGGACTTCATGTCTAGATCATAGTGATTTTCATGCTTAAGCTTGATATAAGTACATTCTTAATCATATTCGTACATAGGGCTATTGTGGTGAGCGGTTATGTTATATAATTAGATTGTCGTAGGAAGATGCTTACAATTGTATGCCATGCTTAAGGCGCTATAGGTTGAAGTAATAAGGATTGGGAAGACCACTAGTAATAGTTAGTTTGATAAAGGCTGTTATGTCACCTTCGGTTCTTCATTGGTAGAATACCGACCATAGACTATTAGTAGACTCTTCTGTTGCTTCTAATAATAGGAGATCAAGTTTGCTAGTAAGCACGTTTGGTTGCTTCTAGGATTGATTACCTGTATGGTTGTTTGCATATGGTTGTGCTCGTACGTGGCTCGACTGGCCCGTATGTAGCTGTGGGTCTCATACGTAATTTATTTGGCTCGTATATAGGTTGTTGTCTCGTACGCGGCTCGACCGGTCCGTGCGTAGCTGTTGGTCTCATACGCGGCTTATTTGGCTGGTATGTACGTGGTTATCTCCTACGAGGCCCGCCTGGCTCGTAGGTAGCTATTGTTCATACGTAGCTTATTAGCTCGTATGTGGTTGTTACTCATATATAGCTTGTTAGCTAGCACATTGTTCGTTGTGCTCGTCTAGGGTGATATTACCACCCTAAGGGCTATCGACCATCAAGACATATGTTTTCTTACCCTAAGGAACTGTGGAGGAGTCACTCCTTGTGTACCGTCGAATCTTAACCAGGGTAGGTTGATCGAGGACCGGAGTATAGACGGAATCCAAGTTTAGGGTAGCGGCATGCATGTATATTCGCACGGCTGAGGTCTTGGATCGATGGGCCAGGAACCGGATCCCGAAGGATTCTGGTGAGTCTAGGTTGAGCAGCCTAGTAGAGTTGTCTTGCGAAGCCTAATTTAAGGCCTAGCATGTTATGTTATCGCCCCTAGGATTGTTGAGTCAGGGACATCATTAAGGTAGTGATTTATAAAGATCATTTTGCTCAGACCCTTGCCGAAAAGAGAGGAGTTGGTTATAGGGGGTGCCCTACGACCAACTTGTCCCTTGAGGCAGGCCTTAGGTGGTGATAGTGGGTTGTACCTTCCCGTCAAAGGGATACGTACGGTGCCGTCTCACAAATTGAGGACACGAGTTGTGTATCTCGCACTGTTAATTCCTGAAGTGCCGTGGCTGAGGGTGCCACAGGGTAGGCTTCGCGCTACCCTGCGCTTGCGAGACCCCAGAGGGTGCCACAGGGTAGGCTTCGCGCTACCCTGCATTTGCGAGACCCTATGATTTGAAGTTTGGAATGACGCCCGATACATTGGGTTCGTCTGTTTTTGAGTGAGATCCGGTTAGCCGGGTAGCAGTGGCGAACATAGACACCACTGGCGTACTGCATCAGTGGGATATGACCACGTCTGCAACCTCATCAGTCACATGTAGGTGTCAGGAACAGGTTGTGTACAATTAGAAGTTCATAACGCTGTTCAAATTCCCATATATGGAGAAACGGCTTGAGATGGGGTCGCATGTAGTATGGGCTGCATGTTGCTTCGGAGACTCGCTGACATTAGAATAGGAAGCATCCTAGTTCTATTTAAATATCACATTAAAGTCTAGTCATAGCACTCACGAAAACTTAAACTACACCAACACCATTGCCATGTTTTGTATGTTGTTTGGGAGATTCGCTGCTTTGATATCAGCCTTTAAGCGTCAGTGAATACTGACGGTCCCCACTTCCATAGGTACTGGATCGCCAAAGTATAAGGGCGAGATTCAGGAGGACTCAAGGCGAGGAAAGCAAGGAGTCAGTGTTATGTTTAGTTCCGCTGCAGTATATGTTTTGATTATATATTAGTTGAGAAGTACTCAAGTGAGAGTTACCAAGTGTTGTTCTTCATTCCTTGTACTCTGATGTAATTTGTTGAAGGTTGTAACACTTGAAAATGTAAAGGTAATATTGTAACTCTATTGTAATGCATTGCAGTTGTATAATGTTCAGATTTGTAATGTATTGAGTGTCGAATGAAAAGTTTTAAATTCTCCTGTTTTTCTGTGTATTGTGACTAATTGAAGAAAAGGTCTTGGCTCGTGTCTCGGGTTTCCCAGTATATTGAAAATCGGGGCGCTATAGAGTGGTATCATAGCTAACTTCAATTTACAGGTCAACACAGTAGGAAAATTAAAACTTGGATGCCTTTAGGAGATTTGGTTTTAGCTAGTTGTAGACAATTATAACTCATATTGTTGTTCTTTCAACTTATGTTTTATAATATTTCTATATCGATGCTAATTTCTGTATCCACTCCTTGCAGGATGACGGACAGAGCGATTCCCACAGGGAGTGGGTGGGGTCAGGGGGATGTGATAGAGATAGACTCGGACACAGAGCCTATCTTGGAGGAGGCTCAGCCACCAGTGGAGGCCGGATTGGCCAACAGGGCCCCTACAGCTGCCACAGCGGGGGCATTTTCTTTTGGGGGTCAGGCTCCAGTACCGCCACCTCCCCAGCTTACCCTCGTGGAGAAGGCCTTCCAGCAGGTCTTCCAGGACATATCGACGCTGACTTGGTCTCACGTCCATCTGGAGAACAAGATGGACTCGTGCGAGTTCGTGAACTGCCACCATGCGAAGGAGGTAGAGAGGTTGAGGAGCACCAATGCAAGGGCCCAGCGCTGAATAGTGATCCTGAACCGTAGCTACAGGGCACAGTTCGAGCACCTGGAACGCCGATGCGCAGACTTCCAGGTTCAGATCGCACTGTTGCTAGCGCTGCTGACTGGACAGGACCCGCCAGAGGGCGCCAGCAGTACCGACTAGGCGGTCGGGTACTCGGAAAATGGTTTGTTATTTTGTGATTTTGGCTCTCACGTCTGCAATATATAGGTAGGAAGGATGTCACTTAGGAAAGAATGTGACACTCTGTAACCAAGTGGGTTTATGTAGACCGTTTTGTTATTTTGTGATCTAGCCTCCTACTCTTGTAATGTATAGGTAGGAAGGTTATTGCTTAGGAAGAGATGACATTTTGTAATCCAGTGGGTTTATGTATGTATAGGTGTAACCCATTCAATGGTTGTTCAAAGGAAAATTTCTGTTCATCTCTTGTTCCATGACTACGCTATTTCGTATTTGTCGATTCATTTTCCTAACTTAATGTAGTTCTGAGGACAGAACTATTCTAAGGAGGGAGTAATGTAATATCCCGAACGGATATTACCTCGTATAAATTACTATTTTATTATTATTTTATTATTATTTTGTTTTAATTCCAAAATCAGATTATTTTGGTGATTTTTCGCCGGTTTGTCCACAAACATTGTCTACGCGCATATATCGGTCGGTGTACATCCGAAATACATCAAATTGGTAGCGCGATCCTCCGAATTGATAATAAAACTTATTTTATTATTATTTTCAAATTAAACTATTTATGGAGATTATATAAGGATTTTTTGTATACACATACATGTACACATACATACATTGTATTATACTTAGTACAAAATATGTAGCATGTACTCTTGGACAATGTACTCATCTTGTCATGACAACTTAATTAGATGGTTAGGGTTTGATTAGGAGGCTTAATCTAGGGTTGTATGCATGAGAAGATTAAAATCCCTTCTAGAAACCTTATCCCTTTCTACCATGCTTCCAACTCATACCTAGGACCATACCCTACACCTTACCCCTCCTCCACCTAGGGCATGGCCGGTTGGCTTGTTCTTGGGGTTTTTGTGAAAAATGTGAGTGCACATTTACACTCTCCCTGTAACGCCCCGTCCCAGTACTCAGACAATTTTAATATTTTTAGAAGACAAATTAGATACTATGTAGTACAACTGCCCACCACAGGCTGCCTCTCAAAAGGTGGTTAACCGAATTGGTGACTCTTGATCATTGGCTAATAGTATTTATACTCAAATTATCATATCAAACTTCCCATGTGGGACTAAATTTCTCAATCTTTCTCTCAAATTCCCTCAAATCCCGTGTACCTCACGTACACGTCATTCAGTACCAATCGACTGCTCAACCACCAGTCGACTGTTTCGTTGAAAACCTGGGGTATTACATACACCCCACCTTTAGAAATCAGCGTCCTCGCTGAGTACGGGACACACATCTAGTGTAGGACCGCCCTTTCTAGCACCCTGCCTACTTCCGTGAATACCCCACGAAGCAAATTCCGGAGACTCATCTCCCTGTCGTGTATCAAATACACCCGGTGTGTCGAAAGTCGGCTCTGATACCATTTGTAACCCGCCCCATTACTCAGACAATTTTAATATTTTTAGAAGATAAATTAGATACTATGTAGTACAACTGCCCACCACAGGCTGCCTCTCAAAATGTGGTTAACCGAATTGGTGAGTCTTGATCATTGGCTAATAGTATTTCTACTCAAATTATCATATCAAACTTTCCATGTGGGACTAAATTTCTCAATCTTTCTCTCAAATTCCCTCAAATCCCGTGTACCTCAGGTACACGTCATTCAATACCAGTGGACTGCTCAACCACCAGTCGACTGTTTCGTTGAAAACCTAGGGTATTACACTCCCCCTCCTCTCCCCTCCTATAAATACCCCCTCCTTCTCCACCTTGTCTCATTTTAGAAAGATCAAAAAAAGAAAGAAAGAAAGGAAAAGAAAGAGAGAACACCATACTAATTTGAGAGTTTTTCTTGTAGCACTTCCTAGGAGTTCTAAGAGCTAGGGGAAGGAAAAGTTTTAGCTAGCTAGTCCTTCCTACAAGTAAAACAATGTGGGTGTTTCTCTTTGTTTGTTTGCTTGTTTGTATGGTTGTTTGATGTTCTTCTTCTTCTTGCCTTCCTTGTTTTGTTTTCTTTGGTTTTTGGGATGATTGTTGTGATAGTATGGTGGTATGTGGTTCTTGCTTTGTATGTTTGTAAATGTTAAAGATAATAACCACATGGAAAGAAAAGAAACAAATGGGAGTGCTAAATAGACATAAAGATTAAATCTTTATAGTTGTAGTTGTTGTTTGTGTTTGTTAATTGGACTAAAATGACATAAGGCATATGGACTTGTACATACAACCGTTTGGGGTTGTAGGACTTGATGTGAACTCATGAACAAAGCATATGAACTTTTTATACAACCATTTTTGGTTGTAGGACTTATATTGAACTTGGACTAAAAAGATAAGCATATGGTTGGTTGAACCAAATGAAGGTTCTTCCCTTATTTTTATTATTGTTGTTTTCTTTTATAATCTTAAATAAAAAGAACCTAAATTAGATGTGAGTTTTAATTATGAAAAAGAAACTAACCTAAATCACAAGTTGTAGAATGAATAAAAAGACCTCTTTTTATGATCACTAGTAATAATAAGAAATCAATAATAACAAAGACTAGTAGACATTTAAGTAGTAGAATTTTGCTTAAATAAAGTAATAGTAGAATGTTTAAATAAAAGTAGTAGTAGTATGTTTAAATAAAATAGTAGTAGTATGTTTAAATAAAATGGTAGTAGTATGTTTAAATAGAATAGTAGTAGTATGTTTAAGTAAAGTAGTAGTAGTATGTGGAAATAAAGTAGTAGTATTATGCTTAAATAAAGTAATAGTAGTATGTGAAATAAAGTAGTGGTATTATGGTTAAATGAAGTAGTAATAGTAGATATTACAATGAAGCAGTTATAGATGTTATGTAAATTTTGGTAGACACTTATGGTTAAATAAAGTAGTAGTAGTAGATGTGTATGTTCCAAATAAAATGGTTGTAGTAGATGTTTACATAAATTATAGAAAAGGTTTATGTTTTTATGGAAGTGGTAATAGATGTTATGTTGTAGTAGATGTTGTGTTTTATTAAAATTGTAGTAGATGCATATGAGCATTAAATGGATGTTTTGAAGTAAGTATCATGCCTAGATAGTTGTAGGAAAAATCATGCACCATGTTAGAATGTTGTAGGATTCATTCTAAAATTATCTACTATGTTTAGGAATGATATACATGTTGTAGGATTCATTCTAAAATTATCTACCATGTTTAGGAATGATATATTGTTGTAGGATTCATTCTAAAATTTCCTATCATGTTAGATTAATTTATTCATACTTAGAATGTAGTAGGATTTGTTCTAAAATTACCTATCATGTTTAGGGATGATATTCATGCTTAGAATGTTGTAGGATTCATTCTAAAATTTCCTATCATGTTAGATTAATTTATTCATGCTTAGAATGTTGTAGGATTTATTCTAAAATTACCTATCATGTTTAGGGATGATATTCATGCTTAGAATGTTGTAGGATTCATTCTAAAATTTTCTATCATGTTAGATTAATTTATTCATACTTAGAATGTTGTAGGATTTGTTCAAAAATTACCTATCATGTTTAGGAATGATATTCATGCTTAGAATGTTGTAGGATTTGTTCTAAAATTACCTATCATGTTTAGGGATGATATTCATGCTTAGAATGTTGTAGGATTCATTCTAAAATTTCCTATCATGTTAGATTAATTTATTCATGCTTAGAATGTTGTAGGATTTATTCTAAAATTACCTATCATGTTTAGGGATGATATTCATGCTTAGAATGTTGTAGGATTCATTCTAAAATTTTCTATCATGTTAGATTAACTTATTCATGCTTAGAATGTTGTAGGATTTATTCTAAAATTACCTATCATGTTTAGGGATGATATTCATGCTTAGAATGTTGTAGGATTTATTCTAAAATTACCTATCATGTTTAGGGATGATATTCATACTTAGAATGTTGTAGGATTTATTCTAAAATTCCCTATCATGTTTAGGGATGATATTCATGCTTAGAATGTTGTAGGATTTATTCTAAAATTATCTATCACATGTAGGAATGATATACATGTTGTAGGATTAATGCTAAAATTACTTATCATGTTTAGAAGTATATATCTATATACTTAGGAATGTTGCATGTTCATACTAGTAGTTATCCATGCTTAGTAAGATATTCATGCTTAGTAGTTATTCATGCGTAATAAGATTCATGCTTAGATGATAGTAGGTAAGTAGTATACCATGCTAGCTTAATTTATCTATGCTTAGATAGTTGTGGGAAAGTGGTATATCATGCTAGATTAACTTATCCATACTCACATGCTTATAGGTAAATTGTATACCATGCTAGATTAATGGTAGAAAAGTTGTACACTATGTTTGTTTAATTGTAGGAAGTTGTATACCATGTTAGTTTAATTGTAGGTAAGTTCTATACCATGCTAGATTAATGATAGAAAAGTTGTATACCATGTTAGTTTAATTGTAGTAAAGTTGTATACCATGCTAGGTTAATGGTAAGAAAGTTGTATACCATGCTAGATTAAATAAATATCCATGCTTACATGATACCCATGCTTAGATAAGTATATGCTCATGCTATGTTAGTAGATGATCATGCTTAATCATTATTCATGCTAAGTAAATAGGTGTCATGCTAATTATTGTTTATGTTAAGTTAATGGTATCCATACTAATGATATTCATGCTTAGATTAAAGTAACTAGCCATGGTTAGTTGTAGTGATTTTTATGTTATGTTCTATCCATGCTAGAATTGTTATAGAAACTCATGCTATGTTGTAGGTTGATACCTAACTAGTATACATGACTAGAATGTTACTAAAATGTACATCATGCCATATGTTAGTGTTAAAGTAGCATACCATGTCTAGGAATGAGGCCTACCATGCTAAAGTTTAAATACATGCCTAGAATATTGTAGGATTAATGTTAGAATACCTACCATGCCTTGGAATGTTATATGTTCATACTAGTTATATATCCATGCTTGGGTTGTGGTGATTAATCATGATAAGTAGTAAGCATTCACGCTCAAGTTATAACCTATGCTTGACCATAGTGGACTTCATGTCTAGATCATAGTGATTTTCATGCTTAAGCTTGATATAAGTACATGCTTAATCATATTCGTACTTAGGACTATTGTGGTGAGCGGTTATGTTATATAATTAGATTGTCGTCGGAAGATGCTTGCAATTGTATGCCATGCTTAAGGTGCTATAGGTTGAAGTAATAAGGATTGGGAAGACCACTAGTAATAGTTAGTTTGATAAAGGCTGTTATGTCGCCTTCGGTTCTTCATTGGTAGAATACCGACCATAGACTATTAGTAGACTCTTCTGTTGCTTCTAATAATAAGAGATCAAGTTTGCTAGTAAGCACGTTTGGTTGCTTCTAGGATTGATTACCTGAATGGTTGTTTGCATATGGTTGTGCTCGTACGTGGCTCGACTGGCCCGTATGTAGCTATGGTCTCATACGTAGTTTATTTGGCTCGTATGTAGGTTGTTGTCTCGTACGCGGCTCGACCGGCCCGTGCGTAGCTGTTGGTCTCATACGCGGCTTATTTGGCTGGTATGTACGTGGTTATCTCCTACGAGGCCCGCCTGGCTCGTAGGTAGCTATTGTTTCATACGCAGCTTATTACCTCGTATGTGGTTGTTACTCATATATAGCTTGTTAACTAGCACACTGTTCGTTGTGCTCGTCTAGGGTGATATTACCACCTTAAGGGCTATCGACCATCAAGACATATGTTTTCTTACCCTAAGGAACTGTGGAGGAGTCACTCCTTGTGTACCGTCGAATCTTAACCAAGGTAGGTTGATCGAGGACCGGAGTATAGACGGAATCCAAGTTTAGGGTAGCGGCATGCATGTATATTCGCACGGCCGAGGTCTTGGATCGATGGGCCAGGAACCGGATCCCGAAGGATTCTGGTGAGTCTAGGTTGAGCAGCCTAGTAGAGTTGTCTTGCGAAGCCTAATTTAAGGCCTAGAATGTTATGTTATCGTCCCTAGGATTGTCGAGTCAGGGACATCATTAAGGTAGTGATTTATAAATATCATTTTGCTCAGACCCTTGCCGAAAAGAGAGGAGTTGGTTGTAGGGGGCGCCCTACGACCAACTTGTCCCTTAAGGCAGGCCTTAGGTGGTGATAGTGGGTTGTACCTTCCCGTGAAAGGGATACGTACGGTGCCGTCTCACAAGTTGAGGACACGGGTTGCGTATCTCGCGCTGTTAATTCCTGAAGTGCCATGGCTGAGGGTGCCACAGGGTAGTTTTCGCGCTACCCTGCGCTTGCGAGACCCCAGAGGGTGCCACAGGGTAGGCTTCGCGCTACCCTGCGTTTGTGAGACCCTATGATTTGGATTTTGGAATGACGCCCGATACATTGGGTTCGTCTGTTTTTGAGTGAGGTCCGGTTAGCCGGGTAGCAGTGGCGAACATAGACACCACTGGCATACTGCATCAGTGGGACATGACCACGTCTGCAACCTCATCAGTCACGTGTAGGTGTCAGGAACAGGTTGTGTACAATTAGAAGTTCATAATGCGGGTTCAAATCCCCATATATGGAGAAACGGCTTGAGATGGGGTCGCATGTAGTATGGGTCGCATGTTGCTTCGGAGACTCACTGACATTAGAATAGGAAGAATCCTAGTTCTATTTAAATATCGCATTAGAGTCTAGTCATAGAACTCACGAACACTTAAACTACACCAACACCATTGCCATGTTTTATATGTTGTTTGGGAGATTCGCTGCTTTGATATCAGCCTTTAAGCGTCAGTGAATACTGACGTCCCCACTTCCATAGGTACTGGATCGCCAAAGTACAAGGGCGAGATTCAGGAGGACTCAAGGCGAGGAAAGCAATGAGTCAGTGTTATATTTAGTTCCGCTGCAGTATATGTATTGATTATCTATTAGTTGAGAAGTACTCAAGTGAGAGTTACCAAGTGTTGTTCTTCATTCCTTGTACTCTGATGTAATTTGTTGAAGGTTGTAACACTTGGAAATGTAAAGGTAATATTGTAACTCTATTGTAATGCATTGCAGTTGTATAATGTTCAGACTTGTAATGTATTGAGTGTCGAATGAAAAGTTTTAAATTCTCCTGTTTTTCTGTGTATTGTGACTAATTGAATAAAAGGTCTTGGCTCGTGTCTCGGGTTTCCCAGTATATTGGAAATCGGGGCGCTACAGATACAGAGTGAGTATTAGAGGATGAAATCGTCTGGACCAGCCAGTATGACTCCTGCTCCACTCCCATCGGCGCACGAGGAGCCATCAACATACACTATCCAGAACGGGGGTTCCTTCATCGCTTTACTGGCGTCGGGAATTGTGCTCTCTACTATGAACTCCGCTAGGGCTTGAGACTTGATAGCAGTTCGAGGTTGATAGCTGATATCATGCTGGCTCAGCTCGATGGACCACTTCATAAGGTGCCCTGAGTTCTCGGTCTTGTGGAGGACTTGTTTGAGCGGCTAGTCGGTATGAACGACCACCGAGTGAAACTGGAAGTAGGGGCGGAGCTTTCGGGCCGACATTACCAAGTCATAGGCCATTTTCTCTAGCTTCGGATAATGGAGTTCAGCGTCCCTAAGAACTTTACTCATGTAGTAGATAGGCCTCTGCGTCTTGTCTTCTTCTCTTACTAAAACACCGATGAGGGTCTGCTCCGAAGCGGCGAGATATAAGTAGAGGACTTCCCTAGATTTTGTCTTGCTTAAGAGTGGGGGGTTGACTAAGTAGGCCTTGAGCTAATCAAAGGACTCTTGTTGCTTCTGCCCCCACTCAAAGCCTTTAGCCCCCCTGAGGGCCTTGAAGAACGGGAGGCATTTTTCTCCGAATTTGGAGAGAAAATTCCCGATCGATGCGAGGCACCTAATGAGTCTCTGCACATCTTTAACACTGAAGGGGGGAGCCATGTTGAGTATGGCCTGAATCTTCTTGGGGTTGGCCTCTATGCCCCTTTGGCTGACCATGAACCCCAAGAATTTGCTGGATGAGACGCCGAACGCACACTTGTTCAGGTTCAGTCTCATATTGTGTTTCCTCAACACGTTAAAAGCTTTTTGGAGATCAGAGACATGATCTGATCTGCTGACGCTTTTCACCAATATGTCGTCTACATAGACTTCCATGTTCTGCTCAATATGTTCCTTGAAGAACTTGTTAACAATGCATTCATAGGTGGCACCAACATTCTTATGCCCGAAGGGCATGACCCGATAGCAATATAGGCCATGATCGGTGATGAAAGAGGTTTTCAGAATGTCGGGAGGGAACATTCTTATCTCATTGTACCAAGAGAACACATCCATGAAGTTTAAGAGTTCGTGGCCTGAGGTTGCATCAATCAGGGCGTCAATGCTTGGGAGCGGAAATTGATCTTTGGGGCAGGTTTTGTTTAGGTCCGTGAAGTCAATGCAGATCCACCAGCTCCCATTGGCTTTCATGACCATCACGACATTGGACATCCATTTCAAATAGTTAACCTCCTGAATGAACCGAGCTCTAAGGAGTTTTTCAACCTCCTCCTTGATAGCCTGCTGGAGCTCGGGGGCAAATTTGCATCGCTTTTGTTGAACTGGTCTAGCCCCCAAAGCGACCTAAGGTGATGCATGAGGAGCTCCTCAGAGATTCCCGACATGTCAGTAGCAGTCCAGACGAAGAGATCTCGATTTCCCCTTATGCACTGGATAATGTCGAAGCGAACGGGAGGGGGAAGGACTTTGCTAATCTTTAATTTTCAGGTCGAATCTCCTTCTGTGAAGGCCACCTCTTCCAGCTCATCGACCGACTCCAATATAAGTGGACTACTCCCTTGGGGGAGTTCAAGAGCTTCAAGGGAGAGGACCGGTCCTCCTACCAAGGTCATGTAGCATTTGCGGGCCGCCTCTTGGTTCCCTCTGACTTCCCCCATGCCCGTTGTGGTGGAGAATTTCATCTACATGTGGTAGGCCGAGGGTATGGCCTGGAGAGTAGCTAGGCCTGGTCGGCCCAAGATGATGTTGTAGGCGGCTTTCACATCCACCACCATGAAGTCCATCGGCTCGGTTCGGGTGGTAGAAGTTTTGCCAGCGGTTACGTCGAGGGTTATGACACCCTCGATCGTCACTGGCACTCCGGTGAACCCGTGGAGAGTATAGTCGGCAGGCTTGAGTCGATCCCTTGATAGCTTGACCCCCTGGAAGGCTTCTAGAAAGAGATGTTGATCGAGCTGCCATTGTTGAATAGGACCCGACGCACATCAAAATTGGCCATGTGGAGGTTTATTACCAAAGCGTCATAGTGGGGGCTTCGGACACCCTCTAGATCTCTATCTGAAAGTGACTGGGCCCCCGAGGCCTCTAGGGGGAGGATGGTTTTGCACGGAATTTACTTCTCAGATGAAGGCTCTTTAGGAGGAGTTCGAATCTCCCCCCATTGAGCCTCTGTGTATGAGATGTAGTATACCCACAGCTTCAAAATTTGGGGTCACGGCATTCCGCTTGGTTCGCTTATTAGCCCCCCTGGGGGCGGAGGAGGATCTTCCCGGTCCTTTTTCACGAACCTGGAGAGTTGTCCTCTCTGAATAAGGGCCTCGATCTCGTCTTTTAGGGCCCGACAATCATCCTGTCATGGTCGTGGTCCCTATGGAAGCAGCACCACTTGTTCCTGTTCCTCTTTTTGCCCGGAGTGTTCATCTTTGGAGGTTGTGGGAGAAGTCCCTCTTTTCCGACCTCCATCGGGATGGCTGAGACACTCATGTTAAGTGGAGTGAACTTCTCGAAGCGGGGAGGAGGGCAACGCTGGCCTCCGTTGTCTTTCTGGAGCATCTTAGGTCCTTTTTCTTCGGTGCCCTTCTGTTTGTTCCCGAAGGACGATCCCTCAAGAGCGTGGCGGAAGAGAGCTTTTTCTACTCAGATGTATTTCTGACTCCTGAGCAGGAGTTCTGAGAAATCTCGAGGAAGCTTCTTGGCAAGGGATGCTCTCCGGTTGTCGTTAGTGACATTGGATTGGAAAGTGGCAGAGGCCACAGACTGGTCTAAGGAGGCGATGGATCTGGCCTCCTCGATGAAACGTTTGACATAGTCTCTTAGTCGCTCATCCTTCCTTTGATGAAGCAATGGTAGAGAGGTGCTCGTTTTTTCAGCTCGGCGACTGCTCACGAAGTGAGTCAGGAAGAGGCCTTCGAGCTGATCGAAGGAAAAGATGGAGGCCGAGGATAGACGTGAGTACCATTCCCTTGCAGGCCGCTTAAGTGTGGCTAGAAAAGTTTTGCAGAGAAGCGCGTCCGACGCCTGGTGTATCATCATGAAATCTTTAAAACTCTCGATGTGGTTAGCGGGGTCAGACTCCCTGTTGTATGATTCGAAATAAGGGGGCTTGAAGTTATCTAAGACTGGTGCCTCCATTATGGCTGAGGAGAATGGAGGCCTACTGGGGCGGAAATTCCTCTCTCGTTGCTCTTTTTCTCTATCCAATCGGCCAAGGCGCCTCTTCGTCTCATGGAGACGGCGGTAGACCGAATCTTCCCTCCGGTCATGCCTCGCTGAGGCCCGGGTCTCGTCCT